>OZ001644.1:14837981-15587349 GCA_963924145.1 Pyrausta purpuralis
ATTCTACCACTGTTCCCTCGAGCTGTCGCTATGTATGTCGTTAAGTCGAAACTGCAACCGTGGCATTATTTTAAACCGATTTTTTATCGGACAGGCACTGAAAGACTATAAAAAACACCTGCATTGTATTATGGTGTATCCATACTGCCCGCCAGCATTGGCGGCAGGCATAAGTCAATTAACTGTCACCAATGATATTGTACTTAGACCATAAAACTATTATCCTACTTCTATGATTTAAAAGTAGATGACGCCTTAGCTTACGAACTAAAAGAGTAGGTACACAAATATAGTATCGTCTGATTAATGGATGTCAATGGATTGATATTCATCACATTAGACATCAGAGGGCTTAGTTTGAGTTTTTCCACTCACGTTCGATTGCGAGCGCGTTAGGATTTTGGAAACATTTTGTATGGGAAAGACAAAGTTAAGGTAGATGGCGCTGTAACTTCTCCATACAAAATTCTAACGCGCTCGCAATCGAACGTGAGTGGAAAAACTCAAACTAAGCCCTCAGGGGTGTGATTGTGTAAAGCAATCGTATTTATTTGACAATTCAAAGCGTACGGTATGCTCTGTCAAATGGCAAAGAACAAAGGGTTTGACAGATCATATTGTACGTTTTGAACTGTCAAATGAATACGATTGCTTTACACAATTCCAGCTCAGCTGTGGAACAAAGTCATACAGTAGGTTATAATATATTTTTTAAAATATGTAGGTACATTACAATTTTAGAATAGACTCGTTGATCTAATTTTAAAAACTAGCTTATGCTTTAGATAGGTTATATTTATCAACAAAATCTTTTTATTAACATTTACAATATTATATATTAATCTAAAAAAAGCAATTTGAATGGGTCTCGTGAATGCTTAAAATGTCATGGTGCCAACCTCAGAGTCATGTTCACTGCTAGGCTTTGTAATCTGCAGCACACTGCTCCATGTATGGCACTTTCTTAGAAAATCGACTTTGGATGACAAAAATCGGCCATGTGCTAAACTCCTTTAATTATCTTATAATTGTCAATGTTTTTTTTATTGTATATACAATTATTTTGCGTTCAGACAAAGTTAAAAATCAGTGAAACATAGGTACATGATACAAACATACATGCTTATACTGCTTTTAATTAGTTCACTTCTCTTTGACTTTGAATATATCTATCCCTGTCACTCATACCAGGCCGTGTACGCGTGTGACAGGGATGGCTATATTCATTCTGCTGTATGCTTTGGAGTCAATGTGTCTATACAAAGCTGATATTAAGCGTTTGGACACCTTTCACTTAAAATGTCTTCGTGCGATATTACGGGTGAAATGGCAGGATCGGGTCCCAAATTCTGAGGTTTTCCGTCGTGCCAATGTCTCCGGCATGGAATGTCTCCTGATGAAGGGGCAGTTAAGATGGTGTGGACACCTTGTACGCATGGACGCTGCTCGTTTGCCTAAATGCGTTTTCTACGCGGAACTTTCCAGTGGTAAGCGGAAGTCTGGAGGGCAGTATCTCCGATACAAGGACGTCCTGAAGCGACATCTAACGTCCTGCGGCATGTCGCATAATACGTGGGAGAAAGACGCATTGATGAGGCCAGAGTGGCGTTATGCAGTCAAAACTGGAATTGAGAACTTTGAAGCAGCCCGTCTCAATGAACTCGACGCCAAACGCCATGCTCGAAAGACACGCCCCAAGGTCTCCTACAACTACACCTACAACACAAGTGGTCAACTGCAGTGCAGCTTATGCAGTCGCACGTTCAAGACCAAGTTCGGGTTTGCAAGTCACCTCCAAGCTCATGCTCAAAACTGACAAGGTGTCGCCGTCGACGGACACGTCGTGGAGGACATCATCATCATCATCATATATTCATTGGATCGGGTTTTGTGCCCAGAGTAAGGGGGCTGACTCGGATCGTTATTCTCGTGCTAAACTTCCTTCTTGAGCATTGAAATGCGAACGCCAGCCCCGCATTTTAATGAATTAGGTTAGGCTAGGCTAGTTTAGTGTTAATTTTGTAGTGTTAAGAGTAAAATTGAATTTATTAATGAAGAATTGTCTGTATGGCTCAATCCGAGAACGTTAAACTTGTAAAAAAAACTATGGATGACTTCAGCTGTCACGTTTGACATTTATTTTCTTTTAGTCCATTTCGCTCCCAGTGGCATTACACGCGTAAGTTTTATTTTATTTAATCTCAAATTATTTAATTAATCATTCTTTAAACTAGATATTCGTGTCAAGAAACAAATTATACATGATAAGTGGCTACGCTAGTGGTAATTATTTGTGATTTGTGTCATCCTGGGACTTGTGATTTTACCGGCTGGATTTGTTGTTTCAGGTTTAGTCGTAACTCTAATAAACGCAACGATGTCGGGAGGATTAGACATATTGGCCCTCAATGAGGAAGATGTCACCAAGATGCTGGCAGCCACGACCCATCTTGGGTCCGAAAATGTCAACTTCCAGGTTAGTTCGTGTAGATAACATAACCTCTCAATCAAATAACACATGATCATTTATCTTTACGTTATGATGAGACGAGAATCCGTTCCACTTTTCTCTGAGACTTATGAGGATTGCATTCTCCCAACTGACCTAACTAAACATTCAGTCATCTAGGTACTGTGTTGGTATAGAAATCTGTAGCATGTTTCTTATTTTTAGATGGAGACGTATGTGTACAAACGCCGCGCTGATGGCACCCACGTGATCAACCTTCGCCGCACATGGGAGAAGCTGGTGCTGGCCGCTCGCGCAGTGGTCGCTATCGAGAACCCAGCGGACGTGTTCGTCATCTCATCTCGTCCCTTCGGTCAGCGTGCTGTCCTTAAGTTCGCCGCTCACACTGGCGCCACACCTATTGCTGGACGTTTCACTCCTGGTGCCTTCACTAACCAGGTAAAAACCCAGTTCAGGCTTTGACTGCCACAAAACTAGACACAGAAAAATATTGGGGGTCACCGGTGACCACCATGGCGCTCAATGTGTTAAGATTAATTTGTACAAAGTTGAGATACATCTGCACAAAGTGAAACTACTGTTTACCTAGCTAATTTTGTATAATGTATCATCTAAAGTAAAATCAGCTGATAGATTTTAGCTTGTATTTCAAATTAACTCTTTTATTTCGAATTAACTCAGATGATGACAAACAAACTAAGGAACCGCTGACTGCAATTTATTGCTAGCCTGATTAATTATTTTTCTGATTATCTCTTTTCCTATTACAATATAGCTTTTTTGATTACATGAATATTAACCTATTGGGGTATAATGTGTTTTAGATCCAAGCTGCGTTCCGTGAGCCCCGTCTCCTGATCGTGCTTGACCCTGCCCAAGACCACCAGCCCATCACTGAGGCTTCATACGTCAACATTCCTGTCATTGCTTTCTGTAACACAGACTCTCCACTCAGATTTGTTGACATCGCCATCCCATGCAACACTAAGGTTGGTTCAGTGTACTTCTTTTCAAGTTTTAATCATGTGTCAACATAGTGATGTGCCAACTGGGAAAAAACAAAACTATTTAACCCGAGTTAAAATTCACCTAACTTGGGTTGAACTGGAGTTAACTATATGGAAGAGTTAATGATATGCTTTAGAATGTTTTTAACGGTTTGCCAAAAGGTTGCTGGTTCAAGTCCCGCCCGTGCGCAAAGTTTTGGTTTCTTATTTCATCTTTATAAGTTAATGATATTTTAAAATTTTTACTAATTTATTCCCCCACCTTCACATTAATAGTAAAAAAAATATTAGAACATACCAATGATATTTTTATCTGTTCCAATTCTTTCATTTTTTATATTATTTGTTTATAATGTATTGGAAGAGTTATGGTTAGTTAAATTGGCTGGGGTGTTTTCTGCACTTAGCCTCACGATCGGGCCATTGTATGTGTTGTAAGGGTTATACTAACTAAAGTAAAAAATGGACATTACTTTTTAAAGTTTTGAAATCAAATCATTTATTTTTGGATTGAATTTTAATTTAAAAATTATATTTATATTTATTATTAATAAAATTATGTGATTATGCAGTCTTTTTAAAATAAAATCAAAACTAACCTTATGATGCAAGTATGTACACATGTACACTTATAGGCTCATAAAAGTATGTTTTATAATCACAATCACAATATTTACAAATTTCTCTATCACAAATACTATTTTTGCAGTAGTTAAAATATATGTTAATAATTTAGATGTGGTTCTTGTTTGTTATGAATGAATATAGTCTCAAATGATTGGCAAACTTCGTTCCATCTTGGTTTCATTTGGTTTTAAAACTCTAGTCAGAGAGAATTCAATTAGAGTTGGTTCGAGTTAAGCCCAACTCAAGTTAACTGGAGTAAGTTACTTGAGTCAACCATCACTAGGTCAACATGTAAGTCGAATCTCAGTTTTTACAAGATTTGTATATTGAACATACAAATTATTTATAAAACAATTGTAGTATATGGTACTTACTCCAGCGACATTTTCATCTATAATCCTTATACACCACTGGTTTTACACATTTAAATTGTAGAAAGTGTGAAAAGTAGCAATAAAAAGTTTTTTTAGGGATGGCTTACACAGCTATCATTTCTATGTTAATGTTGTATTACTTTTTCCAGTCATCTCACTCCATTGGTCTGATGTGGTGGCTGCTTGCCCGCGAGGTTCTCCGCCTGCGTGGTGTGCTCGCCCGCGACCAGCGCTGGGACGTCGTGGTTGACCTGTTCTTCTACCGTGACCCTGAAGAGAGCGAGAAGGAGGAGCAGCAGGCTAAGGAACAGGTGAGTTTTTTGTGAAGAAGCAAAAGATACTAATGTATTTATTTCCTTTGATGTGAGTAACACCAAAATTCACAATGATATGAAAGTAGGTAACAACATAAGATCATAATATTATCAATGGTGATTTTCAGTGGATTGCCAATTGTAAGTCTTTCTTGAAACAGTTTTGTAATTTATTGTTCTGTAGCTGAACATTAGGCTACTAAGCAGTGTGTCATTAGTTAGATCTCTATGTATAGTTTTTGATTTTGAATGTAGAAATTATGGAAAAACTTTTAGAGCTAACTGCAGAAATTTATTACTAAACCATTCATGAACAAAGAGTCCCAAGGTTTTCCACAGCTACCAATTGCAACTACTTACTCCTCCTCCTGATTTTAGATAGATGTGCCACATGGGAATTTTGCAGGCAACTTTTCTGTCATAGTAAATTGCTATAGTTGCCAGCAAGCAATTTAAGGAACAATAAAAATTTTATGATTTTTTGATTGAAATGTGAATATTTATGATAGATATTTAAATGCGAAGACAATAAACTTCCCTAACATTGCTAATTTTGCCAGCTGTTTTAGCTGTGTTGTTTAAATATTTGTTTCTATGACACGGGAATGTTGCCGGCATGTTGAGTTTGCTTCTAATAATGGTCTTCCATCTGTTCCTATCCTTGGCATCATGGAGATAACTACTTACCACAACATTTTTTGTGACTAGCAGGCCTCCGCAACTGTGTCCGCGCTCCCCTCCCATTGTAATCTTTTGGAGCCTGAAGTCTTCCGCGATAAACAAGCTTTTCAATACAACAATAATAAAAAATAATAATATAGTTTTATGACTGCCTCGATGGCGCTGCGGTAAGGTCTCACTTTAATCGACGGCTGCGCCAGAGGTTCCGGGTTCACTCCCGGGTCGGGAAAAAAATATACCTGGGTTTTTCTGTTTAGAAATTCTTGGAAGTTAGTGGTGTTTCACCCCCCTGCCACGGAAAAGCACGTAAAGCCGTATGTCCTACGCCTAAATCTATTTCCGGTAGTGTCAGATTACTGTCCCATCGGGCTACGAGTGAAAGGAATAGTGTGCACTTGTTTGCGCACACACTTGTGCACTATAATGTCCTGTGCAGTCGGTTAGTTGTTGTGACTGGCCACCGTAGTCGAAATCGGCTTCGGGGACTAATATTATTATTTTAAAACGGTCCAACAGCTCCTAAAATTAGCGCGTTCCACAAACTCTTCAACTTTATAAGTATAATTTGCTAAATAATCAAATTTAATTTGCAGGCCGTAGTCGCGGCCAAGCCGGAGGCGCCGGCGCCGGTGCACGAGGACTGGACGGAGACGGTGGAGCCGGTGGTCTCGTGGGCCGAGGAGGGCACGCCCGCGGCCGCCGCGGCGCCCGCGTTCGGCGCGCAGCCCGCGCAGGAGGACTGGGCCACCCAGGTGAGGGTTGTTCTGTTGATGGTGTACATAATTTTTGATGACCTCCACGGTGTCGCCGCTCCGAGGTCCCGGGTTCGATTCCCGGTCGGATCAATGTAGAAATCATATTTTTCTATATTGTCTCGGGTCTGGGTGGTGTAGTACCACCGTTGTCTGATTTCCATAACACAAGTGCAATAGCTACTTAATTTGAAATCAGAGCAATGCAAAGCAAAGTGATTGTTGTCCAAAATTACTTTAAATTACGAGTTTCGTCGACGTCGCCGCCGCGTAGCCACGAGAATCGAGATTGCTTGCACGTCGCATTAACTTGTTTGAAGTAGGAGAACGGGGCCACCCAGGTGAAGGTCGAGCTTGTGTTGATTGTACACAATCCGAGTTCCACCGCCTAAATAGAAGCCGAAATTGCTTGCAACTCGCGTCGACTTGCTTGAAATTTTGTGTGTGAAAACGATTTTCGTTAAAAATGGTTAGGCGCCAGAGACGAACGTATCCCGTAGATTGTATCATTATCCATGTAGAATTAATCACCTTTTATTATGTCAGAAAGCTGCTAATCTTATCGCGATCGTAGCGAGTCCTAAAATGTTTATCCCTATTTCCTTCATGCAAAATTTACTGACGAGTTTTTCGTGACATGGAGTCAGGCTGGTGGGCCACTCAAAAAGGTTTAGCGGGCCGCAGGTTCTGTTGAAGTCTGATCTACAGGGTGTAACAAAAGGTGTACGAAGCCGAAAACCACGTATTTCCCCCGATTTCTTTTTTCGAAAACACTATACTTGGGAAATGGCGCGTTACTGAGATATTGACATTCAAAGTAAAAAAATAATAGAAATTTAATTAGATTCTTCAACCAAACAAAACTTTTATTACTATCATTTTTTCTCTACGTGTATTGCATGCGCACCTACCTACCTATCGCTCGCAAGCACACAAGTGCGTTTAAGCGCGATTGCGGCTAATAAATAAATGTCTAATTTGTTTACTGCTTAAAAAATTCGTTTCCCAACGGTTTTTTAGTTACATACGATTTGTTTCGATTTACTCAATGCGAGGTTTTAGGCCTTTTGTTGCACTCATAATCTGTACACCACAAGACACTAATGTCTCTTCTACAAGAGCTAGAGCTGACTACAGCATGGTTATGTATTCTTTTTCTAACTTCTTTCCTCAAAAATGGTAGCGAGTAGTATGTGTAATAATGGTAATTGTAAACTGTATGATTGGAATAGATGATGGAAACGTGTATGTTTTTAGTACAATAATATGTATTATATTGAAATTAATACAATAAGACCCGACAAGACATTACTGCGAACCTGACACTACAGCATGTTTATGTATTCTTTTTCTATCTTTTTCTTTCCTCCCAGGTACAAGACGAGTGGGGCACAGCCGCGGCGCCCGCGCCCGCGCCGGCCGCGGCTGCCGCGACGCCGTCGTGGGGCGGCTCCGCGCAGGACTGGAGCGCCGCGTAAACGGACCGTTTACATTGGTTAATATACTGTAAAACCTAACGACAGTTTTTTTATTTCCTGGTTATGGGTGCCTCGTTTGCGTGATGAGTGTAGTATGCTTGAAGTTGAGACCGCAGATATAGTTTGAGACTGCTTGTTAATCAGTGTAAAGAAGTTTAACCCTTAACTACCTACCACGTATTATAGTAACACACACCTACCATACGTCTGTGGGATCCCAGACATGAAAAAAAAATATGTGTATATAAATTAAGGGATGGTACAGATTTCAATTAAAATTCTATTTTAAACATTATTATATTTTTGATTTAAAAAAAGAGGAACATGAAAATCAACAATATTTTTTTAATAAGTTAAGATAATTGGTATAATCTCTTGTTTTTAGCACACACTAACACTTATAGAAAAAGAGATCTAAAAAAATAATTAAAGTAATAGCAGGGGGGTGTCACTCCGAAGTTTAGGTACTTTCGAGCGACTCTGTACGCCGAGCATAAATGAGCGCGGGGCTTCCGCTCGCGGACCGCGCCACGCGCCTGTGTTTATTTTCTCAGCCTGTGACTGACTTCGTTACATCGAAATAATTATTAATAATTTGAGATGTGTTCCTAATTATGACATTATTTATTAAAACAAATTTTGTAGGTAGGTATTCAACATTTCTTGTTCAAAGACAGGTTTGAGTTTAAGATACCCACTTACTTACGTCAACCTAACTTCAAATAAACGGAAACATGTCAATAAAACTGAATATGAACTAAACTTACTTTAAATTTAGCATAATATTTAAAAGTACCTACCAAATTACTTAAGTAATTTTGTGTTAGGGTTCAACATAGTCCAAAATCTAATGGTCACAGTTCATTATTTTACTTTAGCTATATAATATCATCCTTAATTTTTAGGTATTCCAATAAAATTAATCTCGATTTTGATAGCATTTATAAAGGTACGATCGATAAGGTTCACATAAACAAAAGTCTCTTTTTGTAGTTAAGTACGGACAACAGCAAATTAAGGTTAACACTGGTATCTTATGTAGTTGACATTAGGGCTAGTTTGCAACAAAAGTGTAACCTAAGATGGCGAATGTACTATATATTTTTTTATAAAAAAATAAACTAATATAAAATTTTATATTTTGTGACCGCGTGTGGGGTGCTTGAATAATAAACACGTAGTATAAATCTCCAGGTTCTTCTCCAATAGTTTTATTCCAACAAAATATCACAAAGGTAGGGCACAAAGTGAAAGTAAGTACAAACAGAGACTAGATTCTGGCATGAAGCTCGCTTTTATACAAATCAAAACCCTGAACCACGGTAGAAAAACAGTGGGGACGACATCCGTTTCCATATATGAACATTTACTATAATATTTATTTGTAGGGATAAACAATGTGCTAATTAAATATATAAATTCATGAATTATTTAGTTATTCATCGTAATGAATTTAGCAAGCCTTTTAGATTATTATTTTAATAGTTACAATATTTAAAATAAATCTAACCTCCACCAACCAATCAGAGTCAACTTCCTTTTGGCGGCAAAATGAACATTTGTTATACGGCAAACATAAAAATCTAATAAGTGTCCCAATAATGTTTAAATAATCAATTTACAATTAATAAAATATTATTTCAATAATAAGATAATCTAAAGATTAATCGAAAATATTCCTATATCATAGCCAAGTTACATAATACATTTAACATGGTGGACTCTTCCGGCATTTCCATAACAAACGTTAAATAGGTTTGACACCTAGATAGGTGTATAAATTATGATGTATTGAACATAATATGAGGAAGGGAATGTGAAATTAAGTGAATACAGTGGGGTTACATAAGTTACACACAGTGAGTATGTGGTTTAGTGCATAAGTCTACTATTACAGAACTAAGTCAATATGTGGGGCAGACTAGGATCGGGAATCATCGTGTAACACTCGGCCATCCTGCAACCACCGTGTCCCACGGTGCTCTGGTGGTGTTTTGGAAGTCTGCGTTGTTGGTGTGCTGAAAATGAGAAAGAACAGAATCAACAAGTATACTGGAAACTTGCAAGAAATTGGTTTTGATGGACACGGTCATAATTTGTTTTGGTGGACACGGTAATTCTGTTACTTTGCATTACAAAGAAAAATTTCTAGTAAGGAAATTTCAGCATGTGTAATAAATTCTGAAGGGGTATTAGCCGACACCAGTTACACAGACATAACTTTACGTAAGTAACACACACTACTTGACCAAGATCCGACAGACCATAATTTATATTCATCACACATGTTTGCTTTATGTAGCTCACACAGCAATGCTTTACGTAGGTCACACAGGCAATACTTTATGTTACTCTCATAGCATTGATCTACGTAGTTCACACAGATATTACTTCACGTAGGCCACACAGACACTGCTTCTCACACAGACAATTAACGTGGCTCACACAGCATTGCTCTACGTAGTTCACACAGTACATCAAGTAGGCCACACAGATACTGCTACTCACACAGACAATTTACGTAGCTCACACAGCATTGCTCTACGTAGTTCACACAGTACTTCACGTAGGCCACAATCAATCAATCAATCAATCAATTAATAAAATCAATCAAAATCTTTATTTGCATTAAAACATGATACTGCTACTCACACAGACAATTTACGTAGCTCACACAGCATTTCTCTACGTAGTTCACATAGTACTTCACGTAGGCCACACAGATACTGCTTCTCACACAGACAATTTACGTAGCTCACACAGCATTGCTCTACGTAGTTCACACAGTACTTCACGTAGGCCACACAGATACTGCTACTCACACAGACATAATTTATGTAGGTCACATTTCACACCAGCATTGCCTTACGTCATTCACACATACATTACTTCACGTATCTGCATAGGTCACATAGACACTGCTGCTCACACAGACAATCATTATCCGTATGTGACACAGAAATCAGTTTATTTAGATCACACAGAGTTTACGTAGGTAACATAGCCAACGATTAATTCCGGAATATTTGAAATACTGTACTAATATACTCCGATAAATTAAACTACTATTACTACTGCTCCGATATAAATGTTTATAACCTAATATCAATGTTCTTTTGTTTAAGGTTGAAGAAAGAAAACTTCTCAACGGTGGATAAAAGAAACCCGAACCGTCAATACCTCATTAAACAACTATTTTGTTTATTGCATAATGTTGTATATTTTTCATACTGCAATAAAAAATATATTGTATGCGTGGTTTTACTTACAGTTTAATCAAATCTGTTGTAAACAGTACTCATAAAATATACAGTACACATAGTTATTGTTTCACCCAGAACGAAGTTATTAGGTTTAACAATTTATCACTAACTACCCCCTTTTTCACGCACTAACAAAAGTATAATCACCGTTCGAAATAATAGCCATACTAAGTTGCTAAATTAATTTTGATCTAGAATAATTGGATTATCTCCGTCTACCTCCCCGTCACTAAGCTTTCACCAAAATTTGGTTATTGGTTGCCCACATATCAGCGCAATCGTAATGTATGCGTTATTTTGAAACAATCACTCGAGAAAATGTTAACCATGTGTAAGACTATGTGTGAACCACCTAGCTACTGCGTGTAAGCATCTTGAAAGCTTCGCATTGCACTGGTCGATGGCAAATTTGTAGTATTTAATAGTTTGTTCTGTTTTGTCTAAACACAATCGTCACTTAGGACTAAACATAATGCGACTCACCTTGAGGTGGCTGGAGCGGCTGATGCGTTGAACTGGATGCTGCGAACCATCAATCGATGCATACGTGGCCGCTGGAGCCACCGCCGTCTTAAACTAAGCTGGGGCCCTTGGGCATACCAGAATTACAGGCCCTTTTGGAAAGTAAAAAACGCTAATCATAGATAGATAGAATATTCTTTATTGCACACAAAACAAAGATTACAGAATTTAATGAAACAAAATGCAATGGTACAACACAGGCGGTCTTACCGATAAGAGCGATCTCTTCCAGACAACCTTTGGGGAGAGGAAAATGTACATAGAAATGGGTACGGACAAAACAGTGCAAATAAGGAAAAATAAAGAGAGAAAAAAAAACAACATAATAGATGTATACAATATACTACATATACTTACATAATACATAAAATAAATACCAACCTACAATAAAATATAATATACATAAATATTTAATATATTTGAAATACAATGATAAAAAGCAATAAAACCCAAAAATAGACCATGAGAAGGAATTTAGTACTCATTTCAATTTAGTAATAATACTAACATTTTAAAAATAAGTTTAATCATTTATTATAGAAAATCAAATACAGTATGATGTTATAAATACGTCATTAATGATATTCGAATGCTGCTGTTTTTTGGTTCTGATTACGATAATGGTTTCTTTCGGGATTTCTGTTGAGCAAAATCTTCTATTATATCATTAAAGTCAATGTTTTGAAGGATATCACTTTCAATGCACATAATTGACAAATTACTTAGTCGTTCTTGTAACATTGTTGTTCACAATTCATTTTTTATTCTCTTAAGCTGCGAAAATGACCGCTCTCCACTGCAATTAGTAACCATCAAGCAAAGGAATATTCTTGTAGCAATTTCTACGTTTGGAAAAGTTTCTTCCAATTTATCTGCTTTTATTAAGTTATGTAAGGTTGAGATATTTAAATCCGCCGATTGCTTTGCTATGTTTTTTAAATATTGACTTAAATGAAAACGTTCTGTTTTGAACTCATCTGCATTTATGTCTTCATGATAAAATTTTGCAAATTCTTTGCATTTTTTGGTCAACTCATCAGATTCTATTATTGTTAACTGACAAAGAATACTAAATCGACTATCAATTTCTTGGTATGCTGCAGAACGTTTTTTTAAATGAGTAATTAATGTGTCAATTATGGTAATGAAAGTATCTACACGAAACTTTTCTTTGCCTCTCAACTGTGCCGTCTCTGATGATCCTTCAAAAAAAGTGATGCGTGTGCTGCGAAATCTTTTTCTTTCAAATGTGTCTTTGTAGTCAGCATATGGATTTTTTTCTTTAGCAGCCGTTTCGTACTGATCAAAATTATCGCGTGCGGTATTGGCATAACTGATCAGAGACTCGTAAAGTTTCGTTACAACGTCCATGGTCATAGTGCTATTCTGTAAACTTAGACTTGTTTTATTCATAATTCCCAAAAGATCATTCCATATTTCAGTTAGAAGAGCAGTCTCAAATTTTTCCATTTTTTTTGCAAGGCTTTGGGCTTCCTTTCTAGTGTCTCCTGGTTGATTAATGTCACTCGCGATTGAACACAATGCTTCAGAAATATTTAAATAACCATTTTGCAAAGCATTAATAGCATTAGCACGTGCAGACCATCTAGTTTCCGAAAGAGACTTCAAGACTCTATTTGCACCTAAATGCTTTGTCAAAATTTTCCATCGTTTTATCTAAGCCGAAAAAAAATTAAACAATTTTTGTACAAATTGAAAGAATGTTACTGCTTCAGTAACACACTCAACAGCCTGAACACCCACTAAATTTAGCGAATGTGCCGCACATGGAACGTAAATCGCAAATTCGCAAACTTCTTTTGTTCTTGACTGAACACCAGAGTACTTTCCAGACATATTTGACGCATTGTCGTAGCTCTGCCCGCGACAATCTTTTATAGAAATATCAAGTCTTTCAAAAAAGTTTAAAATGGTATCTGCTATATATTGCGCATTATGTTCATCCATAGGCAAAAATTGCAAAAATCTCTCAATAGGCTGTCCGTCTTTTACGTATCTAACTATGAAAGTCAGTTGGTCAACGTGGGACAGATCTGGTGTAGAATCTACGCTAATAGAGTAGTACTTTGCTGTTTTAAGTTCATTGACAATGGTTTTCAAAACTTGCTGTCCCATTAAATTAATAAATTCATTACAAATATTTGCCGATAAATATGATGTACTTCCTTTTCCACGATTTCCGCAGTTTTGTATGTGATCAGCAAGAAAAGGATCAAACTCACTAATCAGTTCTAAGCATCCCAAATAATTCCCATTATTTTGCGATCCTAATGTCTCATTATCACCACGAAAAGCAAGACCTCTTGAAGCCAAAAATTTCACTACTGCAACAATCCTCTTAAGTACATTCTTCCAATTGTTAATTTCTCTATTATATTGGTACAGCAACTCAGTATCAATTCGTCCAGTACTTTTCATTCTTGCAACATAATTCATCATAAATTCCCTGTGCTGTAAACTGTTCTCATGCTCTATCAATAAGTTACTTATATGCTTCCAATCTTTATATCCATTAGGAGAACTTAAATTATGTCCAGCACCAGTAGTGGTATTAAATAGACGGCAGCAATAACAGTATACAGATTTCTTTGCTGGTGAATAAAGAAGCCATTTTCTTTCTAAAGACTCACCATTCGTCAATTTACGAATAAAAATATTTTTTGTCAAGCATCTTGTTTTTGTTCTACCATTTGAATCTGGAAAACTAGTAGAATTTTCGGAGAAGTCACTGTTTATATTTTGGAAAAACTCTGGCCCTTTTCGAATCCAAATATCACGGACTTTTTCCGGTAAAATGTCGTCACAGTAAGTACCCGGGTCAGGAGACACAGATACATTCTCTAAGCTTGCAGTTATTAATTCACAGTAAGTTGAAGTCGATGGTTTAGCATCTGATGTGTGATTGTCATTTTCGTCACACGTAACCTCTTTTTCCTGGTAACATTCAGAGGTACTTTTGTCTTGCGGTGATGATAATGAATAATCTCTCGGCTTATTTGTTTCTTCCACCGTAAAAAATTAAGTGAGTTTTGGAAGTTTTTCCGTTATTTCTTTTTGAGCTATAATTTTTTTTCTTTTTTGTGAACCACTTAAATATGTTCTTTTCGACATAATAAAATAATGTTTAAACGAACGACAAACGAACAAATCGAAACTTTTGTTTATCTTACTCAATTTTAAATATTAAATGAAACAAAATAACATCACTCATAACAGACTGAAAGTTTAATACATCATTCGGGGATTCCCATTCCCCTGACCATAGACAATGTCGACATTTATGTTAGGCCTTGTTTAGACGGTGCAGTTTGACTTTGGAATCGGAGTGATTGCGTGAGTGATCGTTAGATGGTGTTCTTAGTAAATTAGGTAGGATGCGTTCGGAAATATGATTAATTTGTACAGTAGGAATAGCCGCAGTCATCGATATAATAGCGTAGTATATGCCCACAGTATCTGTGTATATGCCAAGTAAATACCTTCTTATAAGGTTACTAATTTGCGAAAAAAAGTAATGTGTCCGACAAAAATGTTTTGAGAATAAATGTGTGAGAGAAATTGTAGGTCCTTCGGGGCCCCCCTGAGAATAGAGGCCCTGGGCACGGGCCCCGTGTGCCCTTATGGTAAAGACGGTATTGGCTGGAGCGCTGCGCTGGTTGGTGTCGCGTCGTTGAGTACGGCAGACTCGCATCTCTGGCTGACCCGTCGACAGATGTAGCACCGCCTCACTCCTGGTTGCTGCAGTATCGTTGCCGTTGGTCATGTTGCACTGGTTCTTTCTTTCAGAGTTTCCTCTTCTCCAAGTTGATTTTCACAATGCCGTCGTGGCTTGTACTTGTAGTTTTCGAGCAATAATAAATAGGAAAGTATCCGAAGAGTTCACGCAGCTGGTTGATTTTGAGCAGTCGCTTTGTGATGTTCTCCAAGTTGATTTTCGCAATGCCGTCGTGGCTTCTACTTGTAGATTTTCAAACAATGATCAATAGATTAGTATCCACAGAGTTCACGCAGCTGGTTGATTTTGAGCAGTCAATTTGTGTTGTTACACGTACTTTCTTCTCGATGAAATTTGGGGATATCTTCCGCGTAAGCACGTGTCACTCGACGATGCCTTTCTCTCATGTCTTCCAAATCTTAGCAGTCTTCTTGGTCCTTGAATCTTCCTTGGTCAGAGCCGGCAGCGTGATTTTCGCACATCCCACTTCTGAGGTGTGACCGCGTGTGGGGTGCTTGAATAATAAACACGTAGTATAAATCTCCAGGTTCTTCTCCAATAGTTTTATTCCAACAAAATATCACAAAGGTAGGGCACAAAGTGAAAGTAAGTACAAACAGAGACTAGATTCTGGCATGAAGCTCGCTTTTATACAAATCAAAACCCTGAACCACGGTAGAAAAACAGTGGGGACGACATCCGTTTCCATATATGAACATTTACTATAATATTTATTTGTAGGGATAAACAATGTGCTAATTAAATATATAAATTCATGAATTATTTAGTTATTCATCGTAATGAATTTAGCAAGCCTTTTAGATTATTATTTTAATAGTTACAATATTTAAAATACTACTTACGAAGATAAGTGAGCGAGGGGAGAAAGGAACATCGAGACCGGTTAAGATCAGTCTGGATGCAATGGTCGTAAGCTACCAAAAAGGCAAAACCGAGGACTACCTTGGGGCCGTGGCAGCTTCTAAATATCACGAGGTCGTGGTCTATGAGGACAGAGGCCAAAACCTTAGCTTCCTTAAACCACGACCAGCAGACCAAAACGCACCACCACCACCCACTGATTGCTGGGACCACCCTATAGTCAGAACTGACATCAGTGGGTCCGAGCGATTGGAACTCAGGGTGAGAAGCGAAAAGTGCCAGACGAAACGGAGTGCGAAAGAGCTGAGCGTCGACGGTAAAGAGAAAACTCAAGACACACTCTCCACTATGACAGCAGCACTCAGCAGTGTTTTCAAGGCGATCCCGGAGATGATCACCAGAAAAATAACGAGGATGAGGAGTATAACAGCGATCGAGAAAGCAGTCGAAAAGTTTACCTCACCACCACCAGAGGAGGAAACAAACCCAAGAGTGGAACGCACCAGGGCAGACATGGGACAAGTAGCTCCACCGACTCTCAGACCAGCCTGTCAACCACAGGAGCACATGCTAAATGCCTTTATCGAGTTCGTAGCGGTAACTAAAGCCACTAGAAAAGTCAACGAAGACACTTGCAAGGGCATCATGCAAGCGTACAATCTTGACAATCTGGGACTGCTGCGAGCTAAATTAAAGGACGCAGAGGCCGCAATATACGATAGCGAACAATCCAAGGTTATCCATGGACAAATGTCGGGGTCGTATATGGCGGCATACAGCAACGCGTGTGGCTTCGTGGGACAGGACGAACAACTGAGTAACTTAGAGGAGGGAAAACTTGTCTTCAAAACACCGTCCGAAGACCCCATAGTCGTAGTCGCAAAGTGTACGAAGGTCATGCTCGACGACAGAATAATCGAAATGGCTAACACCATATCGGGAGATCTGTCGAAAGGTAAGGTCCCGGAACACTGGACTATACCGACAATTACATGGGTCAATGCAGTCCCTGGTTGTGGCAAAACCACGTGGGTAATGTCCCAAATAAACCCCGAACAGGACATAATAATCACAACCACGACTGAAGCAGCAAAGGACCTCCGAGAGAAACTGGCAACGAGAATAGGGGAAGAGAGGGCGAAAAGGAGAGTCAGAACAATGGCATCTCTACTTGTAAATGGTATGAGTGAGGGAGAATCGTGCACACGCCTAATGGTGGATGAAGCCCTCATGAACCATTTTGGATCCATTGTACTGGCTATCCAAATAGCGAAAGCCAGAGAGGTGACTTTGTTAGGAGATAATAACCAACTCCCATACATAGATCGCTGTAATCTCTTCACTTTGGAATACAACAGACCTAATAAAATCACAGAGGTTACTAAGGAGTTACTGTGCACCTATCGAAACCCCCAGGATGTAGCGTATGCCCTTAGTGAAATCTACAGCGGCATATACTCAGCCAATACTCAAGTACAGTCCCTTTACCTCAAGCGCTTCTCAGGTGCAGTGATCCCAAAATCGGAAAGAACCCTATACCTCACTCACACCCAAGCTGAAAAGGCAAGCCTTATCAGCCAAGGATACGGGAAAGACGAAGGATCACGCACACTTACCATACATGAAGCACAGGGGCAGACTTTTGAGTCAGTGGTGATAGTGCGCACAGTATCAAAAAAATCCCATCTCCTAAAGAGTGTTCCCCACGCTGTTGTGGCCATCTCTAGACACACAAAGTCTTGTGTTTATTACACAGACAATGCCACCGACGACGCCACAGCTCGTCTGATAATCCGGGCAGAGAAGGCCACACCAACAATAATCCGGGACTACAACCTGCGGATGGCCATGCGCAGGGGCGACGAGCACGTCCGAAACAAGATATTGGCCAATCCACTAACATAACTAACTCTATCAACCAAGTCACTAAGAACATCTTAGTACCTAAAGGCGACGACGTAGAGGGATTACGTTACTCCCCAAACACAAACACAATCACTAACACAAACTAGAATAAGAGCAATATTGATAATAGAATTCCAAAACCTTATAGAATAATACAAATATGTAATAATAATAATAATAATAAAAAAAAAACAATACAACAAAAATATATGCACATGTACAAATAATTATAGAAAAAGAAAATAGCAACTATAACAACAACACAAGAAAAAAAAAAAAAAAAAGAAAAAAAAAAATATATATTAAGTTATCTTAAGTAGAAATAAGAGACGATGTTTAACTTATAAGAGAGTTATAGCATAAACTAACAACCCTAGTAATAAGTATTGTAAAAAGCACTGTAAATTTTTGCGCGGAGCAAAAATAAAAAGTAACACACATAACAAAAACCTAAATCAAAAAAGGCACGGACCAAAGAGTCTGTGGACTGTAGTTTTATTAACGAAAAAAAAAAAAAAAAAAATATTTAAAATAAATCTAACCTCCACCAACCAATCAGAGTCAACTTCCTTTTGGCGGCAAAATGAACATTTGTTATACGGCAAACATAAAAATCTAATAAGTGTCCCAATAATGTTTAAATAATCAATTTACAATTAATAAAATATTATTTCAATAATAAGATAATCTAAAGATTAATCGAAAATATTCCTATATCATAGCCAAGTTACATAATACATTTAACATGGTGGACTCTTCCGGCATTTCCATAACAAACGTTAAATAGGTTTGACACCTAGATAGGTGTATAAATTATGATGTATTGAACATAATATGAGGAAGGGAATGTGAAATTAAGTGAATACAGTGGGGTTACATAAGTTACACACAGTGAGTATGTGGTTTAGTGCATAAGTCTACTATTACAGAACTAAGTCAATATGTGGGGCAGACTAGGATCGGGAATCATCGTGTAACAATTTATTGAAATTATTTATAATAAACTAAATTTTTTAAATAATATAAATTTTAAAACGGCGCAACATACTCACCGCCCTAACCGGGCTGAGGCCGAGCTATGATTTATGACCCAAACTGCACAGAGAAAATAATTCTACGATACAATTTTATTTGGTTAAGTGTGATGTACAGTCGACAGCACATTAGGTTATCCACTTTTGTTCCAAACTAGCCCTTACTACAACTGCATAAGATACCGCAGTGTTTACCTTGACGTGAAAGAAAGAAAGAAAATTCATTTATTTGACTCAAATACAAGCATAATATACAAATATATTAGAAAAGCAGGCGACTTGAGTCAAAAAGAAAAAGACGTGCTGTTGTCCGTACATACGTGTGTGTTTGGTTTGTACTTTCATTTCTCCGAATTCAGTAATTTTGTACCAAATAATTAAATTAGACAGAGTAAACACTTATTTCAATATTAAACCAACGCTGACACTATCAATTACTTTCTCCGATAGAACACAGTCAAGAAATGTGCTAGGTCCTCTAGACTATTTATTTTATTTGAGTAGCGCGTTGTGTATGTACCTTCGCGTATGTTCGCGCCACGCGCCGCTCGCAACCCTGACACATTCAAGGCCGCGAAACAGGGAAAGCGTTACGTGTTAGAAAGAGACAGGTATAGATAGGTAGATGAAACAACCTTGAATTATAATCGTGCGAAGTGAATTGCACTTCATTGCGTTGCAGCGAAAGTTGTTTTTACTTTATCATTCGTAGCACAGTGATCCTTCTGTACGTAGTACTATTATATTTTCTGTAGTAATAGGAACTTTTTGTTATATTTTTATATAATTCGTCGGCTTATTGCAAGAACTCATTAACTACAAAAAGTCCTCAAGTACAGTTAGAAGTACCACTGAAGTTATTTGTATGAGTTTTATATTATGCAAAAACTCACTATCTTCTAGCTCTTCAAATAACGACGTTATAACCAACACATAAAGTCGATAACTTCAATTTAGCCGTTTCGTGGTGGCTCTAAAATCATTAAGCAGCAATAGTGACTTTTAGTGACGCAGAAATGTGTGTGTAAAGAAAGTTAAGGGTATTTAATGACTTTTGACAAATATGTTTTACTAACATCACTGTTAGTAACAACTGATTAAAATTCATTACCTGCACTTAATGTGAATCGAAAGGGCTTAAAAGATTCTTAATGACTTTACTCAAATTAAAAAAACTAGTTAAATATAAAAGTTTTTTGGATGAAATATAATTAATATCTTTTCACAATATTAAGAAGCGTTTGAAAGTTACATTTAATTTAATTTTAATGCTGTTTATTGATGCTTCCAGATTAAAGTGAGTGTTTTTTTAACTGGAGAGCCCATTGTAACACCATTAACTTGATGCTTCCGCGTCTGTTTTCTTTACGCGTTATTTTCAAGTAGGCTCTTTCACGCTATCAATAATTTTTTGAATGGTACTACCGAATAGACCTGTCACTGTTACTGCATTGGTTTCTTTTTTTTTTTTTTTTTTTTCGTTTTTGGCTTCCGCGGATTGCGTTTCGCCACGACAGGAGTGATAAAAGGTAAGGAATCGGAAAGAGAAAATCGATAGGGAGCGGAGAAAGGATGGAAATAAGGATCAGTCAAATAAGAATTACTATTGCTATATAATGTATAAATGTGTAAATATATTTAGATTTTTATGTTATTGTCAATGATAAACATAGATAAAATTTTATAAATATTCGTATCATTGGAATACAAGAGACATGGAATGGAGGTCGGAAAAGGAACATGAGCAGAAACAAGCGAATCAACAAAAGAGGAACGATCATAAAGACTACAAGAAAAGAATATGTGGTTCAGATCTCCCACATCCGAGCCACATGCACACGTGTCGTCATTAATGATGTGTAATTTGGCCAAATGAGCAGGAGTACACACGTGGCCGAGTCTCATTCTTATTAAAATAGAAGTTGCAATTTTAGATAAATTCATTTTAGAAAACCAAGGCTTTGCATGAATAGATTCCTGAATAAGTCTATAATGCCTCCCTTTAGACTGGCTAGACTCATCCCAGTTCTCGTCCCAAGAGGTTCTGAGATAAGACTTGGGAAGAGCCGCTGTTAAATCATGGCAATAATTTTTGTAGGGGAATAAATCACCACAGTTTACCGCTTCATTTGCCAATTTGTCAGCTTTGTCATTTCCTGAAATACCGCAGTGGCTGGGGATCCATGCAAATTGTACAACGTAACCGTTCAAGTGACATTTGAATAAAAGTTTTCTGCATTCCATCAGAATAGGGTAGCTAACATTGCTCTTAAACGGATACTTCAGGAGTGCTTGAAGAGCACTCTTTGAGTCAGAAAAAATGACAGTTCTGTTTAATTTAAATATTAAGACATATTGTAGAGACTTGAATAATCCAAAACACTCCCCAGTGAAGACTGAAGACTCTGGTGGTAGTTTTATTTTCTGAACTATTTCACACTGCTGGTGAAACACTCCAACGCCAACATGGCCTGTCGAGGAGTGCTTAGATGCATCACAGTATATGCGATGCCAATCGCGCTAATTCTCGTCCACAATTTGAAGAAATTTAAAATTGGCATTTATATCCTCCTTACTTATATCAAGGACTAAGTTTATCGATGGCGTCAGTATAAGTGACTCAAAATTTGTGTTGAAAATTGGAAGAAATGCAGATCTATGAGTGGGGGCTTCTAAAGCTAAAAACTTACGAAAACTAATAACTAAGCACGGAGTCTTTTTGTGTGACCAAAAGGGAACATTATCTACTAAATTACTGAGAGAATTAAGTTTGTTGTATAGAGGATGGCCATTAAATTGAAGAACGCGGAAAAGGTATTTGTCGCATAAATATTGTCGCCGCAACCATAATGGTGGTTCAACACATTCTACTTGCAATGCGTTAATTGGACTTGACTTCATGGCACCAGTAATTATCCTTAGTGCTTTTGATTGTATGAGATCCAGTTTTCGTAAACCAACTACACTGCAGGGTTCCAAGAAGAAACTGCCATAGTCAAGCACACTCCTCACTAAAGCATTGTATAAAAGTCTTAACGAAGTTGGGTGAGCACCCCACCAGACTCCGGAGACACACCTCAAAATGTTCAACGATTTTTCACATTTAGCGGCCACAGAATAGCAATGAGAAAGACCTGTTAGTTTAGCGTCAAGTATTACACCTAAAAATCTTACTTCACTTTGAACTGGGATTACTTCTCCATCATAGAACATTGAAACAGTAGGAGGAAGTCTCATTCTGGAGAAGAGCACCGTAGAGCTCTTGGGAACAGAAATACTTAAGCCGTTATTATCTAGCCACATTTTAAGCACTTGAAGAGCTTGTGATAAGTTCGAAGACAAGTTTTGTATTGAGGCTCCAGAGACATATAAAACTAAATCGTCAGCGTATTGTAATACATTGACAAAACGGGAAAGAGTTGGTTCTAGATCATGAGTATATATATTATATAAAATAGGACTCAGAACTGATCCCTGGGGGAGGCCATTCGATACAAGCCTCATTTTGTAGTTTGATTGGTCCTGTTTTATAATAATTACGCGTTCTGATAAGATGTTGATTATAAATTTAACTAAAATTGTTGGTACGTTAAGAGAGTTAAGCTTATTATGAAGAATATGAATGAGCACACCATCATAGGCAGATTTTATATCGAGGAAGCAAGCAAGAAGGAAGTCATTGCTGGAAAAGGCAAGACGGATATCAGTGGTAAGTATGCCGATATTGTCCATAGTACTCTTACCCTTTCTAAAACCATACTGATTGTCACCTAGTAATCCTGCGCTCTCAACAAACCATTCCAATCTATTCTTAACTAGATGTTCAGCTAATTTGAGGATGACTAAGGATAAAGCAATCGGTCTGTATGAATTGGCATCAGATGCCGGTTTGCCTGGCTTTAAAATTGGAATAATTTCCTGCGATCTCCAAGAGTCTGGAATATTACCGTTCTGCATTACCGAATTAATTAAAGTTAAAAAATATAGTAAACTAGAATCAGAAAGGTGTGTGAAAAAGGAATATGGAATACCATCATTACCTGGCGAGGAATCCTTAACATATGAAAGAATTCCTTTCAATTCACAAAGAGTAAATGGAGAATTTAAATCTGAATTATTTAAAGAATTATCGGGTACAGTATTTATTAGGGGGGCCGAAGGTGGAGCAAGTTTATCTAGGAATTGATCTATAACCGAATCTTCTAAATTGGGATGTTGAGGTTCTTTGTATATAGACCGGAAACGTCGGATGTTAGACCATACCACTGATGGGCAAACATCTGGAGAAATTGATGTACAGAATGACTTCCAGCCTTCCCATTTCTTTTTCTTAAGTAACTTTCGAGTAGCGGCCATAACTATTACTAAGTTGTCAAAATTCTCGCTAGTAGAATCGGACCTGTATAACCTCTCCGCCTCTTTCCTTTTTTTGACAGCTGTCAAACATTCTTTCTTTATCCCACCAGGGTGGAGAAGGGATTTTATTTTGATTATGTGTTTTGGAAGGAAACAAACAATCAGCAGTTTGCAATAACAAATGTGCAAGTGCATCAGCGCATTCTGTATGATTATTATTTGTGATTATCGGTAAAGACGTAATGTTACGCTCAATCTCTTTTTGATAGGCATACCAATTCGCGTTATTTAGGTTGTATTTTAAACGAGGTGGAGGCCTATAATTCTGCTTGGTGATTATCTCATTTGGAAAAGTAATCATAATAGGATAGTGATCGCTCCCAAAAGATGAGCTCAATGTTGACCAGGTTAGAGAAGATGCAAGATTAGGCGAGCAAATAGAGAGATCTGGTGCACTTACACATTCATGGGGTTGTGTACGACGCGTCGGTGCCCCCGTGTTTAATAAGCAGAGATTTAGGTGGTCTAACATATCCAAAACTTTAGTTCCATAGACATTGGATTGGGAACTACCCCAAGAATGATGTTGGGCATTAAAGTCACCCATTAGCAATATAGGTTGTGGAATGTTAATTAATATCCTTTCTATATCATCATATATTGAAGTGTATGGGTGAGGAATATATAAAGAAACTAAAGAGATATTATGTATACTAACTGCTACTATGGAAAAATCACTGCTATGTTGAGGGAGAGGTATATGTGTAAAAGGAATAGATTGTTTAATAATAATAGCTACTCCACTGTAGCCGTCAGACCGGTCTTCTCTTATGCAAAAGAAGCCAGGTATTTTAAAGTTGTAATGTGGTTTCAGCCATGTCTCTTGGAGAGACATGGCGAAAGGTTTAAACTTATTTAACATGTATAATATATCAGTTTTTTTGCTGCTAATGCTGCGACAGTTCCACTGCAGCATTAGAGGACTTACTGCCATTTTGGGGGATCTCATCATTTACAAGGTTGTTAGGGATTGCTGCGTTGGACGGTATAGAAATATTAAATGACTTTGACAAAGTAGTTATCAAGGCAATGATTAAATCTTGTATAGGTATGTTAGTTAACATTGAGTCATTGACTAGGGCACAACCATTTGCAGGTATGGGGCCATCATATTCTCTAATTAATGCATTATGAGATTCTTGATCATAACCTTTATCATGTTTAGGGGTATTTCTAGGTTTTAAAAAGACAGTTTTTTTATAAGATTTGCTTCCTTGACTTGGTGAGCTCAAATTGTTACCAACTCTATAATTAGTACTAAGTGAAGGTGTCATTAAAACCTCTGCATATGATTTGCCAATGGGAGGGTGTAATTTTAAAGCCTCACCATATGACAAACAATTTTTGGCCATTGTCTCTTTTATTCCCTTTTGTCTTGCAAACTCTGGGCATTTTTTGTCAGTGGCACAATGGGCACGGTAATATTATGTCTATCAGTATTGTAACTGGCCCGTGTCCTTGAAATAAGTACCTACAGCAGCACAGTACGTCAGCATGCGATAGGGCTGTCGCCCACCTACAGCGTTTTATTTTATTGCATCTGCCTACTTTGAGTTTCTATCTTGTTTTGAGATTGTAAATTTATTTATTTATTTATCTATTAGTACAGATACTAATAGATAAATAAATAAAAACAATATGAAATATTAATATGAAAACATAAAATACTTCGTGAATTGAATAGAAAGTGTTCAATAAAAATACAAGTTGTTTTTTTTTATTGGTAGATTTATTAAATAATCAAGTTTATTTTTATCTATGTTTGATTATAACAAATCGGTCTGATAAATTTGCGACCAAAAAATATTTGCGCCTTGACAGAGATACGTACGAAATGGTTTATTATTATATTATAGTCTATAAATTCCGCATTCTAATATAAAGCAACAAAAACAGCACAATATATTCTACTTGCCGTATTAAATAGCTATTTAATACGGCAACTAGAATATATTGTGAAATGCGCGAATTTTTACTAGAAATAAGTACAAGTAGCTACTTGTACTTATTTCTAGTAAAAATTCGCGCGGTTACTGATTAAAAACCAACACACCGTCCGGTCGTCACTGCGGCACGTCCGCGACTGTAGCATGCCGAGCGCATGCCAACACCCGAGCGAGTAGGTATAGCTCGCGCGTCGTCCGTTTGTATGAAGTTACAATACTGATAGATAATATTACCGTGCAATGGGGACCAGAACAAAGGCAACATGTCACATTTTCTTCTACTGAACAGCTTACTCCTGAGTGGCCATCATGGCCGCACTTAAAGCACCTAGGAGTTGAACGGCATTGGTTTTTAACATGGCCATACCTGCAGCAGTTAAAACACTGTACTGTGGGGAATATGTACAAGTCGACTGGAAGTGAGTTATAACAAAGGAACACACGTTTAGGGAGAACCTGCCCGTCAAAAGTTAAGACTACTGTCTCAGTAGGAACAAACTCAGATTTTCCACTGTTGACAACCTTCCTGTTAAAACGTCTGACTTTTAGGATATTACCACACCCTACTGGAACAGATATATTGCCGATAATGTCTTCATCAGACCATTCAGTAGGTACACCTCGTACTACACCCATTCGTGTTACATTGGCAGTTGGGATAAATGCCTTGCAGTTGAATTGTTTCAGCAGAGGGCTAGAAATGAAGCTATTTGCATCTTCAAACTTTGAGAAAGAAATGACAACACGATTGCGGCCTATCTTTTTTAGACTGCCATTTATAATACCCCTAAAATTACTCTTTTTCAGGAAATGACCAAAAGAGATTGGGTGAATGAAGTGAGTGGTAGATTCTCCAGCTGATAATGCCTGCTCTTTTTGAATATGAATAACATAGGGTGCAACATCCGAAGCCTCGTACAGGGATCTACCTACAAAGGTCGGAGGGCGAGTTTCGCTACTTTCTTTAACTAACGGAACAATCTTAACACGGGGCTCAGATGTGGGAGGGTTTGGAACAGCAAACTTATGAGTTCTATCAATAACAACATTAGGTAGGTCAGAGTCACTGTCACAACAACAACAATCAGAGTTAGTGGAGTTTCCTTTCGACTTATGATTCTTCCTCTTTTTCATGTTGCAATGCTTGCAAATCTTTTGACTAGAAGCACGTTTGCGGTGAGAGCTACTTTTACCCGCACTACGAGAACTTCTGCTACTATCATAACCATCCGTATCCCTTTGTTCTCCATCAGTTTCACAATCGTGAGTTATTGTTACATAGTTTGATACCTCCGGGATTGATGTCCCGCCAGGATCATCCGACGCGTCCATCACCAAAATTTACAAGTGAAAAACTTACCAATGAGCAGCAAATTGACACTACAAATTGTAAATATATAGAAATAAACTACATATACACACTATTTTACCCAACTGATCCTTTTAAATAAGAATTATTCAATTAATTTTTACAAGAACAAAAAAAGTCGACCGAACAACCCGACGATTCCCGCGCTTTTTTTTCATTGGTTTCTTTATCAAAGTTTGTTTTGATAGATTGACATTTGACAAACTGCTCGGTTTCTGTTCTCTATGAGTGCGTATCATCACCAGTCTTGATCAGATTGTAGAAAATGTGCCACTTCTTAGTGTAGTTTATAATGAGTGCTTATTAAGAAATCTATCCTATCTACCCTGTCATTTTTGATATCACATTTTTAGAGTAGCTAGTAAGTAAGGGCCCCCCTTTCATCCATTGTTCTGTAAGACCCCCCGAATGTAGTCTAGCAAGACAGTTTTCCTTTAAAAAAAAACCAGGTGTCTGCAAAGTTGACTGCAGCTGTGGTGTTGGTACATACGTACTAATGGGCACTAAACGCTAACGCTACTATACAGGTACCAAGGTTAGTCAGTTAAGCGATTGAAATAAAAACATACAAAAATTTCAATTGTGAGGATGGGTTTAAATTGTCTAATGTTTCGAATCTAGCGATTTGTAAATGCAAAAACAAAACCGAAAAATTCAACAAAACGTCGTTTCGCGTGCAGATACTGCGAGTGGTCAAGAAAATAGTTAGTTTGGGAACAATCCGAAGAATGGTATCGCAAGTGATCGCAATAAAAGACTTTAGAGTAGACCGATATGTTTGCTTCTAACAGCTTACAACGTCAGTTACACCCTGGCCATTGCACTTGCAACAGTACCAAAATATCGAGAACTCGAAAATAATAACATACTTACATAGTAGTAAATATACCGTACCACGTACATATACCGTTCCTGTAAATTAAAGAATTCACCTGGGGTTAGAATTTATAACCCCAGGTGAATTCTTTAATTTACAGGAACCAAAAGTATCCTAAATGTTGACCAGAGATATAAGCTACCCCTACACAATTTAATAACCCCTAAAAAATTTGGCCCAGCCGCTTCGGAGATTAATTTGTACAAATAGACGGACAAACAGACGCAGAAAAACAGACAAACAGTGAAACAAGAAAAATAAAAAGTTTTTCAACACACTTGCTCAAAATGACGTTTTTATTCCACCGATTTTTGGCACATAATCATAGATATTAAACACGCGTGCTTTTTCATTATATTATTGCACTAGTGCCTTTTGTTTATTAACCCGACCAATTTACATTTGTACCCTAGTACCAAGTCGTAAGTAAGAAGAAGAAGCGATTTAATTTAGTCGGGTTATACAATACTTTTATTTTAGCAACAAACTGTATTTATGCGAAAAATAACAGTATCTACATATTTATTTCAATAAATGGTAAATCCAGATTTATTACTAAAAATAGCTCAAATTCATTTAACATTTTCTGTGTTTTAAAACACGAATTATTACATTTTTAATCTTGGCTTTTGGCCGATCTAGTTCGCGCCTAAGCCTTGCGCGCGCATCGGTATCGCGGCAAGAAAAAAAAACAACGCGCCATTTTTCGTAAATAATAATTGTCGGCTGTGACGAAGTTTGGATTAATTATAAAGTTTAATATTAATGAAAATGTCTACTTCAAGTGAATAAAAATGAAGAAAACCTATTATTAACTCCGCCGGACATACGTAACAAGGCGAAAAACGCGTGCGAAAGTCTTTGCCGTCAAAATCGAGTGAAATGTATTATAACTGTTTTAATAATTAAAACTTAGTAAATGAAGAGTCTTGTTTTTTCCTCGCAAGTGTGTTGAAAAACGTCGTATGAAACACGTGTGCCTGTGACCATTATATACGCGGCTTTCTTGTGGCGCACTCGCTTTCGCTCGTGCGCACACAATATCGCCTTGTATATAATGGTCAACTTAGCACACTTGTATCATAATGTACTATTATTTCACTTCTTACATCATACTGGTTCGGTTTTTAGCATTTTATTTTATTGTACAGTAATTCAACTTTTACAATTTTAATAATATTTTGATTGTTTTCCATAATAAATGATTTTCTTTCGAAAACGAAGTTCATATTTAATTTTGAAATCTTATTTAAGAAATTGATAAGTGGAGATAAGTAATAAATTGTTTATGGCAAGAAGTCATTCACTTGTGTTTTAAGCTTTTAAAAAGAATAGGTTTTGAGTTAAAAATTTAATTCTTGGTTATTTCAATAGTAGGTAGTAAT
Organism: Pyrausta purpuralis; assembly: GCA_963924145.1. NCBI lineage: Eukaryota > Metazoa > Arthropoda > Insecta > Lepidoptera > Crambidae > Pyrausta > Pyrausta purpuralis. The sequence continues at coordinate 14,867,020 of OZ001644.1, forward strand.
ATAACACTATCCTACTGCATTAAAATTTCTTTGTTCCTTTCATATTTAACACAGTTATTGTAGTTACAAGTTTGGAAAAGTTCATTAATTGATTTCTCACAATTTACTTTTGGTCACTTAATGAGTTCTTGCAATAAGCCGACGAATTGAGTCATTAAGAAACTTGAAAAAAAAATAACAATTATCATTATAATAATTAATTTGACAAAATTGCAGGCTCTAAACTCAGAGTTTTTCACGGCAGTGAAAACACATCTTGTTCGAGCATTCCGAGGCAAATTGGCGATTTGCATTCGAAACACATATTGTGTTGTGTTTTGCGTTTTTTTATATTCGCATGTGGAACAGTTTTTACGAACCACCAATCGCTCCTCACCAGTGCTGGTGCTTGGAACAGCTGCTGGTGGGGTTTCGTTGATCTGAAGGATGCGTTGTATACTGGTACGTATATCACGTTGCAATTTCACATTGCTTTCACGACGTGCAATATGCGGCCTCGTCAGCTGTTCAGTTTTTTAATAAACTTGAACCTGCTTACAGTCTTTTGTCCAAGTGGCTTCACAGACTATAGCCACCTACTAAGAGCCATTATAACTAAAACAATAAAAAAAAATTTAGAAAAAAGTACGTAACCTCCTACCAGAGGTCTCTCAGACCCACGCTAGTATTCATTTACTCACCTGATCCAAACGCGCGCACGTCTAACCTCCACGAGCCGTTGCGCGGTGCAGAGGGGTGCGGGGAAAAGGTACACGATCGAACGAGCCGATACAATACTCAGGCGCAAAGATATTTACAATTGTTATGTTAACAGGATCTGTGAGACGTATGGTAGGCGGTTAAGGGTTAAAAGTAAAAATTAGAACAAGCCCCTGCATCAGCATAAAGGATGTTTGTGGTCCACGGCTGCGAGGGGTCAAGATTATGATACTATGTAATAGTATTTATGACATACCGGAAAATGGGGTGAATAGGGTAGGAACAGTTTTTTTTCTTTGCTGACTTGGTGTGCCTACTCTAAAATCTAATTATGCTTAGTTAGATTTTTTGACAGGGTCATATTATGGGGTTGATAGATTCATCACCGAGGTGAATAGAGCCAACCAAGGGGGGAAAAAGGTTTTTAATATAGGGTTGTCACAAAAGTTGTCCGCGTTAATCAATATATCTTTTAGAGTCTAAGTTAGCAAATTTACTACAGCTTTAATTTATAAAATCGTATGTAAAATTTTCATAAGAATTAACTTATTCCTTGCAACAGCAATGAAATTTTGTTGCACCTTATGACTCTGTTCTTTAAAAAGCTACACATTACCTATCATAAGTCCTGTATTTATAATAACTGAACTCCTTAACCGTGGTATGGTGAACATTGTGTGCAAAGTTGACCATCAGACAAAAAACACGTCAACATTGAGATTCTAGTCCAGAAACACAGGTACGTGTTTTTAAAATTAGAGGCTTTCCCTCTATTAGACCAAGATCAAGATCATCAGATCCCGACTTGGCAATAATAGGACCAACTAGAAGGTATAAAGTATGCGAATAAAAATTCAAATTACTATGATATGAGGTAACACAGCCACAAAAAAACAGTAGAATTGATAACCTTTTTTGAAGTCGGTAAAAAAATATGTTTACAAAATTTATTTATCCTATGTATAAAATTCTCGTGTCACAGTTTTAGTTGCCAAACTCCTCCGAAACGGCTTGACCGATTTTGATGAAATTTTATATGCGTATTCAGTAGGTCTGAGAATCAGCCAACATCTATTTTTCATCCCCCTAAATGTTAGGGGTAGTCCACCCCTATTTTTTATTTTTTTGGTCAAAATTTTTAATTTCTATTTTTTTATGATACAACATACAAAAATACATACAACCCTCAATTTTCACCCTTCTACGATCAACCCTTATTTTTTAATAGCCATTTTAGTAATTTAAGGGTGAAACAAAATTCGCTGGGAATGCTTAACTTTTAAAATTACGGGACTCGACGGGACGGGGCTGGGGCGGGACGGGGCTGAGGGCGAAACAAAGTTCGCTGGTTCCGCTAGTAGTCTATAAATTTTATTCTCCCCATTCTCGATTCTATTGACCTCGTGCCTGAGGTGAATAGGGGTTTGAAGGATTATTGCGATTTTCTCATTATTTTGTACTGGGATCCTATTAAGGGCCGATTGTTCAATGGTCAGATAAACACTATCAGACTGATAAATCATAAAGCGACAGATTTTAAAAAATGTCAGTTACGTATGATTGCTGACAATTAGGTGACGTTTTCGAATTAGCCATATTGTATCATAGACTTAAGAGGTCGTTGTATTGTATTTTGTTCGACGAATATTTCTTATCTGACTTGAAAAATCAGCCCGAAGTTTTTATATATCAGTCAGAAATATAAAAACCCGGACAAATGATAAAGTTTTCAAAATCCTCAATTTTTATATATACTTAGGGTACTTCTACAACAAAGTTGAGAAGCTACCCTATTCACCACATTTCACGGTACCCGACCCGAAGTAGCCGTTGTATAGTAGTTGACAAATAAATTGCTGGATCTGCTATCAATGGGATATCGCGAACACCGCCGCCTTACCAGTTAAAAATACAAAATCGGTTCACCTCGCGCTAAGTATTTTGTTTGAAGTGACGTCATTTTTTATGTCGCGTGTGCAATCGATTTTTACCACGCTTTTATTAGCTTGGGTTGTAATGTATGTAGGTATGTAATGGAATCTTTGAGCATAATTTTTACCAATTTCCAGAAGTTTGATTAATTTGAAACTTTGCACACGTATCAAGGACCGATGACAATGCAATAATTTAATAACAGTTTCTCAATATCCTTATAAGGACCGCCAGGATTAATAAATTCTTTCGTGGATCCTCTGTAAGGAAGTAAGAAAGATGGAGCTATCGCGTGTCGCATGTCCGCAAATAATTAATTGAAACATCGAACTAAAAAATGAAAAATAAATTATAGTTTAAAAAACCACGCTTTTATAGCTAACCGAACTAAAAAGTAGATTTTTTTTTGTTACTAAGAGTTAATATTACCGTAGTAGAAGATCGAACAAGCAATCATCATAACTAATTACTCCAAAATAAAATGACAATAAAAGTTAAGTTATTAGGAGAATAATTCAATTCAGAGTAAAAAGCGTGGGGTGCTTGATATATTAAATGTTACAATTATTCTACATGCAACTATCTATGTGCGGAGAGTTATGAAAAAAACATGGTAAAAAGTTATGAAAATATAGTAAAATGCACCCCACGCTTTTTACTCTGAATTAAATTATTCTCCTAATAACTTAAATTTTATTTTAATTTTATTTTGGAGTAATTGGTTATGATTGATTGTTCGATCTTCTACTACGGTAATATTAACTCTTTGTAATAAAAAATATTTTCTACTTTTTAGTTCGGTTAGCTGTGAAAGCGTGGTTTTTTAGTTTTTTTGAACTATAATTTTTGAATGAACCCGTAAGGATATTTCCACTTTCTTCTTAGAATTGTAATGCGATAGTCGAGACCCATTATCAGCCTTAAATAACTTATTGGCATGCCATCTTTTCAAAACTTACTATAATTTACTACAGGGTGCATACTTAGTAAATAAAACAGCAGGGCAACTTAAAATATTTAATCTATTCACTTTCTATACAAATAGATTCTGTAAACACAAGTGTATTTAGAATTTCCCTGATTGGATAGCACACGGAATATTAGATGTTTCAACGGTTTAGACCAGTTGCATCGAAAGTACTGTTTAGCGGGGCCCTTGTTCTGATATTCACCTTCCACTGTGTTTACCAACGTTCCGTTTTCTAGTACGCCCTGAAAGTTGATTAAATTTTAACATAAGCAAAGTGTTTTACCTTTTGCACTGCATTTTAAGCATAGCGCATGCAAGTAGGTATTCATTTAGTAAGGTAAATATTTTTATGTTGATTTTATAAGGAACTCACGTTTAATATGAAATCTTTAGGTGCACTCTTTGCGGCGTCGGGCCGTATATGCTCAATACTAACGTATTGAACTTGCGACTCTTGAGGTAATTCTATCAATATCTCTCCATGTGAGCCACTGAAAAGAAGTTAATACCATGATGATGACTCAACCGAAGAAAGTCATTATATCGTTGACTGGGCCGAAACGGTTTGTTCTACGTTTGTGGTAGTTTGGCGTCAGGAAGATGAATAAGTAAAACTTTTATGACTATAGGTAGACCGCAAAATTAGTCCTCGCCTGCAGGGCGGCGGGGCGCGAGGGGTGCGAGCGGCGCAGCTACATCCGCCTGCACCGCTCACTAGGGCGGTGTACATCCGGCCGTCTGAGCCAGGCTTCTATAGAGATTTTGCATATCTAGGCTTATAAGGAATCGTTAGTGACGCTGATGTATCCAGGTTTCATCGTTTGTGACGCAATAGTTTTCTTGGAAAATCAAAAAAACTAGGCTCAGACAGCCAGAATTTCGCATTTTCTGACTTTCCAGATCTCAACTATCAGAGGGTTTCAGGTCGCTGTTTCTTAAAATATGTGATGTGACGCGTTAGTGACGGTCATCCGAAGTAGTTTCATCCATTTTAATCCAGTACTTTTTGAGAAATCGTGATAAACGTGTGGCTCAGACAGCCTGATATCCGGTCGTCTGAGCCAACTTGTTTTCCTCTATATTTCACGAAATGTTACGTTTCGGACAAATGTTTTTCGGATTTACTGATGTGACGACGTTAGTGACAGCTCTCGACCAGATTTGAACCTTCGTGACGCACGCGTTTTGGAGAAATTGAGAAAAAACTGCTGGCTCAGACAGCCGGATGCTGGCTGTCTGAGCCACCCAGTTCTACCACTTCCAGGTGTTGTACGAAGCTGAAAACTCATCTAATCTGATGTGACGCGGCCTCTAAGTACAAAAAATCGTAAGTGACGGCTCTATATGCCGCCAATCAAAAGTTATAAGCATTTCAAATGTTTTCCATACATCGATGCATTTGGGTGGCCACACTTCGCACTCTTTATGGAAACGGAAAGACAATTTAGTAGAAAATGTAAGCTAAAGCCCCTCATATCAAAGCGGATGCTTTCTCCTGCTATTTAAATATTTAATTACGTAGTCAATAACTACGCCGATGAAGGAAAATATGTTAATTATTTATGGTCTCAGGTATTCCAAGGAAAAAAATCGTGAGATTACTATTTATTTGAAAACAACTGCTAGTTTATCGAAGGTACTACAATATTAGAGAATTTTGGTAAGGTACATACTACTTACATATTACTTAACTCTTCCCATGTGATTTTACGGCCCACTTGGGACAAGATGCAAAAAATCAATATAAATACTAACTTAATCCTGCAAGTCGTTTCCTTTTTTGTTTGAATGGAAAACTCTCTTCTTCTCGTCTTACCATGCCTATATAATATTTGGGACGAAATGCGGAAAATCAAAAATATATTTACAAACTGCAGCTCGTCCTGAGTAATTCTTAAACTTTCTCAACGTTTAAAAGAAGGCTTTTATTTTTATTTCTAGTTTAAAAAGATGATCTTACCAAGATTATCAGACCATGTACACTTGTACAGGCTCATATTTTATTCACCATTTAAAAAATCAGGAATATGCTATCAAGTTAAAGAAAATATGTTAAATACGAACATTAAAACACTTTTTAATCACTGTTAATTCGACATGCAAGATAGCGTCAGACGAAAAAGTAGACATTTACAGTGACGACAGTTGCTGAAAAAAAAACCGCACTACTGATTAGTGACTGATGTACTGACAAGGAAACCTGCACTTACGAAGTTAATCATTAAAAAATGCATTTAAAGAAATTTATGGTGATAATATTGGGCTAGTTATACTAAAAGGGGGCACAAAGACTTATCAGACAACAATCAGGCATGTTTTGACGTGAGCTCCAGACTCAGACCTCAGTAAGCAGATCAGTATTTAGTTGAACTACTTACTACTTTTACTAGGCGTAGTCAGCGATCTCTTGAAAAAAGCTAGGCTTCAGGCTGAATAGGCATACTCAGCGCTTTGCACTTACTTTTTTACTCGGCGTTTAGATAGCTGTTTACTGATAATTCTGATATCACCCAACGTCTAAGAATTACCATGTGGAAGTCTCCTGTTATTGATATTTTAGTAAATAATAAAGTTATTTTAGGAATTGTTTCTGGTGTAGCATTTATACAAATAGTAGTTCATCAATTCATCCCATACATGTCTACAGCTTATTTTGGACGAGATGCAGATAATTTAATCAAATGATTTTTAACGTCATTTAATGTAATCAAAAAGTTAATTAACACAATTTTGTTGTATGAAAGGAAACCCTTTTAATGATTACAAAGTAAAATATAATATACATCTAATAAAACAATTTTAGTCAAATGTGAATAATACTCCTCGTAAATAGGTATACTATACTCGTCATAAAATCAATAAAGTCTACGAACTAAGTAAAAATCCACGAGCACAAAACTTATATCATTGCTTTATTAAAACAAAATAATTATTACTTGTCTTATGAACATAAACTTTAAAAGAAGATAAACGCTAAAACCTGTGGTAATAAACATGACAGGTCCAAAACAAAATACATTTTTTTCATTTTATTTCATTATTTTCGTAAGTTGGTTTCTACGCACCTCTCTTACCGCCATATCCATTGTTACTTACTTACATTTTTATTTATTATGTATACATTTTGTAACATACATATTTAAACTTTCTTGTAAAATTCAACAACAATCTTTTGGGCTATAAAAATAAATGATATTAAGTGGATGATTTCTTTCCATTCTGCATAATTTTAGAGTCTATCTATATATTTTTATATATGATCAGCCATTTGACCACTATCACAACTGGTGGTAAGTGATGATGTCGTCGAGGATTGGTCATGTCTGATCAGTAATAGCGTAATCATTCTTCTTTTGAAAATGCCCAAATTAAGGGTTTCGGGAACACCTCAGCCGGTAGCGCATTTCATTCTTTATTCCCCCGCAACAGAAATATTGTTCGAACAAAGATGGACACAAAGATGGCGCGCGTCTCGTGTTCCGAAGGTGAAATAAGGCTGGCTTAGTAATTTTTGTTCGTAATAATAATAAGCGGTCCCAGAGAACTGCGTTTCACCTTCTGCGCTGTTTTACGGTTATTATTTTGCACCCAAAAAAGCAGGAGACGATTTGCATTACGATTAAAATTAATTATTGCATCTTGTCCCAAATGGGCCGTAATAATATGGGACGAGTTGAGGAATGAGTACTTAGTATGTATTTAATACCGAAAAAGTCTTATATTGTAGTAGCCAGCTGGAGCTAGTGATTATTTTTAAATAAAGAGTAATTTTGAAACCTGGAATACCCCATACATAATTAACATATTTTCCTTCATCGGCGTAGTTATTGACTAGGTACGTAATTAGATATTTAAATAGCAGGAGAAAGCATCCGCTTTGATATGAGGGGCTTTAGCTTACATTTTCTACTAAATTGTCTTTCCGTTTCCATAAAGAGTGCGAAGTGTGGCCACCCAAATGCATCGATGTATGGAAAACATTTGAAATGCTTATAACTTTTGATTGGCGGCATATAGAGCCGTCACTTACGATTTTTTGTACTTAGAGGCCGCGTCACATCAGATTAGATGAGTTTTCAGCTTCGTACAACACCTGGAAGTGGTAGAACTGGGTGGCTCAGACAGCCAGCATCCGGCTGTCTGAGCCAGCAGTTTTTTCTCAATTTCTCCAAAACGCGTGCGTCACGAAGGTTCAAATCTGGTCGAGAGCTGTCACTAACGTCGTCACATCAGTAAATCCGAAAAACATTTGTCCGAAACGCAACATTTCGTGAAATATAGAGGAAAACAAGTTGGCTCAGACGACCGGATATCAGGCTGTCTGAGCCACACGTTTATCACGATTTCTCAAAAAGTACTGGATTAAAATGGATGAAACTACTTCGGATGACCGTCACTAACGCGTCACATCACATTTTATAAGAAACAGCGACCTGAAACCCTCTGATAGTTGAGATCTGGAAAGTCAGAAAATGCGAAATTCTGGCTGTCTGAGCCTAGTTTTTTTGATTTTCCAAGAAAACTATTGCGTCACAAACGATGAAACCTGGATACATCAGCGTCACTAACGATTCCTTATAAGCCTAGATATGCAAGATCTCTATAGAAGCCTGGCTCAGACGGCCGGATGTACACCTAGGGCGGATGATATTAGAAAAACATCAATGTTGACATCGATGTTAACATCGGAGCAAAAGTATCGATGTTCGATCGATTTAAGAACATCGATGTCTATTGTTAATGTTTTGTTAACAAATACTTTAATATTATGAAATGTTGTAAAAAAACGGATTCCCAGTATTTTTTGATAGTGTGTTGAAAAATGACGTTTCGATATTTTATTAAAAAAACATCGATGTATCGATAATATCGAAGTCAGCACATCGATGTTAAAACATCTATGTTTTCTAGGCAAACATCGATGTTTATTCATCATCGATGAATATTGATCATCCTTACCGTTCACACACATTGCTCTCACTTCCCTCCTCGTCCCGCTACCGCGCAGGCGAAGTCTCAACGAAGCGGTTTTAGTATTCGCACATTCAAATAAAATTTTAGGCTCTAGTCGTCTGGCTCTTTCACATTCGTGTTGGCGTAGACGGGACCGATTTCGAGTAGGAACCCTTACCAGTAGGTACCCTTTACAAGTGTACTACCTATTGGAGTAAGACGACTCAATGCAATTGTTCAAAATATATTTCCACAAGTCGTTGTTTCATGTTATTTAGCGATTATTACCTGAAAGGCCAACAGTCCGAAGGCGTAGGGTTCCTCCGAGCCAGCACTATGTCTGGTGGGGGAGCAGCTCTCCAAAGCGGCACTACCCCCCACAGGGCTATCTGGCTGCCCCACTCTTTTGTATCCTTCCCCTTCGTGACTGAAGCGCCTTCTATGTACTTTCTGTCCATTTCCGCGTTGGCTGGAATATTTTATAATTATATATTCTACTTAAATGTCGACTTGCTTCATGACCGAGAACATGATTGACCATGGATGTAATACAGAATGAATTCCACAAGGCTTAGTATGAGTAATTGAATGGAGTGGTTTTACGATGTATTAAACTGGCCTCTAGAAATAAATTTAGATTCACAAAGTTACGCAGTGAAATCGCAGCTATTTGAGTTATTATTTCCCACACAGAATTTGAAAACTAAAAAGATTCGCATACCTACTGAACTGCAGTATAGCTTGTTTGTTTGTTTATTTTCTCGCATACCATACTTTTATAATACGGGAATTCTAGAAAGTTTTCAAAAGAAAATTGTACAGACGCCAGTACATCAGGCTACCCGTTTTTGTTGCAAACCCTTTTTTAGAACTGCATAAAATATCGCAGTGTTGACCTAGATGTACTGTAGTCCATATTAAAATTAAAGTTGACCTACCGGTTCTAGTGATTTGCGTGCCAATCATCATTGTTTGTCGCACTCGCAGCGTGTGCCTGTAATTAGAACGAAACCTATTAAGTAGGTACACTAAGCGTTTTTCGGCCGAACTACGTAGGTACAGTCGACAGCACATCAGGTTACCCACTTTTGTTGCAAACTATCCCTTATTACAACTGCACAAGATCCCGCGGTGTTTACCTTGACGTGCTGTTGTCTGTACATATATTTTGACTGTAAGAAATCATAGTAATTTATACTTTCTGGAGCTCTATTTTTTGAATCACTCGCTTCAAGATGGCGAGTGATTTTCGTTCGAAGATGAATTAAAAGTCCTATGACTTTTCATTCAAAAAAAAATGTTTTCGAACGAAAATCACTCGCCATTTTGAAGCGAGTGATTTAAAATAGGGCCCCTGGACGTTTCTTTATTTTTTATACCTAAGCTGCTCGTGATTAAGTGTAAAATAGAATCAGGCTGTTTCATTATCGACAACAGAAAAACGGTAGGACATTTCGTATGAACTATTGGTCAGAAAAGGGTAACCAGAACTTCCATGAACTTTGTGGAACATGAACTAAAATCTAATGAGTAACACTTTGTTACAAATGAAAAATGTCAATTTGTTGAATATTTTCGCAATAACAATATCCCGTGCACCCTAAATCCTATCAAATATTGCAGGGGCACGCTTTGTTTGGATACGCACTGCTCGACTGCCGAAACAGCCGGCAGGATATCAGACTTATTTCACGAGGTTTTAAATACCTGAGTTGGTTATTTTGACACACACACTATAGGACCTTTATAAAATGTTTTAATATCTTAAGTTTATTCTATTCTAAGCATTTAATTCAATACTCGAATTTATAAAGGGATCGTTAAGTTTTTTACCGATACCATCACCTTTTCGTATTGGTTTATACCTTTATTTTTTGTATACGTAAGGATAACAAATAGTTTTACTTTATTAGTAATACTACTTAAACACAGTTTTAACGTAAGTAATACTGCACTACTATCTACGACTGTTAAACAGTGTTACAAGCACGCAAATACCTTAGAGTTTGTTGTATTTTCCAAAGTTCCTCTGCTAAATACTTCATTTTGTAGCAGCATTCTTGAGACATTTCATTCTGTGTTGCTACGCCAACTAAGTAAAAAATAAAAGTATGTTATACAGGTAGTTCTAAATTATTATTATTAAAAGAATGCGTAATTAGTACCTACATGATTCACTCGAGTAACTTAATTAGTATAGGTACTTACGTAGCGAAACTAATTTGTCTCCCTGCATGACTTTTGTGAGAAGATTTATCTTTGGCATATTAGTAATCCAGATGGATGCTGAAAGTAATCATATTTGGGATTTAGTGGTCGATAGTTAACCAATAGTTAAATGACGTTACCAGCGCGAATATCATATACGATTGTGTGTTATGAAGAAAAAAAAATACCTTAACCAAATGGCAGTAATGGTATTTTTTCTTCAAATCGCAAATAGGCTAGTTTTTACTAAGAACAAATCTCAATGTTGGTAGTTTTTAGTGATTAATTAGGGTATAGAGATATCAAAGAACTAACTAATATAAAATAAGAAGTATTATTAATGTTTTAAATAATTAAGTTTGTCCAAAACCACTTATAGTTATTTGTACAAAATACACATTTGGTCACGTGACAGTAAACGCCTATCAAAGAAAGTGACGTCATGCCTTGCACAATGGCGGGTTTTTTTGGTGTCATAATCAAAACTTTAGTAGGTATTTTTCTGTCAATCAAGAAGGTTTTCGATTTTTGGCCCATTCAAATTTAATTTGCTATGTCATAAATTATGTAAATGTTGAATGTCTCCAAAAATATCAAGGTTTTTATTAATATATTTACGTATATAAAGATCTAGTTTTTGACATTTGGTCAACTACCTATTGGAGATTTTTTACCTCTGGTATTAGATAGTGCCATCCACGAAGGGGCGCGCCGCCACTCATTGTTGATTGAGGAATACGCGGTGTGCAAAGGTTAAAATAAATAAATAACTATTTTAAAATAATATTTAATTTAACATTATCAAATATTGGCAAAAGCATGCACACACTTACTTTAAACGATTAGGATTAGACATTTGAACATTAGTCGAGTCAACTATCGATCACGATATTGGCCCTTAGTGAAATTGCCTTTAAATTTTAAAGCTAAAAGTCATAATTATTACACTTTGATCTCAGCCTAACAAAAAGCTGCGAAAATCGCGTTATTTATTCCATTATTAACATCCATTAACTTTTCCATATCAAGTGAATTTAAATTTAATAATTATTGGTGAGTCAATGAAACCATTGTATTTTGACGATCTTTTAGATAAGATGTTGATGATGAAATTTAAGTAGACTCTTTATAGGTTACATGCACTAGGATTAAAAGTACATCGTTCCAAACTATTACGGGTCAGGTCCCAATGTCCGATGAAAGTTAGTATTATCTGACTTCGTAGGTAGAGCTCAAGTCTGAAAACTATCCTAACAGTCGTCGTTTTAATTACATCAGTGGACTTAAGTGGGGGAGAGTTGAGTGTGACTCAATTAACGGCAATATTCGTGTGGAAATTTGGACTAACATGGTTGTGTTTCATTGACCGTTGAGAAGTTCAACTCCAGTTTCTCGGGTGTCCAACATTGAATTCAGAATGACATTCGAGCCTTAGCAATGCAATGATCGTATTAGGTGCAAGATCGAGGGCAATATTTGATAATTTGAAATAGTAGCAAAAGCATTATAGCAAAATAAAAAAGTTGTGAAATAAAATTAAAAAAATATTCTAACGCGCCATAAAACATAAACACTGCATTCAGGAGAGCGAACTACATTACTGAAAAGGAGTTCTAAAGAGAAAAACGGAAAAATCTCAGTTCGTAAACACTAACCCATCAGCGCCAGAGCTATAATTAGAAAGGCGAACAATATCGCAGCGTTTTTCCCGCTCGTGCGTTTCGTTTTTTGTTTGCAATTACAATGCGACCTTTTCCTTTTGCCGCTGATGACTCTTTGTGCGTCCGCGTGGAGATACTCCCAAATGTTTTCTCTCAACGGATACGAGGATCGTATTTCCCATGACGGAACTTTCCGTGCTCTCCTTTCACTAACTTTACCTGTGGACAAGGCATTGGATACCTGAGCATTGGGCCTGATTCTAATCATGCACCGACAAAACGAAAATAAACCGTTTAAAACTAAAGTAAATGACTTGAATGTCATAATCTATGTCTGGTTCTTTGTACCACAAGGGACATTTACTTCGAAACCAGAGAATTGGTGTGTTTTCTGCCGCATATTTATATTTGTCTTTCTTTTTTCGATAAATGAAATGAGACGGACTACAATGATTTAGAAACGTCAATGTAAACAGCTGTCAGTTGCTCGTTTTTTTGTGGTTTAGTGTAGTCCTGTCCTGTCCTGTTTAGCTTGACCTATGAGCTTGACGTATCTTAATCATTGTAGTCTGCCTCGTTTCATTCATTTAAGAGAAAGAGACATTACCATATTATTAGTTTATCACAAGAATCGAGCGTTTATCATAAGCCGGTGTATCGCAAGAATCGGGCCCACTGTAATTCAGTTACTGGAATACCTCTTGATTAATGTCTCAACTTCGCCGATGTTAGTTTTCGGCGTGATTGGTTTATTTGTCTGGACTCGACTGTTTTGTTTATCTTTGCGGCAGTGAAGTTTTGTGGGGCATGCTAATATACTTAGATTACGATACGAATACCACTTTATGATTGTGTTTCTTTTCTCGGCTTTTGTTGTGACTCTCATTACAATATGCGAAAAAGTTACCTTTATAATTCTTTATACTCTTCTCACTTATTATTAATATTCCGCCACTGATTAAACTCTGTATTACCAAGTGATTGAATAGTAGAAAATTTGCCAATTGTACAACTTACAGTGCACTAAAGTTTAAATCAATAAATAAGTATTGAGGTGTTTTTTCTTTACTTTAAAACTTATTTATATTGAAAATAAGAATGTCAAAATACAATGAGTACTTATGAATTCCGTATTATTCCTTTTTAGGGTTCCGTAGCCGAATGGCAAGAAACGGAACCCTTATAGTTTCGTCCGTCCGTATGTCACAGCCATTTTATTCTGTAACTATGAGCATCACACTGTTGAAATTTGGTAGGAGTATATATCCTGATAACCGCTTTACGATTCTCATACAAAAAAATATGATACTTAAGGGGGGGCTCCCATACATGAAACTAAAACAAAAAAAAAATTTTCGTTAAACCTATACGTGTGGGTATAAAAGGTGGGTTTAAAAGACCTATCTATAGATAGGTCTTTTAAAATGGCACCGAGGTTTCTAAAACCATTTTCTTTTAAAGTCTAACGTTTCATAGCTAGACGCTTCCGAAGTGGTAAAATGGGCGTCCCCCCATCTTACTTCTAAACTAAGCGAAAAGCGAGTGTAAATTTTGAAAAAATTTGTAATGTAGATCTTAACAAATACTTTCAACGAAAATTGGTTCGGACGGAATCGAACGAGAAGTTTTTGAGATATAGCACATTTTCAACAACCGCAAACATAACTTTGTACCTTATACAAACACTATGAAAAACAAAGTTATATTTGCTGTCAACAAAATATTGTGGATTTTACTAAGTGGAAGTAAGTGTGCCCCTCAGTGCGCGTGTGTGAACCCTCAGTGCGCGAATCCGACTCGCAATTGCCCGGTTTTTCTAAACATATTTACGAAATCGTGAGTATGTCATTATGATAGTCAGCTGAAATTCTGCTTACAAAAAAGCCCCTGCCTGGCTAACAAAGTTGTTTATAAAGGTCTAGGTTGTTCGATCGCGTAACCTATTTTGCCGTCAGCTAAAATTCGGACGAAATTGAATGCGTTAAGCAGAGCGCGCACGATTGATTTTGTAATCGATTCTATCCTGATTTAGTGGGATCATGCTCTGTTTGCCTTAGGTAGTGGTGCACGAAATCTATCGATAGATGATTTTGTGGTAGCTGTAAAATTAATATGTGCAAGTGTGCCTACCATTTCAGCAATTTAATTAGGAAACAAGAAATTGAAATGCCATATCTTTATGCAAGAATTAAATACTTCACTTTAAGAACTTATTGCATCTAAACCTTATGCATTTTAATGATGAATACTAAGAAACGCGGTGAGTAAACAATTGCAAAATACAAGACGATAAAAATGCGCTGAATGTGCAGGTTGCACAAAATTACCCATATTATGATTGGCTTGACATCAATACTTTATCGATGCTTGAGTTGCAACACTATGTACTCGTACTTTGTTCTGTTTGCTTACTATAGCACAAACTTTAGCTAATAGAATAGTTTGTGCGATAAAATACCTGCTCAAGAGGTTTCTGTGTCAACCGCAAGTCACTGTGACCTGGTTAATGACTTAGGAACTTAGAGGGGAATACTGTAGAGGATGATGCTGAATATGTTTAACTAAGGAAGTTTTTATTTTGTAACTGTTTTAATGCTTTACTTTTAAACTTTTGATGTCACGGAACGAAGTGTTCTGTTACTTCATAAATTACACATTATAACTACTTCCAAAATAATTTATTTATATTAACTTATGGTTTAGAATGTTTTTAACACTCACAGTGTCATATTTTATATTCATAAAAATTTGCGCACGGGCGGGACTTGAACCAGCAACCTTTTGGCTGACCGGGTCAAACGCTCTTACCAATTGAGCTACCGAGCTGTCAGTCCGACCTTGCCAAATTTGTGGTCTCTTTATGCGCAAATTTTTGGTTTCTTATATCATTTTTATGATTATATTAACTGACCATTTTACGTATAAACTGCTAAACAAGTATAAATAAAACTATGTTTGAATTACCTTTTCACGCATAAACTGTTAAACCGATATTCTGGATCTTGGGAAAAATATATAATAGATGTTTATTCGTATGTCATCGCCTAAGGGTTGCGAAGAAGGATGATAGTTTTTACGAAAAAATCTGACAGCGCGAGTGAAGTCGCGGGGTGCCGTATGTCTAACAAAATATTATTTTGAAGTTATGAACGCGCTCTTACGTTCCCTAATTGGCAATGACTTTGTGAATTATGTGTTCTATTAATACTTTGAACTGCAATTAATATTTTTCTCGATATGTTCGAGAGTCGGCTCTTGTATCGGCTTAGATAAGGTTAATGGAGTGGATGCATTCGACTTTATGCCGACAGCCAAAACGTTAACACAATTTTTCCGATTCCAGCTCGCAACTCATGCAAAAACAACTAGACAACGTTCATAAATTCCAAATTGTAGTACAGCCGCCCGGGGAACTATTACATAATGCAATCGTTATAGGACGACACTCGGGAGATTTCATCAATCTGCCGAAGTAATGAAGGCAACTTGGGATCCAGATTGCTTTGTTAAACTGCTCAATTTTTAAAACGAAATTGCTGGTGCCTCAATGTCTTGTAAATAAAGAGAACTACATGGCAGTCTATTAAAGTATTTCTTTCAGTGTTATGAGTTTGTTACGATGCAGACGTCATTTTATATCGTATGTTACGTCAGACTTACTTTTTTTATAACTAATAATATAGCTTTCTTTTGGGACACCTAAAGTTAAAGCCATTCTTCAGATAAGTATTTACTTAAGGACTGAATAAATCAGTTTGGGAGTTTTGGGAAGTAATCCAGAATTAAACGCGAAGTGAACTAATGGACATTATTCTATTTAAACCATTTTTAACAGCAACTTTTGCCCGAGTCGCTATCTCCTCACATAATACAGTTCTCCAGCAGTCGGTAGCTCGGTGGAAACGCTCGTGAAATATTCTGATCCGGCTGCTTATTTAATGAACTCGCAAACAAGCGCCTGTCGCGAGGTGACCGCTTGCAGCGCTGCACCTGACCGCTACATTTAATCCCACCAACTAATTTGACGTAGCTCAATAACATCGTTTTAAAATGATGACGTGCATTAGGTAGATAAAAACGTGAAATGAAAGTTTTAAACTAATCTTGTTGTTAAGAATATTTTTTTATTAAAAAAGGCGGGTAAAAATAGATGTTGTCGTTGCAAGATAAATGATATTCCTAATCATTTTGTGTCTCCAGTACATCGGATTAGGGTCGTTTCAGCGGTACTAGGCCGTGAGTCGGTTTACGGCTGTTTGAGAGATGAGCGAAAGAATAACTGAGAAAACAAACTTTATTAAATCTAGATACGCTGCTGCGTGTCAAACCCAGTCAAGCAAATGGCGACTAGCGACTCCGAGGCCAGCGCCCTGTGTATATTTGCATGAATCATTTCGAGCGACTATTTGACCCCGCCTTAACTCAAAACCTATTTAACAGAAACACATCAAATTACGTATATTTATTTAGATCCCTAAGGACAAGAAGAACCCTAAATTTCATTAGCCTATCTCAAACGAATATAAAGATATGAAGGTTAATTTTCCCACTGACTGCCCTATAGAGAAAAAACCAAACCTACTTCCAGATGACCTAGGCAGTTGAAAAGTGTAGAAACAAATTTTAAAAACTTAAAAAAGTAAAAAATCTAGCTAGTCATTTTTCTTCTATAGACAGCCACCAAAATCTTAGGAAATCTGTGAATTGTTCGCTCTAATTTCTAATCTGGCCGTACACTGAAAGGTTGGACCAATTTGCCATTAGCAATGCCTGCCATTAGCATCGATACAGTCGCGTGTTTTGGAAGCGCGCGGCAGATTTAATTAGGCATCGATGCTGTCGCGCGTTAGTATCCATGCAGAAGCGCGACTGCTTTTCGCCGCCAATATACAGTATAAAATTTGACAATGACAGCTTCTGCATCGATACTAACGCGCGTTAGCATCGCGACTGTATCGATGCTAAAAGTAGCACAAGTTTGTAAAGTTCGACATTTTGCAACTGCATCGCTGCTATAAAAGTCGCACAGTGCAAAGGGTCTTATGAGAAGCCAATGGCCGGTCACCATTAATATATGCACTGCACAAGGTGTGTTCCTATTAACGGCTATTATTTCATATGTTTTTAACGGGGTTGCCAGTTTGTCAAATATTACAAAAAATTGTAGTAGGTATTAAGTGCTCTAAGGTATATGTTGAGCTTATTTAGTAAAATTACCCTTATTACACTAGTAGTGGACAGGTAATTTAGTTTATTTCTGGTCGAAAACTGAAACTTTTTGGCCGCAAACCGATTTGGCCTATTTTCGAATAAAACTTTATTTAAAAAAATGCAATGCAATGAATTTAAATTTATTAGCCTGTGTTTTACACTTAGGTTAGGTTTTGCATAGGTGGAAAATTTATTAGTTTTAATATTTCTACACCTACAGAATCGGATTTTAATACAAAATAAAGATTTATGGAATGTTATCATAATCGTACACCTAATATATTACAATTTATGTAATAAAATGGAACTACATGCATATTTCACTTGCATTTATTTTTAGTAGAACATGGATTCGGTTTGAACTTCCGAAATTCAAATGAATAAATTATGC
Organism: Pyrausta purpuralis; assembly: GCA_963924145.1. Taxonomy (NCBI): domain Eukaryota; kingdom Metazoa; phylum Arthropoda; class Insecta; order Lepidoptera; family Crambidae; genus Pyrausta; species Pyrausta purpuralis. The sequence goes on from OZ001644.1 coordinate 14,885,045, forward strand.
AGATTTTATTACAAGAACTAGCAATAAATGACCGAATACCGCCGAATCGCCCCTATGTACATATTTTTAACACTTACCACAACTTCATTTATAATAAAATAAGTATCATGTGTACACTAATCCTGTATTTATCCATACTATTGTATTTTATGAGGTACCTATCTAATTATCATAAAAGCAATCTTTGTCAATACAGTAAATAACATTAAAAGAGTTATATTAAAAGTAAACGTTAAAAGAGTTCCATGTAATAATAATAGTAAAGAGTGTATTATAATATTTATGATAGGTATTCTACATTTACCTCAGGCTCTAGGATCTACCAATATAAGTTAATAGAACTGGTAGAAGTTCTATTATAATACAATGTAACTAACCTGAGGAACACCAAGGCGGGATAATGTTGTTTTGCGATATATCACTGCTATTAGAGCTCTCACAAGCTTTTCTGAATGCACTTCGAGTTATCATAACCATTTAGGATTAATAAAAACTGAGTACATATAATAAATTGTACACATCAATGACAAACATGCAATAAATATAGGTAAGCCTACTGGATTGAAATGAAATACGGGAAAATTTTGACAACTTAACTTTTTTGTTTTTTTCCCGCCAAGATTTTTGTTTTTTTTTTCAAACAAAGAAACCATTTGCTCATTCAGTCTCAAATTAAAAAGTGATATGTAGGTAGGTAAATTAATTGTTGTTTCTTACGTTTTCTTAAAGTCTTTATTAGAAAGTGTACCGACAACTTAATAGGTAATGAATTTGTTATACGCCGTCCAGTGTGATACTGTATTACTTTCAATAATCTAACTGCCCTACAAAAAAAGTAAAGCAGTGACCCTTGTACCGTTAGTTCGAACTAATCAAAAATTATATGATTTGTTCCCGCGTTAAGTATTGAAATTAAAATTTCACGGCCGAGGTTTTATATCGAATACAACTCCTGAGGCGGAACAGTTTGAGGGCCATGCTTGCGATCGTGGTTGTTGTTTTTGCTGCTTCGCAAGCCAGTGCTCAAGATAATGCGATGAGCACGGAGCCTCCGCCATACTCGCCTTCGCTTCCTTTCTTAGATCTATTTACGGGCGCGTCTACTTACTATGGAGATGCTATACGCAAAACTTACGATCCTTACCACGTATCCTGTCCTAAGCCAGATACGCTGACAAGCTTTGCCAATGTGTTAGGAAGTGCTGCAAAAATCATGCTGTCAGCTGCGGTTATCGTGTTTCTGAAAATATTAGGAGGAAAACTGCTTTTAATGCCGCTGCTGCTTGTGTTTATCGGTAAATTAGGACTGAAAGCATTCCTCCTATGGCCGATGATATCGAAGCTGATTAAGTATTTCAAGAAAAAGAAGAAGAGAGGATTGAAGTCGAGGATGATCACGGATTGCTCTCAAAGGATAGCGTGTGTCATTCAACGGGCGTCTCGAGGATGGGGTAGCAATCTCGGAGCTGCGGCTACCTTCAGTTTGATTGATGATGTCGACGAAGACTCTTCGTACACGAAAGCTCTGTTAAGTGTTTTAGCCGGAGACAAAGTCGCGGAATGTATGTTATTGGAATGCAGTTCTGGTATCGACATTAGCTGACGATCTTTGTTTACAAATATTTAGTTTTGTAAAGTGCTTAGTTGTCCGGAATGCTAACCCAGATTCGTTGAATTACAAAAGCGCAGTGTTGCATATTAGCGCCTCAGAATTTAATATGTTCGTGTTAATTTATTTAGAAGTCATTACATCGCCATGGATTCAAGATGTACATTTGCGTTTGTGCTGCTATTTACGCCAAATATTTTCTGTCACTCTGGTGACCCGGTGATGTACTTTCCACCTTTCGAAGTGAGGACCGTACGAGACCAGCCGCAGCCGTTTGATAGTAGCCAGTTTCAATCGAGGAATCCTGGTCTATCTCAGATGCATTCACAACAAATAGTTCATACGACTCCACCGCCAGCAAAGACAAAGCCGCTTTCAAATCGGATAGAGAAAGATAAGTTGGAAAGTAAAAACTTCACGTTTTCGGAGCTGCTCGAAGCGGTGAATAACTTAGAAGAGAGCAAGGATGCACATCGAGAGACGTCGAGATCTGCAGGCTACGACTATCCGCCGTATGGTTATCGACCATCTCCTTATGGATATCATCAGTCCAGCTACGGGTACCAGCCACAACCTCCGAGCTACGATACAAGATACCAATCTCCACCTCCGAACTACGGTTACAACGAAGCTGCGTACATTCCCCCAAAGACGGTGCATCACAGTTCATCGAAGATATCGCTATTGAAGCCGGACCTGAGTGACCTAGTGAAGCCCGTGACGACCAAAGTCGCTAGCAAAGTGAGCGGCTTAATCGGCTTAGTGCTCGCCTTACTCACGGGATCCGCACCCAACGACTTAGAATTGAAAGGGTTCAAGGATATCGTTATAAATGGCATAGTCAAACCTCTTTTGGTAGCGAAGGGCGGACTCAAATCGCTCATCAGCAAACTTACCATCCCAGTGATTGCGTTGCTCCTTATCAATTTGGAAGTGCTGATAACTGTATGGTGGCTATGGGAAGATTGCCCAGAGCCTGTCAGTTCGCCACCGCCACCGTACAATTATCCAAAGCCCTCGTACGGCTATAATTCATATTAGGTATTTTTTTAATTTATCAACTATTGATCCCAGTTTTAACTTGTATATAGTAGAGATTTAAAATAATGTTAATTAAGACTGAATGTGTAAACATTTGTATTTTTATTGTGTTAATGACCATAAAGTATTCATATAAATGGCGTTTTTATTCTGTTCCTCAGTAAAGGTTAATTTTAATTTTACGATATGTTTCCGCACAGACATTAATAAGTAAGTAGGTCAACAATATGTCAACATGGTGGGTACTGAAATTTTCACATAAGTTAATAACATGAGTTCTAATTTCAATCAATAGATTTTCTTAAGAGATTAAATTGGAAGGGCATAATCAAGTTTGCTTTATTACATTTAGTGAATACAGGGTGATTACGGCTAAATCATACATTCTATATAGGTAATTCTGCCCGATAAGCCTTCATTACCGCAAATTAGAGTGCCTACGTGGTTGTAAGATTCCTAAGGGATGTTGACAAAAACCACAATAATGTGGCATAAGATTAGACAATATCGTATTTCGTTACAATTAATTTAGATACTAATTAATAATATTTTATTAGAATACTGTGCAGTAAAATCTTAGTATTTAGCTGTCTTTAAGCCCCCTAACAAACAGTAGCAGTCATTTTTAACCGACTTCAAATAAGGAGGAGGTTATCAATTCGTCTGTATGTTTTTTTTGTGGCTGTTTTTCCTCATATCACAGTAACTTATAGACCGATTTGAAAAAAATAACGCGAACCTAGAATGTATACCTTCTAGTTGGTGCCATTGTTGGCAAGTCGGGATCTGATGATGGGATCTTGGTGCAATCGAGTGAAAACCCCTAAATTTTAAAGGCACGTATAGTGTTTTTACTAGAATCTTAATGTTGACGTGTTGTTAAGTCTGATAGTTAACATTGTGTGGAGCTGAGCTGATTGTAGAACTCCTTTTGACAGAACTTTTGGTAAGTAATTTGTAGGTTATAAAAGAATGGAGTCATAAGGTGCAACCCCTCCCCCTCCTCCAGTAATCACCTATACTGAAAAAATAGAATTAACTTTAAAAAAGTAAAAACCGACTTCTTTAAAACTAAAATACATTAAAAATCCCTTAATAAACTCTTGGCCCTTTAAAGGAAACAAATCCAGTTTGGGCTTATGCGAGTTTTTTAGTGCATTTTAGTTTTGAATTTGGATTTGACTTTTTTAAAGTTATTTTTTCAATAAACAATGCTTATTATCTTATTGATATTTGTAATGCGAGCATGATTTATGATTAATTTATATCACGAGCGGTTCCCTGCGACTGCGTCCGAGGGTTTTGAGTTTGCTCCCTCCCCTCCTGTCGTAGCTTGATGTATTATAGCCTAAAGCATTCCTCACTAAATAAGCTATACAACACAAAATGATTTTTTCAAACCGGTACAGTAGTTTCTGAGATTAGCGCGTTCAAACAAACAATGAAGCACTTCAGCTTTATAATATTAAGTATAGATAGGATCCCTTATGCGCGACTTATTTAATATAAGATGTAGTTCAATTCGCGATGTCACCAAGAAACGTCCTTAACGATAACACATCTTAACATTTGTTTTATTTTCACTTCAACTTAATTCGACATGACGTCTTTGATACATACACGTGTAGGACAAAATTGCTCTGTTTGTGATTGTGATCCCTTATCAAACAGCTTTCAGATACCTACTAAATTAACGGCACGAGTATAATCTATACTAATATTATAAAGCTGAAGAGTTTGTTTGTTTGTTTGTTTGTTTGTTTGTTTGTTTGTTTGTTTGTTTGAACGCGCTAATCTCAAAAACTACTGGCCCGATTTGAAAAATTATTTTTACGTTGGATAGTCCATTTATCGAGGAAGGCTTTAGGCTATATAAAATAAAGATACAACTCATAAGACCACAGCAGAAATGAAAAATGTTGCGAAAACGGGAGAAAGATATTCCTTTTGAGAGCTTCTGCTGCGTACGCTGCGGAAACCGCTTAAGTTACACAAAAATCATGTATGACAGGATTGTTCAGCATTAAGAGTTATATAATAAAGTCCGCGACAGCATATGTCTATCTTTTATGGTTGACTTACTACAACCTTTTTTATGTTAATAAATTTGTAAAAAAATAATGCATTATTTTTAGAGGTGTATTACACACAGGTATTTATTCTTATCAAAATAAATACATTCATCATCACAAGCATTTCATTTAGAACCAAGTTGCCCTTAATATCATTTTATTTCAATAAATATCTTAGGAGCTATCACAGTTTTAACATAAATCCGCACCAAAATAATGTTCGCAGCTTAAGTACAACGTGCGCTTGCGCTAATCTATACTAATATTATAAAGCTGAAGAGTTTGTTTGTTTGAACGCGCTTATCTCAGGAACTGCTGGACCGATTTGAAAAAATATTTCTGTGTTGCTTATTTATCGAGTAAGGCTTTAGGATATAAAACATGACGCTGCGACGGGAGGGGAGAGAGCAAACTCAAAACGCGCGGACGAAGTCGCGGGGGACCGCTAGTTTAATAATAATAGGAAAAAAACTTAAAGTGAGTTCTATTTTAGGATAATCTCTAGAAATGCGACTTCATAAGTATTATTGGATTTCTATACCGTTTCCACACAAAAAGTCCAAATAGATCAAATTCCTTAACATTGTCAGCAAATTGATTGACGTATTACGCTATGCATTCATAATCTAGGTTCCCTTTATTTAGTGCAAGTTCATCCTTTATCTTGTAAATTTGAACCTTATTTTTTTAATGAAATATATTATTTGCAGAAGTAACATAAAATACATACATAGGCACTATTGTGTATTTTTTCCTGGTTCAAAGTTGGCACAGCCACCATTGAATTTATTCCTCTGTCCTTTTCTGGGTAATGGTCTTGGCGATTTGGCGTAGTTTGTGACCAGCAATCTATTGTGTACTCGTGAAATATTCTCGCAACAAAATGTATTCTGGTGTGTACACCAGAATGAGTTTATCTTGCAAATTATGAATACATGTTTGAAAGTATTTATTTTTCGTATTTAGCTACCTAAAATATCGTACTGTTTTTTTACTTAGCAGCTGGTTGCTCTACTGGCATGCTTGATGCTATCGAATTGTTTGTGCATAGAAAAGCCTTTTTTATTTGTTGATTCATTTCAGTCAAAGGTAGGTATAATTATGTAATAAAAACACTACTTGTAGGCGTAGGTATGTATTATGTATAACTCAAAAAATCACTTCAATAGATTAGTAGTTCGAGTAATATTTTACCTCCTTGCTATTCCTAAGCCCACTAGTCCTTCAGGATTGGGTCAGCTCTGGGCATTGAACTACTAGTACTAGCGTTTGTATTAATATCAACTCAAGCTCTGAGTTAAATCTTAATTCTGTTGCTTTCACGTTCTTTGGTAGTCCGCTAATAATAGTGCGCTCAAGATGGCCAATATAACAAGCGCCATTTGCGCGAATTCGATTGTTTCCTAGAAGTCACTCAAAAACCTTTTTACACACAAGGCTCAGGGCCCTGAAATAAAGATAGGCAACTCTAGGTGATAAAGTTACGCAAGTCCACACCGCTTCAGTTGCGCCATAGTGTGTGTAGAACAGTTTTGACGATTAGTCCTAGGTTCGATTCCCAGATGGTGGTTAAACTTACAGATTCTAGTTTTACAAGCTTATATTATGTAAGACGAATAACCTTTGAGGTTAAACTTAGAGATTTTAGTTGCGCTCGATTAAAATATGTAATACGAAACTATACTTTTGCCCTTAATGTTATGTATAGAAAAAAAGCTAAAATAGGTAGAAAAAACTGCATGATTAAGTAGTTTTAGTTAGATCTTAGTTACCTTGTCGCGCCAGTATGCAAATCTACCTACCCCAAAAGATCAATAGTGGGATGGGTTGAAACAATTACCACTAATACAACGTGTTCTTTATGTTTCCTGAAAATTAAACCTAGGATTCTAGAAAGTAAGTATAAGGAATATTTTGAAAATGGTTCTAGGAATCATCTATGTCATTTTAAATAGCACCTCACACGCATTTTTTTTAACATTTTTGTTTGATTAAAAATTATATTTTTGGTTTTAGTTTAGCCCCTCTTAAATATCATTTTTTTATTTTTTTTTATAAGAATCGTAAAGCGGTTAACAGGATACATCTCTCTACCAAATTTCAACAGTGTGATGTTTATAGTTACAGCATAAAGTGGCTGTGACATACGCACATACGGACGGACAGGCAGACATACAGACAGACTTGACGAAACCATAATGGTTCCGTTTTTTGCCATTCGGCTACGGAACCCTAAAAACAGCGGCGCTGCTGCCGCGCGACTGCAGCACGCCGCTGCTGCCATTTATGTATTATACTCGTATTTTAAAAGGTCGCCTAAAAGTGGAAGCGTTAATAAGAATGTTATGGTGTTTTTCTTTTCCCTACAGCCGCGCCTGCCATAAAGAGGGCATGTAACGAGATTAGGCGACAGGTGTCTGCATTCGTTACCGGAGGCTGCGCCCTATTACACCTAATTGGGTAGGTAAAGGACTGGAGATACTATTGCCAAGTAAGATACAGCTTTATTCAATAAAACGGAGTTCGTTCGGATTTTATCGAGTCTTTAAACGGAATTAGCTGTACATTGGAACAAAAACTCGGTTTACGGGAATTTGGAAGGGTTTGGAGGTATGTTTTGCTTGTTCAATGTTCTTGATACAAAGGTATTTTGTTCAGAGTTACCGCGTCGTAGCAGGTAAAGGAGTGAAACTCACTACCCGCGTCGATGTTTTCTAGAGATTACACTTACAATCCGCATCTATTCAAAGTTAAAGTGAACAGGCTTCTTCTGGGCGAGCTCGTTCTATCTTTGACTTCGTCTTAGTCGCACTTGGTTTGATCTGAAGTCAAGAGCTGTGGTAAGTAGCAACACCAAGGATTAATCTGAGTACTCCCGTGATTCGGTCAAGACTCCGTCTTCCCCCGGCTTACTGAAGTGGAACCCAAGGGGGTCAGCAAGACTCTCACCGCTGGCTTGCCTTGGTCGGCCAGCCAGAGTAGAGTCGCAAGAGCGTGATGCTTGAAGGACGGATGTGGCTGCGTAAGTAGCGAGTGGGCACGTGATGCCGGACCCTCAGAGAGCGTGTAATCGTTGTATAAAGTCCGGGACCGCCTTCTCCACCTTATCAGCACAGTGTTGGCCCTCAGTCTGGTCTACACGACTCATGACGCCAGGAGGGGCATATTCAATTGATAACAAGTCACCACCTCGCATTTTATTCAGTTTTTGAGGCAATGAACCAGGCAGGTCATCCGCAGTCGCAACCTCCATAGACCAATAGTCCAATACATCTAGCACTGAAACCCAATAACCCAGCATATTTTCTGCCCATATTTTGCAATAATATAACACTAGCCGTGGATTGTCCTTGGGTGCACTCGTATAAGAACGTATGGCGGCAATATATCCCTGTAGTGCATACAGGTGCACCTGTATGGATATTCGCCGGCTCGTATCAAACTTCTTATAAATTAATTTTGTCAAACGGGCCTCTGCGTGTTGGCCTCGGCCTCATGTACGCCTTCCAAAAGTCCGGGACCCCATGGTCCATGGTCCTCCCTATTGGAAATTGACCAACATAATAATAATAAGGTATCCTTAGCGTATACTCGTAGTTACCGTAGCAGATGTAAGAAGTTATTGTAGTTTCTCAATAACAGGTTTCGGTAATATCAAATGTAGAAATATATGATTCCTTGTGCCCCTTTGACTATAATAGTTCCATACTAGAGATGGGCCGAGTACTCGGTTAATACTCCGTACTCGGTGTACTCGGCGGGTTTTTCGATACTCTTACTCGGCCGAGTAACACGGTTTTAATGCCGAGTATACTCGGTTTAAGTAAAGCAATATATTATATTAAGGTACTATACTATCTAGACAACAAGGGAAATCCTTCACTATCTCAATATGATAATGGATAAGTAGTAATAAGGCAAAATGAGGGGAACGTTTGTAAACAAATTCAACATGTAATTTTTTTAAAATAAAATTATAATGCAGGAACACAAATATTCTGCCCCCTATTTCTCTTTGTCTTCGTAGACGTTACCAGCCTCCAAAAATAATTACATGATGCTTGCACGTGGTTCACATAGAAACAGTGGTGCTAAAAGTGTCAGTTTTGGATACCTTTTTTGGACTCGAGAGGAATCTTGTAAAGGCATGATAGAAAAAAATATTTGTACTTGTTTACACACCCGAAACAGGAATTTGATTAAACCGAGTTACTCAGCCGAGTACTGACTTGGAAAAAAATGAGCCGAGTAAAACTCGGTACTCGTTACTCGGCAAAAGTGCGACTCGGCGCATCTCTATTCCATACCATTGCCTACTAGTGATTCCCGAAATGCATAATATGAACGTCAAGTATCTAATATCTCCTTTTCGTGTGTAGTAAAACCTTAATTTATAAAAAGTAACTTATTCGATAAATTTTCAAAAAATACCTTGATAGTTAATTACTAATTTCAAAACTATGAATTATTAATTTAAAATAAATAACAATAACAAAGCGCTATCCGGTAGCTGCGACGCTTTATAAGTTTTGTCGTATTTTGCATCTGTGTCAAACGTAACCTGGAAAGCTGGCTCTTGTCCCATTTCAGAGTAATGTGGATCTAGGGCACATCAAAGCCGGGCCCAGATATGGCGAGATAAAAAGGTCCACAAATAATCCGCTAAGCTTAACTTGCAGTCCCACACAAGTAGGCCACGTAAACTTTATCTACTGTTGAAGTCAGTTAATCCTCAATTAAAAAGCACCCTTCATTACCTACTGTAAAAAACTAACTTAACGTTTCTACTGACAAACTTAAATAAAACCGATTAGGTTCCTTTAGGTCTATGTTACATAGATAATATTTGAAATGAAATTACGATACATTATTTGACACGCAAAAATAACCAGGCTACGCTCAATGAGTTATCATTACTACGTATAGAAAAGCTATGCCAAACAAAAAATGTGTCGCAATGATGTATTTGAATTTCGAATAAAAAACCGTTTGTATAAGTTGATGTCAAGTGGATCACGAAGGAAGAAGAACCACATCCCATAGGAAACTGCCTACAGAGATGAATCGTAACTTTTAAAAAGTTAAAGATCTGTAAAGATATGAAACATACTCAAAATCTCAATTTTTACAGCCTGAGATTTAAAAAAAAAAGGGCCAAGTGCGAGTCGGACTCGCGCACTGAGGGTTCCGTTCCAACTTCATCTGAATTAGGGAATCCACTTACTCCGCTTAGTAAAATACCACAATATTTTGTTGACAGCAAATATAACTTTGTTTTTCATAGTGTTTGTATGAAGAACAAAGATATGTTTGCGGTTGTTCAAAATGTGCTATATCTCAAAAACTTCTCGTTCTATCTCGTCCAAACCAATTTTCGTTGGAAGTATTTGTTGAGATCTACAATACAATAATATTTTTTTTTGTCAAAATTTACAGTCGCTTAGTTAAGTAGTTAGATGGGGGGTGACGCCCATTTTACCACTTTGGAAGCGTCTAGCTATGAAACGTTAGACTTTCAGAGAAAATGGTTTTAGAAACATCTATGTCATTTTTAAAGACCTATCCATAGACACATGCATAGGTTTGACTAAAAAAAAATATTTTCCGTTTTAGTTTCATGTATGAGAGCCCCCCCCTTAAATATCATTGTTTTTTATTTTTTGTATTAGAATCCTAAAGCGGTTAGCAGGATACATCTTCCTACCAATTTTCAACATTGTGATGCTTATAGTTACAGAATAAAGTGGCTGTGACATACGCACGGACAGACAGACAGACAGACTTGACGAAACTATAAGGGTTCCGTGTTTTGCCGTTCAGCTACGGAACCCTAAAAAGGTTGTAAACATTCGTCCAGGACCTCTGGCTACTATGAAAAGTCGTTTGCTGAATTGGGTCAATTTTGAATTTTTTTATTTTGGTTGATGAAATGTACTTCACAGCAAGAAAATATTTATATATTTCGTTTCGAATTTATCCTTAAGTAACAAAAATCTCATGAAAATTAAAGTTTAATTGAGGCGCGCTAAAAAATGCTATTAGCGACATTGACGCGATGCGACTAGCGCCTCAGCGCGGCAGCGGCGGCTGTCGTAAAGCAGAACAATAGTGTTTTACTGTAGTTCTGATGAATATTTTATTTTATTATATAAAATTATATACCTTACAACGAAATACTGGTTTTATAACACTGATGTTGGGGTACATCTTTTCAATAAAAATAATGTTTTTTTAGTCAGATTTATTTTATTAACAAAAACGGGTTTTATAACAGTCCCTGAACGAATTTTAAAGCATTTTTTCATTTTAGACCGTAAAAAATATAGTAATGAGTATGTCACATTTTTTACTATTTTTTTTGTTTTTAACCGACTTCAAAAAAGAAGGAGTTTATCAATTCGACTGTATGTTTTTTTTTGTATGTATGTTACCTCATATCTCAGTCGTTTGTCAACCGAATCGAAAAAAAATTTCACCTACTTAGAGAGTGTACCTTCAAGTTGGTCCCATTTTTGCCATTTTGGGATCTGATGATGGGATCTTGGTGTAATCGAGGGAAACCCTCAAGATTTAAAGGCATGTATAGTGTTTCTTTACTAGAGTCTTAATGTTGACGTGTTGTTACGGCTGATAGTCAACATTGTGGGGCTGAGCTGATGGTGGAACTCCTTAACGCTAAGGAGTTCAGTAATTATAATGACGGAACTTATGATAGGTAATTTGTAGCTTCTTAAAAAATAGAATCATAAGGTGCAACTCTCAAGAGTTTATTTAAGACTTTTTAGTGCATTTTGGTTTTGAAAATGGTTTTTACTTTTTGAAAAGTTATTTTATTTCTTCATTTTTAGTGATTACATAAGAGGGGGGGTCTTATGTAATCACTAAAAATGAAGAAATAAAATAAGTTTTAAAAAGTAAAAACCAACTTCAAAACCAAAATGCACTAAAAAGTCTTAAATAAACTCTTCACCATAGAAAGGAAAGGAATCCGTTTTAGGCAAACAATTTCTTTTTGGAGTCGGTGCCATCACTTTGACCATCAAGCATCAACTATCACAGCACCGACTCCAAAAAGAAATTGTTTGCCTAAAACGGATTCCTTTCCTTTCAATGGTGAAGAGTTTATTTAAGACTTTTTAGTGCATTTTGGTTTTGAAGTCGGTTTTTACTTTATTTTAAAGTTTTTTTTGAGATACGTTTCATCTCTGTAGGATGTGGGGGCATTTTTGGACCTCCCTCTTTGTTCGTTATAGCGGGAGGCCGATTCTGGCGGCAAAAGAACTATTTTCGTGTGGTAATTCGATTGTGAGTTTAAGCGTATAAAATCAAGTAAAATATCTACACGAAAAAAATAACGCACAAACAAAATCTTAAAACATAGAAATCGTGAACCTGGGAAATCAAAATCTCTTTTTTCTGCGACAAAGAAAATTCGATCGGTGAACTTTTTTCGTATACGAGTTGCGCCCTGTTCTAAACGCTAATAGTAGTTCAATGCCTACGCTACCCAAGCCTATTTTGAAGGTTATTAAAAAATCTGCGTTCAATTGAACACAAATTTTTGAATTTTGCTACCCATTTAAATCGTTTCCCGGGGTATTAGTAAGCTAGTTTTGCACAGATTTCCTGATGAGCTCGACCTGTTTTGACCTGACATAATTTACTTCGGACTAATTTTGCAAGCGTCCGCCCAGATTAACTCTATAAATGGAGCTAAGTGTCCTACATAAATATAGGCTAACTCCCTCGACAGGGCTGTATAGTGTATTAGCCAATTCACGGGATTAATACTGACCTAAATAATAAACAGAGTCGCAAATCGATTTTTGCTATAAGAAAATAAGACTACGCATGTCTCATTTTGACGTATTACAATTTTGTTATCAGCAGACGCCTTTTAATAAAATCTAGCTCTATGGAATATAAATTACCTACACTGACGTTAACTTAGGTAATGGACCTTACTTAGGCCCAGGGTTGGAATATAAATAGACATCGAAAAGCAATTTGTTGGGCCATATTAGATAATCTTAAGTTACAGTTTTACCAAAAAAATATTTATTTGTATAGCTTACTTACCTAACAATAACGTTTATGAAATCATAAAACAAAAGTTTACGTTTTTGGTCATATTGCGATATCTTTCGTTTTGAAGTTTTTTTTTTACTTGTAAGTAAAACATCAAATGTAGCACAAGAAATTAACAGTTTTGTCTGGAATGTATTCCGGGAGTTTTGAAAATCTATAACTTCGGTTTACAAGCTCCGCAAAGTGTCAAGCTACTCGCGTTTTTGCCGAATTCCATTTTGGCGCCGTATTCCTTTATTACTTATAATAAGTGATAATTGAGTTCTAAAAATTGTTTTCTCATCCTTTTATTATCTATACGAACACGATGCCAAACACTACCTAAAGGTATATAGGCTGGTAGTCCTAGGAGACCAGTGAGGCAGATGCGAAAGATTGGGGTCCACAAAAGACACGGTACTTTGAATTGGCTTGCAATAAATGTGAAGCGAAATTTGAAAATGGAACTCATATTTTTACATAAAAATAAGCAATATTTTTGAAAAAGATTCTAACTGGCCAGTCTCCCATATATAAAAACATTTTTCGCAAAACTTTTTCGAACTTTTTTCGTGTGATAATTCGATTGCGTGTTTAAACCCGTTTTTTACCAAAAAAAAAAAAACAAGTAAAATATTTACACGTAAAAAACTATTGCACTAACTAAATCCAAGTAGGTACATACAAACTGTGACCCTAAAAATCAAAAACTATTTTTTCTTCGACAAATAAAATGCGATCGGTGAACTTTTTCGTATACGAATTGCACGAGAATTGCCCCCTGGTATTTTTAAATTTTCCGGATAAAACATTACAAGTATTCTTAGGGTGTAACTCCTAGATGACTGTGTTAATATAGCGATTTATACTAGTTAAATATTAATATTGTATTACGTTACGTTTACGTTTACGTTTCAAAACTCATGAAAGATACAAGTTTCATGTGTTTTGAAACGTTGATTAATTTCACAATTCATATGTGATAAAATAACGGTTAAAGCAATGTTACGGTGATCGAAAATCTATAAGGCAGTTTTATCCATTGTGCAGTACCGGTAACCCGGAGGTCTATTAAAAACCGGCCAAGTGCGAGTCGGACTCGCGCACTGAGGGTTCCGTGACAACTTTAAGTGAATTTGGGAATCCACTTAATTCCACTTAGTAAAATCCACTTTAAACTAACTTTGTGTTTGTATGAAGTACAAAGTTATGTTTGCGGTTGTTGAAAATTTGATATATCTCAAAAACTTCTCGTTCGATTCCGTCCGAATCAATTTTCGTTGAAAGTATTTGTTAAGATATACACTATATATTTTTTCCGAAATTTACACTCGCTTATTTTAGAAGTTAGATGGGGGGGACGCCCATTTTACTACTTTGGAAGCGTCTAGCTATGAAACGTTAGACTTTAAAAGAAAATGGTCTTAGGAACATAGGTATCATTTTAAAAGACCTATCTATAGACGTATAGGTTTGACGTTTTTTTTTTGGTTTTAGTTTCATGTTTGGGAGCCCTCCCGTAAATGTCATATTTTTGTTTTTTGTATGAGAATCGTAAAGCGGTTAACAGGATACATACTCCTACCAAATTTCAACGGTGCGGTGCTTATGGTTACAGAATAAAATGGCTGTGACATACGGACGGACAGACAGACAGACAGACAGACTTGACGAAACTATAAGGGTTCCGTTTTTTGCCATTCGGCTACGGAACCCTAAAAAGTAAATCAGCGAGACAAAAACATCATTAGTATCTCGAATTCGAAACTACAATATTTATGATTGGTCAAGGAGGTAGGTTAATAAAAGACAACATGATTTCGTAGCATTGTATATGTACTTCACTAAGTTATTTCAAACGGTTTTCACCGACTTATTTTTATGGGAAAGATTTTATGATCGTAAACCTTTTTGCGTGTGAAAACCATACTCCTAATTTTTTTTCTTTTAAATCTATTTACTGTTTAGTCTAAGAATACTTAAGTTAATATTTTACTTTTATTACGTCTTTCTTGCTTTAGATAAAAATAGAAGTACTCATTATTCTTGACTTAGACAGGTGAAAGCTTTTATTATATTTCATTTTCATATATAAAATGGGCCTTAAATGAAAATACATAAATTTTTGAAAATTCCCATTGGTTAGGTCAAACTTTTTGACACTTTTCAGATGCCTTACAATGAAGAAGGTAGTATAGGTATCACTTCTACAAAAATTGTAATAAACATGTACTGCACGACATTTTTACCGAGTGGGTGCTAGTGCTGGACAGCTGTCCAGCGCTAGCACCCACTAAGACCCACTGTAGCTAAGACAACTAGCAAATCCAGACTGAGCTACCTACTTTTTGAGGAAATAAATAGGAACTGATACGGATACTGGCCGAGTCGAAAAATAAGGGTATCTATCATAACACAGAATTTTTTGATATCGAATTTCATTTCACAGAAAACTATTCAATGAATGTTAATATATTTTTTTCTTGATTAATCGAATAGTAAATAATCGTCGTTTCATAACATCGAATAACAGTTCACCAAAAAAATGTTTCACGACTGTTTTGTTAAGCAGAATAACGATATATCAAACTAATGTTTCATAGAATTATTAAGTTATCGATATAACCTTTCACAAAAACTTGTTTCAATATGTAACGGTTCCCATATATTTTTGCATACGCATGCAAGTAAGAAGGCATGCGCATGCTTAGGCATGCAAGTAAGAAGGCATACATGCATGCATTAATGCATGAAAGTAAGCAAGCAGGCATGCATAAATGCATGCATGCAAGCATACAGGCATGCATGCAGCAAGCAAGCAGGCATGCAAACAAGCAGCATGCATTTGGATTTCCTCGTCTCCGGCGCTGCGGGAATAGCAGCCTCGTCGCCCTTGCGTAACAAGGCGCAGTCACCCATGTATATATATGCAATACATATGCAATATAATATTAGTAAAAAATTCGTTTGGAAATACGGACTTAAGTGAAGTAAAATTCGATGTTTCAAGAATTCTGCATATTGAAACTTACGTGGAAATAAAATTATGGGAAACAAAATAGAAAGCTAATGTTACTTTGATAAAATACGTAATTTATGAAAAGAAGTAACGATGAAGTAAGTTTGTAGATAATAAGTATTCGACCAAATGAAATTGTGATGTACCAAGATTCTAGAGTTTGTTGAATATTATTTTGAAACATCTGCGAATCGTTTTATGGGAAATGAAAATCGATGAAGAAAGTTGCGATTAAGTGATAGGTTTCCGAAAAATAAACACAATGTACGGTGTGATGTTAACTAGTTATAATTTCAAAACCAAAAAAGGATAACTTTATTTTTCGGGAACCCATCACTTAATCGCAATTTGCTTCATCGATTTTAATTTCCAATAAAACGATTCGCAGATGTTTCAAAATAATATTCAACAAATTCTAGAATCTTGTTACATCACAATTTCATTTGGTCGGATACTTATTATCTACAAACTTACTTCATCGTTACTTCTTTTCATAAATTACGTATTTTATCGAAGTAACGTTAGCTTTCTATTTTGTTACCCATAATTTCATTTCCACGTAAGTTTCAATATGCAGAATTCTTGAAACATCGAATTTTACTTCACTAAAGTCCGTATTTCCAAACGAATTTGTTACTAATATTATATTGCATACTTTATTAATAGACAATTTAAAGCATAACTGATATAAATATGTAATAAATATTGATCTAATAAATAAACTGCGCTAATCCCGACTCGCCGTGGTACTAGTCTGCGCCCGATACTAGAGTGTAATTCAAAAGACGGAGGCGCGGAGGGAGAGCAGACGAGGCTGCTATTCCCGCAGCGCCGGAGACGAGGAAATCCTAATGCATGCTGCTTGTTTGCATGCCTGCTTGCTTGCTGCATGCATGTCTGCTTGCTTGCTGCATGCATACCTGTATGCTTGCATGCATGCATTTATGCCTTCTAACTTGCATGCGTATGCATGCGCATGACTTCATACTTGCATGGGTATGCATGCATGTGCTTACTTGCATTAAAAGTTATTTGAGGAAAAAAATATGGGAACAGTTACACATTGAAACAAGTTTTTATGAAGGGTTATATCGATAACTTAATAATTCTATGAAACATTAGTTTGATATATCGTTATTCTGCTTAACAACACAGTTGCGAAACATTTTTTTGGTGAAGGAACTGTTATTCGATGTAATGAAACAACGATAATTAACTATTCGATTAATCAAGAAAAAAAGATATTAACATTCATTGAACAGTTTTCTGTGAAATGAAATTCGATATCAAAAAAATCTGTGTTATGATAGATACCCTTTATTTTTAATTAAGTAACATTACGCTATATCGTTACAATTTATTTTTCCTTATCGTCGAGAAGTAACTAAAGAGTACAGAAAACGAGCGTGCGTGATGGCGCCGTGTTAGGGCCGGGCCCAAGGGACGTACCATTGATTCCCTATCAATAATGCAATACAGTACTACAGTACATTACATTGAACAAAAACTCCCTTACATTTCCCTCCATTGTTGCTGCCTTTCTTTAATTTGAGCAGTTTGACTGTAATGTGAACGACGCACGATTTTCTTGATACTTTTCGTTTTGAAAATACAGCTAATAAGAATAAAATCCAACAGCTAGACCATTTCACGTTCCGTGAAAGATATTTTTATATTACCCACTCGGTACTAGACCCACTTAATAAAGCCTATACTTTAAACCAAAATAAGTATCGCCTAGTTATGTATCAGTAAGATTATCACTGGAAGACAGCCCAATGTTACTTACTTCGATATGATAAGAATGTACAAACGTTTTTACCTTACATCTGGCACTATTTGCGTTACCTTGATAACATACCTACATATGTAGGCAACTAAAGAACCTGGAAATTCCAGCATGAACACAGCATTTCATTTCATGCAGATGTCAACGCGGCCATGCGTGTCATTTCTACCTCGTGCTGAA
Source organism: Pyrausta purpuralis (assembly GCA_963924145.1). Classification (NCBI taxonomy): domain Eukaryota; kingdom Metazoa; phylum Arthropoda; class Insecta; order Lepidoptera; family Crambidae; genus Pyrausta; species Pyrausta purpuralis. The sequence continues at coordinate 14,902,822 of OZ001644.1, forward strand.
TAATGCATGACAGGTTTAGAGGGGCACATTCTCTAGTAATGAATAAAGAGGTAAATCTTTGCTTTTGAATGTACGCTTGTGTTGAAGGAACACCCCCCTATGACGGTCTGTAAGCTTGCAAAAGTAGAACTTCAAGTAACCCTAGAGGGTTTAGATGTCCTTGGAACTTCAGGGTCGATGAAAATTGACAGTAGTATTTATGTATGTTGAATGTCGGGTAATTTGATCCCAAAAAGGCCGGGCAAATGCGAGTTGGACTCACGCACCGACCGTTACGTAAAAACTTATATGGATGTTTGTACGAGATATATATTTTAAAAAAAAGTTCTTTTTATGTACTTGTTCGTTTATTATTATTACTTCTTGCCTTTCAGGTAGGCTCACGAAAGGTACTTACCCTATAGGTTTTGACTCCAGTTGCGAATGTATTGAGAAATGCGACCTTATCGACCACAATATGTTTTGATTGCGATAAGTTTTAGGTATTTTTTTTTGCCCACAGCTCTACTAAGCCTTCCAGAGACCCCTTACACACTGCGACTTTTAGCATCGATGCTTTCGCGCGTTATGAAAACGTCTTTTAGCATCGCGATTCACGCAAAGAGTAGATTTAATTTAGAATCGATGCAGTCGCCAAAATACAGTACATAATTTGTCAATTTCCAGCTTCTGCATCGCGTTAGCATCGCGACTGCATCTATGCTAAAAGCAGCGCAGTGTGTAAAGGTTGCCATTTTGCGACTGCATCGATGCTGCATCGCGACTGCATCGCTGCTATAAGTCGCAGTGTGTTAAGGGTCAAAGACCGCAGTATTTGGTATCAGTTCAACTTTTTTTTTCTAAGTTTCTGAGCAAAATAAATGTTTTGACGTTAAGACATACAGACAGCCGGCAAGGCGTTTTTTTAAGAATTTAAGATGAACACATATTAAAGAACTAGTACCTACATTATATTTGTAAGTCATGGTAACCTTAAAGATGAAATAAGAAACCAAAAATTTGCGCACGGGCGGGACTTGATCATGGTAACCTACTTATTCGCTCTCGATATTCAGAGAAGTAATGCTATCATGTAAAAAAGAGGTCGGAGTAAAAGCATTTTTATATTAAAACATAGTTACTCGTATGTACCACATAATTATTAGAAAAATCATAGTCACTTATTATCTACGATGAAGATGTATCGACCTACGCAGGCAGGATATTTTATGTCCCGAAATCGAGAACGTTCTTGAACAACTTTCAATTTTAGGCCCCGTTTAGGTCAGGGTCTTTTTTAGGAATGTATTTATCCAGAAACCGAGTTAGAGGGTCGGCCAGAGAAAGGAGCGGTCCAATAATTACGAAGGCATGCTTGAGCGAATAATCTGAGGTCAACGCTTAAGGATAATCTCAGTACATTTCAAAAAAACTAATATGACGGTGTTTTTGGAACGTTATTGATGTCGTTATGGACTATAAAAACATTGGTGCGATATGGAGAAATACTTTAACTGGATTAAATTAAGGTGTTGTGTTCTCAGGAGAGTGAAAATAAAAGTAGGCTTTGCGACAGCGGTTTCGCAATCGAGTGTTTTTATCGGTCCGGAGTGAAGTGAGCCGGTGTCGGCGTCGCGGCGGTGCGGCGCGCAGCGGCGTCGATACGCGCACCGGCCTGACGTCGCCGCGCACGGCGCACTCCGTTCCACTGCTGCCCGACGGCGGACCGCGCTACGCTACCCTGATCTCGCGAACGCGCCGCGAGAGTCCTCGCACGCATCCTCCGCCGCGCATCACCACATCATCACCCCTCGGACTGATCAGTGACTCGGAATCTATGCATAATACACCCCTGGTGAAAACAAACACATCGCACAGTGCCCCTCGCGCAGGCGCGCCGCTCGCGGACATGACGACAGCAGCCATCTTGGCCGAGGACGCACTTTCGCCTCGCCCCAGCCTCTGAACCCCGAACTAAACCTCAATAAACCGAAGGGGAAGGGCGATGCGACGCGGGCGAAGCTCCGCGGCGGGCGCTCCTTGAGCCCGCACCGCGCTATCGATCGGGTCATGGCGCTCGCGGAGTGAATGCGGACATCGGGACCGCGGTGCAGCCCTCGCGAGCTGTCGGAGCGCTCGGGAAGTGATAGTGCTAGAGTGGACGCGCGGCATGTGAGACAGAGTGTCGTCGCGGTTGGGAGGGCGCGCGGGCGGCGGCGGGCCCCGCTGACCGCGCGCCATGGGCGAGGAGTACGCGCGCTCCCCCTGCGAGCGCTTCCCGGCGGCGGGCGCGTTCAGCGTAGCGCCGCCGGAGCGGCTCAGCCCGCCGCCGCCCGCGCCGCTGCCGGACCGCTTCTCGGCGTCCCCGCGGCGGGTGCGCCGGTGCGCGGAGGCGGAGCGCGCGCGGCGGCCGCGCTATGTGCCGCCGGCGGCGCACGTGCCCGTGGAGCGGTACGTGCCGCGGCCGCCGGCGCCGCTGCGGCCGCCGCCGCCGGTGTACTGCGGGCTGGCGTGCCGGCCGCCGGCGCCGCGCAAGTGCTGCGGGCCCGCGTGCCGCGAGGACATCGCGGGCTCGCCGCCGCCGACGCGCTACGTGGAGTACGTGGGCGCAGCGGCCGCCCGCCGGCTCGCCTGCACGCCGCCGCCGCCGCCGCCGCCTCAGCTGCAGCTGCCCTGCGAGCCCCAGGAGCCGCCTTGTTGTGTGCAGGCGCGCAGACGACCGCAGCCTCCACATGATTGGTGAGTACCCCCATATCGAGGATCAAAACAAACATCACAGCTGATACCTTCTCTAGATCAGGCATAACATCAGAGCTTATAACATAACAGCTAGGCGGCTGTATCTCGGAGAGCATTCGCATTAGTAGAAGTCTCTAGATACTAATATGGGCGAACAACTCCGTTTCAGAAATACAGAACCAGCGTCGCATTAATCATTCATATCCCTAGTTACCTGAACTCGTTGGAGATAATACCAGAGATTCATTTCGCAATAGAACAATCTTCCAAATCAGATAAACGTGGGGTAAAGCTGTGGATCGATCCGATCGAGTATAGGCGGGCTGAAAGGGTTTTTAACGATTCGCGATGACGCTGGGAGGCTGGCTGGTATAAATGGTTAATATTGATAGCGTGTGATTGATGAGCGCAGGGGGCGATTGCGAGTCAACGTCTCCCCAAACGCACGTTAAAAATAAACCATATCGATCCAGGTAACCAGCAGGGGTCATTTTCGCCATCAATTTATGACAACGAAATGAGTGAGACACGTGTATTATCTGTACCTAAATTACGAGTATTTAGGCAAAATATAAGACCGGTGTGTCGTGTCTGCGTATTTCTTTCTCTCTTAGCTTGTAATCAGAGAAGATTACAGCAATTAGGATTAATTTACGTGTAGGAAGGCATTATTATTTTAGGGGCGGCGAAATGGGTCTGTAGACCCTATTTATGAATGTTATTTTGTTTTGGATGCCACCTCCGGGGCTCGCGTTTGCACGTCGGATTGGATTGCAAAAATTCAATACTGAGAATGTGGAGGATGGAAGGATAACTAATTCGAAGGTATTGGAGGTCCTTTTCCAAGTGGCAAATGAATCGTGAATAATTTATAACACGGTGTCCTAGTAACATTACCTAAAACCTACTGAAATGTGGTTTCGAACATGGGTACGATTAAGTTCATGATAGACCCAGTGTAAACCTTTTTCACTTGTAGAAAAATATCTGCTATGTTCAATGTGACTTGACAGATTAAAGAACATTGATGAAACCGATTTATTTTAAAACTTTTAGAAGCATTTGAATTTAATTTGTATTTAATGACTTTATTTGCTATGACCACGAATTAAACAATATTTAAACGGTTGTTTATTATTAGATTTTAGGATAATATTTCCTTTATCTCGATATTTCCATCAAATATTTATAAGATGCTACGAAAAGGAAATTAGAGGAAAGATTAAATGGCATTTTCGTATTTTCTTGTTAACAAGGAAACAGGGATATTTTAATATCTTCTTTCAAACACTTAATCAACAATTTCGTAATAATCCAACTTAGAATAAACGTTACGCTAGTAGGTACTAGGCAGGTCAGTCGTGAGTTTCTTCATTATTATGTAATGTGCTATATATGAAAAATACAATACTGACATCAGTGACGATCCGTTAAGAATCTTATATGCCTGTTTACGTTATTTTACTTTTGTTTATGTAATTACTACTTCTTAAAAGCGGGTAGCTTATGTAAAGAATTAAAGGATGTCGAAATAAAACTTTATTTTATGGATTTACTTTTCGAATTTATCAAATTTGATCTAGTGCTAGCGAGGACCCAAGCGAGACCACTCACTGTATGATCACAAGACAAAGTTAGCTCTTTCTGCGTGAATAGGAACGTTAATTAATATTATTGAGTGACGTTAGTGTTATTTTTCAAAACTCTGTAAATGATAAATAACTTAGTCTTAGTCTTAGTCTACCTGTGACCACGAACGCTGTAAAGTGTTCGAAACATCGGGATAAAATCTAATAAATTCGCAAAAAGTAAATCCGTAAAATATCCGTATTATAGAAGGTGCTCAGAATCAATAACTTAATATCTTTCGCCTAGAAACATGGGTAGAAGCCAAAAAATTTAGCCTCTAGACTCTACAATAGGAAGAAAAAAAACTTTTTTTACCGATGATTCTAGGAGAAAGTTGATTAGTATCCGATTCAAAGTAGCTCCTTTCATTTCTTGCAGTTAATTTTGAAATACCTTGTATATCTATCTTTCTAAACAGAACTTACACAGCTATGAAAATCATTTCTTTGGTTGTACTTTTTGAGTAAGAGTCAATTTTTCCAACGTCAGATAAGGAATATTCGTCTAATATATTTCAAAATACCTAATTTAAGAACGTCACCTATTTGTCAGGAATCATTTATAAATATGACATTTTAAAATCGGTCGTTTTACTCGTATTCTTATTCGGTCGGATAAGTCCTATCTGACAATGGTAAAATCGACTCTAAGCTGACCAATATAAAATTCGCAACAGATTCGGTTGAGTACCAGAATGCCCTTAAAACTAAAAGTAGAGTGTATTAAAGGCAAGTTCTGAATTGAAACTAGTATCTTCTATGCTGTGACCTCATATGTCGACTTTGAAATAAACACCGGCGTGCCTAAACATCGACACAGATATACAAGTAGCCATACACTTTTCAATTTTCGAAGATGTTTTCCCATTTTCCGCTCTATTTCACTATAAGTTGTTATAGTAATTGTTACGAGGACATTCAGTTATGGCTGCACCGAAACTTGGCAATGGACTGTATTGTTTTGTCTCACATTATTGCGTCTTAAATCGTGGTCGGAGTATTGATTATTCTGCCTCTAAAGTAAGATCCAAAACGTTGGCTATGTTTCCGCAAGTAAAGTAAAGTTAGCCTGTAAACATCCCACTGTTTGGCTAACTATGTCAAATAACTAACTACGTCACATCATACAGGGAAAATACTAAACTGTTTCAAGAAATATGTACGTGCGATTGTGTCATTTTTATTGTTAAGTGCGGTGATAGTATTTTAATAAAATAATTAAAAAATATATAGAAACACAATGAAATTTCATAAACCATATAGGATAGGGTAGTGCTGTGTATGTGTAGGTATATTGCTTATTTGTGTCATATTTACATTGTGTGTGTTTTAAAGAACAACTTCCTTAACCAAATGTCTGAATGGCTATTTTAATTATCATTGGTTAAGGTTGTCTGGTATTCGTAACACAAGGAATAAAATTTCTTACTTCGAAACCCCGACAATTGGTGTGTTGTCTGGCGCATGTTTTTTTTTAATACTTTCTTCCAAACATACACAATCGTGAATATTCAACTGCAGGTAACGACAGTTTACCATTACTATCGATGAGGAAATTGGGCCTTAGTAATTAATTATGATGTTAGGTTAGGATTGCTAAAAGCTTTGTGTACCTATGCTAAAGGTCGTACCTCAATATCTACACTAACTTATGTGGTGTATAGATAACTAGGAAATGGCTCCCAAAGGGACTGTCGGCCATTGACCTCGGAATGACCTAGTTTTCAGTTGCTTTAGATATAATTTTTAAATACTTATCTGACAACTATTTCCAACTCATTATCCAGTGAAATGAAGATGGATGATGTTAAATCTTGATGAGTGTTTGTTCACTTGTCGGAACGAATACTGTTACATTTATGTACGTACCTACGTGCTTAGTAATGAAATGAGCACTCTGTTTCAACAATTCAACAGTTATTTTTTACAAAACATATTAGCTTACCCTTTACTGTTTACACGAAGCGTTTCTGCATAAGACATGTTAATCAGATAACATGAAAAAGTAAAAGTATGTCATCGCCTTAAGTCTGGCTGTACGCAAAACGCGAAACGCCCACAAACATTTTATCGACCTTGTTTTGTGCCCAAACAGCCTTTTTATGGTATCATAGGAATCTTGCTTACGTTACGAAAACTTTTAAATGAAAACACTTGAAAACAATTTTACGTTTCTTTCGTTTCATGTTCTCAAAGACAGGCCTGGAATTCACAAGTATAGTATTTCCAGAATACGTTGTGAGTTTCACCGTTTGAGATACCTTGGTTTTTTAGGTGGGAAAAGGTCTTTAATAAAATATTCCGTTACAAAGAAAACGGCGATACTTCTTGAGGTTTTCTTTTGTTGAAAGTTAATTTAATTCATAGTTCCGCTACTGAATGTTGTTTCTACAAGTTGAGTGACCTAGTTATTTCAGACTACATTTACATAGAATTTGCTCAATCAAAAATGATTATCAATATGTTTTCTTTTCTTTTCTGTTCAATGAAGCAAAAAGCCAGAATTGTGTTTCAATTTTTTATTTAGCCAATCAAGAAAAAATCCTGTGGTATTTAAAAACTTAATTATCTGGAAAGGAAAAACAGAGTTCCAAAATTTTTTGGTTATAGGATAGATGGGTTAATCCATGGGAAACTGTCAGTCTTTAATATGACTGCTCTACAAAAATCAGCATTTTGTAATCGGCATCGAGGTCGAAAGGCAATAGATGAACTTTGATCCGAACCCAAGAGACCGTAATGATTATTTCGGCCGAATTTAATTTCACGCACCGCGGCTACTCGAATGTTCTAAACAATCTCTTTGATAAGTCCTACATAAAGAGTAGATAAGTCAAATATGAAGGAATATTTGCTAAGCAAAACGTCTTTTAGGAAGGATTCGACCTAACATAGGCTTCCACGCGCGTAACTATACGAAGGAAAATTTTATTACTCGGGTTTATTCTCGAGTAACTCATTTTACTCGTTAAACCGAGGTTTTTCATATTCAATGAGAATAATACTTTCTTGTTACGGCAACGGTACACTTAACAGGTAATGTTTTATCTTACCGAAACACCATTATGACCATGGGTAATTTAAAGTCCAGATAATAAGGTCTATATTCGATCAGCCGTATTCATAGTGTTCGAAGAAACATTATCACCATCTCGATTGATAAGATTGCGTGTGTTACTATGACAAACGCTTAGATCGAGGGTATGGTAGCGTGCGATATTGTTGTTAAATAGTGCCAAAAGTATCTTTTCATGGTTTTGTAATAAAGTACTTGATATTTGAGGAAAGTGTTTAAGTAATAATGTGCTGATAAAGTGGGGTGGAGATTAAGCGGAATTTGTGGAGGTCATGGATCATACAAAGTAAGTGACATCATTTTGTAAACATATTAGCTCGTAAATGCATTGATTTTGTTGTAGAGAGTGATAATACTATGGTTTTATCTATGAATCCGAGTATACAAAAAAAAACGAAAAAACAATTTTCATTCTACATTGTATATATATAGTGTTTATGTTTTTGGAAGTTGGTGTTTCAAGAAACGTAGCATCTATCCCAATTAAGTAGAAAATAGATCGCGGGTATATCCTATTCTATTACTAGCCGGCGTTAACCTTAAAATTAATTTCCAAAGGTGTTTATATTCAGCATAAATAGAATGATGAATATTGTATTATGGTGATATGTGGTGATGTATACATGTGTGTTGTTTTCAGAATGTGTGTAGTGCGATACCATAAATAGATGGCAAAAAACTTGCTAAAACACAGAGGACCTCTAAGTTCTTTTTTATCTAAACGATGAAGCTTTTAACGTTCCTGAATTTTTCTCATAAATACAATACATATACTTTTAGGACAGAAAAACAGGCAGTGGAGGTAAAAGAAATTATCCTGAGTAAGGTGGGGTGATTTATTGATAGCTGGAAAGTAGTGAAGAAGCAAAATAGCCGAATAAGGAAGATAAATTGAATACTCCGTTTTGAGCACAACCCATTTGTGAACGAACGTTGAGCGTTTTACAAAGTTATCGGCGGAATGTTAATGCTCAGGATGTATGGGTTTGTATTTCTTCGCCCTTCTTGGTAACTAAGTTGAACGCGAAAAATAACTAGGATTGCTACCAATATTACTCTCTAGTTAACATTCTACAAAAGATCATTTGTGTAGGGATTTGGATATTCTTAATTATAGAACAATTCCTAGGTCTGATAATAGTAACAACAGTTCTGCCCTATCATTGTTTTTAGTACCTCGTCATTATACAATAACACTTCAATGAAAGTTAGTTTAGTTATATTAAGTGTTACATAGGTTAGATTGGATATAACTTATTCCTCAATCCCCCTGTCGAGTTTGGCAACACGGAATTTAACTGAGATTTCAGCTAATATTTTGCAATTAATTCTGGAATGACAACACCTTGTCATTGGGTCCTTGGTTGTTTATTTAGGTAACTTAAAGTTAATGCCTTGCTGCCGCAGCTTACAGAATGCCTCTCAAAATAGCTGTCATCATCACAAACGCCGTCATTTTGACACCTCTGTCCACAATCTGACATGAATACAGCTAATCCCTGTACCCCAATCACGAACTTTTGACGTATTCGTCACGTTATCGTAGCGAGTTTACGTAGTACAACGTTAGTCGGCATCACGAAGCACTCTCGTGTCGTGTAGTAAACTCGATAGCATTGAAGAAGATGACGTCAAACTAACGTAAATATGGCCGTTGAATGACACGTCCAGAAACAAGTTAAGCGATCTTTTTTATGAATATTATCGAAATATATCACGATATACCAGTAGAATCTAAGAGAAATCAATAACGGAACAAAATTACGATCAATATGTTTGGCAGGGTTAGCAAATGTAAAAATTTGGTCTATTAATATATGAAGATATATGTTTTTCTGTAATCTTTAGATTTTTGAACTGTTTAGTAGACTGTCAATTAACAGATTGACGTTATGCCATCATATTGTGACAATTTTTCAAAGTTTTACAAAAGATTTAGTTAAAAAATATGAAAAAAATATTAAAAAAACGAAGACAAGTCGTTTGCAGTACAACGTAACAATATTTGATTTTTGAAAAAGTAAGTACGTAAAAGTAATACAAGGACAAGTGATTAAAATGCTTTTATTCATTGGCTATTATAGCGAGATTAACTCTAGCTAGATCTTATTTCTCAAGAAATGGTGATATATCCAAGCCCTCAGCTCTCCAAGAGGACGCTGTTCCTAACAAATGGAATGAAAAGCATTAACGTCGATATATAATATAATATACATATTATTTTTTCAGAATGAAGACAGCTAGAAGAAAAAAAAGTGAGTCTAGCAGTTCCAGCGGTCTTCGTTACGCCTATAAGTCATATTGAGAGCAAAGATGAACCCACCAAGATCAAAATCGACACACCTGTTAAAAGTGCCCTGTTCCTGATTTCCTTTAAAGTTAAAAATAAGGAGTATAAGATAAAAAATATTGTAATAAATTTCATATTTCTACTGCAATGTCTTAATTTTAGAATTATAAATATGACCACTAACGTTTTCTTTATTCTACACGTTTCTTTATTTCTTGCCATAAGCCAAAGCTCTGTCTGTTGTTATATGTGAGATTTTGAGCACATATAGTAAGAAACTATGTGTCGGATCCGTACGTTCTCACTAGTACACACACACCCGTTGAAGACGTTCGTCTTCAAATACTGAGGTTAATGAGACATGACGACGCTCTTGCGCAGTTTCCCGACCTCTGCCTAGCCGGCCGCGTTGTATTTGTTGATAGGCCTCTTTCTTAGAACCACTTGTTGTAAGGCTCGGTTAAGGCTTTCGACTGTAGTTCCAAAATCTCATCTTTGCCTGCACGAATAATATATTATCAATAAACCGGAGGTGAGAGATGTATTTGCTATTGACTTTGATGCCGAATCTTTCCCATTCCAGGAGCTTGAATCCGTCTTCAAATGCAGCTGTATGATAATTTTAGAAAAAAAAACAATTTAGGCGGTCTTATCCGTAAAAGTTACCTAGTTTCTCTTCGCTCATTTTTGCCACACAGAATCTCAAGTAATCTTGTTGCAACTCACGATACTATACGTCAAAGAAAGGTTCGTGATCGCAAATCCAGTTTAACCCTATAGAAAATGTTTACGCACAATAAATGTCAGGTATTTGAGCTGCCAAATTTAGTTTGTTTTACGTCCGATAGAGGCGCTTTCAGATTCTCATACAAATGATTACGTTACTATACGAATACTTTGACGCAAATGATTCGTGATAGGGGTACTGATCACTTGTAAGTGGTCAACAACGGAAGTGTATTGAGTGTCGAAGTCTTGGAGGGTCACCGACGAAGAAAGTCAGCCAGTACATTGCGAACCAAACTGACAATAATACTAAAATACTTGAATTTTGTAAGCCCACAAACTTAGAATTTCAGTAAACTATTTTTTCAAAGAATGGTCTGGGTTCAGTTTCATACTAAATTAAGATAAGCCATGTCATAGTTATTGAGATATAATGTCAAACATTTTTAAAAGCTGTACTTTTAGGACTTAAGTAGGCAAGTCACATTTGAATAAGTTGTGTTACTTGCACGCCCCAGGTTACAGACTTTATCTATCTTCTGAAAGTTTCGCAATTAAATGAACTCTAAGAGACACTTAATTTAACGCTATTTGTTTGGAAATAAAGGCTACTATCTGTATTTAGTATTTAAAGTACATCTATAACGCCTTAAGTAAGAGAATTTATACTAGTTTCAATTTCTTTTAAAAAGCTGTGATCATGATTTTAGTGTTCTGATATCGCAAAGCATATTATGGTATCAATAAAATCAACGCCTTATGAAGTACATGTAGATGACACTTATAACTATTAAAGTCAGTTCAGTCTAATATCCAAGTATATTTAACATACCTTTATTGACAATGGTTACTCAAAAATTACACAAGACGACATTTATTGTCTTTGCAACATATTCTTACGGGGCTATATACAATACTGGCTGTTTCTTCCTTGCTAGAACGCAAGTGACGTTCTGTGGCAAGGTTCCGGACGCCAGAATGTGTTAAATGGATGGTCTCAGTATATCAATGCATATTGTTACAGCATAATGTTATCATGTATCAGGCGTGTTACCTGTAGTTCTAATTATATCTCCTATTGTTTAGTTAGAGGTTATCGTTTGATCCGGCTTAATATAATAATAACTCGGTTAGTTTTTGTCAAGATGTTGGTTTTTGACACAAGCGAAATAAGCGTATGAATCGAGAGGAAATTAAGTTCTTGTCATCACACAAGTATTCCCTGTATTATAAGTAAGTATTGTTGTATGAACTAAATGACTACATAAATAAAAACTACATACATTTTATAAAAAAAGCTAAGTGTTGGTGTACGAGTATGAGGTATTGCTATTTTTTATTTTTATTTTCTTATCAAAATCTATACTAATATTATAAAGCTAAAGAGTTTGTTGGTTTGTTTGTATGTTTGAACGTCCTAATCTTATGAACTACTGGACTGATTTGAAAAATATTTTTGAGTCAGATAGCTATTTATCGAGAAAGGCTGTAGTCTATAAAAAATCACGCTGCGACTGGTAGGGAGGGAGCCAACTAAAACGCGCGGACGCAATCGCAGAATACCCCTAGTAAATTTTAGAGTCTACCCGCGAAAAGTAGGTTCGCTACTGCAGTAGCTGACTGAAATACAATTTGACATCAATTAATAAAGCCTAAGTACAATCTAAAGTTGCCGTGTATACACACATATGATTTGATTCCGTATCTCAACAAATTCTATTTTACGAGTCCTCCATATTTTAAACAAACAAGTTTAACATTAACGAAGGGGTTTCAAGCTTCAGCCAGTTTACTGGACACACATCATTATACGAAGGTATGTACTTAACGAGTTCGCATCAAACGTTGGTACTTGGAGGCGACCCACTTTTCCAGTTTTTATGCTAAAATGTACCCCTTTTCGCTTTGATGTGTGCTACTTTAATTCCTGAACAAATGTGCGACGTCAATGAAATTATACTACTACTACTTTCAAAAACCGGCCAAGTGTGACTCGGACTCGCACGTTAAGAGTTCCATGCCAACTTTTACTGAATTAGAGATCCACTTACTTCCACTTAGCCAAAATACCACAATATTTTGTTGACACTAAATGTAACTTTGCTTTCATAGTATTTGTATAAATAACAAAGTTATGTTTGCGGTTATTGAAAATGTGCTCTTTCTCAAAAACTGCTAGTTCAATCCCGTTCGAACCAATTTTCGTTGAAAGTATTTGTTAGGATCTACATTACCTTTTTTTTGTTCAAAATTCTTATTTGATTGGTTTCTTATGAACTACTAGTTCGATCTCGTTCAAACCAAGTTTCGTTGAATTTTTTATCAAGATCTACATCATGTATTTATTTCAAAATTTACACTAGCTTAGTTTAAAAGTTAGAGGGGGGTTGGGGAACAAAAGACAAACAAGTAAAATATACTGACCGTTTTGGTTTACTCGTATTTTCGTTCATATTTTTAAAATACATGACCCTCTTTTTGTCATTCGCCGCAATTCAGCAATGACATGTGAAGGTTGTTAAATAATGCTGGAATTTACTGGGATTTAAAACTAAGGTCATTTAACACGCCTGACTACTCATGTTTTCGTGAAAAAATATCTTTCTAACAGTATGTATATCTACCTGAGAGGTTCAGTAAACATTATTTTTTAGACTGACTTGCGCAAATGAATCTTAAATGCAAATATTTAAAAATATACATGTTTACCGTCTGGAAAGGGATCAGATTTATATTTGCTTTGGGTTTAGTTAGGCTTCGCTGCTTGGCTGGGTCTAGAATTGACTTTAAGTGTATAAATGTACGTTTTTGTGCGTAATATGTGTATAGTTAAAGCTGTTTGATTTTGGCGAGTCAGCTTTGTTTCAGACCGTCGTGAGTATTTTTGAGTATATGTATCTATAGGTGATAGTATCTACCAACAGGGTTATTTAAACATCATAAATAATTTGCACAACGTCAGTATTATAAATATTCTTAAAATTCATTAGAGTAGGAGCCCCCCTGATAACGAATAACTTTGTTTCAATATTTACAACGAATAGAGGTAGATTTTACAATCAACATCTCATTATAATTCTCAGCTGGAGTAAAATTACTTATAATTGTATTTTTAAATAGCGTGATGTAAGTCAAAATGGTTGCGTTATCAAATCGAATTCAGTATGAATGACTCATTTATTATATATTTTAAAACGATGGTTTGTAAAAGGTGTTTTGAGATCATTTATTATTAAAGTTCATTTTCTATAATTAAATCTTGATTACATCCCAGATACGAGTTTAACAAAGCATTGCCGTACTATTCGGAATAGTAAATTCGTCTGAATTCTTGAACAGTTTCGAATTAAGAGCAAAATTCGAAGAATTCGCGAGTGTAACCTAACTTTGTACATTACTTTTAGGTGTCGCAGTGAATATTCGATGGCGAACATCTCAGATGAATATTAAAGAGTTGCAGTATAACTAATTTGCTGTAACTAAGTCGTATAAGATAAGTTAGTATAAGGGGCTTGGTTGCCACCCCTATGTCGTAGAGATACTAAGTACAAATACGTTCCTAACGATATCGGTCTATATTTCTTTGCGTACGGTTAGGAAAAAACTGCCGCTGCCGTCAGAGATGTTCCTCGCAATTATAATTTGGACGTTTTTAAAACGAGAAAGCTGTCTTGCAATAAATACAATTCAAATTCATTAACCCACCCACATTGGAACTATTCAGACATGGTCCATCTAGGCCACATTGTCATCTATCGTGCGATTGTGGCCACTATCTGGCAATATATATATTCTTTATTGCACCTAAAAGTTGTATAGAAAATACATAAAGTCACAGTGTGAACAAAGGTGGGCTTATCCTTAAAAGAGATCTCTTCCAGCCAACCCATAGGTGTTGGAATTGTAATAGTTGCGGTTATCGGCAGTGCTAAATTTAATTATGGAAAATAAAAGTTATAATGTTTTTATATTTTTTTAAATAATAATAATTAACTTAATACAATAAATATATATACTCACATATATATTGAGATATAAACGTATATATCCAAATTTATTTATAATATATTTATTATATGTATAAATTTATACTCTACGAACAAGAGGGTATTTGAGAAAGCAGATGTTATTTTACTCTTTTTCTGAATATATGTATATTGGAACTTTCTTGCAGTTCTAGCGACAGTTTGTTCTAGAGTCTAGCAGCGTATATATACCATTAAAAAAGGCTAGAAACCTATTCTTCCCTACTCTGAATCAAAAGCTTTGTATTTTTGTCTCTATCAATTTCTGTCATTCATGTTGCATGACATCGCGAGTGAGAACCTAGTGATATCGTTTCACAGAGAAAGAAAGCAGATACTGCATTCTGAATTCTGATACTTAAGGTTGATTGATGTGCACTTGCAGAAACGAGCGCTGAAACGTAGGAATGAATCTAGTCGTTAGTCCATGTTAGTTGCAAAATCTACACTAAAGCTTGTTAAAAATCCCTAGATATATGTTTCCGCTAGCACTAAAGCATGATAGACTGACTAACTTCTTGAGAAATATTGGTCTGAAACGGAATTGAAATCTATTGCTGAGCAAGCAACGTTAGACACACTTTTGGTTTATAGCATTTCTTTCACCTTGTGTTAAAATCTACGTGGTCTAGAACCGTCTGTAAGATTCTATTTTAGAGAGCGTTTAAGATCCTGTGAGTAAAAGCTTAAATCGGAATGTAACTTCTTTGTGATTGGTATACCCTAAGGCGCAGATTTACACAATGCAAAGGCTATATTACTTGTACCTACACACAAAAAAAAGTCTCCTTCATGCTAATTTTGAACTTATCAGAGCAAGTACGTACATTATTGGGTAAAAGCTAACGAGTGGAATAATCGAGAATTTAATGTATTTTCATATTGAAATTGTCACGATCCATTGGAGGTTAATCGTGCGGCAATATAGCTATTAATTTAAAGAGAAAATTCAAAGATGACTTAATTTTAGAGACGCTTAAATGTTTTAGGCTGCAGTCGCAGTACTTAATGGAATATTAGTTAAGAAGCAATTTAGAGATATTCGGTAATTGATCTAACTTTTCCTGCATCTCGATCTCCTTTTTCTCTTGTTATTTGTCGTGTTTTACCTAGAGATCAAGTAATAATAGAGACACATCTTAGAAAACTTCAGTGCTAAGGAGTCCTATTAAAAATTGACTAAGCTGTCCCCCGCAACTTCTTCCGCGCGTTTTGAGTTTGTGCCTTCCCCTCCCGTTGCATCGTGATGTTTTATAGCCTAACCTTCGTCAATAAAGCTATCCAACAAAAATATTTTGTTTGTATGATCAATGCGTTCAAACCAACAAACTCTTCAGCTATATGATATTAGTATAGATACATAATTGACATGTACAAACAAATTACACAGAAAAATCAACAGTTGAAACATAGTCAATCACAGTCAATCACTTAGATACAAGTATGGCTTGTGATTGGATGTGACAATTGTTAAAACAGTTTTTGGCTAACAGACGACCAACACAATTTCCCAGAATTATGCCAATTAATGTTTTAAGCGCATCTAAATTGGTTGCTGAGACGTGTAGTTAGCATTTAATAAGGGTCAATAAACTCTGAATGTGTCATTTGCCTGGACGCTGATGATTTCATTAAGTGCCCTTAGCTAAGATTTTATTGGGCCTTTAATTGAAATGACAGTACCCACTCAGCATTTCAAGATGGTTGTTTTATTTGGACATGAAAACCAGAGACGTTTGATGTAAAGGAATGTGCCTTTTTAGGGTTCCGTAGCCGAATGGCAAAAAACGGAACCCTTATAGTTTCGTCAAGTCTGTCTGTCTGGCGCTATGTCACAGACACTTTATCCTGAAACTATTGGAAAAAGATAGTTGAAACTTTGTTGGTAGATGTATGCTTTTAAAATGACATCGAGGTTTCTAAAATAATTTTCTCTAAAAGACTAACGTTTGAGAGGTAGATGCTTCCAAAGTGGTAAAATAGGCGTCCCCCCATCGAACTTTTAAACTAATCGAGTATAAATTTTGAAAAAAATACATGATGTACATGCCTTTAGTATGCGAGTCCGACTCGCACATGGCCGGTTTTTAACTCGAAACAAACTATGAGTAGCTTTTGGTTTGGTCTTAAAAACTCTGGATTGTATAGCGAATCGAATAATCTGGATATATATACAGTGTGTCCGGGATAGGTATAGCGATATTGGGGGTACGTATTGAAAAGAGAATTTACAAAAACTTTGTAAATTCTCTCTCTGTTTTGAAAAGTTTTTGTAAATTCTTTTTTCAATACGTACCTCCAATATCGCTATACCTATCCCGGACACATTGTATATATATATATATTTTATATATATATATATATATATATATATATATATATATATATATATATATATATATATATATATATATTTGATTATATATATAGTTAACCTGATTCTCGTATTCTTTTACCTAATATCTGGTACGGTGACCGGCCTATATATATATATATACATACATATATATATATATATATATATATATATATCATACCATACCAGATATCGTACCAGATATTAGGTAAAAGAATACGAGAATCAGGTTTATTGTTCAGTAATACGACTAGTATTATATTATCTGGGGTAATATACACTCGTTCAAAGACAATATACACCAAACATAAATAGTAGATTGTTATATAAGGGGACAAGCGACTCATTTCACTCGAGACGTTTCTGGCGCTCGTATTTGGAGTAAGAGCGCCAAATAATCGATCGAAATGGGTGTTTTAATCCGAGTTAAACATAAAAAAATTCATTTTTACTGTGTGATAAAAAAATGTTGTGTAATTGTAGACCACAGATTACCTCATTATCACGATGAGGAATTGTGTGGTTCGTGTAGAGTAAGATATGAAACTGCACGTTTGTGCACAACATACCCATCTTTATTTACCGTCGTTATACATACAACACACGATTAGAAGCACTAGTAACGGCACGGAAGAAAACAGAGAACATAAAACGCAAACAATATCAAATAATTCAAATCCTTGTTAAAATATGTCTGGCTTGACAACTTAAAGCAGAAAAGACTTTGTGCCACTACGGAACCTTCACCACAAGACTCACGCTTCGTTTGCGTTCGATGTGGCAAGATCTGCCAAGCAGCCATTGGGCTCCACAGTCACCAGCGGCGATTTGGACAACCCCGGAAATGAACCCTGGGTGCTGGAACAATCATCTGCTAAAGATGCCGTGGCCAATGATGATGATGTTAAAATATTGATCTTATTTTTCTCACAGACTTTAAGAGTGGAAGAACGCTACCTAAACATTGTCACGAAAACTACCTCAGGTTATGTCAAATTAAAGATCTGATTTTGTCTCATGATATAGTGCTATGAGTGGCAGCTAAAGGTGGAAGTGACTAAGAAGATTTTTCAATGAACACCACCATTCCGGCGAGTCGCTTCCGCTTGCTTAGTTATCTGAGCAATAATAGACAGAATTATAAAAGATTTGTCAAAGACAGAAATAAAAATAAAAAGTAACAATGTTAAATATATATAAAAAACATGATGACTCTCGAATATTAGTCGGTTTCATAATTTTGAAGAAAATGAGACCACTTTTTTTTTCAAATCATCGATCATAATAGACACGTTTTTTAATGTTTAGCTAAGCAAAAAATATGAAAACCTATTTTATTTTAATAATATGATGTGACTCAATTATCTATGACACCATTTCTTATCGTAGCAATCAAAACTTAATTACTTTTTATTCTAGGGATGGAAAAGCTACGCTAAGCTTTCTACACATTTAAGTTAAATTTTCAGAACAGGAGAAATAAAAAGTACATTTTAATTTGTTAATCACAATACGCCTGCCATTGCGCTGCTAAAAGGTACGCTTTTGGAATAGAAACACCTCTTTTATTTGTATAACATGTAAGGGTTTTGTCACTTAGCTAAACAACAGCTACGTTAGGTACCAAACAAACCCTTAAAAGCCTTGTTTCTGTAAAGAATCGTTCCAATTTACTCTTGCGCAATTAATCCGGGGTTCAGTCGACTAAACCCCAATTAAAGTTGTTCGCGGGTGCGATCGCGTTGCAAGACGTCTCCACTCTTCCAGTTTAATTGGTCGGATCTGTCTGCTTTATAGGCGTCGTTAAAGCTGCACCGTTTGAACGAAATTGGAAAATGCTGCCGACATAATTGGTATAGCATTTAGTGGGATTTTTGATGAGTCATTCACAGTGGGAACTTGCAATCACAGCTGCTGATTGTCGGTGGGGTGAACGTGTGAACTTTTAAAGGAATCATCGTTTCGTTGTCGGTACTAGTGTATTCCATGAGTGTCTGACTTTGAAGTTAAACCAGTCACAAAAAAGTGCGATAGTGCCGTGATCAACTACTCGTAATTAATCCCTCAAGCATGTGTAAACGAGACACAATGGATATTCTATTGTTATGCGGTCGCATGCGACCGCTTCGGTGTTTATGCGTTAAGGATAAACTTTAGTGTTTAGGTAACATAAAAGAGGTACATACCTACAGAATTTTACTAACTAGCTTTCAATTTAATAAATATTACTGTTGTTAAAATGAAGGGATTTTATGCGTAAATTAAGTAAATCCTTTGACTTAATTGTATATTGACCCATTCTGGAGATATTACTTACCAAGTTTGTAGAGACAAAATCACTGACTCTATGATATGGTAGAGTACTAAGTATTAATATTTTCAATCGTGTTAATTTTGATAAATCACAAATTAAGATAGCTTTTCTTCCATGAAACTTGAGAAATAAAGTTTAAGTTACAACTGTCTTTCAAGTTATGAATGAATAGATTTTGGTAATACAAAAATAGGAATACAATCTTTCCTCAGTTATTGACGTCATTAAATTCGATTTATAATTTTACCTTTTTCCATAACCCTGTTTACCCTCTGTAAAATACCCTCTGTAAAACCAACTTTTAAATCTACTCGTTTCCTTCCAACATCTTCAAAAGTAAAATATTTCTCTTATATCACAATCAATCAATAAAATTAGCTTTGCAATAATGTCAGTAAAGTTCATAATTGTTTTAGTAGATCAGAGAACTTTTCTGAAGTAATATTGTTCATCAAAGTACCTATTTTGGTAAGTCGTGATTTTTGATGGACTTTATGATGTCGATAAATCAAAGGGGGAAGCCCAGAGCTGTTACGCCCACGTTATTATTAATTTATAGACTTGGCTGTGTTAATGGGTCATCAGGGAAAAAAGTGGGACACAGTGGGTCACTCATTATTAATTGACATGACTCAAAATATAGGGCGGTGCACTCAAGAAGAGCGCTGAATTTGGCACTAGTTGAGACATTTATTTAGGATGTCTCTACTTAGGAGTTCTTCAAAATTCGTTCGAAATATATAAACCGACACGTACTATTGGAACAAGGTGCGACAACATCGCCACAAAATATTGGCGGACATTGAAATTACAAATGGCTGGCTTTCATTACGAAAAGTAATTAAAATAAGGTTATTTCAATGAAATATTGTAATTATTTATTTATTATTTGCAGTTAAATTAATCTATGATGTCGATTTTATTTATTTATAAAATTTAATCAGATGTCAAAATTGTACTGAAATAGCTAGAGTGTGTTAACCAACCAGTGTGTGTTACCAGAATAAAATTAATATTCCTATCGGAATAGAAGGACAAGTAAAAGCTGTCAAACGAAACCGATTTAAGATGTCAGTAACTAACATAAGTAAGTAACATTTGTAGCTTTAAATGAGATCACCTTTTGATCAGGTGATTTATAACAATGTTCCTAAGTTAAATATAGTAGTTTACTGCATGATAAACAGTCGACACAAAATATTGAACATGCAACTCTAGTGTAAAACTAAATGTTATTTCATTATACGAAATATTCGTCGATATACATCCCTGCGTTATTCTGTCTTTATTTTTTACGTAAATTAACGTTTGTAGAATAGAATAATCAAACTGCGTACTTTAAATTTGAAGCGCATTGGTAAATATAAGTCGTATATTAAGAGGCTTCGATTTAGACTAATCTACCTGTTAAATGATTATTTGTTGGGGTTATGCCGCTGTAATGCATAACAATCAATCACCGATCAAGTCACCATGTTTCAGACGCATCATTTCTCCAAAATATACACAATTTCACTTTTAAATTTAAATAATCAAATGCCCGTAATTTTCAGCGAGCTTCTGCAGGGCGGTCAACTGTTTGACATCTGACAAAAATGGTTCTGCTACCCATCTCGTTTTATCACACAGTTTGCTGCTAGTGACATCTCGCTTTTGTCGTTCTATTCCAAAGGGATAATAATTTTATGGTTACCAGTGATGACATACGGATCCGAAACATGGTCTCTTACTATGTGCTTTATAATGAAGGTCAAAATCACACAACGAGCGATGGAAAGGGCTATGCTGGGTGTTTCTCTACGGGATCGAATCAGAAATGAGGAGATACGTAGAAGAACTGAGGTAACGGACATAGCCTTGAGAATCAGTAAGCTCAAGTGGCAATGGGCAGGGCACATAGCGCGAAGAACTGATGGCCGTTGGGGCAGGAAAGTTCTAGATTGGACACCCTTCGACCAGAAACGCAGCGTGGGACGTCCACCAACAAGATGAAGACGACCTCATAAAGTTCGTAGGATCAAACTGGATGCAGACCGCTCGTGATCGGTTGCTGTGGAAAGCCGTGGGGGAGGCCTGTGTTCAGCAGTGGACGTCCTTTGGCTGATAATGATGATGCTGATGATGATGAGCTAGAGAAATGGTGACCGACGTCAGAAGTCCTCCAACGATGTCTTTTTTGCCACTGCGAGCGCTGTCATCGATTACGGTTCCTCCACCACCTATTTCGCACAGATAGGTACCTGTCTCGAACGACTAGGATGATTTTGCCGCTAGCTCAAACTCTCATTTTCTTTGTGACAGAAATAGCCAGGGGACAGGGTATAATATAATGTTAAGTATCGGCCCTAACCCTACCCTACTTGACTGACCCTTGACATACAACGTCGTCAAACTAATTTATGCATAAGTAGGTATCTTTTTGTTATTGCTACATCTACCTTAAGTAATAATCGTGCCGATATTTTATGCTTGCAAAGGCAGTCTTTATATATACGTAAGCATTTCTGCCTAATATCTTGTAGGGTGGAAGCTTTGGAGTAATGTGATTGGCGCTTAATATTTTATCACAGCTGAACGCCTATAAATTCGTCTTTTACTATTATTGTATAGTAAGCGATTGTAGCTATAAGACCCTTTGCACACTTCGACTTCTAGCAGCGATGCACCATCGATGCAGTCGCAAAATGATAATCTTTATCGACAGCATCGATGCTTAATTAAATCTGTTCATTGCGGAGTCGCGATGCTGTCCCTAAAGTCTCAGTGTGTAAAGGGGTTTTAAATGAAAGGGAAATTCAAACTAACGGTGATAAACACATACTTTATAGAAGCAACGGCTATTTTAGTCCAAAACGCTTCAGAGATGCGTCAATTGCTCTGTCAAAGTTGTTTAAGATTTATTGTGGCTCCGTTCCGATGATTAATATCTGTGCTAGCTATCTGTGAATCTTTGCCACCATTCATTATACCAAACGAGTCAGTTGACACGCGCCACAAAATTGCGGTTGAGTCCTTTTCAATCCATTGTTTATAACCCGAGCCAACATAGCCACTGAAAAGAATTTATGAAAACTTAGCTTTGCTGGAAATGTTTTGTTAAATTTGTTTCGAGAGCTCAACCATTTTCATTACTTCGTCTATGCTGTTTTTTTTTTATTATTTTTTACAGCCCCGCTATCTGATTGGATTTAAAACTCTTTGTGATCGTGAATCACTACGATGAAATAGGGTTTGAATGCAATTTAGAGGATTCACTTTGTATTTCTGAAGACGTCTGGAGTACTTTTCTAAAGTAATGACTCAAATAAAACGCTTATTTATAAATAAATATCCTTTAAATAAATATCCTTTGGACATTCCCACACATCGCCATCTAGTCCCAAAGTAAGCTACTCAAAGCTTGTGTTATGGGTGCCAGACAACGGATATAATACTTAAATACTTTTTGTTTGTAAATACATACATAATATACATAGAAAACACCCAGACCAATACAAACAGACATGTTCATGCACACAAATGTTTGTATTGTGCGGGGATCGAACCCGCACCCGCTGCGTAGTAGGCGATTTCTCGACCACTACACCAAACGGGTCGTCGATTTATGTTTTGAAGATGTATAATACTTATTTATTAATTTATAACAAGTGCTTTGGCCTTAAATGTTGTCTAATATTTATTTATTTATTTTATTACTAGCGGTCCCCTACGACGTTGCTCGCGTGCATTTAATATTTCCCGTAAAATGTCTCAATGCTAAACATGTACCTATTTTCATGGTTAGTACGTTCGAGGTCTCTACCGCCTAGCCATTTGCACGACGAAAATTGCTTGCACACACCACACAATAATGGGCGTCACTTTAAGTAAAAGACGACGCGTGGTGCGAGCGTGGTTCTTGATGTGGTTAGACGAAGTTGACTCGTAAGAACCCCCTCGCAGAGGCCAGTGTAACGACTTAGCGGCTGGCACAAGCGCATCGTACCTACGTGATATGACTGTGACATAAATAAATAGTACTATGAGCATTATTTTGGACATATTATTCAAATCAGTTCTGTAGTATTTGAGACAAGTATGCTGTATACTATAGTCAGCGACTTATCAACTTGAGCCCAATCCTTTTTTTATTATACTTTTCACAACACTTGCTCAAATAGTAAAAAATGCGATACTATAACTTTGCATACATTCAAGAGTAATCATTAAGAAATGTATTTTAATTGTCTTCCGGTAATGAGATGAAAAGTGCACACCTCCGGAATCAAATTGTTTACGGCTTGGGCGAGCTTGAATCCCTCGCAACAGTTTAGATTTTCTATTACTAAAATTCAAAATTTTATCCTTTCGTTGCGCTCGTGATTTAACATGGCGACCGTGTCGCAAATACGCTTCTTTATTCCCGCTATTTATACTCAGAAAAACTAACAAATATAGTGTATTGACTAAAGTAAAATGACTACGATTATTCGTTTCTGTAAAAAACATGATTTTCATCTATTAACTCAGTTCGTTCGTTCCAGGTAGATATTGAAATTAAAGGTAATATACTCGTACTATGTGTCAATTTTTCGGCAACAGCATATAACAAAAGTATAAATAATTAAAAAGAAAGTTTAACTACTTGGTGCGGATTAAACAGGGTATAAACAACCGTATTTGTAAGTTAGTTAATTAATCGGAAACTCTGAACTTTTAGCACGAGCAAGTCCTTTCATATTTTATTAAAGGTACAAAACAATGGCAAAGTTTGCATTCAGCTTGTCAAATACAGTCGAACTCAATTTAAACCGAACCGTTTGAAAACAAAACGATGAACAAGATTACTTTTCGCGTCTGTTGACATTAAAAATGTTAAATTTCGAATCTTTGAATCAAACTATAGATGTAAGAAATTATGTACGTTAAAAATATTGGAGTGCATTTTAATTTACCTGCGGTAATATTAAATAGATAGACCAATGTTATAATAATTTTATATTTTCTCTGGGAAAAGTGCTTTTAGGACATATAATCTTTATAAAACTGATGTGATATCGGTGCAGTCTGGCCGAAATCTAAACAGATGGGGTTCTCGCCAGCTGTCAGCGCCTTAACGATGACAACACCGTACCACTGGACGATCGCTATCGCTTAATTAAACACGGTAGATAGCCCCTGTGCCTGCTGCCAACTAGATGAAACCAATTTTAGTTAAGTGACATTTACCACTAACAAGGCGTATGAAATAGTCGGTATTTAAAAAAGATTCTATAGCGTCCTGTGATACGAAACCTTGTTTTTCCAAATACATTTTTCAATTTAATTTAAGTCCGAAAACTATGGCCAATGTATCGTCAAAGTATGGCGATCCCTGATCTTTATTTAAGTGATGAATAATCTTGATCAATTGCTAACGTCTTGGTATTTTAACCGTGCGGTGCCAACAATGATTACGTGCTTGTTATTTCACGTCTGCTGCAATTATTTTTGTTCAGTGTTCTAGCGCCAACCAATCACAGCTGTTGAATTAAATTTAATTCTTAGTCATATGGGGGCAATTCTCGTGCAATTCGTATCCGAAAAAAGTTCACCGATCAAATTTTCCATGTCAAAGAAAAAATAGTTTTTGATTTCTCAGGGTCATGATTTTTATATATTTAGAATTTGTTCGTGCGATAGATATTTGACGTGTAGATTTATACTTGATTTTTAGGTAAAATGGCTAAACTCGCAATTGAATGACCACACGAAAAAAGTTCTATTGCCGCGAGAATCGACCTCCTGGTCAAGAGAGGCACGTTAAGGCGAAAATTGCGGTATCTTAAATAGTTGTATTATAGGTTATTATTGAATATTAGTTTGGTACGATGTGTTGGCGACTGTACAGCAAACTGGGGTTAATAATCTTGTATCTTATCCTGTGTCGGCACGCAGCAAACGTTTATTACGACCAATAACTAACTAGCCGTCAAAGTTCCTGCAGTTATCCGCCAGTTAGCAATGTGTACTAGTTCTCATCATTATGTAACAAACACCATTAATTGTTGGGTAACGTTGCCATCGGCAGTGTCGACGGTTCGCAGTGCTTAATTAAACTTGACGAGATAGTGACATCCCTGTTAAGGAGGGCCTATTTGGTAATGTAGGAGTAACTTATCGTTATAACTGTGTATGATTTAATTATTTGTCAATATAATATCCTTTTGCTTATTAAATCACGCTTACATCTAGAATCAGGTAATGAAATAATTCTCAGAAAAACCTATTAGTATTTAGTATCAACGTCTTAATAAAAATGTTCCACTTATAATTATAGGTAGGTACAGTCGCCAGCACATCAAGGCACCAACTTTTGTTGCAAACTTGCCCTTATATTACAACGGTATAAGACACAGTGTTTAACTTGACGTGCTGTTGTCCGTAAATCACGATCAAATCAACAACATGTGCTTAGACCAGTAAGCAGAAAATATCATTTTCATTCTAAATCGTCTGAAGCATTTGCGGAATGAGTTACATTTTACTTGTGTACACCGCGAACGCGTATTAATACCTTAATTTAGTATGACAGTAATACGTGACAATGATATTTTACAAGCGCCTCATAAACGTGGCGTTAATATGATTGAATCAATTACTCCATGCACTTATTAAAAAACAACACACAGTAATTTAATAGGCAAATTGAAATGTTTGCATCTCGTTATCTGTGCGCGGTGAGTTATTATTAAGCTATTCTTATTAACGATTCGAAATTCGTAAGTATCTGTGAGCGCTTTTTGTTTGTACAGAATTTTCAGCGAGATCTACGAAATGAATCGCGAATAAATAAGAATTCATTTAATGAAACGATTGCTCATTCCATAACACTTTTAACCTTTGTCAACAAAAGTAACATGCTGGCATCATTCAAGTACATCAGTCAGAACTGATGTAACTGACTTCCGACTTGGCTGATGGACCTGACGTCGTCTGACGCCATTCTGATGGTGTATCCAGCCTGACAAACTATGGTATTCCCAGGTGTACTTTATAAGATATGTGTTCCGGAAGTGTACTTTATAGGACCATACGGATTCGCAGAATTTTTGAGAAACAGATCGAGCATTCATTAAGAATATCATGAAAACGCTTTATCAATAATCTTTTTATTATCGAGTAAATTATATTCGTGCATGTAACACATATAATATCCGATTTCATTATTTTCTTTGCTACTTACTTCGCGAACTTGGTTAACACACGCCTCTATGTCTAGAATACTAGATAACAAAAAACTTTAGTTTGACAAATGTCTCTACTATTCTTTCTCTGAATTTTAGCTTGATACCCGATATACCGAGGATGACTTTGAAATGTGCTGTAAAATGGTAGGCGAATCAGACCTATACATACGACTTTTACTTTAATTCTATTTTTTTTAGATACCCGATAAAAATCAGTCAGTTATGTGACGATAATGTATTGCGAGGCCGAAAAAAAAACATTCGAATGATGGTCCCACCCCAGTCTTAGAATCCGTACACACTGCGAGTTTTAGCATCGATGGAGTCGCGTGTTCGCGTGAAAACGCGCTTTAGCATCGCGACTCACGCAATGAACAGATTTAATTTAGTATCGATGGTAACGCGTGTTAACTTCGATGCAGAAGCACGACTGCTTCGATGCTATCGCGCTTTAGTACCGATGCAGTTGCCAAAATTCAGAAAGTAATTTGACAATTTCCAGCTTCTGCATTGCGACTGTATCGATGCTAAAATACCCCTTACACAATGGGGCTTTTAGCATCGATGTAGTCGCGCGTTTTGAACACGCGCTTCAGTATCGTGACTCACGCAATGAACAGATTTAATTTAGCATCGATACTAACGCGCGTTGGCATCTATGCAGAAGCGCGACTGTATCGCTGCTTAAAGTCAAAGTGTTTAAAGGGTCTTAGACTCATCACACTCTGCGAGTTTTAGCATTGATGCAGTCGCGCGTTTTCAAAACGCAGCGCTGTTAAAAGTCCCAGTGTGCAAAAGTTCTTAGGTATTGTCTGATTCACCTCCTAAAATGTGGCAACACCTTGCATAGTCAGCCTGTATAGTATAACATTGTACAAAGTTATTAAAATTTGCTATTGTTATTTGCTTTGATACGTAATAAAAAAGTATTCGATGAATAATGATTGGTCCTGACTCGACTGATGTTAGAGTTAGCTATAAGATACATTATCGCATTATCCCACCTGTTATGGCAGTTGGAAGGTTAAAAATAAATATTGGTCTTTATGAAGGACATTGTAATGGAAACGTTTGCTATCATAAGAGTACCTATCTTCATTATTTACGAAGTTTTTCGTTCTTTCATTGATCGGACCAGATAGGTATTTGGCGATTTCCATATAAACAGATATCGCGGTAATCAAGAGGGTACCTATGGGTTGTGTGTTGCAGGTCCCTTATGTAGTACTTAGGTACTTCAGCTAAGACACGTAGATAGCCACTCAGGGGATCAGCCGGGTGCTTTTAGATAAGGTAACCGAGTAATCCCTCGATATACCGAGAGTATCTATTTAGACCTGTTTATTTACATAAAGGTAGAGTAGGCTATGTTTTCAGAACCAGTTTTTTGCGAAGTTACCTTAGGCCTAGGGTGCGATGTTTGTTTTACATTTAGTTAATTATTCTACAAGTTAGTTAAATGAGCTGTCATCTGCAATAAAATTAATTGCTCTAGTTAAAATATTAGCTAAGCTCGTAGATATAAAGTTGAAATAAAACGTGTAATAATTAGCTAAAAAGTACCCGTTACTGCAGTGTCCTCTTCATCTTTACGTGTATTGTATTGTGTAGTGGCGCTCGTAGCGCAATAGTAGAGCTCTTATTTTGTACAAGTTTTGGTAGTGCATCAAAACCTAGATAATCAAAAACTCGACAATTTCATATTCTCTTATAAAGTGATCATAGTATTCTCATAATCGTAATGTATACTTAGTTATATCCATTTAAAAAGTATGCACCAGCTACCTGAACAAAAAGCTTGCCTTAGCAAAATTCTTAAACACATTAAAAGAGAAGAACAAACGAAGATAATTCTTAAGTGCAGTGAACTTTCTACATTACTTCTAGGCATCGCAGTGAATATTGAAACGAATTGCGAAACTTCTAGATGTGAAGTTAGAACTGGAATAATAAAAGCGTGAAACTAGTGCGATTTTATTAAGTAAAACAGGATCTGCTTGAAAGTTCACAGCAATTTTATAAAGCCGAACGGCTTTGGATGTTTAATTTTAGTTTCAAGTTGTTATTGGAAAAGTTTTGCGTATTTTTAACATGATTTTAAGTCGTTAATATTATTAACATATACTCATGAGAACTATGTGTGTAATTCATTAGCGCTTAGGTATGTAATAATATAATTAGGTGCTAATATAAGTGCAAACGGCACTAAATTATCAATATCTATGATTGAGTTGCATTAATAATAACCAAATAACGTTGCATACGTACATACAGTACTTAAATGGCATGGTATAGTATAGTTATAGTTGATTGAAATACATCATTTAACCTATATAACTAAATTAAAAGTTTGTTTACATTTTCATTTACGGATTTTCCAGTCTTCGGTGCCATTTTAAAATTCGGCTAATTTTTATCCTATCTGTTTTACGTTACGTATCTTTTTCAATATCATCACATGCTGATTCACATCTAATTTTCCTCTTCGCTCGGAAGAAGCTCTTGCAATCTAAAATAGCTGTCAATGTGCCGAAAAGTTTATTACTTGTCCAAATAAATGGGTCCTGCTTGTCGTTTATGCGTTTGACGTCGCAGGCTCATTTCCTTTTGCCGACGAAAAGTTAGGTACGCGAATGTTTGAGTTTGCGCCCTAGGGGCTCTACTCATTGAGATTTTTAAAACGTGAGCTTTTAAAGCTTGAAAAATGGCGTAAAATGGCGTGTCTCTAGGTCTTCGACAAGTAGCAGATTGAAGAGTGTTCGAAGGAATTACTTATCTGGTGAAAACTAGTCTCTTTCCACCACCCGGAATACAAAACGCGATATATTATGCTTTGATGTCGTAGTGCCAGCAATACACACCAAACATTCGATTTAAGTACATTCTCTTTTGGAATTGAAATAACTAGAATTTTCTGCCAGAAGAAGTGTTCCCTAGCAACTTTTATTGGACGCCTTCAAGAAAAGAGTAAATAAGCTGTTAGATACAGGTAGGTACAGACATAATCTATAGATTAAATAGATTTATTTTTGGCCGCATCGTCACTTACGATCATGTGACTACTGACTTGTGACTTTAAAAAATCAATCAGTGTTTTCGTATACAACCATTCCTTTTCTTTTACTCGGAGAGTGGAGCTGACTGACTGACTTGAGTGACTGAGATGGCCAGATTCAAAATAACGGATTCCGTGGCAAAGCACGGAGTAAGGGCGCTGCAACGAATTCGTTGACGCGGGACGAGTGGGCCTGACTGGGTCGAGTGTTACCATGTTGGCTGTGTACTATATTTATAGCTATACCTAGCAAACGGGCTGTATAGTTTACACAGCTAGATGAACTCATGACTCTTCTGAGAAGTTATTCTGTGACTCTGTCCGATAAAACCGAACGAGAGTATGTCCATGATGCTTTTTAAGACAACTTCTTTATTGATGTCTCGCCACGCAGTCTTAGTATCTGTCTATAAAATACGATATAAGGGTCTTAAAGCACGTTAACGTAGCGCATGTGTACCACAATAATAACAAACAATAACAGTATTTTTCTACGACACAAATTAAATGGTGGTAAAAATACCGAGTCATTGATAGCCTAAAATCGTCAGCTGTTATTTGGAAAAATAGCTATCCTACCCGACCCAGTTGTCGCTGCAAACGTCGATACGCTGTCACAGCACTACACCGGCTATACTGCATCCACTTTTGCGGCTTGCCAACATTCGAGGACTCTATCACAACGAATTTTGGCTCAAAATTCTTTAGCTAGTTACAGTGCTACATATGAAATTGCGGGAACTGTCGCTCGCGTGCCAGTCGCGAGCATAATTTGACGCTTATGTTGCATTTTATTTATTTCTGACCGTACACCAGTGTTATGTTGTTTAGTTAAATTGCACTGACCTTATAACCTTAATTTTATTGCTAACGACACTAGTTATTTTGTTGGAAGGCGTTTCTGAAAGAAATACCCGTGTTTGCTTAATCTATATTCAATTTATTTCAATAGTGTTTGTTAATGTCTGTATGCGCAGGTTTCAAAGTTTCTCTTCCAGGGTACGTAGTTGCAATGAGTAAAGTTGGTCGTATTCGTATTTTTGATGCAATGTTTTTGGGACTATCCCAAAAGGTACAAAAACGCACGCCGTGCTTCGGAAGGCACGTTAAGCCGTTGGTCCCGGCTAATATCGGTTGATATTAGTCGTTAAGCCTAGTCAGAGGCCTAATGGGCGGCTTGATAAAATCTGACAGCAGGGTTAGTCGCTTGCCTTGCAAACACCCTTCCACCAACCCGCACTGCGCCAGCGTGGTGGAGTATAGCTCAAACTACCTCATAGTTGAGGTAAGGCCTTTGCCCAGCAGTGGGATGTTACAGGCTAACTTTACTAGTGATGTTGGTTTGTTTTATGACAATCCTGCGGCTTTGTTGCTGCTGAAAGATAAAAATAGCGTACTTCCCTAGTACTTATATAGGTTGAATTTTGTCTTGAATAGCGAAAACTTGTCGAATTAATGGTTGGAATATTCTAATCAGCGTATCGGTTGCAAATGACGACTTTGGAGTCGTCTCCTGTCGCAAATCGCACCTGGATGCAAGAGATATTATTTTTATATTTATTGTAATAACAGGGCAACATATTTTTTTTTTTTTAAAATATTAATTTACAAACGTAAAATAAGGTAATTCGGAAAACGATGAAGTGTCACAGAAGTCCTGTAAGGTGAAAAAGACTAGAGATAGATATTGGCTTTGGTGGTTATGCATGAGAGATCGCGTCCGTACGTGAGTACTTTAAAATCAAACTTGACGTATCACTTAGATGCATCCAGATAAATGGTAGCTAATTTAAAACCACTCGCGGGCGTCTGAAGCGGCATCGCCTCGATCGCGATAGAGCGTGCTCAGCAGCCTTGCTTGGCAAACGCCCAGGAAGATAGTCAGCCAAAAAAAACAATTATCTTGAAAAAAAAATTACTTGCTTTGTTTTTGTTGTTTTAGCTGTTAGTTAATAGTATGTAAGGTTAGCTTTGATTGTACTACGCGCGTTTTGAGTGAAAATGAAAATTGAGTGACATCACTAGGCTCCAAGTTTGAAGAAGTTGATGCTAACCTCACTGTAGCTCTCAATAATCTGAGTAGCTACTACGAAGCGAACTCACTGAAGCCAAACCCGAGTAAAACGGAGTCTTGCGCATTCCACCTGCGCAACAGAGAAGCGAGACGCGAACTCAAAATTGTGTGGCAAGGGGTACCAATCTCGCACAAAAACTACCCGATATATCTTGGCGTTTCGCTAGACAGATCTCTTACTTATAAGAAGACCTGAAGAATAACGCCAAGAAGAAAGTGCACTCGCGGAACAACTTATTGCGTCGCCTAACTACCACCATATGGGGAGCTACGCCGCACGTGCTGCGGACGACAGGGCTAGCGCTCGCCTTCTCAGCTGGCGAGTACGCATCCCCTGTTTGGAGCCGCTCCGCTCATGCCAAGTCAGTGGATGTAGCCCTGAATGACACCTGCCGGGTCATCACAGGCTGTCTAAAACCTACCCCTACACTGGCTGGTATAGCACCTCCGGAAGTCCGCAAGGCTGTAATGAGCTCTTCTGAAAGGGCAAACGCAGATCGCGACTCACGGCACACTATGCACGGCTACGTCTCAGTGCCGCAAAGGCTAAAAAGTCGTCGCAGTTTTATTAAGTGTGTCGCCCCACTTTCTACCGAACCCGCACAGGGCAGACGTGATCTTTGGCGCGTAAAAGCTTCTCTGCCTACTCCCTTTGTCCCACTTGCCGAGAATCTCCCTCCTTGACATGATCTACCGTGGCCGATCTGGAAGTCCTTAAACAGGCTTCGGACTCAGGTTGGCCGAAGTAAGGAGAATATAGCCAGGTGGGGATTTTCGGCAAGATCCGATGTGGACTGTGTTTGCGGTGCAGTGCAAACTATGGCACACTTAACATCGTGCCCGGCGTGCCCCAACACCTGCACGCCAGCGGATTTAATGAACTGCAGTCGATCCGCAATACAAGTTGCTGAATTCTGGGCTGCAACGATTTAATTCCTCGGGTTCCATCGACACGCTAAGAAGAAAAAGTGAAAATTTTATTACAATAAAAAAAAAGATATTATATTGTATAAATACATACTATAATATTAAAACCCCTCAAACATCAATTTATCAAACAATACTAAAATCTAAATCTTAAAGCAAAGATGGTAAATAACATTTCTGCTTGCGCTATTTAAAACATTTATTTGCCATAAAACTCACGCGAGCCGAGCCATGCAACTGTCTTGCAGTAACTATTCAATATATTCGTACGCATTACACTATTTCACTAAACTACTAAAGGACTTTTTTTTGATTACTGAGCCGTATTGAACGATAGTGAACGAGTGAGTTAAGGAACTTGATTGCAGAAGTACTTTAATTGAAGCATTCATTCAGGAACTACCCAACTCTAGAAGATCGGTACTAATAAAACTACACACATCAAAAGTGTCTAGGGATCAACATATATTTTTGCAATAACTTTTCTCCTGATTGATATTAATTAAAATTTTCTTTAAGGATTCATCAAATAAGTGTTTTCGTTTGTCTACACTAACGATAAACCGAGTCACGTTTGCATTAATAAAGAAATTTGCCATTTTCCTAATAAAGGGATTTTTGAAATTTGAACCACTAACATTAAAGTTCGAAAAAAAGACCGAAATAACAGTTTTCTTTAAAATTTTATTGCGTAACTTAAACAATTAATAATCCATGTCTCTACCGCGAACACTAACAACACAAGAACATCGGTTTGGCATACTCAAAATGAGTTAATCCAAATCACGCTGTGGAATGGCCGCTCATGTTCGTTGCAACAACAAAAAAAGGTCTTCTTGCGACTGGATACCCTCCATATTCGGCAGAGCTCTTCTCTGTAGCATATCCCATGCATGCTCAATCGGGTTCAAGTCTGGCGACTGAGCAGGCCAGGGCAGGACATTGATGTTAGCTGCGGCGAGAGTCTGTCTTACAACTCTTGCGGTGTGCGGTCGTGCATTGTCATGCATTAACTGAAATGAGGGACCGATTTGCACTTGTAGAGGAACGATGACGTCTGATACAATCGTCTCAGCATAAATTTGAGCGTTGAGGTTGCCTCTGATCCGAATCAAATCAGTTCTTCCGCCGATCCAAATACCCGCCCATACCTTGATGGTTCCACCACTATAAGGATGGACTTCCTGGCAGGATTTTAATCGCTGTTGGCGTCCAGGGGTTCTCCAGTGTCGTATACGTCTTGTATCCGGTCTCATACTAAAACGAAACTCATCAGAAAAGCACACGAAACGCCATTGTTCTTCTGCCCAATTTCTGTGTTCAAGAGCCCATTGATATCGAATCCTACGATTGTGCATTGCTATAGGTGGTACCCGTAGCGGTCTTCGGGAATGAAGGTTCACTTCATGCAAGCGGTTTCTGACTGTTTGGTCGCTAATTAAGTTCCCTGAAGAGTGATGAAGCCTCACGGCTAACATCATGGCGGTTATTGTTGGAGCTCTTCGAGCTGTGATTTGAATGTATCGGTCTTGTCTCCGTGTGGTGCAGCGATACCGTCCTCCATGGCGCTCAGCCACGGTACCAGTGCTTCGGTAACGTGTCCAAAGTCGACTGATAACACTCTGACTTGTTCAGAGCTAAAGCCACAGTACGTTGCCGGGAACCAGCTTCTATCATTCCTACGGCTCTGAGCATTTCTTCCCTGCTTAAATGACGTCGCCGCTCCATAATAACGTTGGTTTTAATCACTAGTAGGGAAACAGTAGCACTAATAATGTCTTCAATGCGTTGTATGTTTTTATAGGTAAAATATTGTCAGCTGATTTTCATCTTTTACTCGAATTTGATTGACAGTTCCTGTTCAAATTATGAAATGCACCAAAAAGGATCCATATAAATTTATAAAATCATAAATTTATTATTATATATAATTTATATATAATTTATTATTACAAAGCCACATCTCAATTCCAAGAAATCCGCATAAAATTGCTTGATCCTTAGACACTTTTGATGTGTGTACTACTGAAAAACACTGAACTTACACTTAGGCAAAGACAAAATATTAGCCCATCTATTTGACGAAATGACACATCACATCGGTATCGCAAATTTACTGTCTCCCATAAAGTCCTGCTTTAAACTTCTGTGTTTCTATTTTGAATTGTAATGACGGTAGGATGAGTGTTTCTCTTACTGACTTGGCTATAAAGATTTGGTGATCTCAATAAATATTATGTGGATAGCTTAGTCATGTTAATTTTTAATAATGTTCTTATGTGCTGTTTTCATGAACACGACGTGGCGCATAAAAACAAAGCAAAAATTTATAAAATAAATTACGCTCGAATAACGAAGGTTCATGAACCGAAAAACAGCGAACCCCTTTTTGGTACCCTGTTACTAAAATGTGACGGTTTCCCTTTTTCTCTTTGTCTTGTCATGGAAGCTGGTGTACCCGTTTAAATTAAATTTGCATAGTTTATTAGCCAAATGTCCGGTGAAATGCTACTTACATAAACTCGGTATAGGAATGTTTTGACCAGCGTCGCGTGTAGCTTCGTTTTATTATTGTAAGAAAGCGCACTATACCTACTTACCGACCTATCACAAATTGGTTTGAAAAGGGGATAAATGTAGATGTATGAAAGAAAATCAGAATGAATGTAGGTATGTTTAAAATTTGGCGAAATTATAAATACTATATGATAGTCACTGTACCTCAATTAAATAACCATCCACCCTTAGAATTTGATAGGTAGGAAATCAAAGAGCGTTGACTTGTAGTACCTGTTAATTCCAAACCTTATTGTAACCTTGTGGAATCGTAAGTCAATTGATATCGAATTGTATACAATGTACCATTGTGGGGTTTCTAGGAATCCATGAAAGCTTGAATAGTTACTCAAATCCGAAATCTGTTAACTAAACTTTACTGAAACAATAATCCACATTGTTATAGCATTACGTGAAGAAACCCAGTTGTTATTTGTAATTTAAGGGGTCGTTGCACCATCTTACTTCAACCAAACGTTTTTGATTTTGTTTTCAGTTTTACAGATTTTAATGTAATAACCCATAGCAAATGTGTAAGGCGTTTCTTGATTATCTTTTAAAAACCCTTAACCTTTTGGCCGCTCATAACCTTTCCTCAGTTATAAATTCAATTCATTTATTACCTATGTTTCCGACTTACGACCGCGGGGTGGTTCTCAAAATTTCGTTAAATGTACAGCGCCAGCACATCAGGTTTACCACTTTTGTTCTAAACTAGCCCTTATTACAACTGCGTAAGACAACTCAGTATTTTCCTTGACGTGCTGTTGTCTGTACCGTCGACATCAAAAGTTGATAACCACTTTTGATGTTTATCGTCGACTGTGAAGTCGATTTATTAGAAAAACATCTTGAAAAGGTAATATTATTTTGTTAAAATAACCTTTTGCTAGTCCGGCGTCTCTTTCAAATGATAATAAACATGCGAAAATACTTACCACTTATCAAAACTCATACGTTCAAAGTCGTCAAAACATGTTTACATATACTTTGGGTTCACGTGGCCTGACCATCAGTTTGATGTCACGCTAGAGACCTTGACATTTATTCACATGGTTGAACCGAATTGTCGTTCGTTCATAGATCATTTTCCATCAGCTTTGATGTAAAGTAATAAAAACCAGATCGGGCCTAACAATCGGTGTTTTTTTTTAACTAAAGAATATAAACACTGTAGCGATCTACAGTCATGCAATTGTTCCGGCGATAAAACTTGTATGATTTTATATGATAACCGGAAATAGTGCTTTGGAGCTCAGCTGATAAAGGTCCACTTTTAATGTCTTAAAGTATCATCATTTACTTTTCTTGAACAGGTGCAGTATCCGGAAGAATAATTTACAAAATAGGAACATTATTCAAAATATTGGTTCCACCCGTCAGTATCGACATTTGCTCAGCCCCAGCACTTGCTAATACAGTTTCCAACAGCTATAATTAATCATGAAGACACAAAGTTTTCCCAAAAGGGCTTGTTTTCAAACCGACTGACTAAAGACGGCCAAATTGACTTTTGATTAAGCCGAAGGGTGGTTTGCTGTAACCGGTGGCGGTGGCACGTTAAGGTCACCTTGTTCATACATACATTGTTATAGTTGTGAGTCTGCGTTATATTTTGTAAATTCAAACTGAGATGGTAGCCTTTTGTGTTTCTTTTCTGTTTGTATGTTCCTGAAATAAGAAATGACTTTTCTACTTATGTATATAACAATATGTATCATCATCATCATTATCAGCTACAGGACGTCCACTGCTAAACATAGTCCTTCCTCATGGTTTAACATAGCGGCAAGCTGCAATCAGTCTGCATGCAGTGCAAACCTGCGATATGTGATACTAGCGATGAAGAGAATGCTCGGTGATTCTCTACGGGATTGAATAATAAATGCAGAGACACGTAGAGGAACTAATTTTATATGTTTTATACATATCGCAATTTCTACATGTGCACATCCTCTTACCAAGTACCAACAGAAAAACTTATCTATGTTAAGGCTTAATCAATCACGGCATCTTACAAGGATATTCTCGACCTATCGTAATGGCGTCTCGTATCGCCGCTCACGCCACAATGTCGCCGATATTACCGAAAAGAGGTGGCAAATTACTATATAGTGAGAGACTGTACTTTTGTACCTCCTTTGCCATCAATTGCAAAGCGTTTTCATACTGTTGGTAAGAGTTTCAAGATTTATTAACCATGTAAAAGATTGCATCAGATGAACTAATTAGCGTATTTACTTATTGTTATTTTTATATTTCTCACGTGATTTAAGGTGAGCTCGCTCCATCTCTGACTTTGGTTTTGCCACGTTTTTTTTTTTTTATAAATATCCTTTGGACATTCCCACACATCGCCATCTAGCCCCAAAGTAAGCTACTCAAAGCTTGCGTTATGGGTGCCAGACAACGGATATAATACTTAAATACTTTTTTTTTTGTAAATACCTACATGATATACATAGAAAACACCCAGACCAATACAAACAGATATGTTCATGCACACAAATGTTTGTATTGTGCGGGGATCGAACCCGCACCCGCTGCGTAGTAGGCGATTTCTCGACCACTACACCAGACGGGTCGTCGTTTGACTTAGGCCTTAGTCAGATTCGAGTTACATTTTTAGAGCAAACATAATAAAAAAGTACCTAATTATATCACTAGATCGGAATGTGTAATCGACACCTAAATGATTTGCTTTTAAGAGGAAAAATAAATAAAAAGAAGTAGCCTAAAATGAGATCAGAAACCGTACTTGTATAGGAAAAATAAATCGGTCAGGGGGAGTTAATAACACGGAGGATAATAATAAGTAGACGTATATAGGTCACGGTTTTGTTTACCCAATTCGAAAAAGAATTTCCTTTAACAATCCGAAGGCCAAACGAATTTAGACCTGAAATTCGAGTTTATATAGAAAGTACAGGAAATTAAATGTAATGGAGCACAACCATCCATGGTTCTCAGATGGGGTTAAAAAGTCCTGCTGTTTCTTCTACATTATTTATTTATATTTCTACAAAGTTGTGTTAATTTTAAATCCATAATTCAATGACGCGGTTTTAACTTAAATACTGATAATATTGCGGATAAAGTATGATTGCTTTTATCTAATTAGCGTCCAAAGTAATTCCTAGAACTTTTCTTGATTATTAAAATGATAAATATCTTAACTTGAATCGCCACTTTACGACTTCTCACAAACCTCGTTAGACTCTACTTCTTACATAAAGTCCCTATATTCTTCCACTCCATAGGGTTAAAAGGTCACTAAGTTACCTTTATTCGATAAGGTATTAAAACACAAGTAACGTGTAATTTGATCCTGGTAGCTACGTGAGAAGTTAAATAAAAGACAGGGATTAAACGCAGCTGCGATAAGTTGTTTCTGTATTACTTACAACCGCGCAAGTTTCGATCACGTACCAGTAAATAGGGCTGGTAACTCCCTTCGAGAACACTGGATAAGATTACCGAGCAAATGATTTGGGCCTAAAATATACCTAGGTTAAATATTGATCCTTTACTTGATCACGTGTAGGAGTGTGATAATCGGTTTGTATTACGTTGAGAGGTTGACGCAGATTTAACCACGCTTAAATGGAACGACATCACGTCGTATTGACATCAAACAGGCATCAACCATACGAAAGCACGTCACGTAAAGGGGGTCAACAATGTCGCGGCATTGCACGGCTACGGATAGCAGACGCCACGGCTACGGATCGCTTTGCTACATCTTATGGCTGTTCTTCTTGTGAATGACAGCACAATTGGGTGGGTGGACGGATATACGACGAACATCGGATGACCAGCCTATATGGACTTTCATACAAATAATACTGAATGCCTCGAGGTAATACGGTCATGTTCACTTTACGGATGGATAGGTTTGCGTCGACCCTGAAACGTGTAAGATTATTAGACTCTTTTGAGCTGCTATTAAACCTGCTCTTGCAATACCAATTAACGTTTAAGCTTCTGTCACAATATTTTTATTTTGAAGATGGTTAAGAATTATAGATCTTGTAATACCCATTGAAAGAAACTGGTCGTGAATTTGTGAGTAAAAAACGGCAGAAAGTTCTATGTTAAAAGTACACAAACAAGATTTCCGTTGTTGAAAATCTGGTTACGTTTGACGTTGTTTTATAGCTTGATGGCAGCCCTGGAAACAAAGCACGATCGCCGAACTAAACGGCTTCACGAGAGTTCAATCTCCGGCTAACCCGTTAAGCGATACCCGGCTTTGTTCCTGGACAGCAAAGTTCATTTTCCTCCGCTATTGTAGGATAACTTCGTTTCGACGCGATAATGCTCTAACGATTTTATTTCGGCGTCAACTTTCGAAGGACTCCAAACTGTTTTGATTTTGGCCCTTAGGCTACACCCTTTTAGACGTGCTAGCGTTTAGGTACACGCAATATCAATTTGATATAGCCGCTGACATTCAGTTATTTCCTTTTGCTTGATTTTTTTAAAAACCTTATTTATCTTCACTTTCTTTGATGATTCTGCAATAAAGTAAGTGCCTATAAGAACAATCTTGAAGAAATATTCATAGCAAAATACTGGTTAAGATCAACAAAGTCGTTCACCCATCTACGTCCTACACTACACTGTGATTTTATTGTGGATTCTCTTTCAAAAACTTTTCTGCCCACACATCTTTAACATCAATGGGCCCTGCTCACTAGCTACTCAATTCAATGTTATTCTTATCTTGTATCTATCATACTATTGATATCGTTAACTCCTTCCTTTGATAGGCATTTCGTTAACACTGATATTTGAATTGAAGCGACGCCGCGCTAATCAGATCCCGGTCGAATCGAGTTGGTATGCAAATTCGGTTATTAAATCCATTTACCAACGACCTTTATAAGTGGATGATGTTAATTTCCAAGAAGCAGATAAAATTTGGTGAAGCTAGTTCAAGTAATGCCTACGCCTTAAATATTTCAAGTAACACATTGAGTGAAATGCATGCAATGCAACTGCATTTGGTCTTGTACCTGTAAGGCTAACTTATACCCCTCACTCAACGTGTCAGTGCCATTGAAGTGTTAAAAAGGTTACATTATAAGGTTTATCTCTTCTTAGGTCAGTGCAACTATATGGAAAAAGAAGTTTTTTAATAAAGCTGTACTAATATTACGATTTCAATTCGGAACTGTGGGAAAGCTGCAATGAGACTCCGATCGACCAACAGATCAAACGCCGTACGTGGAAATGGATCTGCCATTCGCTACGATTCGTAGCGTTGCCTACGAAGGGACCTTGAACTCATACCGAGGCAAGCCATAGACTGGTATCACCAAAAAAGGGTAAACGTAGCCGCCCAAAGCAGACCTGGGGGCAATTCTCGTGCAATTCGTATACGAAAAAAGTTATCCAATCGAATTTTCTTTAAAGAAGAAAAAAATGTTTTTGATTTCTCATGGTCACGATTACTGTGTATTAAAATTTTGTTCCAGCGATAGTTTTTTTACGTGTAGGTATTTAACTTGATTTTTTTAGGAAAACGGTAATACTTGCAATCGAATTACCACACGAAAAATTTTCGATTGCCGCGAGAATCGGCCTCCAGGTGGCGGACTTTCGCAGCAGAACCGAAGAACACAGGGAAACTTGGTGCGAAATCAAGCGCGAAGCTCAAGACCAAACAAAATGCCAGCACATTGTGGACGCCCTCTGTCCCATACAGGACCTTGAGAGTAAGATAAGATTATGATATTAACAAATCGATAATCAAGCTTGAACACCTGCGCATAAAAACATTGTTCGACATAAATGACCAAATCAAATCTATTTGCCTGGCCCTTTTGTGCACAAGTATCCTCACGCAATCATTCCGTGACATTTGTAACTTTCGAGTGGACTATAAAGCAAAATGCGTTTAATTTATACCGTAGGGTTTGCGGAAACTTGGACAATTCTCATTATTGTGGGCCTCTGCAAAAGTTGGAACACATTTTTCGAATTCTAGTGTTGGGTTGAGGGACTGACCGTCCTAAAATCTGGGTGCGGAGTTCGGACTAGGGTTGCTACGCATATAAGGATTCTACACTCTTTCCGTTACTAATAAACGTTGAATATCGTAACAAAAGTTACACCATGAGCAAGTTTTTAGAAAGTGCCAAAACATTGTATATACAGGTTGTCCAGAAAGTCAAGGTAAAGCCGAAATCGTTTGATAAGCTATGGCAGTCACTAGAAAAATACAAAAAAAAATCTTATGTACTTTTCGAGTTATGGCCTTTTGAAAAAAAAAAACTAAAATTGACACCTTGTACTGATTTGTCGACTACTGTGGCTACAGATATTAAGTTTTTTTTTTTTTTTTTTGATAATTGTTGTTTTTTGCTATTTTTAAGCCTTGTAAGCCTGATTAGCTGTTTTATTATGTTAGTTTAAAATTTAAACACAGCTACCTCCATTTTTATTCTATGACACATTCATGTCCCACCGTGAATTCAAACTTGTTACAAGGTCCAACTTTAACTCGCTGTACTGAAAAAAAAAGTATAGGGTCTACTGCGGCCACTACAAAATATGGCGCACTTATTCCAGATTCTAAAATGGTATAATAAATGCTAATTTAAGTAACAAAAAAGACGCTTTTATTTTATTTTAAAAAAAGCAGGTTACTATGCTTTTTTACGTTATTAAACGTTTATGAGTTACGGAGTCTAAGTATAACTAGCCAGCCGACATGTTGAAATATCTTTGAAGTAATCCTTCGACAATCAGTCAGTCAATCCAAATTGGTAGGACGCTCTGTCAGTAGTAAGCTGGAATTACTTTACCTATGCTTTTCAAATAACTATATCCTAAACTAGGTCCTAGATTTCTGTCGCCAAGCGATGCTGATGATGAAATGACAATAAATATCATTGTCATTTCATCATCATATCTTTAGATACGTATGGTTTTGTATAGACTTCGTAACTTTTTACATCAGATTTAATGATAGAAACTTGATAGTAAACCCACTTTATGACGGATGGTATGAATGACACACTTACGAACTTTGTGAAAGCAAACGCTGTCATCGCATTAACCCATTTCATTATAAATTGACGCTTAGTTCTACGTTAGGTTAGATAAGTTTGGGGCACTGTAATCCAATCTAAAGTTGCACCCATGACAATACGTCTACTGTACGGAGCTCGGCCACGATGTGTATTCTCCAAGCGCGGCCATGATTGTTAGACAATGCCACATCCAAAATACATTGTTGGCAGTGCGACAGAACGGTTTCGACTGTGCCACAGATATTTTGTACGTTTGTTACAGTGAGAACGAACACTTTTTATTACACTGACAGTAGATTAAAGACATTAATTTATTATTCTAAAAAATTAGATACGACAACCAAAATAATGGCCGTACAGTGAACTTTTAAGTAAATAAATTGACTAAAGAAACAATTTAATTAGCACCTGTTTCAGAGTCTCACTGAATATTGCGTAGAAGCAGCCCCAGCAAATGTTGCTATTTAAACTATGTCACTATGTCACTGAACACGTCTGCTTATGTAAATGAATCAGAGACACGAGTTTGTGGCAGATTGAATTTCATAAACGCATTTAGCATTGCCCCCGGCTTAAAGTCGGGCTATGTAAATCGTCCTTTGTGGGTGGTGTGAGGCAAAGGCATCAGTCACACAGCCGGTAACCGCGTTACGGACTAATTGTGATCCCGAGGTATCGGAGCTCCGCGATCGATCGGGGAATTTCCGTCTTCGTATTTCTTCCAGCTATTTCCCCATCCTGCGTTGGAGCGGTTGACAGACTCAAAATTCAAATAGATTCCGCATACTGTATTTGAAATAGGCTAAAGTCTACGTAGTATATTATTTTTCGAAGTCATTTAAACTACTGCAAAGGGTTTTACATCATTATTTAGATGTTAATGTATGTTCCGTGTGATTGAAGCGGCTTACATTCAACTATATAAGTCTGTGATCGTGTTGTAAATTCGGAATTCGGCAAGTTTGCTATCACCACTAGGATTTTGAACAGTATACGTCAAATCATCTGAGTGCTAAACAGGCGACCCTCGACTTTATTTACTTTTGAAAAAGTTTTCGGTGTAAACGCGTCGACAGTCGGCCGCGGCTCGGGTCGGGGAAGTAGGTCGTCGTCCCCCGTGTCGACGCTTTCACTGCGACCGGGATAACGCCTAATTTTATTGCGTTATTGCGTGGGTTCGATCGCGTCTTGTCATCGGTGAAAACCGGCCATGTATCTGACGTGCGCATGAAGGGTTTCCGTATCATTTTGTACAAATCACGTTAGTTTTATGAGGAAACGTTTATTTATATTCATAATCGTTGTCTGGTATTCTTAACGCAAGAAAGAAAATTATTTACTTCCACACCATTTATTTGGCGCATATTTATTTATTTAATCTAATATTCTGAGAATATTTCAAGCGCTTACTGTTGCTGTTACTAACCTCCTGCTAAAGGAGTGCTGCGTTTTGTCACTTAGTTGCATTATTATGATATAAGTAATTATTAAAGCGCAGAAGTACTCGTACATCGTTTGTGAACATATCGATTGTCTGTCTATTTCGGTTCGTAAGATACAGCCTGGGGACAGACAGACGGACAGTGTTTTTTACCCTTAAAACAGGGAACCTTAGAAATGAAACAAAAAATGCTACTGTTGACTGATCCCCTAATCGCCGCTAATAAGATTACTTCAATTGGCCACCGCTCGCTCTTTAGTTCGACTTTACGTGCCCAAAATATTAGAACGCTTAACGAGATTTTCTTTCAGTTCTTTAGAAAACTATATT
The DNA here is from genome assembly GCA_963924145.1 of Pyrausta purpuralis. Taxonomy (NCBI): domain Eukaryota; kingdom Metazoa; phylum Arthropoda; class Insecta; order Lepidoptera; family Crambidae; genus Pyrausta; species Pyrausta purpuralis. Next base: position 14,946,586 of record OZ001644.1, read on the forward strand.
GCTATTGGAATGTTATTTCTTAGAACTTACAAAATAGTAAGAAAATATATTACTTTTGAAAATATATTTGGGTATCGTGCAAAAAAGTAATACGTTTTTAATTAAAAGCAGCAATTATCATTCACCTCATTTTTTAGTAGGTATCACAGAGAGTCGACCTGAAGTAAGAACTCGGGCCAATGTTCTAATTTGGGCACTTACAGGGTTACTGACACGAGTAGGATGACAATTTCCAGGATCCTTTTGTGTAGGTATGCTATAAAATAAGGGTTGGTACAAGTAAACATGTCAAAGTTCATAAAAACACATTGCAAGTTTTCGAAACTTATGTTTTGGATTTCGGCAACCCTTACATATGAAAATATCTCGTGGATCTTCAACCCATCAATCAAATAAAATTGACGCAACCTATGCGTTGAAGTAAGCACTTGTGGCGAAACACTGTGGCGTTGGTGTATGTAGGCATGCGCCCCGATTGCGCATGACACAGGGTTCGATTCCTTGTCTGGCAGCTGCTTTTCAGCAGGTTTGTTTATAAAACTTACAGGTTTTTTATTCTTAGTGTATTAGGGAAAAATAGTTTATCTTACCCGTAACGTTGGGATAGGTGCTCCCGTTTATCACCGCAAATAAGAGCATACATTAACCTATATACCTTCTCACCCACCTCCCCCGAAGAATGTTTCCCTCGCATTATGAGAGCTTGCGTGGACCCCGTGAATTGTAAAAATAATATGGCACTAGAAATTTACTCTTCAGAAAATGTAGATCTTGCTAGGAGAAATCTATGAAACCCATTGAATTATTATATCAATCAATAATTCCTACAAAAGGTTTCATACTCGCAATTTCAGGCAATACGTCACAGTCGTGCCGTCGTATTTACAACACATTTTTTCCTTGGCATAGCTTCTCTATACGTAGTAATAACAACTTACTGATGAAAACTGAATCTTTTTAGGGCATAACATTATTTGTGTGCATTAAGTACACGTGTAGACATATCAGTAGTCGATATGGAAGATATTGAAATAGGAATTGAAGCAAAAAATGCTGTAAATTTTAAATGCTCTAGCGATGTCCCACGACCCTGTTCTATCTGAGTAAATTTATACTATTACTACAACTAATATCGGTATTTTATGCAGATTATAAGCATGAATCAAGAAGACTTGAAGTTTTAATAACATAATAAATAACCGAGTTTAAAGATGGCGCATCGAACGCAGCGGACTAGGCGGTCGCTCCATAAATAAATAAGCACCAAGCATTATACGCGATTTATCTAGCTTCAAACTGGGGCATTTCATGCATAGCGACTATAACTCAACTATCGACTTCAGCTCCATGATTCAAAGTCTAGTTTAATTCGCAACTGTTGTGGTAAAACCATTGATTTTGTAATTGCAGAGTTTTGAACACATAAATGGCTAGGACTTATTGTAGTATAATTACAGATTTAATCTTATTTATTTTTACTAGAGATTTCATCTATGTTTTCACACAAAAAGTTAAAAAATAGCTCGGATATTCGTTATCTATACTAATATTTAAAGCTGAAGACTTTGTTTGAACGCGTTAATATCAGGAACTACTGGATCCATTCGAAAAATATTTTTGGTTTGGATAGGTTATTTATCGAGGAAGGGTTTATGTTATAAAACATCACAATAAAATTAAAGCAGAAGCAGAAGGGCAACAATAAAAAAAGTTTCAAAACCGGGGCAAACATATATTTTTTTGAGAGCTTCCGTTGCGTACGCAGCGTAAAGCGTTTAAGATACATAAAAATCATGTATCACGGGATTGTGAAGCTTCAAAATTTCTACAATAAAGTCCGCGACAACATATGTCTATGTGATATGGTTGACTCACTACAAACTTTATTATTTTCACATATTTAATAAAAAATAATGTACTATTTGTAAAGGTACATTATTGCACACGGTTATTTATTCTTATCAAAATAAAGATTTTTACGAGCATTTTATTTGAAACAAAATTACCATTCACGTCATTTGATTTCAATAAATATCTTAGAAGCTATCACAGTTTTAAAATAACTCCGCACCAAAATAATGCTCGCAGCTTCAGTGCAACACGCGCTTGTGCTCACCTGTATAGTTGCTGGCCTCTTACTTCCAATTAAAATGTATTGCGTTAAAAGATTTTACGGGAAATCCAAAATTTATGCGGGCAACGTGGCGGGGAACCGCTAGTGAATTAATAAGAATAATGTCGTCCATATATCTACGGACGGGAGTCAAGTAACTCGAGTCGGTTGTTTCGCAAACTTTTAACAGCGATGGTATTGTCGTGGCATTAAAAATGAAATGCGTTTCCTTGGCGAGGCTATCAAATTTTACACCAGCAGTGATGCTGCCACGGCCCATATAGCGGGGTAATAGCTTCCTGCATGCCCACTTGATGTTACTTTGTGTTTTATGTCATTTGTCATAGTGCTTATGAATCTTGCACTGGGATCCATTATATAGCCTCTTTTTGTAGTGTGATTAATTTTGTTGGATGTGTATTTGAGAGTATCCAGTAGAATCTCCGTCTGAATTTATTCAATGAAGAATATTTTTATGTATGTAGAGAATTTATTATATCTTTGAAAATATTTACATAAATTAAATAACTTTTATTTATTACCCCTTTGTTATGCCACTGTTTTTACCTCTGTCTAGTCTTCTAAAATGAAAGTTCTTGCCAAGTTGAACGGAAACTTTATCTCATGACCGCATAACGTGTAATAACATAACAAGTTCGAACTCCGAGCATATGCGAGACAACAAAATAGCCTAAAACTCACGAACGAAGACAGCCGGGAAACAACGAATTTCAGCTTTACAGCTCTTACATAAATCGGAGTACGTTTCACTAACAACTGAAGCACTTACCCGAGTACTTACAGAGGTATGAGCATAAGGGTTATTTTATTACCACCTTATAACCCAAAACCTAGTTAGTCAAAATATAGACCTAATTTACTTTGTTTCACTTCCGCTCCCTAGCACCAAATCATTTAAACCGTAACCAATATTTTATATATTTTCGTCGATGGTTCGTGCAAAATGCCTTAATGAGGCTGTATTCTATTGGTTTATTTGGTACAAAAGCTTAAATATCATAATTAAAACAGTTGTTACTGGAAGTCCCGCTTCAATTAATATAAAACCACGAAACCCGTATTTCATTCAAGAGCAGTAGTCCAGAAAAGCATAAACTATATATATTATTCAACATGGACATTTATTTCCAACAGTATCCCAGACACGGGAAGCCTATGAACACAGCTTAATTTCCGCAGTTGTGATGAATACACATCTACCCTTGGATACATATCTGCAGCGAATTTAAAAATAAGGGTGGTATAAGTACTGGCTGGGTAAGTGGGAGTGAGGGGGTATTAAGCGTCCCACTCGACATTTTAAATAGGCGTCATTCAACTCATTTGACGTGCAATTATTTTCGTTCGCAACCCAGTTCCGAGCGACGTGCGGTTACGGACGACGTTTTTTTGTCACCAGCGAACCTAATTTATGATGTTCCGACCCTTTATTAATTTACGTCTCCCGTAAAGTAACGTATACGTGCTTAATTACTTTGTTACCCGTAGATTAATATGCGCGACGTATGACAGGACGACGTGGTATGTACGACTTTTCTGCCATTCAGACTTCATTACACTAAGTGAATTTTGTAGGTGTGTTTGTACAAAATACATTATAATACTCAATACACTGTACTTTTAGAAAGACACAAAGGTTCAAAGCTGTAAGTTATGTATGCAGCAATATTGCTTTATGAGACGTTATCCATATATTACCACCTGTAGTCTGCAAGTCAATATTTTTTCATAGGTTTTCCTCATACGAAATATCTACTGAAACGCGCGCGAAATCTTCGCTATCGGCGTTAAGTCTTCCTTTGGTTCTAAAACCGTTTACTCGACCAAGTGTGAAAACGATAACAGTTTTTATGGGCACCTTATCTTATCCTTGTTATACCTAACGAAAGGAGAAGGGATACACCCCATTAAGTGACCTCTATAACTCTACTTTAGACGATATATACAACCATATTCTCAGGTGCGTCTTTAAGTTCCTATCTAGATTGTTATAAAGGTCAAAGTTGAACAGGTGTGGTTTCAGAGTAGCTTTTAAATGGTAATGATAAGTGATAGTGGCCGATGTTTGAGCGCACTTGCGGAATCGGAGATTGCGTTGGTACTTAAATAGAGGTCCTAGAGGCTAAAGATACGAATGGGCTGTAGGTATTCACCTTATAAAACATTAAATTGTTTTAATAAAAGCTCTTTCACAACGAAGTCTGCAGTCAATTAATAATACGATAACCCTTAATTTTACTTCAACATTTTATCACCATTTCCATTTGCCAGTTTGTAGCATCCGTTACACTGCTGTCAATTTATCGAAATTCATTTCTGTTGGCCCGTTTCACTCTGATTAGTTAAAAGAGGCGATAAAACATTAAGACCCTTTAGACACTGCGACTTTTAGCATCAATGGAGTCGCGCGTTTATAAAATGCGCTTTAGGATCACGACTCACGCTATGAACAGATTTTATTTAGCATCGATGAAGTCACGCGTTAGCATCGATGCAGAAGCGCGACTGCATCGATGCTATTGCGCATTAGTATTGATGCAGACGCCTAAATACAATACACAATTTGCCAATTTCCAGCTTCTGCATCGCGACTGCATCGATGCTAATAGTCTACGTGCACAAATATAAAGGCACAATGAAAGCTGTAGGGATCGACCAGTTTTTGTGCAACCGACCCTACCATTTGTAATATACGTTTTTCAGGCACAATTTAAACGGTTCCTGGAATAATGCTAATAAAATGCTAAGTGTTACAGTGTTTCTAAAATTATAACCAAGTTGTGCTGGGCTGGGTGCACAATTTCTCATAACGACTCGTGCTTGCGTGAGCAAAATGAAATAAACTACTTTTACTGGTGTAAATATTAATAGTCATTACTTGTTCTACTCTAATTTTGTTCGTCACGAATTCAAGACTCATTTTGGGATTCAGACAGAATAATTTATAAATTGTATTTACGATCTTTGAATTTTTATCTTTTATAAGCACTTCACACAAAGGGCTCATAACATTTTAAAATAACTAGGATATCTGGATGTAAACCAACTAGGAAAAAGCATTCATACATGATATGAAGGCCATGGAATGAAATAAAAAGTTTTAATATTGTAATTTGCATTAATTTGTTATTTTTATATGCTGCAATAATAGAAATTCATATTTCTATTATTGCAGCATATAAAAATAACAATACATACTAAGATGGTAATAATAAAGTTTACCAGTACCTACTTTGATTCTCTACAAGGGGCATTGACAATCAAAAATTTATATTCCTCACGCCGACAAAACTGTTATTAAGAATTTTATGCGGCAATTACGTTAACAAGCGGGTCATTACAGTCAAATTGAGATTTCCTCAGGTTCTAACAGCACCCGTACAAATAATGCACATTACAAAAGGTTAAACCACACTTATCAACCAGTAATGGGATCACAACCACCCAGGCGTCAACCAAGCGCCTGCCATACGGAAGCACGTTACGTAAAGGGAACAGCAACGCCTCAGCATAAAATCGGCACCGGATAGCGAACGCCTCGCCTCGGACCATGTTGGCTACAATTTATGACAGTTCTTGTTGTAAATGACAACCCGTGTGACAGGGTGGATAGTTGACAACCATCGGGCGACGCGCCGTAAGCGCATTAAATACGTTTTTTTACCTATCCAATAATGTACCTAAACAATATTTTGTTAACTTTTAAAATAATATATGTGAATACAATAATTTACTGTATTATTTAAAAATATCTTCATTAGTGTTCAGCGATGAATTACTTTTGCATGGTAAGAGATTTGTGTTTTTTTTTAAATGAGTTCTTTCGTTAGAAAGGAATCTCAAAATTGTGTACAATATTTGTCAAGTAAAGAATATCGGACTTTACAACGCATGCGCCGCTGTTTGAGAGTGGGCCCCGAGTTTAACTCGATCTAAAGGTGATGACGTAACGATAAATGTTTGTTACAGTATGGACTTTGATACAAAGAATACTAAACGCCTCTAGTTAATACGATATTGTTCTCGTAAACGGTGGATAGATGAGCTTATAACCTTATGGCTCAGCACAATAGACTTACGACCTGTTTCACAATGACTGAATAAGTTCCCATTAACTTTACTGTCCACTACTTCATACAAAATGACATTCCATATTTATTTTAAATATTAGTGGTTTGTGATTATTTGTGGATGGTGACACCGTCTTTTAGTGCCTTAACAATTGAAAGATTTTGATTTTATTGATAGGAGAATATCCGTTAGTTTATTGTCGCTTTGCGTATTTTTTTTTTAAGATAAAGTATTTAAAGGGATAAACCATGATTCTAGTCGCCAAGAAATTGTTAATAATATAGTAAAAGCCGAAAACTAGCCGAAAGTCAGATGTCTGATACATTTTCTTAGTCCAATCTAATTCAAACAGAGATTCCTTTCCTAAATATTCATGTTCATGTTACATAGCTATCATAGTTACATAACAACGGAGAGGTAGCTTTCCTTCATTCGCAGTTTCGTGAGCTAAATGGGTCGGTGTATTGCTGAGATAGACTCTTCTATCTACGAGTCGGTACAGAATATCTATGAGACGGTATCTATAGACATACGTAGTTATACTCGTAAATATGTACATGGTAGAGATGCAGTTACATTACTTCTTTCGAGGGAGTTGTTATTACTATGTATAAAGAAGCTATGCCAAGCAAAGAAGATATCCGCAACTCGATCACAAATTGTGCCCTATTCCTTAAAATTTGAATGTCGGAAATGACGTTTGTATGCGTTGATGACAAGTGGCGTCAATTTTTTTGCCACGAAATTTGTTTGTTATGTTAGTTCCATACGCTAGTAATAGAAGTTTAATGCTTTGTACGGTCAATTGTATTAAAACTAATGTATGTACAAATGATTTACGTAACACTAACAGATAGTTTATGAAGGAAATATTATGAATGAGCATTGATCTATCATATTACTACGTTAGTTTTAGAAAATAGCGATTCGCGAGGACGACGCCCATTTTAGCGTCTATTTATCAAACGTTAGACTACAAAAGAAAATGGTTGTAGGAACCTCTATGTCATTTTAAAAGCCCTATCCATAGCCACCCCACACGCATAGATTTGACAAAAAAAACGGTTTACTTTCCCCCCTTAAATCTCTTTTTTAATTTTTTGCATGAGAATCGTAAAAGGGTTAGTTAACGTAAATTACATCTTCCTCCCAAATTTCAACAGTGTGATGCTTATAGTTACACAATAAAGTGGCGTTGACGTACGGACGGATAGACAGACATACAGACTTGACGGAACTATAAGGATTCCGATTTCTGCCAATTGACTACGGAACCCTAAAAAGAGATCACTGTTAGAAAATCTAGATTTAAAAAAAAAACGATCCCGTTTCTAACTAAGAAGACACTATAAATATTTTCACTCAAAACTTTTTGACCTATTACAGGCGGTTGTTTTGGTCAGTGACATCCACCTAAGGGATGATAGTACGAGTTTTGTAAAAGAATGCAAGAATGAGAGTTTATAAAAGAAAACGTCTTCTCAACAAAACGAATAGGGGAACTCGCACCCTTGCATAGCTCGCGCGTATCTACGAAATACTACGCCGTAGCTAGTAAACTACGAAAAGGCGACCTGGCGTTGGTAGTTTTGACTCGCTCGTTAGTATCGCAATAATAATAATAAAGATTTAGTGGGTTTTTCATTGAAAAAATATGTATATTTTTTTTTTGACATCAGTATCGGTTGTACATCCACCCTGTCAGGCGACGCTGACCAAAACAACATCCTCATATTTTCACCATAAAATAATCAAGATAGTATCTGAATTTCACTGCCTTTTCCTGGTCTTTTCCCATTATATTTTTTCATGCGTCCCAAGGAAGTTTGGTCCTGGGTGTTCTGTAGTCACGGTAAAAAGTTTCTGTAGCAACGAAAAATTTTTGCACTAGAGCTGATTATATACAGGCAAAAGATAATGATATTTTAATACAATGTCGTCGCATCTTTTAGCACTGTATAATCTTATTGTATGATTGTGCTCGGGGCCATCATAAAAGTCACGTACTAATTTTATTTTTCAAAGACAATACAGTTTTTGCTTTATCATCAGGGTAACAATTTCCATGCTTTTTTTTTCGTGCGTTTGTTTTTTACTTACTCTTATACACACCCTTAATACCTTTATCCACGTGTATAACTTGTTATTTTCGATAAAACAGCAATCATTGTAACAGCATTACCACACAAAAAAAATCATAACTTAGACACCTTTATCGTTAGAACCACGAGAAAAATACCATAGCATTAAAATTTACTTGTTTGTTTTTTAAACGAAGATGAAAGCTATTCCAATGTAAAAGTTGGTATTAGACCCTTTCTTCCCATCTTCTCGTAGCGCGTTACCGGGCTTTCGTATTCAGCGAGCTTCTCTGCCCGGGTTGATGACCCTGCGCCCTGCCACGTCAGCGATATCTTAGGGCTGTCAAATGATGTCGGATTACTAAAACTAGTTGGTACATTTTGAGTGGCTGCGTGTTAGAGGAATCAAGAAGGTTTAGTCTGTTTATGTTTTTTTATTGACTGCATAAAAAAAGAGGTAATCGATTCGAGCTGTATATGTGTATGTGATATTAATAGAATTGAATCAAATTTGAGTATGTTGAAAATAAAATAAAGGGAACATAACCCGAAAACTTTCAAAACAAAGTGAACAGGCTTCTTCTAGGTGAGCTCGCTCCATCGTCGACTCTGTCTATGCCCAATTAGGTCTAGGCTAGAGTCGAGAGAAAACCAATTTCGAAAAAAAATATGAAGCGTTTGGATATTCGAAAACGAGAAGCTATAGCGAGATGATTCTTTTTAGTTTAATCAGGTTTATTTCAGCTCCACTCAGCTTAAGATTTATCAAAATCGGTCCAGTAGTTTTAGAGATATGAGTAATAACTGAAATTAATAAATGCAAAAAATATTGTTTTGTAAACCTCCTTCAAATCACTGACCCAAAAACATAAATTTTGAAGTCCGTTAATTATGCATTCGCCTTGCCTTGCCTTTAAAGAAAACATATCGCAGAACTATAGCTTTAAAAGCTATTATACATCCCAGAAGTAATGCAAGCTAAGTACTAGCCTTGCTAGAACATGATTTGTGTGTAGGTTTGGTGTATGTGAGCTGTAGGTGCGCGTAGGAGCGCGTAGGTTTTGACGTCAACATCAAGCACCGACTTAAAAATGATTTATTATTCCTAAATGGAAGACTATTAGAAGACTTACTATCGTTGAAATAAGATGAAACAACCGAGCGAATATGCCTTAGACCCTTTACACATTATGCACATAATACCCCTTCCTATAAGCTCATTATTTCTTTACCCAAAGGTTGCCTGGAAGAGATCGCTTATAGCGATAAGACCGCCTTAATTGTACATTTTCTCGAAATGAATTTGTTATTAACTTTTCTGGTGTGCAATAAAGAGTTATCTTATCTTATCTTATCTTACACACTGCGACTTTTAGCATCGATGCAGTCGCGCGTTTTGGATCGCGACTCACGTAATGAATAGATTTAATTTATCACACGTAATGAATACTTAGATTCACTTTAGCACCGATGAAGTCGCGCGTTACTGTCCATGCAGTCGCCTAAATTCAGTACATAATTTGCCACTTACTAAATATAATTTTCTGCATCGCGACTGTATCGATGTTGAAGCGCGTTTTTAAAACGCGCGACTGCATCGATGCTAAAACTCGCAGTGTGTAAGGGGTCATATTGTTTACTAACTTGACAATGGTTATTGCAGAATTCTTATGTTCCATAATCAAACCTAGCATTTCAGTTCCATCAATTTATGCCATGTCATTCGCTCAAAAAGTGAAAACCCTAAAACTTTTAGCGCGACGATGCTTTATTATGAAAAAACAACGTGTGTTTAGAGATTGTTTGAAAGGTATGCTAGAGTATAGGGTGAGCTTGCTTTTATTTAAAAGCTTTGTACAATAAAGTATTGTGCCGCTAATATGAAGGTATTGTACTCACTTAGGCTTTAGGCGTACCTAGATCAGACCATAAAGTTGGAATGAAATTAATGGTCGTGATAATGGTCTTTTTTAGCAAGTAAGTAAAAGCCTTGTATAAAAATTTGTTAGTCTTCTTCTTTCTGTCACGTCGTAGTTCGTTTCATCAAAAATGATTTGCCAATATTATACCCATGACAATATTATAACTTGTTATAATTTCGTATAATTTTACCGTTCATTTAATTATCTGCGACTTTACTCAATAACTATTAGCCACAATCTTTCGAAGTTGACCACTAATGGTGTCACCTAAGGTAGATAATATTTTTGTGTCAATATCTATCTTTATTGCTAGTTAATTATAATTTCATCTTCATTTTCATGTATTTGGTGTATAAAAATAATATAAAGCTAAAATATTGATTAAAAAAAATAGATACAATAAGAGGTTTTCACCTCTTATTGGGATTTCACTTTACCCAGGGCCACTCTCCATAAGAACTTCACTTGTAACTATGTATGTAAGAAAATCTTGGAATCTTAATCTTAAAATATTGCACCCGTTTTGGCATCAGAACACAGGAGTTCTGATGGCAATACATCACTAGCTAAGAAACGGCGTTACAAATCCAATATGGCGTCCTCCCCAAGATGGCGAACAGGCTATTTGAAATGCACCCCCATGATATGGGTATCAGATGAACGGGTTGCTGTCAGGAATACGAAAAAAAATAGTCACGTGACTTAAATCCAACATGGCGTACATCCAAGATGGCGGATTGGCTATTTGAAATGCACCCCCATGATATGGGTTTATGAGTTAGAAAATATTGCGTGTTTTTTAGTTTTTTTAAACTATTATAATTGTATGTTATCAAGGCTACTATACCGTTGTGTTGCTTTTTGACGTACACCCCTGTGAGGTTACACTAACACACCTAATAAAAAAGTATATTCCGCGTATTTTAAAAATATTGGATTCATCAATAGTTATGCCACCTTCTCAAGTTAGTATTAAGTTTCATCCTTAATATCAAGCCATTGGCAATGTTTCTATCGAAATGTCTCTCAGTCGGAAATGTAGACTTGCAGCAGCACCCTGCTGCAAATCTGACGGCTTGACTGTTGAATAAGCTTAAAAACTTAAAATCTTGGCTGCGACAACCAGTCGCCTGTATTTTTATCGTTCCAAGTAATCAAAGACTTCACTTTAGGTTCGCAATTTTCGTACATGGTTCTGGAGTCATAAAAAGATTTTTGCTTTTCTTAGTTTTGAGATTACGCTTATTATGTATTGTTATGTGCTTCGTTAACACAATGGTCGACCATATAGTGTCAATTTTTTTTTGAATAATCAGTAATTTTGCCGCAATTTCACATGATTGTGATGATCGATGATGTCGCCGAGGATAATAACTTTATCATAATTTTTGCCAAGGATTTATAAAGTTAAGATTCGTCATAATATGTAATGGCGATTACGATAAACAGCTGGCAGCGAATCCTTAACCGCACACATCATACTATCAAAGAAAAACGAAGTTCTTCTAATGTAGCAGGGCTTGTCAAAAACGCCGTTGTAGCAAGATCTGTAGGTAACAGTATATTTAAGCCTAAACTGCATTTAAAAACTTTTGATACTTATCTTGTACCTTCGCGTACGATAAAGTAGATAAAAAGTATGTCCGTATGTGGGTCATGTCTATTTGCAGGCAGGGAAATGCGCGTTTCCCCCTCACTTCTTCAGACAAACTTTTATTTGAATTGGAATAGGTCCGGACTCCATGTTCTACTTAATCGATAGTCCTGTGAGATGGTCGATGTTATAAGTGATTTGCTTTTGCTGTTGACTCAAAGTGTGTAATAAGAATGATACCTAAATATTATCTTAAAATTTTGTGCAGTAAAATGTTAAAATGAGATTCAAAATATAATGCGAGAGGTTTGTTGTGGTTTTAATTTAAGTAATTTGTTCCAACATCTGTAGATTTTTAGGTGACTAGTTTTCGTATTTATGAGTAATATTAGCGGACATTGCAATCACAGTGTCACTGATTTTCAAGGTCATAATGTCGATATCCTTCGTGACTAATGCTTTACTCAAGGTGATAGTACTTTCAATGTATCCTTAAGTGTGCCTTCACATAAGAGGGACTGCGCCGCTGTCGCTCTTATGTGAAGGACTTACTGCTGTCATTTATGTATAAAATTATCAGCAGCGCGGCTGTCGCGCGACCGTCGCGCTGCTAAAGTCGCCTAAGTGTGAAAACGCTCTAAGACACAATATTGTAAACCTGAGTCACTCGCAGGTGCGGTTGTTTATTAAAAAGGCTACCGAATCGTTACTTAATTTAACTTAGCAATTTCAGATACTGTACCAAAACAGATAAAAATCTTAGTTGCATATTTATAAACAGTCAGGTTTAACCATATTTTAAATCGAGCTTATCCGAGATCATGATGGTTGAAACAGTGTCGAACTTTGATATTAAGCTTTAAAATATTTTGAAATATATAAATGTACTGCAACCTATGTGTTAGTGCGCCTTCACATTAGAGCGACAGCAGCGCAAGAGCAGCGCCGTCGCTCTATAAATTTGAAGGGCTTACTGCTGTCATTTATGTATAAAATTATCAGCAGCGCGGCTGTCGCGCGACCGTCGCGCTGCTAAAGTCGCTTAAGTGCGCTTTCACATTAGAGCGACAGCAGCGTGACTCGCTACTGGAAGGGCTTACTGCTGTCATTTTATTTATGAAATTGACAGCAACGCGACTGCAGCGCGACCGTCTGGCTGCTAAAAACGCCTAAGTGTGTAAAAGCTTTAAGTGCGACTTTACATTAGAACGACAGCAGCGCCATCGCTCTAATGTGAAGGGCATACTGCTGTCATTTATGTATGAAATTATCAGCAGTGCGGATGTCGCGCGACCGTCGCGCTGTTTAACCCTTTTCGCGGCGGTATCCCGGACACAATAGATTTTTTTATTGTTTTACGGATATAGCCGTTCACCGCGCTGGAAAGTGTTAAGTCGCCTAAGTGTGACGGCTCTCTTAGTGTGATCTGAAAAGAATCAAAGAAATTATATCTATGAATGACATAGTTTATAACACAGCAACATAACACGAGTAGGATAATAACATACCTACCTTTGCGGTAATATTAGCTGACCAACAAAAAATACAAAGACTATTCCAAATGCTACAATCACAAACAAAACACAGATAAATTAAGCAATACGAAATTGTTATATTTGTGTACAACACAGGAAAGGTTCCCTGTTTATAAAATAGATTTATTTAAATCGAAGTCCATTCCATTCTCTGCCTTTGATCCGCTATCCTGTTTACGCAAGATATTGAAAATCAAGAAGAATACATCAAGCTATATTCAGATTTTGTATTTACATATTTTAATGATGTTGCAAAAAATATAACAATCATTGCAAACAGTTATTCTTAACTGCAGCTTGAAGGTGTTCTGAAAAATAAGACGTATTTTGTCTGATGTATATTTTGTTTGTAACGTTCTTACTTAGTCATTATTTTGGCAGGACAATAATCTTCACAGCTTTAAGAATGTCTCCATTATTCAAAAAAAATTTCAATATCAAAATAAAAAACACTCCTCTATCAAAAATACATTGACTTTCATATTACTGTGAATATCAAAAAGCTAAAACTTATAATAAAATCGAATGAAATCAAATATGAGGCGAATATTAAAGGTATTCCAAACTAAAAAAATCATTTTAGGTAATTTGTAGTTCTCATTACAAACAACAAAAAAAAAAAGAGGTAAAAACTGACCAAATGCATTAAAAGTCTTAAATTGCCTCTTGAAAGGACTCCATGTTAGGCAAACCATTTCTTTTTGGTGACGATACCCTGATGGATTGCAGCTTGCAGCGACTTCAAATAGAAATTATTTACGTAAAATGGAGCATTTTATGGAATTTGTAGTTATCATAAAAAAATATGCAAAAAAAGACTTCAAAAGTAAAATGCACTTAGAGTCTTAAAGAAACTCTTGAAACGACTCCATTTTTAGGTAAACCTTTTCGTTTTGGAGTCGGTGCCCTGATGGATTACACTTTGCACCGCCTACTACATATTGCTATTATTTTTAAAAAATGACTTTTTTTAAGAGCTTTGCTCAGCTTCACAAAATGCTGACTATCAAACGTAAAGAAATGTCAATATTAATACTGGTTACAAAGCACGACGCGAAAAAGTCTCAAATCGGTCCTAAAATAATCATTTGAGGACTTATAACTCAATCGAGTTATAAGAACATACAGGATGTTGTTTTGGTCAGTGACGAGCGACTCAGGGGTGGCTGTACAAACGATACTGATGCCAAAAAGAATTTTTTTTAAAGGGGAAAAACCCACAAAAGCAATTTTTTATGCGTTACAGCAATCGAGTTAAAAATACCAAAACCAGGTAGCCTCTTCGTAGCTTACTAGCTACGGCGTAGTATTTTGTAGATAAGCGGTAGCTACGCGCTAGAGTGCGAGTTTTCCCATTAGTTTTATAATTTTTTTGAATGTTTTGAAGAGGTTTCCTTGTATAAAACTTGCTCAGAATTTAAAGAAAAAATTTTTTTAGGATAAGCATAACTCATATTATCATCCTTGAGTTGGATGTCAATGACCAAAACAACATCCTGTATACAGTCGAATATATATAGTCGAATTGATAACGTCGTTGAAAAGTGATTTCAAATATGATTTATAAGTTTATTCTTCAATCTAATAGAAATTTACCCTGTGGATCTGTGGCAATAATTGTGGAATATGTGGATACAGACATTAATTTGATATTGAAACGACTCACATTTCAGCGTCGAGCCTTTGTTATTAATCCAGTTTCGAGTCTAATGGGTGTATTGATACCAAATCTGACCGCTGGGAAATTTTCAGTCACAGAGAGGTATAAAAACAAATGTGTTCTAAAATGAGACTATATACAGAACGCTTGTACCGAATCCGAACCTGGAACTAGCCAGGTAGAGGTGTGGTTTTGAGTCCGATAAGATAAGCTTTCTTATAAATGAACAGCAAAAACAGCTGGTTTACATTCAGAAATAACATTGTAATACATAATATGCCCAAAAAAGCCACAAAGTCTTTATAAACAAGGCAACCTAAAAATTACTCGTATTTGGCAAACCCATGAGAAATCGCTAGCCAATATGTATCATCATCATTATCAGCCAAAGGACGTCCACTACTGAACATAGGCCTCCCCCACGGCTTTCCACAGCGACCGATTACTAGCGGTCTGCATCCAGTTTGATCCTGCGATCTTTACAAGGTCGTCTGTCCATCTAGCGGTGGACGTCCTACGCTCCGTCTTTGGTCGAAGGGTGTCCAATCTAGAACTTTCCTGCCCCAACGGCCATTAGTTCTTCGCGCTATGTGCCCTGCCCACTGCCACCTGAGCTTACTGATTCTGAAGGCTATGTCCGTTACCTTAGTTCTTCTACAATATGTATGTATGCATAATAACAGTAAAAAAAAGTTTCTAGCTGTGATATCGAGAGAGGCTTTTTTATAAACATCCTGTTTTCCGATAAAAATACCATAAGAATAAAAGACGACCCGTCTGGTGTAGTGGTCGAGAAATCGCCTACTACGCAGCGGGTGCGGGTTCGATCCCCGCACAATACAAACATTTGTTTGTATGAACATGTCTGTTTGTATTGGTCTGGGTGTTTTCTATATATATCATGTACGTATTTACAAACAAAAAGAATTTAAGTATTATATCCGTTGTCTGGCACCCATAACACAAGCTTTGAGTAGCTTACTTTGGGACTAGATGACGATGTGTGGGACTGTCCAAAGGCTATAAGGATAAAAGCTATGGCCGTGAATTATATTTTTAGAAGAACAAGAACTTAGATATAGATGTCATCTACTAGCGGTCCCCCGCTACTACGTCCGCGCGTTTTGAGTTTGCTCCGTCCCCTCGCGATGCAACTTAATGTTTTATAGCCTAAAGACATTCCCGATTAATAAGCTATCCATCATAAAAAATATTTTTCAAATCGCTCAAGAAGTTCCTGAGATTAGCGCGTTCAAACAAACAATCTTTTCAGCTTTAAAATATTGGTATAGATAAGTAAGTCATAGGCGGCTATATTTTACAATGGAAAGAGGCAGAAAATATTTGTTCTTGTCTAAATCCATTGGAGATAGAGTTTATATTATAGGTAAAACAACGGCCACGTCTCAAACTACGCTACGAGCATAATAATATGCCTCGGTCCTATATGGACTGTGAACAATTGCCTCAGTTTACAAAATATCCAGGCAGGTAGGATCAGCGATATAATAATGTGTAACTTCTTGACAAAGATCGATCTATTTTCTTCACAACATAGTAAAACAAGAAGCATGTTGCACTTAGTTTGATTGTGAAGATAGAATGTGGGAAAAGTAGTAATAATGAAATGAAATAAGTGGTCGATTGCTCTTTATTAACTACTAGCGGTCTCCTGCGACTTCGTCCGCGTATCCAAAGTTTTTCCTTCCCCTCCCGTCGCAGCGTGATGTTTTATAGCCTAAGCTAAGCTTTAAAGCCTTTCTTGATAAATAAGCTATCCAACACAAAAATAATTTCTCAAATTGGGCCAGTAGTTCTTGAGATATGCGCGTGCAAACAAAAAAAAACTGTGCAGCTTTACAATATTAGTTGAGATATCACTAGCCTGTGAGAATATGCCTAATTGTTGCAAAAGTTTTGAAAATAATTCAGGGTAATAATTATAGTAGACACGCCTATAAAGAAACAATCCAACCGTCTTAAAATGAACAAACGGATGAATCGAAAGCCAAACAAAAATCTCACTATTCATTATTTCTGATTTGCAGGTACCTCCGTAAATAAACATTTCTTGTGAAAACAAAGACATAATTTCGCAGTAAATGAGAGGATGTAAGCTCAGCGTGTCCCATAACTCCATATTATCTCAAGTCACTATTTTCCTCGTATTTTTACGGTTCACTCCGTTAATTAAGCAACGGGAATTCATCTCCGTTGTAAACAAAGGGACAGAATACAAGTTTGAGTTCGCGACTCCGCGAGATGAGGTCGTAATTGCATAATTCCACAAAGTTGTGGGTGCAAGGACTTCATTGTTTTGTTTCCATTTGTAAGTTTCGAGTTGCTCAACCGAGTGATGGTGATGGAAATGTACCCTAAAAATGTGATTTTTTGAAGAAAAAGTAAAAAAAAGTAACTTTGATATTACTTTTTAACAGTTTTTTTGTTAATGTTTAATTCGTTTATTAGGTTGAAGTACAAACGTGGTCTTAATATATTAAAAAAATGTGCTATGAAACGACGCATTTGTAGCAAAGCTCCTCAGCTACGACGCTGCACCGTAGCACGCGTAGTATTTCGTAGTAAAGTAATAAATTGTTGAATTTAACAAAAACTTTTTAAAAATACTGGGAGTGTATTATATCCCCCATTTAGTGCATTCACTTTTAAGATATCTACTTCTATGAAACTTATTCAGTCGCATTTTGTTTTATTTATTTTGATATAAAACTTTTGTAACAAATTTGAAGTATTTACTTCTAAATTATCGTCGTTCTGTCAACATTTGCAAGTTTTTGCAATCGTATCAGTTTGCTACAGTGGAATGCAGACGTGCAATGGCAGTTCGTTCCGAGGAACTTTTCGTCCCCGTCATTGGTAACTTCAATGAACCAGAAACATTCGTGACTTTAAAACTTGGTGGTTACCGCAAATGAATGTTGAAGTTAAGCAAAATTATTGTGCCATTAAAAGCAGTTAAGTTTTGAAGAATTTCAACTTTTATTTCTTTGCCTGCAAAGGATCAATTGGGCCATATCAATTTATAGTTAGAGTTAAGGTTGACGATAAAATTATTTCTTGTTTATAGTACTGGCTAAAGCTATGTTTATGTACAAATTTCCTTAGTTGACATGTTAAATAAGTAATCAAAATTACCAATGTGGACATTGTATTTATGCGTAGTTAATTTTTCAACTTATCTGTTCAATACCAGTTAAACTATAGCAAAATATATCATTTGGTTTTAGGAGAAAGGGCCTAGTCCTATTTTTGTTAAGGTTACGCCTATTTTCCAAACCGCTTAATCCGATTAGGTCCAACGCACCCACCAAAAGGGTTAGGCATTGAGACAATACCCACTTGTATGCCAAGGATACTTGTGTATGAAGATTTACCAAAATACTAACGGTATAGTTATTCGACTCTCCATTTCTTTTTCTAAAAAGTCTTTACAAGGACCGCCAACTTTTACTAGGAATAGATTCAAATCTGCCACTTCAGTGCTAAATACCTCTACGGAGAATCATATTTTATGACTTCGATGATGACATTATACAAAACTTTTGTGGTATTACAAAAAGTGGTGGTAGTGTTTGATCGAGTATTTATCTCCTCCAATAGGACACTCTATAACGTTACCACTTTTCCGCGAACATACTCGCTCAGATTTATTGACGACAAGATATATTCGATACGAAACAGATTAAAATACGGGGATCGCCCATTTTGTGCTCTTGTGATTTAGTTTGAGCGAGAGGGGCAAAACGAAAAGCGATGGCCGACTCGCGTGCGTCGCAGCCCTGTCATAAATCTACATCGGGGTGTGGACCCTCGAGATGGAAGTGATATCTTAAGATCAGCCAAGAGCTTGAGACATCTAGGCTAGTTTTTGACGGTGGTATTTAGCCAAAGATATTTGTGATAAGTGTAGTAAATGCTAGCATACGGTGCCGAATAGAAGATGTTCACTCGGCATACAGTCATAAAAAAATCTTACTTGGTAATTTTATTGATGTTAAATATTGAGCCTCAAATCTTGCGCAAACTGTAGTACCTACCTATATTTAATACGTTTTATAGGAAAATCGTACCCCCAAACTTTTAAGACTTGAATATTGTGACACGTCTTTCCTATCACATGACTTTCTCTGACTTTTTACGTTCCTGAGAGTTTTTCTTGATTTTTATATACAAGATAATATAATTTTAATCTTGTTGAACGGTTGAAAAATGACTCTGGTAATGAAATACGTATCACGCTGGCTAAATCATATAAAAAAATAAATTTCAATGTAGTGAGCCACATGCATTAATCATGGTTATCTATAGTACTACCACCTATACATAACAGCATCATTCTTATTTTTAAATTAAAGTTGTCTTTTTTAGGGTTCCGTAGCCGAATGGCAAAAAACGGAACCCTTATAGTTTCGTCAAGTCTGTCTATCTGTCCGTCCGTATGTCACAGTCATTTTATTCTGTAACTATAAGCATTACACAATTGAAATTTGGAAGGAAGATGTGTCTTGTTAACCGCTTACCGATTCTCATACAAAAAATAAAAAATATTGACAGTTAAGGGTTAACACTCCAATACATGAAACTAAAACCAGAATATATTTTTTTTGTCATACCTATGCGTGTGGGGTGTCTATGGATAGGTCTTCTAAAATGACGTAGATGATCCTAAAACATTTTCTTTTTAAGTCTAACGTTTCATAGCTAGACGCTTCCAAAGTGGTAAAATGGGCGTCTCCCCCATCTTACTTCTAAAACAAGCAAGTGTAAATTTTGCAAAAATATGTAATGTAGATCTTAACAAATACTTTCAACAAAAATTAGTTCAGACGAGATCGAACAAGTAGTTTTTGAGATATAACACATTTTCAACAACCGCAAACATTACTTTGTACTTCATACAAACACTATGAAAAACAAAGTTATATCTGCAGTCAACAAAATATTGTGGTATTTTACTAAGTAGAAGTAAGTGGATTCCCTAATTCAATTAAAGTTCGCACGGAACCCTCGGTGCGCGAGTCTGACTCGCACTTGGCCGGTTTTTAACTGAAAAACTTTTGTATTGCTGAATTATTTAGATGACTGATTTTTTGTACTATTAAAACTGCAGTATTTAGTGCGTACATCATCGAAAAATCGATCGTGCGAAGGGATTATTTTCCCTTTAACACAGCCAAGAAAAGTTAATAATAAAAACTTTATTGTACACCATAAATACAATTTACAGTATAGTATCTTATTTTATTTAATATAATACTCGCTTCAGGTAAGGAAAAACATGAAGAATAAAAGAGAAGGCATGGTGTAAAATATCAAGTCAAGTCAAGTTGACAGATTTTTATAAATATTATTTAGGGATGTTATAATGCAAGCAATATGTCTCTCGCGTCTTCAATTAGAGCGATGGGATGCGGGCAAAGAGTATTGGATGCCTATGATCACATTCTTCCTACACTAGCTTTTAAACTCGCGGATTTTCAAAGGATTTCATGATTCAGGTGCTCCGAATATTGCTTAGGCGGTACTTTACCAGTGCAATACTAACGAAGACGAGAGATTACTATCCAAAAATACTTACCTAATCGCTCTTTTTGTGCACTGGTGAATGGTCGCGATATTATGTCAAACATATTCATAACATCACGGTTATTTAGAGCGCCTTGACACTAGCGTTTGTCCAGCGCAGACGCTGCGACAACGTGACGCGTTTCCTCTACAGTTAATCGAAAGCTACACTTGCGCGGCATTGTTGTACATGACACCGCAGTAACGCGGCGTATGCGCCAAATACTCATGTGGTCTAGCAGAGACGCCGCAACAACGCGACGCATTGCGTCGCGTTACGTTTACGAATACATTCATCGGACGCCTACGCTAGTATAAAGGCGCTCTTATATGTATTAAGCGAAGTTATAAGATAAGAAACAATTAAATGTACTCAGAGGGGAAGGGGGGGGGGGATGTTACCATGTATAGCTCTTATGTTTTAAATAAATAAAATATATTAATACTTTATGAGTTTCCGACACGTAAAGGGAAAAAGTCAGAATTAAACTGTCAAACAATAATATAGAAAGCTAATAACGACACAGGATCTGATAGTTGGGAGTTGTAAAGTCAGTGCAAACTCTGTAATACGCTCGGGTTACGTAACGCGATGTAACTCGAAGCTGACGTTAAACTATCTCTAGCTGAGCTATCGCGCTTTTAGCTTTGCGTGGTTGGAATGAAAATATACTACCTGGCCGTTAAGGGAAACCATGGGCGAGGCTTATACTCAGAAATTGACGTCTGGCGACTGATAATAACAATGACGATTGATGTTATATGTTGTGAAAATATTTTAAGGTAAGGCTGCTCACAACATACGGACTTCACTAGCGATTATTTTGGGATCTGGAGAACATTGTAGCTGAGAAATGTCTCACAACTCTTAAGGTTCGGGACCGATAGCCTACTACGAAAAAAGAAATCCGTCAACAACAATCGTTTGCAGATTCGAAGCATTTCGTAGTAAGGACACTAAAGAAAATGGATCCGTAAAACGAAGATCGTACGAGTATTGACAGTATTGAGGTAGGAGGTTATCTGTCCCTAACCTTAGGATTATTGTGGTTTCTCTGTTTTCAATTCAAATCATTTATTTATTTATTTATTTCAGGCAGAGTCCATATAATGATAGTATACAATCAGCTTTATTATAACTATGGCTAGTATAAACAACAATATTTTAAACTACCTCTTCGGTATCTGAGATACGAGATAGTATCTGAGATGCATGCAAGGGGAGCTAAACTAAATATATAACTTAGATTTTTTGATGGCGTAGAAATAGATTTCGAAATAACAAAACTAACAGCTTTTTCAATATCTATGCAAAACGAATCGAGGGATTGAGTTCACAGCCCCAAAGTTTAAAACTATTTTAACCATAGCCGATGCTCAAAACAAAGTAATCCGATAGCTTGTGTGACCTCTACATTTTTAGCTGCAGAGATTTCTAAATAAAATGGTTTGTGTATTGTTTCAGGTATGTATCAGCCGGCGTCACAAATACACTATTGAAAAATTATTCATGCGTAAGTAAAATAGTGGATTATGCCTGAACAAAAGTGTACTTTTGTGTTACCAATGTATGTTGTTCATAAGCAGAGTCAGAGTACAGTAATTTGTAGAGAAATAGAATAATCTGTATGCTATTAATTAATGCAAATATTCTGTATTATACAGAATAATAAATAAGTGCGCGTAGGTTTAATGCGTGATTAAATTCGTTCACGTCTACCCACGTATAAAATCGACCTACGATTAAAGTTAACGAGCTCGTAAGTATATTGGCAAAATAAACATTCAAATATTCCGTTTTAAAACCCAGAAAACATAGCGCAAACTGGAATGGCTTAAATTTTAGATCACAGCGCGATTGAAAAAAGTTTAATTAAAGCATGTTTCACATCGCTAACAGTGTTTGGGCCCCAGTGAATTTAGAAGCTGGATTATGACCGCCCAGACAATACGAGGTTGCTGCTGCCTACTGTATTTCAGTTGGCTACTAGATTAAAATTCACCCTACTGGTTTAATAAATTGCTTCGGATTCAGTTTCGGGATTGGACGGTATCTTTTTAGTTCCTCCCCGGGCCGGCGCATTAATTATGTGAACTGGGTCTTAAAAAAGGTGCCAAAATCCTTTGGAGTGAAAAAACAGATGCTTGCATTTCTGAGTGGGATGAATATTTTATGTATCATTTCGCAGTCTCGGGAATTCATCTCCACTTGAAAGATTTATATCGGGCAAAATCTCGAGGTTGTGGGCGGCGCTTTAAACGCAAAGATATATTTCCCTGAATATGTTGCAATATTTTTGCGAGTGCATTGCTCGAGTGAATCTTAATACACGCTTAGCCCAGATGAGTTCGAGATTTAGCGAATGCTTATGATAAAGGAATTCTATAAAAATACGTGAAAGAGGCTCCGATATCATCTGCACTGCAATACTTTGCGGTCGAGAGTGCCAAGTTATTTGAAAAGTTGGTTACTTGGCAAGTTTTCCGATTTTGCTGATAAGATAAATGACGACGAAAATATTTTTTGTTATGACGCGACGATACGTTTGTTGCTTTTAATTTTGATTTCATTTCTGAGATGTTGGAGATGTTATAAGCTTGTGAGGGTTTAAATAAGTGTATCGAGTTATACATGTTATATTTATGAAAACCGTTTTCTCTGTAGACTGTGTAAATGAAAAAATAAAATAAAAACATCAATTTTTATTTTATTTTTTCATTTACACAGTTTGATTTACGATGAAAAATTTAAGCAACTTCTCGTGATTACTTTGCTGAAGTTATGAATTCAAAGTCAACTTATAAAAAGATTACGTAAAATATTTATAGCAATTCACTAGCATAACTGTTGCAGAACACTTCATAAATTACAATACAAATGCGATTGTTAGCTAATGTTAGTTATCAAGCCGCCGCACGCGGGTTGCGGCCGAATCCGATTATTTCGCTTGTAATGGAGCCTTAGCTTCGGCTGGATCTAATGACTACTCTACAACACTATGTATCTCAGCTATAGCTCCGTCTGTCTCTTTTATGCCAACATAAGTAACAGAGACAACATAGAGCGGTAAGGCCTTTGTTTTTTCTGGACGATATTATGATGACGAGGTCGTTTGTATCTATGAGTAAAGCCATATCAGTCAGCCATATCGTCAGGGCGTTGCAGCTTCATTGTTTAACATACAAATCTAAGACCTATTACACAATGCGACTTTTACAAGCGATGCAGTCGCGAAGTAGCATCTATGCAGTTGCAAAATGTTGACAGTTACACACTGCGCTTCTTTTAGCATCAATATAGTCGCAATTCTAACGCGCGTTAGCATCGATGCAGAAGCTGGAAATTAGCAAATTATGTACAAAATTTTTACGACTGCATTAAATCTGTTCTTTGCGTGAGTCGCGATGCTGAAGCGCATTTTCAAAATGCGCGGCTGCATTGATGCTAAAAATCACAGTGTGTAAGGGTCTGTCACATGGTGCATTCCAGGTTTCGGTTAGATCCGACACAACGCAACGTCAATATGTCTTTGCTCAGACTTATACACAACTGAAATTGTATGATACTTAATTTATATATTCAAGCCGGTTTATGGATTTTTTTTTTGTTATCTTGATAAATCATCATTTTCCTTTACCATTTCCTGAATATACACGTATTTAGTTGCGATTATCCGGTGGAATATAATAAGTTATGTCAATGCGATGTTTATACAATATCATTACTTGTAATACCGTGTTAACTGATACTCAACTTCTATGTACCTATATATATGGGAAGGTTTTAAGGTTAGGCTATATTTATAGTATTTATCACAGTTATAAACTCACCACAATAAATAAGCAAATATTAAAAGTTGCGTTTGTCATAAGAAACTCGCTAGCTCAGACTTCGTCATTACCATCGGGTAAAATTCAAGAGAAGTCCTTACTCTGCCTTTAATAAATTACCTACTCCAAGTTTTAGGTCAGATAGGTCACACAGGTGTTATTTAAACTGAAGCTACCTATTTTATTTATGTTTATTTAACTTTAGTTTTGAAAGGTCAAAGCATCGTCTTCTGCAAACAATAGAAAGTTGGAAGTTATTTTAAAATGGCTATCAAACTTGTCTGGTTTATTGTTTTGAGTGTATTTTGTATTATTCCTTCTTTACTGTATTTTGATTTATTGTCTTGTAATTGTGTTAGTTGATTAGTTAAGTTTGTGATTTCCATTCGCTGCAAAACGTATTTTTACTTTTATTGACGACCTTCGTGGTGTAGTGGATCAGCACGCTGGTTTTAAGGCGTCGCCGGTCCGAGGTTCCGGATTCGATTCCCGGTCGGGTCAATATAGAAATCATAATTTTCTATATATTCTTAGGTCTCGGTGTTGTGGTACCACCGTTGTGTCTTATTTCCATAACACAAGTGCAATTAGCTACTTACTTTGGGATCAGAGCAATGTTTGTGATTGGTGTCCAATATAATTATGCATCAGCACCGTACATACAGAATATTAAATTATAAAGTTGGGCAATAGTGACCTAACCCTAAATTGCGCGTAGCAACAAGATAAAAGAGGAGTCAACCCTCCGCTAGGTGATGGGGAAAATGTAAAACCCACGTGACCTATTTACTACGACGCCATTTGATCCGTCACTATTCCACGTCCCCAGTCACGCTCTCAGCCAATTAACAAATTAATATGAACGAATTAACTCAGAAAGCTTTCTATTTATGGAAACGTCAAATTCAAGATCGGAAATGACTGGGGTAACCAGCCTCTTAATGCGTTGTGGAATCGTAATGGCGGCGTGAGGGCCTCTAATTTTGTAAAATAAGTATAAACCACTCATTCACTCAGTTATTAATCACGACATCTCGAATAAGGTACCAATTTGACCTATAAACATGAAGGGGTACTTAATTGATGGATATGCTAGCTAAAATCGGATTTTGCATCGAAGTTTACATCTTGATAGAGCTAAAAAAACATTTCATTCGTTTTTTAAAATTGTGTGCTTGTTTCACATCTAGCCTTTCAACAAGACATGACAAACGCTCAGATTTATCCTCAAACCACGTTACAGAAATAACAAATTTGAAAACATTGTACTATGAGCCTTTTGTAAAATCCTTTAGCACTTGTCTATGGGCACAGGAAAGTTGTGTGCGTAAAACGATGACCTCGAGATTCGAAAGATGTGATTTGGAGACGTCAGGCCGTAGCATCTGCGTTTTGCGGCGCTGGCAGCGTTATCGATTTTCCGCAGTTGGCAGACGCGGGGTAGGGGAGGGGGGAGATCTCAGCTGGGCATCCCCCCTCCCCTGTAAACATAAACACGGCGTCTCTCAGAATCGACACCGAGGTGAAATAACGACACTGCATATTTATAAGCCGCCGTATCATGGATTAGGATTCGACTTTTCTAGGTCATCAATTGAAATGGTATAGGATCTGTTTTGGACATGGAAAAATTACGTGCTAAAATCCGGATATTGACTTTAATCTACATTAGAAGAAACAGCTGATATTAATATGAGTTTAATAAAAAATGGTTCCGTTGTATCTTTTTGCTAGCTAATCATTTATTGTTCTCCGCAATTGTATGAATAAATGTATCTCTACAACACAAGGACAAAACTAAACTGCAGACAAAGCAAGTAAACGGTTGATTTTAATGTGTATTTTTTAGAATGTAAACAAAAAACATCGTTTGATGTCAGATAAAAATAGATTCAATTTTGCACTGACATGACATGACGAGAATCGGATTAAAAGCAAAACGAAAACAAATTCAATCATGGGCTTTCTGTCGGTTATAAATAAAGGCGAGTTTTTATGTAGTCTGGAAATTTAAAGCAAATGCAGAGGCGTAACCGCCTCCCTACATACTGAATAATACGATTTGCTGTTTATTTTTATTTAATACACATAACCTGAACTACTCAATTCTAGAATAAGAAATATAAAACATCAACTCACACCTACATAGTGCCGTTATGTTTCTACTACATATGTGTACTGCAAGGTATGTTAAAAGTTTAATTGTAATATGTAATACCAGTCAGGTCCAGGTTTGTTGTGGCACTTAAGTAAATTTTCAAGGCCAGATTTATTTCTAGGCTAAGCCCAAAAGTAGGACTGGTTGAGAATGTACCATGGCTTCAAGTCAGACTTTTGTACAAATTTTCATCGTGCAATAAAGTATACATAAATTAATTATATTTTGATTTCTGGTTATTTATCAGCATTTTTAATAAGTAGTGTATAGATATGAATAAAATGACTAGTATGTTTAAACTTTGTTTTAGATGAGGTACCGTGACTCAGCAAGTTTGTGCTTTATTCCTACTAACTAGTTACATAAATTTTAATACAGTGTGTTTAGGCAAATAATAATAAAACTTTATCCTTTAAGGTAATCTCCTAAATCCATTGTAGATATTCCTATATATCTACAATGGATTTCATTACAGAAAATATCCAATATGGGGGGTAAATTCCAAAACCCCACCATATGGCAGTGATTTTTGATTTTTATTTTCACAAAAAATATTACCTTACTCGTGAAGTTTACGGTGGTTCGAGTCTCACGTCGTGCATTTTTTGTTTTATTTTATTATAAAAGGTGATTAGCATTTTTTTGAAAGTATTAGTTTCACACTAATACTTTAAAAAAAAATGCTAACAAATGGCTTCAGTTTTGATTTGCCGAAAGGAGAAAGTATTTTTACAATGTTATTTAATTTAGAATGAATGGCCACTGAAATATGTGTGGTTTTTGAATTGACCCCCCATTATATGGGGTATTTTCCTCGATGAAATGAATAATAGTTAATGCCTTTAAAGTTTTATTATTGCATGCCTGGCCACACCGTATATTTATTTTTTCTTGAATTAACGTGTCGTGGGTGGCACCAAAAATTAAGTTAATCATGTTCTAAATAAATGGGTTCAATTCCAAAACGTAAACCAGTTTCTAAAATTGCATATTAGAAAGTAATTAGAATTAATTTCCCATAATAGGCTACTGTTAAAAGCTCGGGATCCGTAGTCGTTCCAATTTACTCAGTGTACGCATCCTAAAATTAATAACGCTTAAGCTACGAAGGAATCACAATACAACCATAAATTAAACGCATTAGGCCATATACAGGATGTGAATAAGTAAGCATTGTTATATTAACACATACCTATTTCAATAACTCATACAAATGACATAAAATTTATAACGGAGTTGTGGTGTATTTGATTTGATTACACAATGTTTGCTTAAATAGATACAAGTAGATGATTTAAAAAAATAAATAAACAACATTGGGTACATCAATAGCAAACTAAGTCATATATATGTATCTTGTATATTGTTTTTAAGAACTTCATTTTTTCATATCAATGCGCAGAAAAAGTAAGTTGATAATAACTATTAATTCATAAAATCATTATAGTCAATAACCTCACCAGTCAAGACGTGACTACTCGTATGCTATGCTTCGTATTTTGTTATTGTCAGATTGCTTATTTGAAACAGATTTGAAAGAGCTTTCGTATTTATCTTTTTTCAACTTGAATCAGCTTGTAAATCTATTTAAATCGAATCTCAACAGATTTGAGTAGTAACATATCTCTCTCTATCTCTCTTAATACGCGTGAGTCACCCTGTATAGACCGATATTACAGCGCTTGCATCTAGTATTGTTTACGGCATGACTTACAATTTTGCGTGCCTTTTGTACTGCTACAATATATGGCGGCGTAATGCGTAAGTTATGCTTCTATTTGCTTGCGTAATTTGTTTAATGCATTCGTTATCGGTTTTAATGTACCTACCGAAACTGGTTTGAAAATATCCTAACGTTTACTTTACACGAGAATTTATGAAGGGGAGTGCAATGTTTTTTAAGATGAGAACGAATTTGACCACCATCATTTGACGACCACTACACCAGACGACCCGTCTGGTGTAGTGGTCGAGAAATCGCCTACTACGCAGCGTGTTGCGGGTTCGATCCCCGCACAATACAAACATTTGTGTGCATAAACATGTCTGTTTGTATTAGTCTGGGTGTTTTCTATGTATATCATGTATGTATTTACAAAGAAAAAATATTTAAGTATTATATCCGTTGTCTGGCACCCATAACACAAGCTTTGAGTAGCTTACTTTGGGACTAGATGGCGATGTGTGGGAATGTCCAAAGGATATTTATTTATTTATAATTTATATAATTTTCGTGTCCTTCTCTATGTATAAAAAGAAGAGGAATTTTTCATTTTCAATAGGTTTCAAGGTACATTTGATATTACGAGTCTTATTTATTGGTTAAGATCCCGGAGCGATCGGATCGTTGATGGCAGACCTCACGTCCGTTGGGTGAATATTTATGTAGGCTCTATATTTGACAGTTCGAGGGCAGTCTTATAAACGAGGGAATCCGTAATGGTCCCTATATTAACGTTTTGCACACCGTGGTATGGATAGACGATTAAAAACTTTATTTTTCATTTTCAATGTCTGTAACTCAATAATTCGGTGGCGGTGAAGGCAGTCTAAATCAAGTAGGTACGTACTGATAAAAAGTAAGTTTGTAAGGTTCTGTTGGGCTACGATTAAAACCAACATAATTTTCTTTGGAGATCGTCATTTTTTTGTTTTGATTATGTGAAAGTTACTTGTTTTGTACATGTTTTGTAGCTATTACAAAATATAACTCTTAGACTTTTGCACACTGTGACGTTCAGCAGCGATGTAGTCGCAAAATGTTAACCATTACACATTCGCGCTACTTTTAGCATCGATGCAGTTGCGATGCTAACGTGCGTTAGCATCGATGTAGTCGCGATGCAAAAGCTGGACATGTACTATAAGTCGCAGTGTCTCATTATGTTTTTGAAATACAAAAGCATTATTTATTTGCAGTTCCGCCATTGCAAGTAAGTACCTAATCATTTTGCTTTGTTTTCTTCTAAAGCTGGCACTTCACCGTTTCCCTATTTCGGTGATCAGCTTCTGTTTTCAGGATTATCGGCTCTCGCTGTTAACAAAGGGATATCAGAATAGGACACCCTAATCTTTGTGTAATTTTCAGCTCAAATATTTCCTTTTAAGCGATTATTTGGCACTCGTCAATTTTTTATGTAAAAATAACTTGCAATAAATAAGAAAGTTACGCACAAATGATGAACATTTTCGTTATAACATCGCATTTTAGTCATGAAAAAAGTAAATGACCACACTGTAGTTCTATTTATAAATAAGGCAGTTAATGTTATTTAACAAAATTGGCGTAAATAGAAATCAAGTTTTAACTGTCAATTATTAATTATTAGACCCTAAAAATTTTACCAAAGTCAGAAGAGGAATATTTGTTGGATATAATATATAACACCTAAATCGTTATTGTCACCTAGTTTTCAGCAATAATTTATGAAAAGGACATACTAAAATCGGTCGTTTTATACTTATTCAGTCTGATAAGCCTTATGTGATGTTGGTAGAATCGGCCCTACGGCATGTAAACAAAAGCTTTGCAGTACGTGTGAAGCCGTAGTACGTTTAAATATTATATATGTGTTTTGTGCATCTTCGTATAAGGCGTATTAGGTATGTTTGTGAAACTCTGTTCTGGCAAAAATGTATCAGAAATAAATGAAGTGATGGTATCAGAATAGAATAAGAATTAAATAATAGCTTCAAAAAAACAATGTGGCGCCATTGCTTTAAGCGATTCGCCATGGGAAAGTTAAATAAGGTGCCCGCACTTTTAACAAAGAAGTAGCAAGTATTAACGAAGAAGTTATCCAATTCCTAACAATATTTTAAATAGAAAAGTAGCTACATCTCGTTACGTACATTACATTTTCATTACAACCGAATGTATATATAAAAACGTATGATATATATCGCACCATAGAAACGTACAAGTATATACGATTGTTATGATAAACGTGTTTGTCCCGTACGAAGGTGAAAATGGGAATAAAAGTTTGCACGGGGAATCCGTTGTTTGCACGTGAGAAAACGTGAGAAAATCCCCCTAGCCGAATCCGACTACAGTGGTCAATCACAACGACTAACCGACTGCGCGGGACATACTATAAGTGTGTGCGCAAACACATATTCCTTTTACTCTCATACCCCGATGGAACAGCAATCTGACATGACTGGAGCGAGATCAGGCGCATGACCAACGGCTTTAACGTGCTTTCCGAGGCTCGAGGTTGAAATACTGACTATTTCCAAACTCCGGTCTACTTTAATTTCTTAACAGTAAAACCCAGGTTCACATTTTTGGTCTGAACCGGATATCAAGCTCGGAACCTCTGGCGCAGCCATCGTTAAAGTGCGACCCTCTAACCACTGTGCCACGGAGGCAGTTAACCCTGTAGAATCATATACGATTAATACGGCCTGTTTGACAATGTCCTACTAACTTCTTACATACATTGCTGCTTCGATTTATTTTATTAGAAAATAACAATAAATGTATTCATCATTATAATAAATCAAAACTGTATACAATTAATTGTCCTATTACGGGTCACCAGTATGTCCAATACTTCATACAAAGTGACGTTTTATCTTTGCATTATTCGTTTGTTATTTCTTATTTACCGATGGTGTAAACAGTCATACAATTTGGTATTCTATTGAATATAGCTTTAGTTAAATGTACCTCTTATTTGTGTACCTAGGTAGGTAATATCTTCAGATGAAGTAACAGTACTATTATTAAATGTAAATTGTTTACCTATTGGTAATTGACTACGAAATTCAATTATCCATTAATTAATAAACTTTGTCTTCTGTTGCATATTCTGAATCTCTAAACAGTGGTATAGAGCAAGCCAAGAACCCTGGAGAATAAAATTTAATTAATATTCTTAATAGCGTTTATACGCCTTTTATAAGAATGTGAGTATGTGTTAAACGTTTGGTAGGTGATATGAGTCCTACTATGAAGTAAAAACAAGAACGCATGAAAACTTGAATGGCTTTAAATTCAAGTTAAAAGTGTATGCATGAATCTCACAATATTAAAGAAAAATGTCTACTTTGACAAACCAAATTGTACGTAGTTGTATTGTGTGTGTATTTTTTTTCTTTGTTTGAATACCCAAGTACTCGTAGTAGCGGGTATGAAGTGCACCTAATGTTAGAATATGTTTAATGAAAGTATAAAATATATATGGAATTTTATTTCTGCACTCTCTATTCCTTTCACTCTCATAGCCCGATGGGACAGCAATCTGACACGACCGGAAAGAGTTCAGGCGCAGGACCAACGGCTTTACGTGCTTTTCCGAGGCACGGGGGTGAAACAACGCCAACTTCCAAACTCCGGACTACCCTAAGAATTTTTGAACATAAAAACTCAGGTATATATTTTTGGCCCGACCCGGGGATCGAATCCGGGACCTCTGGCGCAGCCGTCGCTTTAAAGTGCGACCCTCCTACCGCTGCGCCACCGAAGCAGTAATGTCACCTATAATATCTATTTAACAAAGCAAAACCAGTCATAAATACATATAAAAGTTTATGTAGAAAGGTCAAGACGGTTCAGCAAAATTCTTGCTCGCAACTCCTGGGAGTGTTATTCTATAAGGTTAGTGAACTAACATCTTAGATTAACTAGCTCTCTGTGCTCGTTTGATGTTTTACTCCACTCAATTCGAACGAAACTCTTACGAGATTGCAATGCAGTGAACTCGGGTTTGTAATTACTTATACGATCACCTGTCTGTCTCTCATTTAAAATGGCTAAACGGATTATTGAGGCGATGAAAAGGTTCTGTTTTTCATCCGAAAAGTAATTTGAACTGTCTACTAAAAATAACTTCGGAATTTCTCGGTAATCCTTCAATGAAGACTACAAAGTTTGTTTTAAAATAAGAAACTCAAAAAGTAAAAGAAGCTTATTATTTAACTAAAAGTAATATTTTTTTTGTAGATTAAAGAAAAATAATGTTATGATTATTATAGCGTTCAGGCTTTGGATTGTTAGGATTAATCGGTTGATTAAGCAGAATATTGCTCATCCATATAAATCTATTTTATTTAGCATTTAAAAGCACCTGCGTGAATAATACGTATGTCACAGACGTGGTCATGTCATTGACCGAAAGTCAAAAGTTCAAACTCGTCCACAAAAGAGCAATGGAACGGACTTTTAAAAAGTTTGAATTAAACAGTAACAACCACACTCGAGCAATAGTAACATATTACTATTATATACTATCATTGAGTTATTCATTAAGATGAAATAAGACACAAAAAATGCGCACGGGCGGGATTCGAACCAGCAACTTTCTGGCTAACCGAGCCAAACGTTCCACCAATTGAGCTACCGTGCTGTCAGTCCGACCTTGCGAAATTTGTGGTGTCTTATGGACACGTCATTACAATTTCATCATTATGAATATGAAATATGACACTGTGAGTGTTAAAAATACTCTAAACCATTATCATTGAGTTTTTAAGTTTGCGAAGTAGTGTATTAGGCTAGTACTTGATTTTATACCAAAAAGTGCACAAATCCAAAAAAACTGCTTTTGTATGTGTGTATTACTACACACATACAAAAGCAGTTTTTTAATAAAATTCCGGAATATATTAAAGACAAACCCTTTAACCAATTTAAAAAAAGTTTATATGAATGGCTGGCAGACTGTGCATTTTATTCGTTTCAAGAGTTTTTGAATAGCTAGGAAATATTATGAACAATTATTGGATAGGAATAAATAGGACGAACATATTTAAATTAAGATCTTAATTGTAACCCTATTTATGAGCAAATAAAATATTCATTCATTCATTCATTCATTCATATTAATTCATGATATGACTTGATGAATTAGGTTAAATTAATCCTTTTAGTGGATTTTTCCATTTGTGGACAGGCAAGTTGGGCTACAGATTAGATAAAAACCTATGATAATATTCGTAAAATCATAGTGATTATTGTGTTATTAAGTGGGTCGTACTAAAAGTTAGCGGACTTTGATATAATGAGACCAGATATAAAACTTATGATACATTGATTGTTTTGTAGGGTATGCGTTCTCACAATTATAATATAATGATTTTATTTGTAACATCATGTAGATAGTTTTTCCTTCCTACCTATGTACCTTTTTATAGTTCCGTAGTCCAACAAGGAACCCGTATAGTTCGCCATATCCGTCTGTCCGCAGTTCAGCGGAGGGACCTGAGATGCTAGATAATTGTACTTTGACATGGGTATGTATCCTTATCTCCTCGCCAAAGTGGTGAAATAAAATTTTGAAAAAACGTTTTTTTGGTGTATATCTTATACAAGTAACGTGGTGATTGGTAACCACTTTGGGCATCCAAAGTGTTTGTCACAAAAAAAAGGGTTTTAGTTTCATGTATGTCTTCTATTAAATATCATTATTTTTTATTTTTTGTATGAGAATCGTAAAGCGGTTAACAGGATACATGTACCTTCTAAGTTTTAACTGTGTAATTCTAATAATTTCAAAATAAAATGGCTGTGACATACGGACGAACAGACAGATAGACTTAACGCAACTATAAGGATTCCGTTCTTTGCCATTCGGCTTCGGAACCCTAAAATGAAAGCTTTCTTTATGTTTCAATTCAATACTTGAATGGAGAGGTATTAAATAGTGCTTTAAAAACCATTTTTTTTCCATTTATTATATCTTTTCCGATTAGACTTATTAACATGATCTATATTAATATTTTATAACTAGATACTGCGAATTATGTATAATATTTTCAGTAACTCTATGCATCGACGACACTGTGATCGCTTACAGACTAAACAAAACTACTGCACGTTTCAAAAATACAAGTTCTAACGTTACGAGTAGTCACGCACTTGTGATCATCTCTTTACGTACTCGTAAGCCGCAAATCTTGTCAACTAGAGGACTATTGTCCTTAATTTGGGGCTAGAGCCACTAACAATGACTTATGGGTTAAACACGGACTTCTTTTTTCCTTTTTTCTGATTCAAACTTATTATGGATAATTAATTGTACCTAAAATTAGTAAAGGCTTTTTTATTTAAGTAAAAACAAGTTGGGTATATAAGTTTCCAGTCGTTAAGATTTTTTATTTTAGGTCGTAGGTGTTGTCTGTTGAATACTTTTTACAAGAAGTGTCTTTACATCATGTTTGCAGTATTGCAAAGACACTTCTCGTAAAAAGTTCCTACTTTCATACTCGCGCATGTTAGGGTTACTTTCAATTGAAAAAAATGTTTTTTTTCTCTAAAACGAAGAAGAAATGGTAATTGTTATGACTTTTTTATTAATTAGTCACTTGATCTGGTAGGGACCAGAGTGCGCAAAAAATATGCAATATTAGGAGTGGGAGGATGTTTGTGTGTTCGCAAACGAATGATACCATTTATCTCCAGAATGGCTTGACTGATTGACATGTGGTTTTCTGAAGTGCATTTGTAATTTATTGGCAATAGTTCTTAGATAGGTGTTGTAGCATTAACACGCTAGAGGGCGCTGCAGATACCTTTTTTAGGGTTACGTAGCCAAATGGCAAAAAACGGAACCCTTATAGTTTCGTCAAGTCTGTCTGTTTGTCTGTCCGTCTGTTCGAATGTCACAGCCACTTTATTCTGTAACTTTAAGCATCACTATGTTGAAATTTGGTAATAATACCATTTTCTTTTACAGTCTAACGTTTGATACATATACGCTTCCAAAGTGGTAAAATGGGCGCTTTTTAACTTCTTAGTTTAGATGTATAAATTAGAAAAAAAAAGTAGATTCACAAAGATAAAATAAGAAACCAAAAATTTGCGCACGGGCAGGACTTGAACCAGCAACCTCTTGGCTCACCGGGCCAAACGCTCTTACCAATTGAGCTACCGTGCTGTCAGTCCGACCCTGTGAAATTTGTGGTCTCTTATGGATACGTCATTGCGTGACGCTTAGCGCCATCTAGCCGTCTGTTTATGAAACAGAGGTTCCAAGCAGTTATTCTTTACAGAATAAATTCAACTTAGAAATTTATGACGCTTCGCTATCTAATGGTTTAGAATGTTTTTAACACTCACAGTGTCATATTTTATATTCACAAAGATGAAATAATATACCACGGCACGGCACATTGCGCACGGGCGGGACTTGAACCAGCAACCTCTTGGCTCACCGGGCCAAACGCTCTTACCAATTGAGCTACCGTGCTGTTTGGTTGGTATCAAACTAGTAGTTTTTAAGATATAGCACATTTTTAACAACTGCAAACAAAACTATGAAAAACAATGTTATATTTTTGTCAACAAAATTTTGTAGTATTTAATTGGAAGAAGTGGATTCCCTTATTCTGTTGAAATTGTCACGGAATCCTCAGTAAATAATAAATAAATATCCTGTGGACATTCCCACACATCGCCATCTAGTCCCAAAGTAAGCTGCCCAAAGCTTGTGTTATGGGTGCCAGACAATGGATATAATACTTAAATACTTTTTGTTTGTAAATACATACATGATATACATAGAAAACACCCAGACCAATACAAACAGACATGTTCATGCACACAAATGTTTGTATTGTGCTGAGATCGAACCCGCAACCCGCTGCGTAGTAGGCGATTTCTCTACCACTACACCAGACGGGTCGACGTCAGTGCGCGAGTTCGACTCGCACTTAGCCGGTTTTTTCCGCTAGTGAAATGAATATCAAATGCTCTCATTTATGTTCAGGATGACTTGGCGGATTTACACGTGGTTTTATGCAGTAGATTTATAATTTATTGGTAATGGTTTTAAATATAATAATCCGTCAGGGGTCACTGCAGTAACATATTTTCGGATTTACCTCTGAGATGATTAGACTGTTTTGATACGCCTTTCAGTATAAGGTACTTCACATGTTTATCAATTATAATAATTTGATAGTTATTCAGTATTAACCCGCTACGGGGCGCTGCTAAAAAATTTTCGTTTTCTTTAGGCGGTGTCAGCTTTTGATGCTGCATATTATTGAAAAGTGTAAAACAAACGACGGATTTTCTTGGTTTGCAATTACTAAATAGGTAGATACGTATTCACTTTTGGTTTTATTAAGAAAATTGTTAAAATTAATGCATAAAAAAATCGCTTCTTTATGTATTAATTTTAACAATTTTCTCTATATAAAGATAACTGTAAAGCGCCAAATTCCCAGATGTTATTGGAATTCCCGGAACTCAGCAGAATTCATACTAAGTAATTAAATTGTTGATGTTCAGAAGCGATAAATAAATTCGACGTCAATATGAACAGCGGGAATAGATTTATGCCAAAAATAAATAAATAAATAATTTTATAACTTAAACTTTAAAAAATATAAAGTTTTTTTGCATTCTATTGAAATATTTAAGTGCATTGGAAAGCATCAAAATGTTGCTTACTTCCTGTTCGAATTCAAATGTATTATAAAAGGACTATATCTGAATAAAACGAGAGTCATTTATTCATAGAGTTTAGAAGAAGAAAAGGTTTTCTTCCATACGCTTTTTTGGCGATTACTTTTTATTGGGCTTTTCACGACTTGCTTTGTACTTAGCAATAGTACTCGCAAGTATCTTAATAAAAGAATATCGCCCCAGGCGATTTTCAACAATACAGTAATAAAATACGCATATGAATTTCTGTAGTTCGTTCACATTTTCACCTCCAAGGTGAGAAAGGTTTTGAAACCCGTTTTCTATAAATTTTATTTTTATTTTATTTTATTTGATCAGATGTACAAAACAGGTTACAGCCAAAATACAGTTAAAAAATAGTAATATTGAAAACTTACGGTCTAGGTTGCAGCCCTTAATAGGTACATACTTTTACAGAATATGCAGATAAAGCAGCGTACAATTAATTATTAAGATTAAAATACGATGAAACCAAACAGGAACTACAATAATAGTTAAGATCAAATAAGAACTACAATTATTATGAATATGAATATAAATGTAAGACTATTTATATTATTTATTTAATTTAAATCACAAAAACTTGTTCTAGACGCAATAAAGAATATTTTTTATTATTATTAAGCATTTTACTTACCGCATTAAAATTATTTTTTTACGTTACGTAGTAGACAAAACCTAGCACTACTCATACTAAGTTGGTTTATTATAAAGAACAAAACTACATGGACGTAATAACATAAAGTAGCATAGAAATGTCAAGACATGATATAGCTGTACCTAAACTCTGCATTGCACTATTGTTTCACTCAATGACTCACCATAACACTTATCAACTCTTAACAACCCATAGCCCTGTCTTCTAAGATATCTATATGCGAGTACTTACTTGGCAAGTTCTGCTAACGCGTCGAAGGCATCTTGACGATTTTTATAATAGACAATCAAACTTTAAAACGATCTTCCTTTGGAGCGTTTATAACTTTTAACTAGAAGAGTTTGGGGGATAAGCGAGTTCCCGGTGAAGGATGCAGACTATAAAACTCCAATTTCATATATTTTTTTATCATTATTTTTATAATATCAAAAATAGGCTCGTTAGGTTAGGTTAGGTAAAGAGTTGGTTTGATCTCGAACACTTAGTATCAACGCATAAACTTTGGCGACAAAAGATACCTATAACTCGGTTGTACACAGTTTTATACCAACCTTGTACGTATGAAAGGCGAAAGCGTAGCACGTAGACGAACAAAAAAAGTTTGGACAACAGCATATCAAGCTAAATACTGCAGTTGCTTACGCCGTTGTAATATGGGTTAGTTTTCAACAAAAATATATAACCTATATGTGCTGGCGACTGTACGTATTCCCGTCTGCGTTATTGCCCCTAGCCCGTCCACTGCAATCGTGCTAAAAGCCTTACATCTCCAGGATTTACTCCCACTATTTGCATGTATATCCTTGTTTCGGCTCTAAGAAATGACGGTGGATCGCCGAAAGCGTTCCATTAACTTAATAGTGATCCCTTTCTTTGTTCTTTAACTTCGCAGATGGTTATCGTCTTAAATAATGTTGCCGTCTCCTCCGCTGCCTTTGATAAGACATGAAAACTGTGTGATAAGAAATTTTATTGAATTCATTTCTTTGAATGAAGTGCAAGTTATTTCGTACGCTTTCTTATCTGCTTTGTCTTTCCATAAATCTGATATATCTGTACTGTAATATTACAAATCTAAAGAGTTTGTTTGTTTGAACGCGCGAATCTCAGAAACTACTGAACCGATTTGAAAAAATATTACGCTGCGTTTATATTTGAAAAAATATAACTCAAAACGCGCGGACGCTGTCATGGGGGACCGCTAGTTCTTAAAAATTGGTGATTACTTCAGACTTTGGCTAGTTTGATATAACTACTCGCTTTAAGTTTTACAAATGAATGGTTTTACTGACAGCAGCTCCTCTATTATTAAATACTGCTAAGACAAACTTTTTTGTTGTTGAGCTCTTTGATGTTTGTTGAGCTTAATCCAATGCTAGTGGATTACACTGTAAGACCAACGTTGACTTAAAATATTTATTTGTTGAATTTCTTTGATTATGACACTGTGTATGTGAGGAAATCGTATGTAGCCTCCTTGGAAGCCACTCTAATAGTTTATATGGGCTGAACGCGAAATCTATCGATGGAGATCTGGACGTTTTTCACGACAAGCTACCGACATTCAAAAAAGCTTTACGCAAATTGCTCTCCGTCTGTACGGAGAAGTGCATACATATTTATATTTACTAGATTTTAGTTATTTCATTTTCAATGTTGTGTGCGCCTGTAATAGGTATGTATATAAGAACCCCTTGTAAAAAAATATAATTTTTAAGATTGTCATATATATGTACTGTTGGTGTACCTTATCAATAAAAATAAAATGAGGCAGAGTCAAAGATGTAATGAGCTCGCCCAGAATAAGCCTGTAGACTGTTACTAAATAAAACAAAAAAAAACTTAAATCAAAAGGCCTCAAAAGCACCGAGAACACGCTGCGTTAGGCATGCCTTAGAAACTTATAATACGGGCCGAGAAAAGCTAGCAACAATGTCGAAAACAAGAAGAGTATCCGAACGCTTTGTGTATGAGTGAATAACTTGCAGTACTTCGCTATTGTTGAGTATTCTAGAGTCTAGACAAAGCCGCGGAACATGGCTTATGACGGTCATATAAATGGAAATTGTCGCGATTCAACTTGGCCGGCTCCTCATAGTGCAGGCAGCTTCGGAAATGACAGCAAGCCGAATACGACGTGCCTCGTTTGTGTCTGTTTGCGGGGGGCTGCTTTGGTGGGAAGTCAATGTTAATTGCAATTAATAGTTAAAAGAGAGATGGTCAGAAATAATCATACTGTTGTTAAATCTTAAAGCCGCGGATCATACGGTCATATAAATGGAAATTGTCGGGATTCAACTTGACCGGCGTCTCATACGACCTCCGTGGTCGAGTGGCTAGCACGCTGGTTTCAAGCGTCGCCATCTTGTGAGGTTCCGGGTTCGATTCCCGGTCGGGTCAATGTAGAAAACGATCTTTTCTATATTGTCTCGGGTCTGGGTGTAGTGCTACCACCGTTGTTTTCTGATTTCCATAACACAAGTGCATTGGCTACTTACTATGTATGTGATTGGCGTCCAATAATACTAAAAAAAATAGTACATATTGTGCAGGCAGCTCCAGAAATGACAGTGAGTCGAATACGACGTGCCTCGTTTGTGTCTGTTTGTGACTGGCTGCTATGGTTGCAAGTCAATAATATTTAATGACTGGTTGAAAGAGGACTGAAAAAATTAAATTGCGGTGTTTTTTTTTAGACTAAAACTTTATTTACATTTCATGGTCGTTGGATATATCTGTACGTATAGTTCGCAAGACTATTTTTCCGGGTAATCATTTGAGTTTCTTACAATACTATCATTTATATGTCAATGAAAATAACACCATCAACAAAACAACACTAACTAATGAATAATTCAATATTGGATCGTCATTTTGTATAAAGTAGCGGACAGATAACCTCATTGGTTACTTCAACAGGACATTGTTAAACATACCGTTAGTGTATCAAAACTGCGGTATGATATTTCCAACTAGCAATGAGTACATATTCACATCAATACTTCGTAGAAGAGTTTGTTTGTTTTTTCAACGCGCTAATCTAAGGAACTCTTGAATCGATTTGAAAAAATATTTTCGTGTTGGATAGCTTATTTATCGAGGAATGCTTTAGGTTATAAAACATCACGCTGCGACGGGAGGGGAGGAAGCAAAATCAAAACGCGCGGACGAAGTCGCGGGGGACCGCTAGTTACGTAATATGTATAAAACTATTAGCATATTACTTTAATAGAAAAAATAATAATCTACTGCTTCTATTTTTTACTGTACACATTCAACGTGATTAATTTCCCTGTATAAAACTCATGCTGACATTTCTAGAAATAGAGAGAATAGAAATATTTCACGCGTAGAAAGTTAGTTTACCATACGTAATATTTGTAGGGACGGAACATTTACGAAAACCTTGAATATTTTAGGTAACAAGTGGGTCAATGTGAGGCACAACTTAATTTATTATTCTATCTAAAAGGAATGTTGTTTGTACCAAGTTTTGTTATTAATTACGCTGTTACATAAGTACGACTTAAAGAGTTCTGTGTTGTGGCAAGTACAGTAGCCAGCTCATCAGGTTACTCACTTTCGTTGCAAACTAGCCCTTATTACAAGTGAACAAGATACCGCAGTGTTTACTTTGACGTGCTGTTGTCCGTTCATAAACCAAATATAATTTATGACGTTTATACTATCTAGTATATACTTACTGACTTATTTTTTTTAAACCTTTATTGCAAAAAATGATTGTGTACAAACAGTGGACTTAAAGCATTCTCTCCCAGTCATACCTTTAGGTCATGCAGAAAAACTGATGTAATGGGTGCAGGAAAATAATGTACAATATAAATGAAAAAAAAAACGCAACAAAAAATAATAATAGATGATATATTATAAACAATACAACCATAATATATATTCAAGTTTATAAACATATTAGTATACTATTATATTATACATATTAACTAAATATTTAAATGACTTAAGGATAAAAATACATATACATATTTTACAAGTTTCACAATTATTCAGCCAGAAACTTGAAGAAGTTTGTTCTTAATAGATAATTTCGACTCCGACCTCCTAATCTCTAGAGGAAGAGTATTCCACAGCCGTGTAGCCGTTATGTGAACGACTTAAACTAAGAGAGGAGCGATGAGCCGGAATGCCTAGCTGAAGACCTTCGGAAGAACGGTGAGCGCGATCGTGGGATTGAAGAAAGAAAACATATCCTTAAGATAAGAAGGGGTTAATGATAATACCGTACAGAACACAAATAGTTCCGAAATTTTGACGTTATTGAATTGGAAACCTGTTAAGTTGCGCTCTGTAGCGGAAAATGTGGTCATATTTGCGAAGGCCAAAGATAAATCTAATGGACCTGTTGAGAAGACGTTAAAGATTGTCAGTGCCTCAGTGAGGTTGGTACAGTAAGAGTCCGCATCAATTATGGGGAAGATAGTGAGAGTTTGCATAAGAAGAAGCTTCGTCTTAAACGGAAGAAAAAAAATTAAACGATAGAGTGACTTCAATCACGTGACACGTCACAATGACCTTACGGTTGACCCCAGCCACGTGAACAGTCCAGTTCAACGTTGAAACACCATGCCCAATTTTTTACACTGCTGCAGTATGGTATAGTAGTAGTCTCATATCTTACCGGCTCCAGATCAGGGATAGCTAGTTTAGAAATGTTAGAAACTTATGTTAGAGAGAGCAAGAAAAATGTATACTTAATGTTATAAAGCTAAAGAGATTGTTTGTTTGTTTCTTTAAACGCGCTAATCTCAGAAACTACTGGGCCAAATTGAAGCTATTTTTATGAAGAATAGTATATTTATTGAGGAAAAACATCACGATACATCTTACAAAAGCAGAGCAACACTGAAAAATGTTGCAAACGGGGGGAATATTTTATTAAATTTTATGTATGATGAAATGGTTTCGCTTTAAAAGATCTACAATGAAGTCTGTGACAGCATGTCAATCTGCTGTGGTTTACTCACTACAAACTGTTTATAAATTTTACTGGCGGTCCCCCGCGACTTCGTCCGCGCGTTTTGAGTTTGCTCCCTCCCCTCCCGCCGCAGCGTAATGTTTTATATCCTAAAGCCTTTCTCAATAAATAAGCTATCTAACACAGAAATATTTTTTCAAATCGGTTCAGCAGTTCCTGAGATAAGCGCGTTCAAACCAACATCTCTTCAGCTTTATAATATAATTAGCGCAAGCGCACATGTACTTAATCTGCGAACATTATTTTGGTGCGGAGTTATGTTAAAACTGTGATAGCTCCTAAGATATTTATTGGAATCAAATGATATAAAGGGCAACTTTGTTCTAAATGAAATGTTCGTGATGATGAATGTATTTGTTTTGATAATAGTAAATACCTGTGTGTATAATACACCTCTAAAAATGATGCATTATTTTTTTACAAATTTATTAACATAAAAAAGGTTGTAGTAAGTCAACCATAAAAGATAGACATATGCTGTCCCAGACTTTATTATAGAACTCTTAATTCTGAACAATCTTGTCATACATGATTTTTGT
Organism: Pyrausta purpuralis; assembly: GCA_963924145.1. Taxonomy (NCBI): domain Eukaryota; kingdom Metazoa; phylum Arthropoda; class Insecta; order Lepidoptera; family Crambidae; genus Pyrausta; species Pyrausta purpuralis. The sequence goes on from OZ001644.1 coordinate 14,989,783, forward strand.
GTAACTTTAGCGGTTTCCGCAGCGTACGCAGCGGAAGCTCTCAAAAGGAATATCTTTCTCCCGTTTTTGCAACATTTTTCATTTCTGCTGTGGTCTTGTGAGTCGTATCTTTATGTTATATAGTTTAAAGCCTTCCTCGATAAATGTACTATCTAACATAAAAATAATTTTTCAAATCGGCCAGTATTTTCTAAGATTAGCGCGTTCAAACAAACAAACAAACAAACAAACTCTTCAGCTTTATAATATTAGTATAGATAAATAAAATATGTAGTAGTTAATACTACATAAATCGTAAATAGTACTACTATTTTCAAACGTGTTTTGATGCACATAGGTATTTATTCTATCAAAATAAACATATTTGTCATCATCACACGCATTTCGGTTTAAACAAATTGCTCTTTAACTCATTTTATTTTAATAAATATCTTAGAAGCTGTCACAGTTTTAAAATAACTCCTTACCAAAATGATGCTCGCAGCTTAAGTACAACACGCGCTTGTGCTAATCGCTAAAGTTTCTTGCCTCTTACTTTTAATGATTATATGTGTTTTGCATTGAAATATTTTCGGGAAATCCGAAATTTACGCGGGTGACGACAAAGGGGACCGCTAGTGATAACATGTACTTGGACTGCCTAGCATACATATACTACTTTGAAAAATAGCTACAATAATAGGAATTGGTATACATGTGTGAATCAAAAACAAAAACGTTTCATTAATTTGACCAAAGTAGGCGTTACTGCTACCATTGCTGAAAACAAAAGTCTGATGAACTTACTATTTTGGTCAAAACATTCTAAAAAAGAAACCTAATTATGTCTGATTAAAAAAATCCAGACACTACGCATCTTAAAAAACAGGGCGTCTGTCCTTAAATCATTAAATATTTCCTTGTGAGTTCTAGGCCTTACTCGTTTAAGTTGAGATGTTAGTTTAGGTCCCATAATATTTTCTTAGCCCGAGTGATTTTGTCCTCCCTGAATATTTTATTGCGATTGCGAGCTAACACACAGATAAGACACTAAATTTTTATTAATTGACTGATTTTTCTCGTCGGATTTTCGGCAGCACGTTGTTTTAACTAGAATAATACACGTTTAAAGCATTGTTTAGTATATTTTTTACAAAACATGTACCTAAAAACCGTCTTCAAATTCTAAATGCAATACGTACTCATTTGGGCAACGCTGTACCTAACATAGAACATGTAACCAATATACAAACCTTAATATGTGTCCTAAAACTAAGGACACACTGTGTGTGTAACCAATTAGCCAAACGGTGAACATCGGTTACAGATGACGAATTCACGCCAGCATAGCGCAATGAACTCGCGTCGAGCGATGCATTATTTATATCAATTTCGGACTTGCGCCGTGCGAGTGTGCCCCCACCCTTATGCAAGTTATCCTAATATTGGCAGCGATATTATCACAAGGTATTCATAAGTAGTATGTGAATGTTTTATTCCCTACGTATGTTGTGTACAAAGCGAATAACAGCGTAGTAATTATTGAATAACTTTGTCCGTAACTCAACGATAGGAAAGAAGTAAGTCGATAAAAAAAAAATTGAAATGATAGTATTTTCTACGCCAAGCGCGCGCAGTGTCCTAAGTAAAAAAAAGAAAAAAAAAACTCAACAACTGAACTAAAATAACTCATTCTAGTACTAAAAAAGAACAAATTCAATTAAAGACGGCACTCTCTTTTAAATGGGTTACTAGAAGAAAAACGAAAATGCACTTGAAACGTCTCTAACATTATTTTTCATGAACCAATTACAAGCAATTTATTTATTTATTTTCATAGATAACGCAATATTAACGCATAATTAACGCGTTTGTAGGTGTAAAAGCCTTACTAAAGTTGTCAATATTGTTTACAATAACATGGTTTACTGCTCGTAAAGCTACATTAGCTGTTATGAGAAGGGAAGCTCTATTACGTAAAGCTCGTACTACGAGTACGATCGCTAAACAACTAGGAATGCATACAGTAAGTTCACCTCATTTGTTAACATAAAGTAATCTTAACATTTCATTCTTAAATTAAGTGCTGTCAAAATATTATCGTTTATGAAGTTTGATAACAGTAAAGGAACATAATAATATGGACGTAAAAAAAGTTTTCAATCACCGTTTAAAAAAAAATAAGTATGGTATATGATTAACATCTTACGATTACAAGGTTTTATATTTATAGAAAACACAAAATAAGTTTTCCTTATAAACTTACAAAAAAAGATACAGCTTTGTGATCACACACTTTTTTGATGTCTGTATTCATTCATTTACGACGTTAGTAAATTTTAAAGATATTTTTGTATGTTATTTTATTCCACCAAATGTAGAAAAGGGTGATACTACTAAGTGTGTTTCAATTATCTTAAAGTTTTGTTTTACTTTTGTTAAGTAGGTACTATAGGTTTGTGATGCCGTGTCACAATTTTCTAGGTCTAGCGGCATTCCTGAAATAACGAAGTAAAAAGGTAACACATCAATTTTGGTTTTTATGTGGGTTTACTGGGTCTACAGGCCGTTGTGCTAAGATGCTGGGACCTCTCAACTATGTGGATTGAGCTAATTCCCCGAGATGGAGTTATTAACGACTTAACACGGAACGTGTCGTTATATCCCGTAAATTATACTTTTATTGCTAATTGGATGGATTACTTAATAGTCTTAGGATTTTGATCGTGGTTTTTGCAAGTAAGTACTCACGTATCAAAAAACAAAGTCACATTTTGAACTTTAAAGCAAATAGGTATTTCAAAAACGTAACCATTTTTTTGTTTTCCTTTCCCTAGTTAGTGTAATATGTTACAGTAAAAACCCTTAACCAGTCTTTAATCCTATTGACCGGTTAAATTGTCGTTAAGGTCATGGACTTGACTTGGTTTTATCTGAAAAAATCAGTCAATAAGGATTTTAACAGACACCTTCAGTCAATAACCTTGACAAGCCTCTTACAACTTTTGTTATTCTGTCTTTAATTTGCGATTTCGAATATTTCTACCATAATAAAAAAGAAACATGAAATAAATGTTTAGCATAGCCTAACATGGCATGCATTTTTTACTATAAATATTTTCTTATTATATAATAACACATAGTAAATAAAGTTTTTTACACTGTGCCGTGGCTACAAACAAACAAAAAAAACCGACCAAGTGCGAGTCGGACTCGCGTACTGAGGGTTCCGTGCCAACTTTAACTGATCTAAAGAATTCAAATATAACTTTGTTTTTCATAGTGTAGTATGAAGAACAAAGTTATGTTTGCTGTTGTCGAAAATGTGCTATATCTCAAAAACTTCTCGTTCGATTTCGTCCGAACCAATTTTCGTTGAAATTATTTGTTAAGATCTACATTATATTTTTTTTTCAAAATTTACACTCCCTTAGTTTAAAAGTTAGATGGGGGGGGGGGGGGGTGCCCATTTTACCACTTTGGAAGCGTGTATCTCTCAAACGTTAGACTTTAAAAGAAAATAGTTTTAGGAACCTTATGTCATTTTAAAAGACCTATCCATAGATACCCACACGCATAGGTTTGAGTAAAAAAAAATTTCGGTTTTAGTTTCATGTATGGGAGCCCCCCCCTTAAATATCATTATTTTTTATTTTTTGTATAAGAATCTTAAAGCGGTTGACAGGATACACCTTCCTACCAAATTTTAACAGTGTAATGCTTATAGGTACAGAATAAAGTGGCTGTGACATTCGGACGGACAGACAGACAGACAGACAGACAGACTTGACGAAACTATAAGGGTTCCGTTTTTGCCATTCGGTTACGAAACCCTAAAAAACTACAATCTGAGTATTTCAAGTTTTGACTGAATAATATAAAAATCACCCAGAAGACGTAGTGTCTCATTTACATCGAAAGCACTGGCCTTACCAAGTAAAACGTTTTCCACATTTTCGAATCTATCCGTCTCAGCTGCTCATGCCAGCTTTACCTCGCGCGTGAAAGAGCCGGGATATAATTACAAAGTTAGACTAATTCAGGCTCCCTGGAGGACACAATTTGCATGTCATACCAATTACTTTTTACAAGTTCGCTAATTTTGTCCCTGAAGATAATAAATTAGGACAACGGTTATCGTTGCTGCCTTCCTTCGGTGTACGATGGGAGAAAGAGGTCTTTCAGTTATCCTGAAATTACCTTGAAGACACACTACTCTAACATTTAGAGCAGCGATAGTCAAGATGTGTTCCGCGGAACCCTGTGATTTTGTGGTACTCTTGTAAAATTTCCGCAAGAATTTAGACAAAAAAATCAAAACACCTCAAACATTCTGACGCGGCGTATCATTTACTCGTAACTATGACGCCGCCGTCGATACCTACTTGTGTTTTTCGATATCTTCTATTATATTACTTGTCATGTAAGTAAGTAATAAGTAAATATACTAAATAATACACTTTTTAAAGCTATTGTTTTATTATAGGGTTCCATCAAATAAATATCGCTTTCCAAAAGGGTTCTACATTATTCAGTAACATTTTGTGACAAGTTTTTGTAAGTTTACAAGAAATTATAAAAAAAAATATTGCTATAGACAGTGTATGAGAAGGTCTTTGGTTAAAAAGTATTATAACACTTTGCTTTAATAAGGATAATTATCTACCTTATTTTGAGTTTTCTTAAAGCAATATTTAGAAACATCAGTATTATAACTGCATCAGTTTTTTTTGGCTCCTGGCATTTTAGATGTACAGCGACGTCGTTCATTGTAAACAAGTCAACGCCTACGTTCGACATTGGACGAGAAAAAACTGTATTGTCATTTGTTTTTAGTTGTTAACTTACGGGTCAGCTTCCCACGCTTACTCATTGTACTGATTACAATTTATTATTACGAGCAGTTCCCAGCGGCTTCACCCGCGTAAATGTCGGGTCTCAAAAAATATCACTATTAATTATAGCCTACGTGCTTTTACGCTGTATACGTACACAATAGTGTTGTAAGACGTGTTATTCAGTAGTTTTTGCGTGAAAGAGAACCATATATACACCCCTACATCCATCCTCACCAAATTTCGGATTTCTTATATTAGTAGGACTGAATCTATGTGGAGTAAAAGCATAAATAATCATTAGAACAATTTAGTTACTTTCTCTGCTAATAATTTGATTATTGCTATTGAAAGGCACACGATGCCCATTTCATTTATTAGATTGCATACTTTAGACGTATAAATAAAGACAAAAGTATTATTATTGGAAATTACAATAAACATCCTTTGATTTCGTAGTACCACGACACCTTACCGTTTTAGTTTGTGTAAGTAGTCGGTTCTTAGAATGAGTGGTTTAAGTTCTATGAAATGTATGAACAATGATTTTGTACACATTTGTAGATAAAAATAACAAGTTTCTTTATATTTGATGACAAAACTGAGGGTGCACATAGTGTACTATAAAAAATACTTACTTAATATGTTAATATTTCACGGAACGTTCTAAGAAATATATTGCACACAACTATGTGAGCTATGAATTTAAATGAATTCAGTTACTCTACTTATTATGCAAAATTCCTAGAAAAAACATTTTTCTTATAAAACAACTTTCATTGAATGTTACGTAAAAATAGTAGTTTATGAAACTGGTACATAATGAGAGGTATTATACACGAGTGTATAATACCTAGTTATGTGCAGTTTCATACACTACTTTATCTACTCTCATTGAACACGAACTTATCAAATAAAAGATAAAGATTTCCATGCTAAAAAGTCTTGATAACATTTATCGTATATAATTTTCTTGACTTTACTGGTAGTAGATTAAGACAGACTGCTGTCGCAGTCTCTAAAATGTCGGGCGGCGTCAAATTTTCTGCACTTTCACTATCAGACATTTTAATAAACACTAATAATTATCTACCGAAACACAAACGTACTATGACGCCAAAATTCCCGTTATCACCGCGCATGCGCCAAAGCGTGCGCAGCTACAGATAAAAAATTAACTAGATGTATCTATGATATATAGTAATCTGTATCGTAATGAAAAAAATATTATAACATTATTTTGTTACAGAAATAGTGTCATATTTTTTTTTTAATTTCATTTCGATATACTATTTATAAAGTACGTCTATATAAACTCGTTTGGAGTTTTGTATTTTGAATTTAACGATATGAGAGTAGATAAAAACTTTTATGCAATGCCCTGGTTTAGTTTCAACAAATTAAATAGATTTTAAAAATACGGTATGAATAACACCAATAAAAATAAAGCAAAAAGGCGTATTTGTATGATTATTTGAACAATGCAAGTGGCCAAAACAGTTTTGGTGTACAAAGTCCTTCAGGTTTTGCTTGTTAGCTTTCAACAATTCAAATCTCATCTGGTAAATACAAAACGTTTAGCCAGAAAGCCAGTAATACTTTTTTCTTTCTCACGTTTTATCATCTCGCAAATAACGCAATTAATAGTCATCGGAATCATTAACATTTTGAGTGGCTAAATTAAACCAACTATTTAATGTTGTTGCCAAAGTGAAGGTAAGATGTAGATCTCGTTTAATTATATACCTCAAATACTAACGGTATCCACTGAATTAATTGATTTCTATTTTGTTGAATGACCTACGCTTTAAGTACCTAATATATTGCTTTAGAATGTTTTTAACACTCACAGTGTCATATTTTATATTCATAAAGATGAAATAAGAAACCAAAAATTTGCGCACGGGCGGGACTTGAACCAGCAACCTTTTGGCAAACCGGGCCAAACGCTCTTACCAATTGAGCTACCGTGCTGTTAGTCCGACCCTGCGAAATTTGTGGTTTCTTATGAAAACGTCAATTGCGTGACGCTTAGCGCCATCTAGCCGTCTGTCTATGAAACAGATGGCCCAAGCAGTTATTCTTTACAGAATAAATTCAACTTGGAAATTGATGTCGCTTCGCTATCTAATGCTTTAGAATGTTTTTAACACTCACACTGTCATATTTTATATTCATAAAGATGAAATAAGAAACCAAAAATTTGCGCACGGGCGGGACTTGAACCAGCAACCTTTTGGCAAACCGGGCCAAACGCTCTTACCAATTGAGCTACCGTGCTGTTAGTCCGACCCTGCGAAATTTGTGGTTTCTTATGAAAACGTCAATTGCGTGACGCTTAGCGCCATCTAGCCGTCTGTCTATGAAACAGATGGCCCAAGCAGTTATTCTTTACAGAATAAATTCAACTTGGAAATTGATGTCGCTTCGCTATCTAATGCTTTAGAATGTTTTTAACACTCACAGTGTCATATTTTATATTCATAAAGATGAAATAAGAAACCAAAAATTTGCGCACGGGCGGGACTTGAACCAGCAACCTTTTGGCAAACCGGGCCAAACGCTCTTACCAATTGAGCTACCGTGCTGTTAGTCCGACCCTGCGAAATTTGTGGTTTCTTATGAAAACGTCAATTGCGTGACGCTTAGCGCCATCTAGCCGTCTGTCTATGAAACAGATGGCCCAAGCAGTTATTCTTTACAGAATGAATTCAACTTGGAAATTGACTGCTTGGGCCATCTGTTTCATAGACAGACGGCTAGATGGCGCTAAGCGTCACGCAATTGACGTTTTCATAAGAAACCACAAATTTCGCAGGGTCGGACTAACAGCACGGTAGCTCAATTGGTAAGAGCGTTTGGCCCGGTTTGCCAAAAGGTTGCTGGTTCAAGTCCCGCCCGTGCGCAAATTTTTGGTTTCTTATTTCATCTTTATGAATATAAAATAAGACACTGAGTGTTAAAAACATTCTAAAGCATTAGATAGCGAAGCGACATCAATTTCCAAGTTGAATTTATTCTGTAAAGAATAACTGCTTGGGCCATCTGTTTCATAGACAGACGGCTAGATGGCGCTAAGCGTCACGCAATTGACGTTTTCATAAGAAACCACAAATTTCGCAGGGTCGGACTAACAGCACGGTAGCTCAACTGGTAAGAGCGTTTGGCCCGGTTTGCCAAAAGGTTGCTGGTTCAAGTCCCGCCCGTGCGCAAATTTTTGGTTTCTTATTTCATCTTTATGAATATAAAATATGACAGTGTGAGTGTTAAAAACATTCTAAAGCATTAGATAGCGAAGCGACATCAATTTCCAAGTTGAATTTATTCTGTAAAGAATAACTGCTTGGGCCATCTGTTTCATAGACAGACGGCTAGATGGCGCTAAGCGTCACGCAATTGACGTTTTCATAAGAAACCACAAATTTCGCAGGGTCGGACTAACAGCACGGTAGCTCAATTGGTAAGACCGTTTGGCCCGGTTTGCCAAAAGGTTGCTGGTTCAAGTCCCGCCCGTGCGCAAATTTTTGGTTTCTTATTTCATCTTTATGAATATAAAATATGACACTGTGAGTGTTAAAAACATTCTAAAGCATTAGATAGCGAAGCGACATCAATTTCCAAGTTGAATTTATTCTGTAAAGAATAACTGCTTGGGCCATCTGTTTCATAGACAGACGGCTAGATGGCGCTAAGCGTCACGCAATTGACGTTTTTATAAGAAACCACAAATTTCGCAGGGTCGGACTAACAGCACGGTAGCTCAATTGGTAAGAGCGTTTGGCCCGGTTTGCCAAAAGGTTGCTGGTTCAAGTCCCGCCCGTGCGCAAATTTTTGGTTTCTTATTTCATCTTTATGAATACCTAATATATTTTCGTAAATTTAAGGTAAGGCTCATTAAAATATGAGTACTTGACTTTTTTAATTGAATAGAAAGTATTCGGATTTTTTCTATTGGTAGAGATAGTCAATAGTCAGTTGAATTTGAATTATGAGCTTACGTCATCGCCTTATCCATCCATTGAATCCTTAAAATCGTGCAAATCATATTAACTCACTTGTATTCTAAGGGTCGATTTTACCAGCGTCAGACTTATTCAATGGAATAAATATATAAAACGACTGCTTTTAAAATGACATTTACATAAACGATTGCTGACAAATAGGTGACGTTTTAATATTAGGCGTGTTGTATTTTATCTTCTTCTTCTTATTTAAGAGCTATGCTCCTGTCGGTGGAGTTTTTTCCAATTTAATCGCTCCCATGTTATTTTCTTGACTACTTGTGTTGTATTTAATTCAACTAATATTCCTTATTTGATAGAAAAATAATGCCTTAAGTGGGCAATAAATACTGGATAAAAATTTCTTTATGTACCGCAAGAATAAAATGTTGACATTCAATCCATGTACTAAGATACAAAATTACTGGGGTCATAAAAGCAAAATGTTAACCTTGGGCACTGAAATAATATTAATAGTCCCCCTAGCCGATTTCGACTATGGTGGGCCAGTCGTTACGACTAACCGACTGCGCGGGACATATTATAGTGCTCAAGTGTGTGCGCACGACCGGAGAGAGTTCAGGCGCAGGACCAACGGCTTTACGTGCTTTTCCGAGGCACGGGGGTGAAACACCGCCAACTTCCAAACTCCGGGCTACCCTGAGAATTTCTGAACAGAAAAACCCAGGTATATATTTTTGCCCGATCCGGGGATCGAACCCGGGACCTCGTGCGCAGCCGTCGCTTTAAAGTGCGACCCTCCTACCGCTGCGCCACCGAGGCAGGAATACTTGGACGAATAAACCACTGAACGCGCAATGACGGGCCATTTCGCTTGTGCCCCCTTAGCCACGAAGCGGGCTTTTTGGCCTCACTTACAGGTGACGTCTTGTCAGTACGGTGATAGAGCTCAGTGAGAAACATTGTCGGAAAAAATGGGTAAATGTGTCATATTTTTGTGTAAAAATTATAGCGGCAACATAAAAAATAATTGTTTTCATCCGTAAGTAACGTTTTATCCCAAAAAAGCTGTTATTTTCATTTGTCATTTTCATATTGTCATTTTATATGTATTAAAATGTGTTATCCAAGAGAAAAGTAAAGTTGCCATTTAAAAAAGTGGTGGTTAGTTACTACAAAATCAACAAGATAACGTATACTTTATACGGTAGGATTGTCGTATGTTTATCATTCGTTCTCTTGTCAGTTTCATTTTAATTGTGCTTGACAATTGTCGATAAGTCATATCGATAAACATTTATTAAATTTTTAATATAAATTATTTTAAAATAAAATAATAAATCTTTAAAATGTTTCACACGAGAGTAGATTAATTAAATCTATATATAATAATCTATCTATAATCTTAAAAATACAACAGTTCAGTTTCAAATTTTAATCTTTATATTTGACAATACATCTTTATAATATAATTTCAGGTTTCCTGTAGATCCATTAAGAAAAATAAAGTGGGTAGAAGCAGTCCGAAGAGAGACAAAATGGATCCCCACAAAACATCACCGAATATGTGGTATCCATTTTACGCCAAGCGTGATTGAATGCCAACGCAAAAAATCTACTGCTTTAGCTTAATTATCCCATAGGAGGATTTTAATGGTGCAAGGCTATATTGTGTACTTACGGGTTGTTTTAAAATGTCTTAGGAAGTTCACACTAACTAAGTGATACTTGCCAGACCGTTCATATAAAACGACGTTCTATGTTTCAATTGTTCATTTGATGGTTTGTGCATTATATGCCCATAATGTAATTTATTGTTTTGGTGATAAAAAACACATGTCTTTTAACAAAAGATTCGTTCATTCATTCGTTCCACACATATCGATAAAAAAATATCGACACTTTCATGCACTAAATGTCAAAAATTGACACGACAAGCTCCCCCCGCCCCGCAGAAATTGGCTAATGATGTTTTCATACATTCGCGCTTGCGTTTCATATCCAGTGGTTAATTCATCCAAGCAGGAATAATGTTATCAAATTTTCATTTTCCTATTGCAAAATAGAGAAAGGAACCACAACTAAATTGAATCTAGAAATTCTATATCTATATACTAATATTATAAAGCTGAAGAGTTTGTTTGTTTGTTTGTTTGTTTGAACGCGCTAATCTCAAAAACTACTGGCTCGATTTGAAAAATTATTTTTACGTTGGATAGTCCATTTATCGAGGAAGGCTTTAGGCTATATAACATAAAGATACGACTCATAAGGCCACAGCAGAAATGAAAAATGTTGCGAAAACTGGAGAAAGATATTCCTTTTGAGAGCTTCCGCTGCATACGCTGCGGAAACCGCTTAAGTTACACAAAAATCATGTATGACAAGATTGTTCAGCATTAAAAGTTCTATAATAAAATCCGCGACAGCATAAGTCTATCTTTTATGGTTGACTTACTACAACCTTTTTTATGTTAATAAATTTGTAAAAAAATAATGCATCATTTTTAGAGATGTATTATACACACAGGTATTTATTCTTATCAAAATAAATATCATCACGAGCATTTCATTTAGAACAAAGTTGCCCTTTATATCATTTGATTCCAATAAATATCTTAGGAGCTATCACAGTTTTAACATAACTCCGCACCAAAATAATGTTCGCAGCTTAAGTACAACGTGCGCTTGCGCTAATTATATTATAAAGCTGAAGAGTTTGTTAGTTTGAACGCGCTTATCTCAGGAACTGCTGAACCGATTTGAAAAAATATTTCTGTGTTAGATACCTTATTTATTGAGAAAGGCTTTAGGATATAAAACATCACGCTGCGACGGGAGGGGAGGGAGCAAACTCAACGCGCGGACGAAGTCGCGGGGGACCGCTAGTAATTCTATAAATAAATTTATATATATTGCGTTGAAATAATAAAGGAGCAACAAAAGGTTTGTTGTTGTATTATTTTATTTTCAAACATCAATTTGAATATATCTTTACCAACTGTCGAGAAGGCACCAAAATTATGTAGCATGCATAAATTATTTGCCTAATTAGTGTCTTCATTACACGAACCATTCCTCTAAATTAGGTACTAAGTACTTACGAACTAAAAGGTACTCCAGACGAAATTCTTATTACTTACTCAATTTACTTGTTCCGTTAAATTGATTTCGGTGTCTCGAAGACGGAGCAGACACAACAATAATACTCAATGTAATATTTTCACAAATTTAACTTAAATAATTTCACGGTTGTGAGAGTGGAAAAAGCAGAAATAAGTAGTAATAAGCCTTATGAATGGAAATCCATATTGCTATTTTGTTTTATGAAGTAACATTACATAGAATTCCGAGAAATGAAGACTTAAAAACATGCTAATATAAACTTCATTTCGTTCTAAAGATTGCACTCAAAATGAGTGTCTTTGTAGTCAGTGTTTAGGTAATAAAATAATTAAATATATTAAAAATAAATGTTTATCTCTCTGTCAATATTTTAAAGTATTGTTATGTTCTCTACTTTGTAATATTAAAAATAGCCGTCTCCGCGGCGTTGCCCGCGCATATTTCGGATTTCCTGTAAAAAAAATCGGCGAAAAACACGTATCTATTTTCATGGCTTGTACGGTCGAGGTGTCTGCCACCTACTTGAGTTGCTAAATTTAAAATCGTCGTAAAAGCCGTATTTATCAAACTGAAAAGCATCGTCCTGGCATTGCGTATCTATACTACCCCCATCGATCATATTTACTTGAAACAAATGCAACTCGATCGCCTGTCAAAGTGGCCAAAACAAAAACGCAAGCTCCTACGCCGATCACACGCACACTTTGTGACTGACGTCAACTTTCCCATCAACTAATGCTCGAAGCTCTTATTGAAAAACTTTGACGCAAGAGTGTTTTCTAGGTCACCGGATCGCGGCCGAAACTTGGCGCGACCAACTTACTCTTTGTGATTCGAATCGGTGCTGTTGACTCGGCTCTTTGTCACTTAAAACTAGGAAATGTGTTGAGTTAGCCTCTCGCAATCAAGACTTGTTTGATTTCGTTTAGACGTTTTTTTTGTGGCTGCCAACTTGTAAGTTTGGGACGAAAGTTCTCTTAGTTTGGTTGAATAAAGTGACAGGAAAAGGCAGTAAAATATTACCTTCTTCGTATTATTAACTAATTGGATAAAATGTTGAATAATGTTATGTCTTATTCCTAAAAGTGGATATTATATCTAACAGGTGTAGAAGAAAGTTAGCCTATTCGTTACTAAGTACTGCTACTGAAAATTACAACTATGTTAGCAGTAAAAACCGGTTAAGTGCTAGTCCGTCCCGGGCATTGAGGGTTCTGCGCCAACTTTTACTGAATAAGGGGTCCACTTACTTGCACTTAGTCAAAAGGGTTCAGTTTTTTGCCATTTGGCTACGGAACCCTATGTAAATTCGTTTTTTTAACGAAAACTACAACCAATTCGTGTTGTTTTCACTATATATTGTATCAAAAAACACGAGTAAAACATGTTTGCTCTTATCAGTTTAGTTAGCTTGCCAGAAAATGCCGTGAAAAAATATTACGTGGATACATATTTCGAGGTGATTTTAAGGGCGTGACACGGTGAATATCACGCTAGATTTTTGTTTGACTTGCTTTGAAGGCACGTAGATTATACAATAAAAATTAAAAGTACTAAAGCAACACTACAACTGAGTTATTGAAAGGTTTTCCACGACGATAATTTTCACGTGTAAATAGATGATTGAAAAGATGGCTTTCTTACGATTGAGTTAGTTAGCCATTCTCAAAGTTATTGTTCAAAGCCACAACTCAAATTACAGCATTACGGATAACTGTGAAATAATTTGCTAAAATGCCACCGAAAACTTCATTACAAGTTGTGAGATACACTTGAGTAGATAAATAAAGAAAGTTCGCGAGCGTTAAGCTAAGCTGAGCTGAAAGAGCTAAAGAAGCGAAGTTGGGAGACAGTTTTAATTGCCTTCGGCCTCACATTGCCGGTATCTGGGAAGCGTTGTTTGACCGGGATCCTGTTTTGATTGACGGAATTATCTCTTAAATTATAACGTTTATATCCCAAAATTTATTATTCGATTACCACCCACTTGATTGTCTATTATTGATTTATAAGATTCTACTCTGCTAATAAACTGATCTTACATTGTGTTTGCTAAAATTATACATTATTTAAACAACACTTACGCGGAGACAGGAAAGTAAAATCAATGCTCAGTTCATTTAGTAACAAGCTATTGCTAAGATAAATCTAGAGGTTATGTCTTAATTAACTTTATTATGTCTCATTAAAGGTAAAGATTTACTATATTACGATGTAAAATCTTCCACAATTTTGTTCTTACGAGGCGAAAATTATTAGCTGTGTCGTGTTATGTTGGCTTTTCCCCACGCCGTGAGGTGTATATTTTATGTATTATGCCCTTAATAAACCCAGCTCATGACCTTATACTGGCGATAATAATAATTTTGATTTCCCAACACCATATCACTTTGTGCTGACGTAAAATGTGATATGTGGAGTCGCCAGTTGATGTAGTGATATTATTAACATGCCTATATTTTTAGAAACACTTTCAATGTTTTAATTTACCCTTTTGTTCTCTCTTTTAATAAGAGACTTGATCTGAGAATCATCTCAAAATATAATTTTGATATTTTTATGGAGTTTTCATATCCGATTTACAAAACCACTTTATAATAATTAAATAGAGTAATCAATCAAAAAATTACCTTTTCATTGAAAATACTATCTGAATGGATCCAGGATCTTGGTTTTCTCCTCGCAAAAAATGACAGCTATATTTTACAATATGTAAATGTTACGTACTACTTAGTTGCGCACACTCAAAGTTTTATGGCTCATCATAAAGATGAAATTAGAAACCAAAAATTTGCGCACGGGCGGGACTTGAACCAGCAACTTCTTGGCTGACCGGGCTAAATGCTCTTCTAATTGATCTACCGTGCTGTCTGTCCGAACTTGCGAAATTTGTGTTCTCTTACGGATACGTCATTACGCGTTACGTTTTAATCATCTTTATTTCATTTTTTGTTTCATCTTTATGAATATAAAATATTACACTGTGAGTGTTAAAAACATTCTAAACCATTTTATGGCTCATGTTCATAATTGAGATACATAAGTTATATACTAAGTAGGTTATCATGTACTCAGACAAAAAAAGGTTTAATCCCGATGTAAGTCCATAAACATCTAGAAATATTTTTTCTCATGTTTCTGTTCGAGTTTTAAAAACAAGCACACAAGACTTATTCAAAACATTATTTTATAAAAATGTTAAACATGCAGTTTTAGCAGTTATTTCTGGTAAAAGCAAGCGTTCTCAATTTAGACACCTATCTAATCAAACCAATTGTATCACTGTCTCAACGGAGCATGCACGTTTTTGCAAATTTAAATATTAATCTGACGTGAGTGAATTAATTTGTTAGATAAATTAAACCATGTCAAGCTGCGCCTGAGGCATAATTGCGGTGACCTAGTTCTGCGTCGCATTATAGCTGAGGACGAGTTAGAGCTAGGGGTGTGCTTTGTCACCCTTGCCAGAGTCAAAAGTGTTAATCATAACTTTGGGATATGATAGACGCGACGTTATTCTGCCTTATTTAAGAGTCAGTACTAGGTCTTATTGTAACTTTTCGAACGTGCATCAAATTATAAAATCATGAAAATCGGTTGTGGGTTTGTGTTCTCAGTCCATACTTACAAATGATAAGAAATAGCTATTTATTGAGACTGTGGTATAATCTAACACATTAAACTACAGAATGTTTCTTGAAAGATAAATAAAATTAAGACTTACCTACCAGAGAAAACACACCCCTAGATGTGAAGCCACCTTCAGTATTAATACACCCTTTTAAAATTTAATTTCGCTGTTTAAAAGCGAGTGTTGCCATTTTTTGTACGCTCGTTATTATTTGCGGCGGCTTTTCACGAAATAATTATGCATCAAAACAACTTAAGTTTCCTGCAAGTTTAAATTAACGTATTAACTAAATGAGTTTGTGCCAAAGTTAAAGACTAGCTTTGATGTGGTAGGTGCATGAAAGTCTCAATTTTTAGAAACAAACCTAAAAACTGATTCAAGCGTGCATTTACTTTAATTAACCAAGCATACTCCATGTTCTTGGTTAATTCTTGAAACTAGTTAGTCAGCGCCTGTGTCTGGAGACAATTTAATAATTGCATGGAAATACATTGAACTTGGACTTGACTCCTTTTGGGGTCTTTATCCAAGAACGATTAGTATAGTTTACCTCGAGCTCCGTGGTGTAGTGGCTAAGCAGGCTAAGCATGCAGGCATTGCAAGTTTCAGGGCGTGGTCGGGTTCGATTCCCGGTCGAGTCAATATAGAAATTATAATTTTCTATATTATCTTGGGTCTAGGTGTTGTAGTACCACCGTTGTGTCTGATATCCATAACACAAGTACATTGGCTACTTGCTTCGGGATCTGGGCAATGGTAGTGATTGATGTCAATAAAATAATAAATGGAAAGACTTGTATTGTATAATACAGGTGTTGGTGAAAATAAGTATCTTAAAAAATAAAAGATTTTTCAAATGTCTTCGAACATCACCTGATATTGAAAAACTCAAGTAATTTTTCAGCTTTGTAGTACAAACTAATTTCCAAAGTAAAGCAATCAAGATCTTGAGCAATAATCTCATTACAATTTTGTAATTCAACAGAAAAATTAAAATTAATATTCTTTTTATACATCTTAGAGGTAATTTTCTCAATGTCGTCTAGGTCAATGTACCAAGGTAACTAAAATGTGTTCACATATGTATTTTGAGTGGCATCGAATGTCGTCTGAAGATGTGTCTGATGTGATATCAATTGTAATGGCTTGTCATCGTGTGAAATGTACTCCACGAGGACACTAAGGGCGTTATCACTCTGACGGTTTGTGAGCCTACAAAACGGAGGAGATGCGTTTGTAGCTTTGCTTCAAAACAGCAATTGCTTATTGTGACAGGGCTCTGTTCGTTGTATGATAAACCTCCGACTCTGTGAAGACTAACTAGAAAAATCATTTTTAATCATTCATTTCGACTCAATAAAAAAGAGGTTATAAATTTAATGTGAATTTATGTGATATTGTTGGTTTTGATAATATTTTAGTATGTTAATCCCTCAAGCGTATGTGAACGAGACACAATAGAAATTCTTTTGTTATGCCTGCAATCGCTCGGGTGTTGAAGCATTAATCTAAAAAGGCTTCTAAACACGTGGGCATAATTTCGTAAGTGTATGTACGAGTATGTTTGTCCAAGGGTTTCTAGAAAACAAGCTATAAGCGAGATGATTATTTTTTGGTTCGATGAGGTATATTTCAACATAGGGTACTTACCCTTAGTTTCATCAAAATCGGTCTAGTAACTTTTTGAGATATGGGCAAATAATTAAAAATGATTAAAAATAAATTTACCACTGACTGAAATGCTTAAAATTTTTTTTGGTTTAAGTTATATGTATGGAGCTCCCCTGAAAGGTCATTATTTATTATTTTTTGTATAAGCATCATTAATCGGTTTACGGAATACATCTGCCTACTAAGTTTCATCTGTATCATGATAATAGTTTTAGAGTAAACTGGCTGTGACATGGCGGATGGACAGACTGACAGACTTGACGAAACTATAAGGGCTCTGTTTTCCCATTCGGATACGGAACCCTAAAAAAGGCGAATAGAAACAACATCTAGTAAACTAAATCAAAATAAAAATACGACTTTATGCAACATGGAAATCTGATTAAATACCAGCTATAAGTTTTCAGCACTAAACGTAGGATAATAAATATATTTTATTATAATTATATACTTCTCGCGAAGGCAACTCTTAAAAATTAGTACGAATCTCTTAAAAATAACTTCACAAACTTCGCGTACCTAATATAACAATGTTCATGAATTTATATGATTGATAACAGTTAGTTATGTTAATAATGTAAAACTATTTGATTACTCTCTTCTACGTTAATGAGGGCGCGGTCGGTATGCTATTTTGTCTCAACGAATTATGGTTGATTAATAAAACCTATAATTAATTAATGTGTGGTGCTGTGGTTTGATTAAAATAATAGCTTCGTAAGCACCATTTATCAACTGGCTTATTTAATCTACTTTCACATTCTATTATGATGTCCTTCCATGAAAAAAAAATGGAAGGACTGTTTACTGACAAAAATATTTTTGGTAACTTTTTTTTTAAGTGGTTACGAGATAATTATCTTTTACTTAATAGAGTCGAAATAAGATGCCTTTTTAGCGAAGTATAAATAAACTTATATCTAGTTTTAAAACTACAACAATGATAATTTTGTTGGAAAACTTCAATATCACAAAGAGTAAATTATACTTTCAAATGAGTTCTTCTAAGAAAGTCTGTTTTAAAGGATGAATTATAATGTAATAGATGAGCAACATAACTTTAATTATCTCTGGTTCTAATGGTTACTGACGTCGAGGTGAGGATTAAATAATTTAGCTAGACGCGTTATATTATAATTTTATGACGCATTAGGTTTTAGAGTTGATGCACAAAATACCAGTTTAAGCTCCGAGTAACATTATTATATTGCTTGATATTTAATGTAATTTACATTGATGCTTTTACTAGGACTCAAAGAAAAGTTACAGTTGAACAACTGATCTCCTGTGTTGCATGTTTTAATTTTATTTTTATTTTTATGCAAGGCTAAGCAACAAATTTAGTTGTAAAGATTGACGTTTGTATTCACGACTGAAAGATGTCTAGTGCCTCAAGACTTATTGTGACAATTCCTTGACCAATTGACTTATTGTGACTTTAAGTATTATTTACCAGAATGTGAAAATGGTCATGAAATATGTAGTTTCGATCAAAAATCATCACGTAAGATAATGAATGCAAAGTATACGAAAAACGTCTACTGCGCAGGTGACTAGTAAGATGACAAATTTAATTAACTGCAATCTTCTTTGAAATAGGTACCCATTTCAAAGACTTCATTTCCCTCTTAGCACCTACTTAAAAATATGACCTGGCACAACAGTCTTCAGTAAGGAACTAATTAATGTATTATCTTAGAAAGTTATTGCAAGTGGCAGAAGTGAAGATAAGACACTGGCTAATTGCAATTAATTTACTTGGAGATCTTTGTATCTGCTTTCTTGCTACAAGTACTTCTTGCCTGAATCGTTTATTTTTTTACTTTAAAGCTACTTGAAGTAAAAAGGAACTTAGTTTCGATTACTCATACGGCCTAGGCAGTGTTCTGCTCTATCGATTGTTTGCCTTATGGATATAAGCTAAAGGTGGCTAAAAATGTTATGAACAATTTGTATGGTGAGGAAATCAGGGAAAAATAAGTTATCACTTACATGATCAATTTTAAGTATTTGCTTGTCAATTCATATGTTCTTAGTAAGTCAATCGAGGTTAAAAAAAGATTCTGGAACTTAAGTGTGGTGATGAGCAAGATCTCCGACCCTTTGCACACTGCGGCTTTTAGCAGCGATGCAGTCGCGATGCAGCATCGACGCAGTCGCAAAATGTCTCACAATGATTTGTGGACTTATTGTGGACGCTTGAGGCAATTTTTTTATATATTGTATGTGAGAAAACCCCCAGGCCCAAACAGTTTATGCTGTGATTTTAGCGTATTATCAACCCCTAATTGGATCATACGCAATAATTGGTCCCAGTCTGAGTACCCGCGGCCTACAATGAGGCCAGACAGCTGTCACTGAGTGACAAAGGTTGGGGCCCTCTTACGCAAGAGTCGAGACGAACAAAATGCTTTTATTATCTATGTACTTGGAATTCGCTTAAATGAAGACAATGTTAGTTTCTTACTGTGTTTAAGAAAAAAAAACTTGTATTATTTAAAATTTTACGACCATTTTGTAATCTAGATCTTTAGTGTGTTCCAAATCGTGGCTTGTGGCGGATTATTGATCAGCGGTCAGCTGTGCTGTGACTGCTGTAATTGTTTATTCACAAAAGTCATTGAATTTCAAATTATATCACACCGAAAAAAAACAAAGTAGTATTGATTGAAATCCAATACATAAATTTGAGTTTGTACGACGTCACGAGTCCTGTGTAAGAATCGTAAAGATATCATACGAGATAACGGTGTAATAACGTTAAATCTCACAAACAACTGTAAATAATCTCTATAATAGCTCTGTAGCAGAAACTAGGGGACAGTTACAAAACAACACAAGTTTATCGCGCTTGAATCGTGAAAAATATCTCCTAACTCCTTTTAAATTGCATTCTTTCTTATTCGAGCTTAATTTTATTCAGCTAAAGTATTTCCACTGTAAATGAGGCAGAAACTAATTTAATGCGTATTTATCCCGAATCATTTGTAGATTTAATACCTTCGGAAAAATGGGGCAGTGATGTTTATGTTGCCAACTAGGAATTGTCGATTATACGAGGGTATATCAGTAGATATAAAATTTTTGCAGCAAAATACAACCCTAAAAGGGAAAAGGCACCATTTTGAACTTCAAATGCCGGAATACTAGAAAAAACTTGTTTTATAAACTTTTTGAGGCATAAACAAGAAAAATAATGTTTATTTCTTCTATAAATTACTAATTAGCACATATTTGACGTCCTCCTTGGTGTAGTGGCTAAGCACAATGAGTTTCATGGCGTCGCTGCTCCGAGGTCCCGGGTTTGATTCCCGGTCGGGTCAATGTAGAAATCATAATTTTCTATATTGTAGCGGTCCGGGTGTTGTGGTACCACCGTTGTGTCTCATTTCTATAACATAGGTGCATAGATACTTACATTAGGATCAGAGCCAAGTATGTGATTGGTGTCTAAAATGAGATATATATATATATATATATATATATAATTATATATATATATATTATCGGTGCAATGGACTCTACGTAGAATAAAAATATAACGGTACTGTAGAGGTTTCAAGCTACGCGTAAAACCTCTACGTCTCGTTCGTTCGACTCTTCGTATTTCAAATGTAGAAAAACTTTCTTTACAAGTTATTTTTGATAGACGTTTGTCGTATCGATTGTCAGTCAAACCTTCGCGTGTGCTATAATATTTTTATATATTCAAGAATCTTGTGGAGTATAAATAAGTATTGATTAATAACATAACAGAATAGAAGATTGACTTTAACAAAGTTAAGTGATTTTATTGTTTATTTATTTACGTAGGAAATTATCACAGATCGTGACACAAATACACATTCATATCTCCGAGATCACAGCCACGCTACGCTTTCTCACAGTACTTTCTGATGTTGCAGCTTTCTTAAAACCCTTTCCTGGTGTCAGTTATTAATGTACTCTTAAGTAGCGTTACACTGGACAAAAAATACCGCAGTAGTAGTAAATAGTAAAAATAAATATCAATCGTAAACATTAGAAAACATAGCTTGCATAAAATATCCTCGATAGTCTTTATCGATACCCCGCCTACACTAAGCAAAAACTTGGCGGGCATATTATAAATTAATTAACAGTGAAAACCTTGTTCTGGCCTCACAATTGCTCCGAGACTGCTTCGATGCAGTGGCTCCTTGCCAGACGGACTCGCAGTTTTATAATTATGACTTATTCCATTAACTCCAGAGCACTTGTGTAGCCAGAATTGCCCAAAAGAATTAAGACGGGTTGGGTGAAACATACCATTAAAAGTCAAATGAGTATGGCTGAAAGTTACTGAAAAGGAAGATACCAACCGAGAAATAGATGGATAGCGTGACGCAAGATAGGTTTGCTTTTAGGTGGAAGATATTTATAACGTACTGCACCGCTCCCTAAAATAAATGAGATCAGGCAAGATAATACTAAAGACCATCTATAAACGATCGATCGATCTGCAGTATTTAAAGCGTCGCAAGTACGTTTCACTTGCAAGTGATTATGTGTTTGCGCCGTTTGGCGTTGAAACGTTTGGGCCGTGGGGACCTTCTGCTAAATTGCTGTTTAGAAAAATCAGCTTTATTGGCCAATAATACAGCTGGCTGGTTCATAGCTCAAAGAATCAGCATAGCAATCCAACGCGGCAACGCAGCCAGCATCTCCTTGCCGCAAGGAAATGGTTTCGTTTTTGAATAGGTAGATATTAAGTTTTTTTTTATGTTGCAAGTCTTAGTTTTTTTTATCGCAAACACTTTTATCACGATAGCTAATGTAAAATATTTATGAAACTCATACGGAATGTCTCCTGAAATGATGTTTGAAAAATCATTGGTAAGGTATTCAGAACCTTGAACTTACTAGGATAACGTAGTATGGTGTAAAAATAAGATCATGGTTCTAAAGGTTAATCAGAAAAGAATTCCGTAAATGTAGTATTTATTAACTACTTTGAATTGCATTCACCCATAATGACCAAATTTTATTATTTTTGAATTACTAAAATTGTATACCATAATGTGTGAGATCTATGGAATAATATATGTATAATGGGATGGGAACAAATCAAAAAACATTTTCCAGGTGCATGAAAAAACAAGCGCATTTTACTCATCAATCGCAGCAGGTATACATAAAATTCGCAAAAAGCTTTATGAATAAATAATTTGCTATATGTTAAATCTGTCGAGTGATTGGTAATTGGCTCGATCTGAATTTAGATTGAGGACATTACGGGGTGATGACGTGGAATGGAGGCCTAAATTGCCTATTTAAGGTATGTATACGGTTTGTTGAGATCAATGTGAGAGGTCTTGGCTTGAAAATGTAGGTTTAGAGAATAAATGGGTTAAAAGCTTTTCATCCATAAAGCTACTAAAATTCAGGTAATTTATATGCTTAAACTTAATAACTTATAATTACTCATACTTTTTTCATTATGTATTTTAAGATCATATTTCCATAGCATGATACATATGTAACGTGCATTGACAGCACAATTTTACAAATGAAAACCTATCAAACTAATAAGAAGATTACTTGAGATGTGTCAGCAACATATGCTTAGAATTAGTTACTTTCCATGTGTACTACGAGAAGATCTAACCAGGGGATATCGTTCCTTAAATAAACTATCAAACCAATATTAAATTTATGTTCCCAAACGTCACAGTTTCTCGCGTTAACTGTATGTAGGTTAGCTGCCCGGAACGCGAGTGTACCATTGTACACTAGTTGTAAAGCCTTGCCACTGTAAGGCACTCGTAGTGCCTGTATTTTCTCAGAAGCCATCCTTTTCACTCGCAAAATCATTCTAGCTAGTGTGACAAGGATGGCTGGGTTCGAAATGAAATGAAAAATAGAAATGCTTTGCCATATTGCCTTACCGTAGTGCCTCGACAGATAGACGATATTATTATCTATATCTTTAGCAATACGGTTAAGGTTATTAATTACCAATTTACAGCTGAGCCCGGGTGGTAATTATTTTTCGTACATCTAGCCCGAGCGTGTGTTGTATAGTTAATCAGACAGATGTCCGAATTTAACATTGTCCGTTGTGGGTGAAATTCGTTTAGAACTTTAAAGTTAGACTATTATTATGTCACTGTGAACAGTAAATAGTGATTCAGCAACAAAATATTGGTCAATAGTAAAGGTTACAATTTTTAAATCTCTAACTCTTCAGTTAGCTTAATTTTAGAGGGTGTTACCAATGTATGATCTATTAAATCAAATCCATGACTATGTGCCATACTCGCCTTAGTATCGATTTTCTTTTAAAGGTGAAGTTTGTGAAAGGTAAAAGCTTAAAGAAAATAAATACTGCGTCAAAGTGAAAATATTTTTTCTTTGTTCTTCTGTCTCATATTACTTGTACGAGTAGTTACTACGCTCCGAGTCCTAATCAATAATCATAAATTATTGACCCCGCCTTCGCTCGCAGGATCACAATCATTATGTAAATCATATACACAATGTCGTTATGGATTCACTAGTTAATGAGTGCCATAATGCTTAATATCGATTCGAGTATACGAAAATTCGCAATTCAGTTTGGTGATTCTTAAATAAGCTCACCAGTAACAAAAAGTTTCAGATCTTCATAGGTAAGCCAATAAAACAACTATATAATTTATAGAAAAAAAAGGAGATAATATAGTCAACTACAGTAAACTTATAAATAAATAATAGATTTTATTCCGTATACTAATGATATTATCAAAATAAGGACGAAATTTTGTATGGGAAACTCGATATTTCGGCGCGGGAACTAGAAGATACAGACGAAAACATGTTACGTGGGTATTGAGAATAGTGCGAACTACACATTTTCATAGATTACAAAGAAAAGACGGTAAACATGATACAACCTGATATTGGGTCAAACTTTTACTCGCGTGTTATTCGAGATTATGTTTACAGTTAATGTTATTTAATATCGTTGTTCTTGTCAACAAGTTCCTATTGTCGTAAAAAAGGTATAACGCTTCACGTGATATGTATGTATTATTCATATTTGAACATTGATAAGTTATATCTTTGTATGAAGTTAATGAAGTTTTGAAAAATAGAAAAACAATCCATATTAGAGGCAAGGAACGGTTTTGATTTTTGCTATCTTAGAACCCTTACTCACTGCGACTTTTAGCATCAATGCAGTCGCGCGTTTTGTAGACGAGCTTCAGCATAGCGACTCACGCAATGAACGGATTTAATATAACATCGATGCAGTCGCGCGTTAGCTTTGTGGCATCGAAACAGTCGCGATGCAAAATCTGGAAAATGTCAAATTATGTACTGAATTTTGGCGACTGCATCGATACTAACGCGCGTTAGGATCGATGCACTCGCGCTTCTGCATCGATGCTTACGCGCGACTGCATCAATACTAAATTAAATCTGTTCATTGCGTGAGTGGCGATGCGAAGCGTGTTTTCAAAACGCGCAACTGCATCGATGTTAAAAGTCGCAGTGTGTGTGTTTTACCCGAGCGCACCACAAACCGAAGAATAACTTCAATTTATTTTTTGCTTATAGTAATATGCGTCTAGAATCTGTTTCAAACCACCATTATGTCATTGCCAGCTGGATAATATGCAAATCGGAGAGCGCTTAGTGCCTCCAGCTTATGGCTTGCATAAGCCACGTATTAAATATCTACATATCCAATTCTCTTTTTTAACTTTCCGAGTTATTATTCCAGTTGCAGTCTCACTTTCTTACTCGAAACGAAATACGAGAATTTGCTGAACTAAATAATTGGAATAAGTGTTTTTATAATCTGTAGGCGCATCTCCACCGACAAATACGCACTAACTAACGAAAAATTCAAATATAATAGAACGTCTTTTCGTATGAAGTATCTGGCAAATAACACTAACCTTATGAGGTCAAACCAGAACAAATTGGGATTCGAATGGATTACGTATCGGATTCAGACGATTGCTGTCAGCAACGCACTAAATCTCGAACTATTCGTATACCTACTATACTACCTACGGGCAACCAAGCATAATAGGTTCACAACAGTCTCATTGTTAACTGAAAAATATAAACTAGTATCAGTTCATCGCAACTGAATGGAAGCGGATTGATCAGATCAATACCCTCAATTTTCCTTGCAGGATATGCTTTTGGTATTCTGGCTGCCTTGGATATGCAAAGCTAAATGCTTAGAGCACAGAGCTTAAGGCCAGCCTAAGTTAAGCATAATGAACAGCTTGGTTACCACTGTCGGCTTAATTATTTCTTCGCCTAGAGTTGCTAGATCGTCATATCTAATAAGAAATGGATACTAGGCCGGATATTATAGGAGAAACCAGATATTTCTGTACGTAAATTTGATGTAATATAATGAAACCAATGACAGGTAAAGCCTTACAAACCCGTCAAGTAAATTAAATCTGCCGGATTCTCATTTAACCCGTCAAGCGTATGTGAACGAGACACAATAGATATTTTATTGTTATGTGGTTGCCTGTAACCGCTTGGATATTGAAAAGAAAAAAAGCATAACTGGCATCCAGATTTAGTAAATTTAGAACTTCCAATAATAATTGAATTCGAACTTATTTCTGATTTTGTGGGAACAAAATTAACCACGTGTTTTACTTAACCATCGTTAAAATGGCAATGGAAAAACGCAAATACGACTTGACAACTAGTTAGCAGCTTACCGCGGGTAACCTTAACAGATGGTTAGAAACACCTGTCTATTGATAAAAAATCGGGCAAGTTCTGTTAAGCGTCATGAGCCAGATACTTTATACGTATGGACGTTCAACTATAGGTGTTATAAAAGATGTGAGAATTACTACAAATGGGGGTAAAACAAAAATATTGTCACAGAAAGATTTGTTTTTAGTCATCATTCTCTCAAATAAGTAGCTATCTATATTGTTTGTCTCATTTGTAATAATAGTTCATTTGTAACTTGTCGATAACTCTCGCTACAATTAATACAATTTATTAAAAACTTAAGCTTGAAAATTTTGACTACGGAAAACTGTTTCAAAGATTTACGTGAAATATAGGGAAAGTATGTTCTTCCATATTCCTCAGTGGTTAGGTGATGTGCAGAGAACAACCTGCCAACCAACCTTTAAACACGGTAGAACATCGGTTCAATCGGTCGGCAAGTTCGTGGGCTCAGTTTTTTAGGACAATCAGATTTTTTTAATGATTGAGTACCTTGAGCATAGAGCCACTGTTACAGGTTATGTCTGCGCTAAACAAATAAAAAAATACGTCAGGAAATCCTTATAAACCGACGAGAAAAACTCGCGACAAAAGTTTTGTTCCATCAAGACAACGCGCCAGCGTACAAGTCTGCAGTTGCCATAGCAGCAATTCAAGATGCTGGCTTTAAGATCCTCGATCATCTGCTATATTCAACGGACTTGGCCCTTATTTATTTCAACTATTTCCGCGATTAAAAGAACACTTAAGAGGCACAAAATTTAAAGATGGCGAAGAAGTGAAACCGTTAACGATTTTTAAGTACTCAAGATTAAGTTTTTTTTAAGGATATCTGGGCGCTAGGTAAAAGATTTGCTAAATGCATTGACGTAAAGGGTGTTGAAGCCGAAAAATAATATAATATTACCTCTAAATAAATTCATTTTCTTACATATCTTTTCTCATTATTTTTTGAACACCCTAGTATATTAGAATTATTCGTTGGTTATTGTCATTTGTGGAACGGCCCCTTACAACAAAGATTGCGCTTTCAAATGAAATAGTCGAAATGAAACAATATCAAATAACGAACCAATACACTCAAAGCTAAGTAATTCAGTCAGGAATGTCCCTTGGCAGATCAAACTCCCAGTCGCATATAAAAATGGCGTCCACTCTTTGCGAGTGCAAAATGCAAGCAAACTTGGACAGTTTACAAACTCTGGGAGGCAACATTTCACTCGAAGCAAAATAACCTTTACAATGCATTTCCTGCTTTAACTTAGAGCAATTCGGTTCAAATACGTGTAATACGAAAATGTGCCTAGGCGTAGTGACTAATGGTGAGAAGTTTCGGTTCAAAGTTGAGGGTAACAATATTTTATCGTTTTAATATTCAACTCTGCGAGTAGAGAGTAAGTACGAGTAGTTAGGGGTGTGTCAATAGTGTAAATTGTTCAGAAATGTGTAAACAATTTAGGAGTATATTATACCTTTCTCACAGACATAAAAATTGAGGTTATAAATTTGAAATGTATGTATGTATACCATTGAAATTTGCGTATATTTGTCCATTAATCACGCTGCCAAATTTGTAAGAGTACGCATGTTTATATATTAACAGATTTCACAAAACAAGAAGTCATATCGTGATGATTATTTTTAGTTCAATGAGTATTGTAATCAATTAACCCTTAATTAGGCGCGCCTAAAAAATTGCATCAGAAGTCGCGTGGGGTGTTCAGCACCCCAATCAATAAATATGTATAAATAAAATACGAAATACGTGCAAAATCAGACTTTTATTAATAGGAACATTTAAACTCACATCTTATTCAACTTTTAAACTTCTTTTAAATAAAATTAACAATATTTTTTACAGTGAAAATAAACTTTCTGTAAGTACTAGTTTTCTTCGTATCAATTTTGGCATACAACAATCATATGGTCATTGTACACATGTTTATGGCACTTAGAGCATCAAGTTTTTGTTTTTCTATCCTTGGTTCTTAGACAAATATGACACCTTTTGTATGACTGCGATTTTCCTGTTCCAGAAACAGATTCTACCACCACCACAACCGCGACGCAAACAGTCACCTGGGGTGTCGAGCACCCCAATCGTGCTCCCTGAGCCAAACCGAACACAATCGAGCGCCGCTCGCAACTGAGTTGTGTACTTGACACTTATTTACGAAGCTATCTAAAACAATAGCGCGCTAAATTCAAATTTAAAAATGTTAGGAGCCTGGAAACCTGCTTTGGGGTGCATAACACCCCACGCGACCAATTAAGGGTTAAGGGTGCAGTAAATAAGTTTGAAAGTTTTAAAGCTACTGCCTTTAAAATTAGAGTTAAGCGTAACTGTACCTACCCCTAAAATACCTTAAATACGTCATACGTCACCGTCGTACATGATTTTATCATATTTTTTCTTTGAATTTCTCTAGTCTCTAAGCGTTCTTGTGAAAAATAGTGTTGAAATACAGATACATGACAAAGGTATTCCTATGGGTTTCATTTTTCTTTGGAAGTACGGAACTATAAACTTCTGTGTTATGAATGTCAAGAGGAAGACCTTTCTCAATAACAGAAATATAATTTACTAAGAACTGTATCGTCAAACAACATATTATTATTATACTCTTCACTACTTTCCATGGTTTTGTAGCTTTAAGTATAGAGATTGTTTGGATTATCTAAGTTCAGCACGGAAAGCATTTAAGTAAATACTTTTGAAATAACAAAGTAAAATATGATTATCTTCTATTTTTTTCTCAAGGGATAGTACCCAAGAGTCTTTTTATTTATATTGTGCAACTCATAAGATACTTAACCCTATCACACCATAGTTTGAAAACATGTACTTAAAATATGATACGATAATAATCTTTATGATTGGTAATATTCGTAACTTAAGTGGTCAATCGATTAATAGGTTTGATTGAGTTTTATAATACCTAGGAGTTATTATAAGAACATTATTTAAATTTGGGTAACCGACCACTCGGGCACGAGTGCTTCATGTTTTTGTTTTGTTAAATGATAATAGCGCAATTTTTTTACTGTTTTTATTGAATTACTCGTAAAAATTGCAGCTTCTTGGGTTCTTATTCGTATTTTTATATTAATTATTAGATACACTAACAGATTACAATCAAAACATGCACTTAATATAAGTCATTAAAAGTGTTAGTAAGATTATATTCAAAAGAGACGACTAAACTTAAAACGAAATTACAATCACAATGATCATTTGCAAAGGCTCTTACTAATCTCTTTAGTATTCGTTTTAATATGATTGTATTAGTGTAAATACACACATCAAAAGTGTCTAGGGATCAAGCATTTTTATGCGGATTTCTTGAGATTGAGATGTGGCTTTGTAATAAATTTATGATTTTATAAATTTATATGGATCCTTTTTGGTGCATTTCATAATTTGAATAAAAGAATTCGATCGAATCGAATTAATTCGAGTAAAAGATGAAAATCAGCTGTCAATATTTTCCCTATAAAAACATACAACGCATTGAAGACATTATTAGTGCTACTGTTTCCCTACTACTGATTAAAACCAACGTTATTATGGAGCGGCGACGTCATTTAAGCAGGGAAGAAATGCTCAGAGCCGTGGGAATGATAGAAGCTGGTTCCCGGCAACGTACTGGGGCTTTAGCTCTGAATACAAGTCAGAGTGTTATCAGTCGACTTTGGACACGTTACCGAAGCACTGGTACCGTGGCTGAGCGCCATGGAGGACGGTATCGCTGCACCACACGGAGACAAGACCGATACATTCAGTTGAATTTGAAACAGGAACTGTCAATCAAATTCGAGTAAAAGATGAAAATCAGCTGTCAATATTTTCCCTATAAAAACATACAACGCATTGAAGACATTATTAGTGCTACTGTTTCCCTACTACTGATTAAAACCAACGTTATTATGGAGCGGCGACGTCATTTAAGCAGGGAAGAAATGCTCAGAGCCGTGGGAATGATAGAAGCTGGTTCCCGGCAACGTACTGGGGCTTTAGCTCTGAATACAAGTCAGAGTGTTATCAGTCGACTTTGGACACGTTACCGAAGCACTGGTACCGTGGCTGAGCGCCATGGAGGACGGTATCGCTGCACTACACGGAGACAAGACCGATACATTCAGACGAATTTGAAACAGGAACTGTCAATCAAATTCGAGTAAAAGATGAAAATCAGCTGTCAATATTTTCCCTATAAAACATACAACGCATTGAAGACATTATTAGTGCTACTGTTTCCCTACTACTGATTAAAACCAACGTTATTATGGAGCGGCGACGTCATTTAAGCAGGGAAGAAATGCTCAGAGCCGTGGGAATGATAGAAGCTGGTTCCCGGCAACGTACTGTGGCTTTAGCTCTGAATACAAGTCAGAGTGTTATCAGTCGACTTTGGACACGTTACCGAAGCACTGGTACCGTGGCTGAGCACCATGGAGGACGGTATCGCTGCACCACACGGAGACAAGACCGATACATTCAAATCACAGCTCGAAGAGCTCCAACAATAACCGCCATGATGTTAGCCGTGAGGCTTCATCACTCTTCAGGGAACTTAATTAGCGACCAAACAGTCAGAAACCGCTTGCATGAAGTGAACCTTCATTCCCGAAGACCGCTACGGGTACTACCTATAGTAATGCACAATCGTAGAATTCGATATCAATGGGCTCTTGAACACAGAAATTGGGCAAAAGAACAATGGCGTTTCGTGTGCTTTTCTGATGAGTCTCGTTTTGGTATAAGGCTGGATACAAGACGTATACGACACTGGAGAACCCCTGGACGCCAATAGCGATTAAAATCCTGCCAGGAAGTCCATCCTTATAGTGGTGGAACCATCATGGTATGGGCGGGTATTTGGATCGGCGGAAGAACTGATTTGATTCGGATCAGAGGCAACCTCAACGCTCAAATTTATGCTGAGACGATTGTATCAGACGTCATCGTTCCTTTACAAGTGCAAATCGGTCCCTTATTTCAGTTAATGCATGATAATGCACGACCGCACACCGCAAGAGTTGTAAGACAGACTCTCGCCGCAGCTAACATCAATGTCCTGCACTGGCCTGCTCAGTCGCCAGACTTGAACCCGATTGAGCATGCATGGGATATGCTACAGAGAAGAGCTCTGCCGAATATGGAGGGTATCCAGTCGCAAGAAGACCTTTTTTTGTTGTTGCAACGAACATGGGCGGCCATTCCACAGCGTGATTTGGATGAACTCATTTTGAGTATGCCAAACCGATGATCTTGTGTTGTTAGTGTTCGCGGTAGAAACACGGATTATTTATTGTTTAAGTTACCCAATAAAATTTTAAAGAAAACTGTTATTTCAGTCTATTTTTCGAACTTTAATGTTAGTGGTTCAAATGTCAAAAATCCCTTTATTAGGAAAATGGCAAATTTCTTTATTAATGTAAAGGTGACTTGGTTTATCGTTACTGTAGACTTAAAATTAAATCCTTAAAATTTTTAATCCTTAAAGAAAATTTTAAATAATATCAATCAGGAGAAAAGTTATTGCAAAAATATATGTTGATCCCTAGACACTTTTGATGTGTGTAGAAAATGTATTTAATATAATAGTAGTTCAACTATCATACGAGTATTTTAATATCGTTGTAGAGACCGTTAAATAGTATGTTTGGTAAATAATAATAAAAGTTTCAAGAATATATAGACTTAGATGTCCAATACAGAGGCATCACATCATTTGAAACACTTTTAGGTTTGCTCTGATATTTTTAACTTGGTTTTATAAAATACAATTATGAGATGTATACCGTCTGCGCGTCACTAGACTCCGCGTTCGGAACAGCTTCTGAATTATTTATGAGTTCCAGGGGACACGATACTTCACGACATCAGCACGTACCTAACTCTATAACTGCTACAATTCAAAAAACAGCTTCTCTGAAAAAGTTTCGTGGGTAAGGCTTCACTAAATAATAATAGTAGTCGGCAGAAGTAAAATGATAACTTGAGATGCTTAGTTCAGCTTAAAATCCGTGGAATTGGCATTCAGTTTTTATAAATAAAGTTTGAATAACTTATATTCCATTCATAAAGATATAATAAGAAACAAAAAATTGCGCACGGGCGGGACCCAAACTAGCAGCTTTCTGGCTAACCGAGCCAAACGCTCTTCCAATTGAGAGGTACCGTGCCGTCGGTCCGACCAAACGATCCACTTTCATCTTAATGAATATAAATATGACACTGTGAGTGTTAAAAACATAAACATCTACTAAACTAGCTAAAACGGATGAAGTACCAATGAAAAAATGAACCGTACGACGATGTTAATGTGCTATCATCATCATTATCAGGCAAAGGACGTCCACTGCTGAATATAGGCATCCCCCACAGTTTTCCAAAGCGACCGATCACAAGCTGTCTGCATCCAGTTTTATCCTGAGATCTTAACAAGGTCGTCTGTTCATCGTTTCGGTTGACGTCCTACGCCGCGTCTTTAGTCGTAGAGTCTCCAATCTAGAACTTTTCTTCCCCAACGGCCATAAAGTGTTCGCGCTATGTGCCCTGCCTTTAACCATTTGAGCTTACTGATCCTCAGGGCTATGTCCATACCCTTAGTCCTTCAACGTATCTCCTCATTTCTGATTCATTCTCATAGAGAAACACCAAGCATCTATCATCAAACATCATGTGCTGTATTTATAACTTCACTCAGAAGATTAAAGAAGGACTGTTTATCGTCACAACGTTACTTAGACTATGAAAATGTTCGCGAAATTATCATGCCCAAAATCGAGCACATAATACATATTATGTACGTATACATACATCGTTTTAAGATAAGCATTTACTTGATATTATTGGTGTTAAAAAAAACTTGCACAGATGTTTGTGCAACTTGATAACCTTAAGGTTGAAAATGTGTCAGTTTCTCTAAACCAGTAGGCAATCGCGTGGGGGTAGGAACGAGTTTTGTTAGTAAACATTTGGTCTGCCCTCTTTCCGTCAAGAGATGACGTCGATAAACGTGTCCTTCTTCTATATTGCCGCTTCTCACGCGAATCATAGACCAAGGGGATGCAATACCAACTGCGATAGAGACTGTTTCTTACCACATACAATTAGGTTCTCAAACTTGGTAAAATATTCTGGGTGACCTAATTGAAATAAATGACCCTATTCGATATGTGACTCATTTGTTATATCTTTAAATTGGCTTCTTTTAAAATCTATTGTTAATTTGTTTTCGGTTTGGGTGTTTATTTCAAAGGCCTGCCCGTTTCAAACCATTCAGAGAATTAAGTAAATTCTCTGAATCCGCTGCCCGTAATTGAATCTGTGCCACTGTATGTTTTGAAAGTCAAACATTTGTTATATGTGATTCGAGGGAATCTTTTCGTACGTTAGTACAAAAAGTTGTTGTTTCTGGCATGTTAATTATACAATACGTTAATTCTAGGGACTTGGTCACGTAAAACTGAAATTAGTTGTTAAAAATTTGACTTGTACTTACTTTTTTTTAAACTTTTTTATGCTAAATTAAGTTGCTGTGACGATTAAATCTCCAATGTGATCCTTACAAAACCTTTTCGATGGTTGCTAATGCTTTCTCGGGTAGAATTTGAACTCTCGAGCGCTTTCCATAAATGGGCATGTCTATTTATTGGTCTTGTTCAATAAGCTCAAGTTACGACCGAATTTATTAGACACGAAACTCATTTGGTTCATTTATTTATGGCAGTGGCTGTAAAAAGTTTTTAATGGTTTTTAATGGTGCCGTCTACATGGGCTAGATATGAGTTTGAGTTAATGTCCTACATTATGTCGGTTTTATGAGGAACAAAAAAATGAGCGTTGATGAGATGTACGCTGGGTAGTAAAGATGTGGAGTTTTCTACAATGTTAAAGTGACCGTCTTTAAATGAGTTTGATCAAAAGTATCATTTATTGTGAAAAACTTATTGGATAGATATAGTTTCATTAGTTTCTTCATAAAGAGTCCAATATGCATCATCAGTATCAGCCAATGGACGTCCAGTGCTGTACATAGTTTTTTACACACGGTTTTCCACGGCGACCGGTTGTGAGCGGTCTGCATCTAGTCTATCTTTGTATCCAATGTGGTGTTATGTAAGATTATAAATATTTAGATTATTATTTTCATTCTCACTTGGCAATCTCAATCTCAAATCAAAGGCATAGCTTTTGCTTACAATTAAACTAACGGACTTCTACAGTTCTATTTTAAGTTAACAATGTTTAACGAATACTATTTGATATTCCAATTAAAAATACATATAATTTATAACCTGTTTGCTATGTAATCACAAACTCTGTTATTTATTATTCAGAGCCTTGACCAGAAAAAAAGGCTTTTGTGACATCATAACATGTGCGTGAATCGAGGTCACCGGGAAAATTCAGGCGAATTCAGAGCGACGCGGACGAAACTTACTTGACAAAGCCCTTTTGAAAAGTTTGGAAACCATTTAGATAATATTTCCGATGGTTCGGTTTGTTTTCTGTGTGCGAATGAGGATAATATTTTTACGCCTGAAGGTCTACTACGAAAAACAAAAACCGTCAATCCGATTATCGTCTTTTGGATCTTAAGTATTTTTAGTATGGAATCGTTACTACAAAATGCTATGGATCCGCAAAGCGAATGTCGTTTTGAAGGATTTCGTTTTAAATAATAGGCCTTCTGTTTTTAAGACTGAGTAAAATAAAATGATGCAACCGAGTCCTGGAATTGTTTGTTCTTGTTTATGGTTTTGTTTCCAGTTACATTAAGACTTTTAATGCTATGTGTTGTTACGAGATCTCAAATAAGAAAATCTGGCTAAAGTTAATATCTACGTATCTAATTTATTGAAAATAAAATTTGGCACTATCTAAGGGCAAAGTTTACAACAGATAAGTTTGTCGATAAAATGTTTGACGACTTTCGTCTACGGATTTATGAGTTCGAATCCCAACCGAGTGATTAGTTCATTGACCAAGGTCAATTTTATCAGACGTTTTAATTTGTTTTGTGTTCATCTCTACTTAGAATCTTCTTTTCATTGACCTACCACTAAACTCACTGATATATAAAGTAACCAAGATCTTAGAATAAAATGCTTTGCAAAAATACAGTTCGGTTTTCTTATCTCAATTGACGTACTAACATTCCTGTCCAGTGCTTTTTTGAGCTATTTTGTCGGTCCAATTGGTACCATTACTATATTGATACCTTTATGATCGTAAAGAAAACGAATCGCTTACAACGTTCAACTGAAAGTAATGCAAACCACTGCATCACTGTTAACTTTCCCAGTCACGTAGCAGCAAGCAATATGCTTCAGTGAAACACAGGAATCTTTGGTGAAGTAAAATGCAGTGTGATGTTAATTGCTCTTTTAATATATCCCGGGTAGTTGCCACTGTTGCCGCTCCACTGATATATAGCCGTCCGTGCTGCGAGTTACAAATTATGGGCTACGGGCTACGCCGTAGTTCGTAGCGCCGTAGTCCGTAGACGACTACGAGCACTGGTTGGGTTGCAGAAACTTTATGTTGCATCGTATTACATAGTATACTGCTGTATTTAAGATAACTTATTAAGAGGCTACCCGAATTTTTCACGCGCACACTAGCGGTACTCTATTTAAAATAATTATTACTCCTTAAATACGAAAACAATCAAAAATCTGGTAGACTCGATTGTAGTTCAGGTTCTATAGTTTATTTAGCACGTTGAAATTGTTTCTAAAGTAGTTTACTGTAGTT
Organism: Pyrausta purpuralis; assembly: GCA_963924145.1. Taxonomy (NCBI): domain Eukaryota; kingdom Metazoa; phylum Arthropoda; class Insecta; order Lepidoptera; family Crambidae; genus Pyrausta; species Pyrausta purpuralis. The sequence continues at coordinate 15,025,477 of OZ001644.1, forward strand.
AGTGTTAGAAAAACTGCTAAATATGGCCACTTTTGGCAAAATTTCTAACTGTAACTGCAGATAACTCTGTTTTATTGAAATTAAACATTGTATCTAAACCACATAACCAGAGCTACAGCGCATCAATCAGATTTTCGATTGGTCTTTTATTTAACGAGATTTTTCTACTATAGTTGCGCTAGTGTGCGCGTTTAAAATCCGGGTAGCCCCTTAATACACTGTGCAATTTTATAAGCAAATAACTCGTAAGCACTATCTTTTGTACACTTTCTTGAAATTGGATACTGTGTGCAGTGAGCTGTTACTTCTTCGTATGTATAACTGTACGTATAACTAAGCTATAAGAGACAAAAAATGTGTCGCATATACGACGAGAGATTATGACGTTTTGTTTGCAATTTGAATTTCAAATTATGAATTTGTACTACGAGTTGATGTCTGTGTCGTTAATAGCTCGTGGTGTCAGTTCTATACGCAATACTATTATAGTAGTTCAATGTCTGTGTGCCACTTTTATGCTGATGTATCATGACGTCTGTTATGTCATATTCATAATGTTTAAATTGAAACCACCTAAATGATTTTCTGTCTGTGATTTTAGTTTTGATTCTCTTTTGTTTTCTCAGATGTATTTGTTGATTGTTAGAATAGGTCGGTATAATTGAATTTGTGATTACTTTTGTGCCTTTTGGATTACTCGTGAGCCGTTACGATTGGGTGAGCACACAAGTTAATAAGAATTAATTGAGTTTACCTTCGATTGTATTTATTTATTCATATTGAGTATAAATCAGTTGTTTTTAAAAAATAATACATTATTTAAATATCTGGGCGCGTATTGCGATACAGTTTTGATAGGTAAGCGGCTCAACTTTACTGTCAAATTAGCAATTCGTTTTGCGATTTCGCATAACATTCATAATATCATTATAGCAAAACAACATAAATATTAATATTCGTACTATTGTAGTATTATTATCATATTGATAATATTCGTGTACACTGAGTCGGGATCGATCTGCCTGGAATTTGAGCGGCTAAAGTTGGATTGCTATACGCCCCCTGAACATGAAACTTAAGTGTTAAAGATACATGTATCCTTACATTGTCACGACATTTTTAAAGATTTATCTAGTATTTTTTTACACAGTCACCCAAGAAACGGTGATAGGTATAGTCGCACAATACGGGCCGATATTGGACACGCGTCAAGAATAGCAAATAGCAAACAGAAGGCCACTGGTATCTGCGTAAGGGCGCTTTCTCACTTTTACGTATCCAACATTTTGCAACTTGAAAAATTAAGTGTATTTTTCAAGTGTGGGAATGGGGTCAAATACGTAACGCCTTAAAGTTGTCTTACCAGAAAGTTTTAGATGTTAGTTTCCTTTTGTTTGTCACAAACACAATACTGGCTGATTTTAAATTCCATAATGAATATTCGAACCAGGTAGGAACGGGAACATTTATTTTTATCAATTTATTTATTATTATTACTAGCGGTTCCCCGCAACTTCATCCGCGCGTTTTGAGTTTGCTTCCTCCCCTCGCGTTGGCGTGATGTATTTTTTCAAATCGGTTGATTAATTCCGGAGAATAGCGCTTTTAAACAAATAAACAAAAAACTCTTCAGCTTTATAAAATAAGTATAGAATATTGTCTGATCAAAATGTTCACTAATTCAGATGCATCTGACCGTTTGTCAGTTTGAGCCTGTTTTTGTCATTCAAATAGTGTATATCAGCCGTTTCTTTTCACGTGAGAGGAATGGCGCTGTCGTATTATTTTGTCAATAGAGGAACACGTGCTCTATATTTTTGCTGCCAATATCAATGACGTGTATTGATAAGGTAAAAACAATGTACAGATATTTTTACTTTCAGAATATATCACTATGTCAAAGCTATGTAATAATAAGTCAAAGATGAGAACGTTAAGTAAACGTCAAGTAATAAATAAGTAACCGCTTTAAAATCTTTTTAAGTGTCTGGCCTCTAATATCGACGGAATTTAAAAAAAAAAAATGATATTGATGTTAAGTTTTTTATTTTAATTTATTTTTGTTATGTGGCCTGCTAGATTTTTTCAATTTCGTCGTCTTATTAGGTATTTACATACTTTTACAGCGCGTGTAGCCTGTATTAGGAGCATAACTTTTGGTCAATGGTTTTACTAAATTTAACGTAGTTACTCGTACTACCTTGATCAGGTCATAGTGCTCTAAAATGCTTTAACTCAGAGATATAATAATCCAAAGAAATAATCTCTAATAGATGGATATTAAAATCACTAACTCGTTGCAGTAAATGAAAATGTCAAGTTCTATGACTGGACACATTTGTTTGCAATACATTTTGTTTGATTTCTATTTTTAGAAAATTAAAATCATTTATATGATTTTTAATTGATACAAAACTGATTTAAGGTCCTATGTTTTAATGTTTGATCTTGTTACAATCTGTATAAATTATATTTTTAATATATACTGTCTAAAAATCATTAACTCTCCAACGAAACTTGTTGTTACATGACGGTTGTAATGTTTAGTTAACTTACTTTTTAATAAGTAGTTAGGTTTTTTGATTTACTTTAAATATATTTTAATACTTCAACCTAGACTTAAGGTTGAAGGAATGACACGTCTGGAGTTGATACGATGCTCTTTCTTTTACGAGTGGTTAGATCTGCTCCAACCTTAAGCCTTAATTACTTTCATTCCATCGCTTGAATTGGAATACGGAAATAATCTGGGTTATACAAAGAAATCCAGGAAAATAAATAGTGCGAAACTCGTTTCGCATTGCGAATAGTAAAGACTTTTTGGACGGACTAGATCATTTATCAATGTTTTGTCATTAATTATTGCTGTAAAATAAACAAATGATACTTTTTGTAGAAGACATGATGCAGTAAATCTTTGTCTGAAACCTCATACGAAGAGGATGGTCAGTTTTAATTCATTCAAATCTTTCTTCTTGTTTTCATGTTTCTAAGTAACTATAATTTTCTATATGTGATGTGGATACTAGTAGACGATGTTATACTGTTTTGTGTAAAAAATTTAAGTGAAAATGCAAGTTTTCGTTTCCTTATTAAATGACACATCAATAAAATTGTATATACAAATTGGTACAGACATTTCAAGTGATCATTTTAGTCCACGATACGTGTCTTACATAATCAGGTATTCAACTCGGTTGTTGTACGCGACACAATAATAAGGGGTATTTATCAAGCACATTGCTTAGCTTACTCAATGCTATATCTTGATTTAAGTAGTGTTGGTGACGTACTTGTGTTGGTACCAAGTGACTCGATTGTGCAAACTTTAATAATAATATCTAGTTTGAAAAAGCAAACGTGCTTTTTAGTAGCATAACAGAAATTGTATAGAAATCATTGAAAAATAAGTTTTTTGGTTCATTGACTAATTAGATAGCGTTTCATGAAGAGTAAAGGTTGTAATAGCCAAGTACACACCCGCTACGGGAGCAATACTGTACCAACTCGAAGCGTTCACTATTGTTTGTATGAAACTCCACACTTTAACGCACATCTCTTAACTTGTAACGCGCTTACAGCGAGTCGCCCGATGGTTGTCAATTATCCGCCCACCCTGTTAAACGGGCTGTCATTTACAAGAAAAACTGTCATAAGTTGTAGCAAACACGACACGGTGAGTCGAGGCGTTCGCTATCTAGTGCCGATCCCTTGCCGAGGCTTTGCTGTTCCCTTTACGTAACGTGCTTCCGTATGGTTGACGCCTGGTTGGTGCTGTTCCCGTGACTGCTGGGTTGATTTGCTTCAACTATTATTAATAGTTTTATTTATTCAAACATTATTTTAATTTATAATTCTCGTTCACATCCTAGAGAAAAAGGTATTTCATTAATCTTCATCTATCTATATTTTCATCAATCATAAGTGAATTTCAACGCAGTAGGTAATTTCAACGTTATGCACATGTAATATCTGTATCGATCTTATGATATTCAGTTAAAACAAAAGTAACTCGATGCAACAGACAGTGTCGACAAGAGTTGAAACCCTTGCACGTCACTATCCCTCTGCGAATTATTGCCAGCTCCTGAGCACACCTGCGTCTGCTGCTTAATACACTCCCAGCGAAATTTATTCCACATCCATAAATAATAACATTCGACTTTCCATTGAACATAATGTGCAATAAATAATACTCCACCCCTTAGACTTATCTGACGATTACCGCGCACGATATATAGGAATCCATTATTTTTACGACCTTTTATTATGAAATAGTTTTATACTTTAATATCACGGAAAAAAGAAACATTGTTTATGGATTGTAAGAGCATACTTGTATAATAATAAAAATATGATATGATTATCATGAATTAGAAAACTAAAAATTATTCAATTAAATTTGGGAACAAATATGTTGTAGCTAAAAGAAGTTACACTATAAACAGAAATAGTGTTTAATTAAAACCACAATTCTTCGAATTTGTGGGATCCGACAGTTAATGCGATTATTGATTTGACGTCAAACCGATTTGTAATAGCAACGCGATCGGAAGTATCGAATGAATGCGCCTAAATTCCCAGTACTGCCTGAATAATGAATGCCAAGCTGCAGTCTATAGGATTGCTTACTTTGCAGTGGTCATCGGAATCTCTTGGAAGTCGTCAATTAAAATGCTATTATAGAACGATAAGGCGTCATAGGACACATACGAACTAATACACACGATTGTTTCAAATAAGTATATTAGAGAAATCGATATCTGTCTTCTAATAGCCTAATCAATCTCGTCTAGCCTGACAGATAAGATGAGACAAGATAACTCTTTATTGCACACCAGATACAATTACAAGTAAATTACAAATTCATTCGATTCGAGGAAATGTATAATTTAGACAGTCTGACTGATTATTAGGCATAATAAAGACTCCTGCTTCCTTCTGGGTATACTTCTGAAAACCGTACCGTAACTTGTTTTTGTGCTCCTTTTGGGTAGACTCAGTCTTTTTTTTGAAGTTTATAAATATCGGCTTTGTTCTTATCTTAAGAAGCATTTATTCCAAATCCTCTACTGTGTCTTTCCTTACTCTATCATTCTGAACTGAATCTCACTAACATCCGTTTTTTTTTTACAGGAGGTCAAGCGCGGGGCTGCTGGCACCGCAGTTGGCCTGCCAGTCGTCATCACCTGCGCCGGCGACTGCCCCGCCCCTCCCCGCGCCTGCGTCACCCCCTCGCATCGTCTCCGCACCGCCCGCGCAGCACCCCCCACCCCCTGAACCCGCGCCGCAACCTGCGCCCGAAGACGGCGTCAGATTGCGGAGAGCGCACACCGTGGCAGTGCGGGACTACCTTAAGAGAGAGACGCAGACTTTTTTCGGTGTGCAGAGGGATAATGAGAGGGAACAAAGGAGGCTGTGGTATGAGAGGCGGAGGCGGCATGCGGCGCGGGCGCTGGGCGACCTCCGGCTCGATCTGCCGCCGGACCATCATCCTGATGATGATGATATTAGGTGAGTTGGTTCTTCTTCTGTTTAGGTGAAGGACAGCACGTCCAGATAAATAACAACTGATGTGGCTTTTTCAGGAGTAATAATTAGATATGCTGACGACTATACATACTCTAACTCTATTTAAGAAGGTAGCTTGTTCAGAGTACATTAGGCAAAATGTAGGTCTTTACCCATTCTCTTAATTTGGCAATCTTAATTTTATTTGATAAATATCTGCCGCAGTTAATACATAAAGTATATTTACTTAATATTTCCACAACACAGTACTGTAAGCACATCAAACAGTTTTACATTGTTTGAAGCTTACACGGCGCTGGCACTTGAGTCTCATATTCAGGCTGCAAGATTAAATGCAGGTGTTAAACGTGTCCCAGTTTCTTAACTATTGTAAGGTTCTTGAAAACTTCCATCTCATTACAAAAAGGAGGTAAATTTCTCGATTTCAACTAGCAAAGCATGTTTCTTATTACCTTCTTTATGATTAAAATTAGCATCTAATAGTAGTTGAGAGAACGTACTGGTATTTGTTTTAACAATAGTACATTATGAAACAAGTGTGCTAAGTTGACCATTATATACAAGGCGATATTGTGTGCGCCATAAGAAAGCCGCGTATATTATGGTCACAGGCACACGTGTTTCATACGACGTTTTTCAACACACTTGCGAGGAATAAACAAGACTCTTCATCAAGTAAGTTTTAATTATTAAAACAGTAAAGATACATTTCACTCCATTTTGATGGCAAAAGACTATCGCACGCGTTATTCGCCTCGATACGTATGTCCGGCGGAGTTAATAATAGGTTTTCTTCATTTTCTTCACTTGAAGAAGACATTTTCTTTAATATTAAACTTCACAATAATAAATCCAAACTTCGTCACAGCCGACAGTTAATTTGGAAAAAATGGCGCGTTGTTTTTTTTTTCTTGCCGCGATACCGATGCGCGCGCAAGGCTAAGGCGCGAACTAGATCGGCCAACAGCCAAGATTTAAAATGTAAAAATTCGTGTTTAGAACACAAATTACAGAAAACGTTAAATTAATTTGTATTATTTTTTAGTAATAAAGCTGAATTTACCATTTCTTGAAATAAATATGTAGATACTGTTATTTTCGCATAAATACTGTTTGTTGCCAAAATAAAAGTTATAACCCGACTAAATTATATCGCTTCTTCTTCTCACTTACTACTTGGTACTAGGGTACAAATGTAAATTGGTCGGGTTTAATAAACTAAAGGCACTAGTGCAATAATATAATGAAAAAGCACGCGTGTTTAATATCTAGGATTAGGAGCCAAAAATCGGTGGAATAAAAACGTCATTTTGAGCAAGTGTGTTGAAAAATATTTTTAAAAATTAAACGGCCTACAAAAACTATGTAAAAAGCGTGCAATAACGCGTTTGTTTTATATTTATTTAGGAGGAACGAATTCTTTTGTAGTTGGTGCATGATGTTAAGCTTACGTGCACCAACAGTCTACGCACATTATGCACTGACTTATAAGAATTTATTTCTCAAGGCAAATGCGTTATTTTAGTCGGATTATGTAGGCGGTCAGTTTAAAAAAAAACTTTTTTTTTTAGTTATTACTCATACCCATGTATCAAAAACTACTGGACCGATTTTAATGAAACTTACACTGAGCCCTAAGTTGGAATATTCCTGATTGAACTAAACAAGAATAATTTCGCCATGACTTCTTATTTCCGAGAAATTCGTAGACGAACATACATAGATCTACGAAATTGATACATCGCACACGTGTTTGGAAGCCTTACCAAATCAATATACTTAAATATTGTAAAATTAGACGATATCACATACATACACATTAAATTGATTACTCTAATGTATTGAACTAGCGGTCCCCCGCGACTTCGTCCGCGCGTTTTGAGTTTGCTCCCTCCCCTCCCGTCGCAGCGTGATGTTTTATATCCTAAAGCCTTTCTCAATAAATAAGCTATCTAACACAGAAATATTTTTTCAAATCGGTTCAGCAGTTCCTGAGATTAGCGCGTTCAAACCAACAAACTCTTCAGCTTTATAATATAATTAGCGCAAGCGCACGTTGTACTTAAGCTGCGAACATTATTTTGGTGCGGAGTTATGTTAAAACTGTGATAGCTCCTAAGATATTTATTGGAATCAAATGATATACAGGCAACTTTGTTCTAAATGAAATGCTCGTGATGATGAATGTATTTATTTTGATAAGAATAAATACCTATGTGTATAATACACCTCTAAAAATGATGCATTATTTTTTTTACAAATTTATTAACATAAAAAAAGGTTGTAGTAAGTCAACCATAAAATATAGACTTATGCTGTCGCGGACTTTATTATAGAACTCTTAATGTTGAACAATCTTGTCATACATGATTTTTGTGTAACTTTAGCGATTTCCGCAGCGTACGCAACGAAAGCTCTCAAAAGGAATATCTTTCTCCCGTTTTCGCAACATTTTTCATTGCTGCTGTGGTCTTGTGAGACGATCTTTATGTTATATAGCCTAAAGCCTTCCTCGATAAATGGACTATCCAACGTAAAAATATTTTTTCAAATCGGGCCAGTAGTTTTTGAGATTAGCGCGTTCAAACAAACAAACAAACAAACAAACTCTTCAGCTTTATAATATTAGTATAGATTTCTGAAAATGTGTGTTATTAGACTTACACACGAAAATAAATCTAGACGTTGATGCCATACATGAGAGTACATAACAAGCTTAACGCAAACAAAGTAACGCTATTACAATTTAGTTTCACCCAGAAGGTCATGTTGTAGTTTAAAATATGGTACAATGTTACGAGTAATAACTCCTTTAATTTTACAACATTGACAAATAGCCTCATCGGATTATTGCTTTATCGTTATTAGTTCCATGGGGCCTTATGTATAGTTTAATCGGCTGTTTACTTTACATAACCGCAATCCACATTCGGCTTATTATTTAATGGCCAATCCCCCTTCGGCTAATTGAGTGAAGTCAGTGCAAATTAGCGAGATAATTGTAATTGCTGACCACATTTGCTTTTATAACTATAGTTAGGTTATGTTGCAATTTGATATTATTTCCGACAGGGTGCACTCTACTTACTTATGTGCTACCTACCCATTCTACCTATTGAGTATTTGGTTCGTGAATTTTGTTGAGGAAAAGTGTGACATAATGCAACTCTCATTTGAAGTAGAAACGCGTCCAATGCTACTTTAAATGTCTACCTATTAGGATGACTGAACTGGATCACTTTTAGATACCAATCCAATACGAGAGGACGGCAAAGGAGTGGAACTCGCAGCCCGCATCAGTGTGTCCTAATGATTACAATCCGAATCTATTCAAAGTTCGAGTGAACCGGCTTTTTCTGGGCGAGCTTGTTTCATATTCGACTTCGTCTTAGTCACACTAGGTTTGGTCTGGCGTCAAGAGCGAACCCATACTAAATAAAATAAAAAATGTATGGAAGAGGATGAGTGCGAAACCTTAGGATTCATTTTAAAAAAAGGAATGATTTAACTTTGTGGCATTTAGTACTAAATAATAATGCATAATGAAACTTTGATATAAGTAATTTAACTCCAGCGTGCGAGTGTAAAGGGGAACCGTAACAAAAATGACATAAATTAAATTCGTAAGCCGAGCAGACTTTCAATTAGGTACTAATCCACAGACTATCAAATTACAATGAATTACCAAGGGCATTAGTATTCCGAGTGCTACAAGATATTACAATTAATGACGCTCCCTGACTAACAATATCTTGGCCCTAGAGTGTTTTAATTATAAATACTTAGTACCTACCTAGTAGTAGATGATGATGATTGACTTTTCATTATTTTAAAGGGTCGTGCTACTTAATTACAAAAGTTGAGTGGAAATTGTCAAATCATTTACATATTCAATGCAGATATTAATCTTTGTAAGTTGTATGAAGTCATGAAGTTCTTCCACACAAGACATGAAGTGTTTACGTACGTACGTTTGTACATTATACATATGTATATTATTAATATTCTTATAATATGTATGTATATATATATCGTTTTAAACTTTAATGGAGAAAAAGTAAAATATAATAAAAGATAGAGGTACATGGCAGCAATCCCGTATATAACTATTCTCATGTATGTATCCTCAACATTTTGCCCGACTTCAGCGAAGCTCAAACGTTATATGAATAACTATCAGCTGTTATCGAACTGTTAACGTGTATAACAAGCACATGTCGAGAATGCCATATTAAATAACCTCCTAACCTTTACGTTGCCCTTTGTGAAACGCCATTATAAAAACAGCATAAGTGGGTATCGAACAAACATCTAATGACCACATCTCGCTGTATTCTGTTTGTTCCCGTTTCGTAGATGTTTATAGAAAGCATTGCCAGACAATAACATTTTATTGGCGGTGCAGTTTTGAAGCACAAAGGAAATTTAAACTCGTGCATTTGTGTTTACCGTATGGAGGGAGCACGTTTTGAACGCTAGAAATACCGAGTATTCTTGAGTGTTACAGTTATCGTTTCACGATGGAAGCATGTAGAGAGCATTGTTATCGTTATAATGGAATAACTAGGTAGTTGAGTGGTAAAGAGAAAGATAAAGTTTTAATTAAAAGCTTTTGTTAAACTAGCGCTTTATTTCTATTTATTTACTAAGTACTAGTAATTAATTACAAAACATAAACCCTTTGGGGCTCAACAAAACGTGACAAATGAGCCCACTTATATGCACTCGTGTATCCAGATATTTTGTATCGAATAAATTTCTGTTAAATACTTTTTTAATAAAGCTTATCAGGATTATTAATTGCATAGTACATTTATGAAAAAAGTAAATGATATGACTTCCAACTCAATCCAGACTTCTTTCTTCTTACCTAAAATATAATAAACGCGAAAGTTTCTAAGTTTCGATTTGTGGATGTATGTTTGTTACTCCTTCACGCGAAAACTACTCAATTGATTTAGATAAACCCTACAAAAATGAAGCTTATATATTAGCATAACATATAGGATATATTTCTTAAAGATATGTATTTAAATAGTAAAGATATGCCAACAATTGCATGAAGCCAGAAGAAATCTGTAATTTTCGCGCAATTGTTACGTACGCTGCAAAAACAGTTACAATATCACGTACAAATGTTTGCCGTAAATAGTTCTACAGATAAGTTTGCATCTATCTATCTCCTTAAGTTTGATTACTATAAAAACTTTATTCCATTGTTCTGTTTTTTTTTACAGCAATGTTTTTTTTCCATGGTATTTTCATTGACATAACATTGATAATTATCCGAATAAATACTTTATTTTTCATAAGCATGATTTTTCAAAGAATTAGATTCCAATAAATATCTAAGGAAATCTCTTAGTTTTAGGCCTGATTTTGCCAACGTCAACGTCAACAAAAGTTTTTTTTCCTTAATACAATGAAATTAAGACTATTTTTTGCGCAACTTACACTATTCACCTTCCACAGTATGTACGGAGCGTCAGGCGCAGCGCCAAGAGAGGCGCGGGGGCCGGTGCGCGAGCGGCCCGACGTGCTGCCCGCGCCCGCCTCGCTCGATGAGCCTGCGCCCGCGCCGCCCACGCGACTCGGCAAGGACAGCGTGGCGCGCCTCACGCTCACAGGCCTTTCCTATGTTGTCACTGTAAGTACCTCTGCCATAACTGCCTCGGTGGCGCAGCGGTAAGAGGGTTGCACTTTAAAGCGGCGGCTGCGCCACAGGACCCGGGTTCAAACCCTGGGTCGGGCCAAAATTATATACCTGAGTTTTTTTGTTTAGAAATTCTTAGGGTAGCCCGGAGTTTGGATGTTGGCGGTGTTTCACCCCCGTGCCTCGGAAAAGCACGTAAAGCCGTTGTTCCTGCGCCTGATCTCCCTCCGATCATGTCAAATTGCTGTCCCATCGGGCTATGAGAGTGAAAGGAATAGAAAATGCACCTGTGTTTGCGCACTATAATAAATGTCCCGCGCAGTCGTTTAGTCGTTGTGAATGGCCACCGTAGTCGAAATCGGCTAGGGGGACTATTATTATTACCTCTGTCATAGAGTTATCCGGAAGGTTAACAAATTGGCATTGTAAAAGTTTGCGTGGTTGATAAAGAATTGCCAATGCAAGACAATGCTAGACAATATTGACGGTGAGGCAAGGACAAACTAATTTACTACTAGCGAAAAAGTATTCGCATCTTAGGTGTTCACGAATTTGCAATGCATCTGAGGAATGATTTTTTTGCGATAAATGCTTTAAGTCATAGGGTGGTAGTCAGTTTGTTTATTTGTGTTGTTCACAAATGTTGAAGTTAATTCAATTTATTGAATTTGTCAAAAACTCAGCTCAATTACCCAGTATTTCATTGCTATAGAGAATCGGTAATTGTTTTGTGTTAGTATTTCCCTCTTCTAAAATTACGCGTCCCTCAATCATGTCATGATTGATACGAAGTTGCATCAACAATAATAATATCCCACAAAAATAGATCGCTGTTCAGGATTTCCTGGAAACCAATTAACCAATATTCTATGAGATAATTTTGTTCCTCTGCCAGTTTGACCATTCCAAACTTTCGTAACGCTCCATCGAAATGGAAGTTCGTATTTTATGGGATAATGCATTCACGGTTTTAAAATGTCTCGGTCCAAATATCCTTTGGCTTTGGTCCAAAATAGTTGTCAATGGAGCCGCCTGTTCTCCCCTTGGATAAATCGATGCAAGTTCCTTACTTTAAACGACGTGATATTTTAATAGTTACTGTGTCAGTCACTCATGCTAGAACGAGAAAGTAAATAATAAAGACAATGTTTTATAGAGTATGGGATTACTATAATGATTTTACACATATAACTATTATGGGGTTTTATTTCAAAAGGGGATTCGCTCATTTACAAAAATACATGAGAGTCAATGACCCTAAAGAAGATTTCAATTTTATGAATTAGATAATAATACGCCAAGCTAACTTTCTGTAATTATTTGTAGCAGTGTCCTTTCGCTGTATACTCGTAGCTTTTGTTTCGTAGCGGAGTGGGCGTGGCCATAAATTCGTAGTCAAAACAAAAGCGCATTTGGAATTATTTCACTGAAGACTGATTTGCTATCAAGTTAGTAAGCAGATAAGTAAACAAAGGTACCTACCCTCCTTACGATGTCTGTTTGTGTTATTCAAAGGCTGTAAGCGGATTTGTTTACATTCCTGAAGGTATTGTTAAGGTCAAGATCATTGTATAGTTCAGAGAAAATATATAGACCGTGATGAATGCAAGTATTAGTGTTAATTTGGATTCTACTTTTATGAATTAACCGGGGACTAATGCAGATCTCATAATCAATGAAAATTTTAATACTCATTTTTGTTTCACATATTGATGTGATGATTACCTATGTTTATATATACCGTTTTTTGCCTTACTAGTATTTTTAACAAATACTAATTAATTTATTTTTTCAAATCAAAGCGCATAGTAAACGAATTCACATCTGTCAATTCCATTACCATTAATAGGAGATTATCAGGGATTAGGTTACCCAGCTTATCCACCTAAACACATACATAATGACACATTATTGTGTATACACGTCATGCTCACGGGATCGATAAAATATGCATGTTGGCTCACTTAGTACTGTGCTAGGCTGCAAACATGACGACTAATAAAGTTTATTATGGCATAAAATAGTTGCCCCAAGCCTGCATCATTTGGTATGCAAAATAATGTTGTTCAAACCAGACATATAGTAGCTTTTGTTTCAATGCAGTTGGCTTAAATCAGAGACTGTGTCACCAGTAATAAAATATTTCAAGTGCGTGTTGTTTCACATATCGGATTTGGAACAATAGTGTTTCTACGAGCTGTTTTACTATCCCAGAAACGTTGCGAACAATTGCAGATATAAACTATAAAGTCCTATTTTCTTTGCTTGTCGAATATTGTAAACAAGCTTGACATTTTTTTTAACGAAATAATTCAGTTTAAAATACTATTTGTAAATAAACTAGATAAACACAAAATTCAAATCCTGCATAGGCAATTAATCGTTAACCACTGAGATTTTCTATATAAATTAGTTTTATCTACTGGTATTGATTATCCCTATCATTATAAAAGTAATGTAAGAACTGGTTACAATATTGGACTAGCTGAGAAAAACGGACTTTACATGCAAGTTTCATAAACAAACAAAAAACGAGTTAAATAGCCGATGGACTCCAAATGCGTTTTATAAATAAGTCTACTCTCTTTCGCATATGAAATTGTAGCGTCTAGTCCAACGACGATCGTAATAAATAAATAACCCATCTTTCATTTAACTAAACGCTTAAAATACCGCAGGTAAGCAATAAATAATAGCTGTTTTACTAAATACCAGCAAGCTATATACGTAATCTAGCGACCAAAGCCGTTATGGCCACAGGTGGCATAGTTAGCCACTAACCTAGTTTCAAGGTAGCTAGGTATTTAAAAGTTAGGTAAATACCCTCCGTAGCAAGCTTTAAAAGCCGTTTTAAACCCGGATTGAGGCTTCATGCGTGCTTTTTACAAGTTTTAAGCCAGTCCTTAGCATACGTATTTGAGTAAACAACTAAATAACTCTTGCATACAAAAATAGAGACTGCTTTTTAGGGTTCCGTAGCCAGATGGCATAAAACGGAACCCTTCTAGTTTCGTCAAGTCTGTCTGTCTGTCTATCTGTCCGCCCGTATGTCACAGCCACTTTACTCTGTAACTATGAGCATCACACTATTGAAATTTTGTAGGAACACGTATCCTGTTAACTGCTTTATGATTATCATACAAGAAAATGGTAACATTTAAGGGGGGGGGGGGAAACTTCCATACATAAAACTAAAACAAAAAAAATGTCAAACCCATTCGTGTAGGGTGTCTATGGATAGGTCTTTTAAAATGATATTGAGGTTTCTAAAACCATTTTCTCTTAATGTCTAACGTTTAAGAGATAGACGCTTTCAAAGTAGTAAAATAGGCCTCTAATTTTAATGAAGCGAATGTGAATTTCGAAAAAAAAAATTAAGAAAATTTATCAAGGAAAATTGGTTTGGACGGAATCAAACTAGTAGTTCTTTAGATAATTATAGCACATTTTCAACAACCGCTAACATAACTTTGTTCTTCATTCAAATACAATGAAAAAAAAGTTATATTTGCTGTCAACAAAATATTGTGGTATTTTACTAAGTGGAAGTAAGTGGATTGCCTAATTCAGTTAAAGTTGGCACGGATCCTTCAGTGCGCGAGTCCGATTTGCACTTGGCCGGTTTTTTGATGTGTTCAAAAGGCTGTAAGTTAGGTGTTTTGCATTCTTTCTATTTTTCGAACTATGATGATTTGTCTATAACTTCAATCATCTAAACATGGACCGAATTCTCTTCATAAGCATGAACGTATTCGTAAAGATAAAATAAGAAACCAAAAATATGCGCATGGGCGGGACTTGAACCAGCAACCTTTTTACAGACCGGGCCAAACGCTCTTATCAATTGAGCTACCGTGCTGTCAGTCCGACCCTGCGAAATTTGTGGTTTCTTATGAAAACGTCAATTGCGTGACGCTTAGCGCCATCTAGCCGTCTGTTTATGTAACAGATGGCCCAAGCAGTTATTCTTTACAGAATAACTGCTTGCTGCTATACTTTACAGAATAAATGAACGTATTGCTTGTGCAGCTATATCACTTAATGCCCAGGCATATTTAGAAAGACATTGTTAAAATCTTAATATTACTGTAGGTCCAGAGCTACATAAAATTAAGATTTAAGACATTGTTTCGTAAAGGGTAAGAAATGGGGTTTCCAGGTAACATTGTACCTACTACAAGGGCTTACGTAAGCGGTGCGGTTAAACAATGCAACCGACAAGGATGCAACTATCACACCTAGCTATGTTAGAGCAAGATATAGCATACGCGAATTTCGCATGCTGCAAGATATTGCGTTGGTGTGCTAACGGCGTAACCCAGTGCACTTAGTGACTTAGGCTTACGGTACATAATTGGAATGATGAGGATTTAATATACTATTTCAAATCAATTTGTTATGTCTAATCCTGGTTAAGCCGGTCAGCAACCAGTCACCATCAAATATTACTAATGCCAAATTAATATACAGGGTCTCTCCCGATTCGAAACTGTGTTGTCGTGGTTATTTAAGTCAGGTTTAGTAGAATAATTTCAGAGGTTACTGCGTGAAACAGTCTGTGTTTTCGATTTGAACCATCTTTTCACTCGTGAAAGTGAGATAGTGCGAGAGCGACGACAAAAATCAGACACGCACATAGTCGGAGTAAATCCGTCTAAAGCCCGTTTTTCTTTGCGTGTCAAATATTGTAAACAATATTGATATTTATCTTTAACAAAATGATTTATTTCAAAATAAGATAAACCAAAACTTATCATCTACTCAATTAATTAACCGTTGAAAGTAGATCTTTTTAAACCAGATAGTTGATAATTTCTTTTTAATAAATATTTTAATTTGCCAAAAAATTCACATTTCCGTAGTTGCTGATTCGAGTGCCACCCGTGCGCAATTTGTGGTTTCATATTTCTTCTATATGATTATAATATTTAACACTGCGAGTGATAAAAAACATTTAAAACTTAAACACACAGTTTGTAAATTCTGATTTTATTTGTGAACAAATATGTGATCGCAATTTTAGCCCACTGACCTGTGTCACTCACAAATACAAGAGTATAAAAACATTTTTTACAAAACAAAATACCCGTACAAAACAGCTAAAGCGAAAATAAAACTAAGTAAAACGTTTAAGACAATTTCAATCGCGATGTGACATTCTTGGACCCATTTCAAGTTAGTTTGTTTGACGTTAAACGCACCCTCGGGTTCTGAGGTCCTACTATCTGAGACAATAATCCCGTTTTCGGATACTACCACCCCTTTCACTCTCAAGGTCGTGTTGGCATGAATGAAAGAGACAAACGAATTGGCCTCTGGTAGAGCTACTTTTATCGTCTCGTATAATTTTTGTGTTTTCTCCAAAAATAGAAAAGCAAAGAATATGTTAAGAGTAATACACATGTAAACCACAATGTACCACACACTACTAAAGTAGGTAGTATTAAATGGAGCAGACATGAAACGGTGGCGTTCCAAAATTATCTTTTTGGGTGAATGATAGCGACCATGAATTGATTCATCCCTAGGAAGGATGGAACACAAAGTTATCGCTATATCTATTAAAGAAGCCCGCTGCGTTGTTTTAAAGATTCAAGCATACTTACATTCATAACATAGGAACGCGACTTTGTTTTATACTATGTAGTGATGATACAACCATAAATACACTTACGAAATTTCGCGCAAGTGTATGAAAGCCTTAATAACTCAAAATACTCAAATATTATTAAATGCTAACGACATCACATTGAATTGATAACCTCTGCTATGCTATTTTTGAATAATGGAGGTATATTTTTTTTATTGGCTGTATAAGCCATGCTTGGTTTAAACTTTGTGCAATATTTTCTGTGATAAAAGGGTTTGTGTAACCTCACTTCGTTTTTACCTTAAGTCGGTATTTGAGTTATACATACCATATTCACAAATACAAAAACTACCAAAGTTCATTATAGCAATTTTAGCCGCAACTTCTTTTTATTAGATCCCGTACAAGCACACCCGCAGGCAGTGACTGGTAATAAATAAATAAAAGTGCAGGCGAAATTCCTGCGAAGCCACACTCTGTGGTGATGTGTCTTTGTTTATAAAATCCACCATAAAATCCCACATCGCATCGCTGGGTGTACGTCGTACGAACAAATGTGGTGAGACGCGCTTCGCATTCCTAAATTAAGGTTTTTAAACATGCTCTCATTGGGCTTTCGTTATAACAAGCTTTGTTAGCTAAACAAAAAATATGGTGGTAAATAGGTATGAGTTTAATGGTTTGAATATTTTTAACACTCGCAGTGTTTATTTATAAATTTATAACGTAATTATTTTTTTAAGGTATGAGTTTTTTTTAGAATAGTGTAATAATTTAATTTTGTCCTCGTTCTTTTCTTTTCTTATTATTCGCAGCAGATTCTCAAAACATCTATGTTTCGTTCATAATTACAAAATTATACAAAATAAATGAATTTGCCAACATTGTTGCAAATATTCTATAGTATAATATCTAGCAGACTGCAGTCATTTTTTTTAGAAATCATCATCATTAATTTTATTTATAGCTCTGCTCTAGTTAACTAAGTTCTTTTAAATTTTTTTTCGCTCTTCTCTTCATCTTCTGATCCTACACTACTAACTAAAATGTAAGAAATAAACCTGTATAGTGAACATACAAAGATTTCTTAAATTTCGGTTTTCGCCAGGAAAAATGTTTCGGGATAAGCACGACATTTTCATACCACGCAATTCTGTGTATAAATTCCCGTAACGATAGGCACGCTTTTATCCCCGTAAAGAACGACCACATTACTAGGATGCCAATTTTTACAAACTTTTACCTTTTAACCTTTCCTTTAGAACCTTCCGTCATAAAAGCACCAATTCTATAAATTCTCGGGCACACAAAATATTGGGACTGGATACTACGAGTAAATATATGACGGACAAATTAGGTCACACTTTTGTGTAACAAAATTTATGAAGTGACGTATTCTGGGGGCTTGTCCACCATGTAACGGGTGTGCTACAGTATATCGCTTGTATTCTGAAACTTAGCGGCCTGTTTTATACTGTGCTAATAATTTCCGGTGGCGTTATCTTTTCAATACTTCATACGAAAACCCCCCTAATTGAATTATTCGTCGTTTAGTGCTTATTTCAGATGGTGAAACAAACAGCTTCAAATAATAAAAAATAAGTATCAATGTTTTTTTCGTCTAAAAAGTTTAAAAAAATATCTGAAGTATATTCACGAACGTTTTTCACTCAAGACTTAAACTAAGGTCATAAACTGACCGAGTAAAACTCCAGAGAAAAGAAAATTAAATTGCATCTTGTTCAAGCTACAATGCGCTGCAAATATAGATAGAATATTACACAGAGTATCGTCGTGGCGTTCTATTCCGTGGTCACTGTAGTCATAAATAATGGCAAACG
Organism: Pyrausta purpuralis; assembly: GCA_963924145.1. Taxonomy (NCBI): domain Eukaryota; kingdom Metazoa; phylum Arthropoda; class Insecta; order Lepidoptera; family Crambidae; genus Pyrausta; species Pyrausta purpuralis. Next base: position 15,044,093 of record OZ001644.1, read on the forward strand.
CGGTCCGTGTTCCGGTTGCAATACCCGGAAATATCCCCTGCCTTATACGACTGTTTCCGTGGCGAGAACACGCTGATGAAACTGTCCCTTATATTGTATAGTATTGAGCTTGGATGAATTAACCACTGGATATGAAAAGCAAGAGCGAATGTATAAAAACATCATTAGCCAATTTCTGCGGGGCGGGGGGAGCTTGTCGTGTAAATTTTTGACATTTAGTGCATGAAAGTGTCGATATTTTTTTATCGATATGTGTGAAACGAATGAATGAACGAATCTTTTGTAAATAGACATATAATTTTTATCACTAAAACAATAAATTATATTACGGAAATGTTTAATGCACAAACCATCGAAAGAACAACTGAAACATAGAACGTTTATATGAACGGTCTGGCAAGTAACACTAACTAGAACTTCCTAAGACATTGTGAAACCACCCATAAGTACATACAGCCCAGCACCATTTAAATCCTCCAATGGGATAATTAAGCAGTAGATTTTTGCGTTGGCATTAAATCACACTGGCGTTAAATGGACACCACATATTCGGTAATGTTTTGTGGGGATCCATTTTGTCTCCCTTCGACCCACTTTTTATTCCTAATGGATCCACAAGAAATCTGAAATTATATTTTTAAGATTTATTGTCATAAAATATGAAGTTTAAAATTTTAAAGCAAACTGGTTTTTTTTTAAGATTACCTTAATCTACTCTCGAGCGAAACATTTTACAGATTTATTATTTTATTTTAAAAGAATTTATAAAAAATAATAATAAATGTTTATCGATACGATTTATCGACAATTGTCAAGTACAATTAAAATTAAACTGACAAGAGAACGAATGATAAACATACGACAATCCCACCGTATAAAGTATACGTTATCTTGTTGATTTTGTAGTAACTGACCACCACTTTTTTAAATGGCAATGTTACTTTTCTCTTGGAAAACACATTTCACTATTTTCATGAAAAATATCAGCTTTTTTAAGATAAAACGTTACTTACGTATGAAAATGAATATTTTTTGTCTTGCCGCTATAATTTTTACACAAAAATAAGCAACATTTACCCATTTTTTCCGTCAATGTTTCTCATTGAGCTCTATCACCGTACTGACAAGACGTCATCTGTAAGTGAGGCCAAAAAGCCCGCTTCGTGGCTAAGGGGGCACAAGCGAAATTTCCCGTCATTACGCGTCCAGTGGTTTATTCGTTCAAGGTATTGAGCTTGCTTTGTCGTAATTTCTTTAGTGCTTGGTGTATTTCAAATTGGAATTAAAAGCAGGTCAATTAGAACCGGGTGGTTACGGTGATGTAAAAAGATGGGTTATTATAATTTAGATACCAAAATCAACAATTAGTAGTAATTATACATTGTTATCTAGCATAATTTATATTAAATTTGTATCAATAGTGTCGGATCTGGTGTTGTGGTACATCTGTCGTCCTAATTTCCTTGACACAAGTGCATAGATAATTACTTTGGGATAAGGAAGCCAATTCGTGCAGCAATCGAACTTTTTTCGTGTGGTAATTCGATTGCTAGTTTAATCGTTTTACCTTAAAAATCGAGTAAAAAAAAAATACTATCGCTCGAACAAAATCTAAATACATAGAAATCTTGACCTTGCAAAATCAAAAACTATTGTTTTTTTGACAAAGAAAATTCGATCGGTGAAATTTTTTTGTGTACGAATTGCATGAGAATTGCCTCCAGAACAATGTGTGATTGATGTCCTATTGGGGTAAAGGATTAAAAAAAAAAACAATGTAGGCTAGCTAAGCTAAAACTTAGGTAGGGTAAAGGGCTCTTTGTTTTGATTAGTTAAGGAATTGAAGTGGATGTCAGCATTCTGCAGTGACCCCTTTTCTTGATTGTGGCATAAAATGTTAAGGTAGGCATCCCAGGGAATTGGGTTCTACTCGCCCCATCGGAATATTTAAATGCAAATCTAACCTTCGCAAGTTCTTAACTTTTTTGTCTGAGAAATGTGATTCAAAGAGATTTTAATTTTGATTTAAAAGCTGGCACCTTTTTGCCATAAAGTGCTTTATGATTTTCTCCTTTCAACTTAGCGGTAAAGTTAACGATCAATTTGAAAGAATTTTAATGTTGGAATAGTTTTAATTCATAAAACCATTTTCTTAGTATAAAAAAGTACTTACTGAAATGTGTGTTCATTTTACGATCGTTTTGATGTTCTTTTATGTCTTGAATACTAGAATTTACCTTGGTTAATATCACAATCATTTTACAAAATGAACATCAAAATTGGCTTTAGAAGAAAATAGAAACTGATATTCTGAGGTCAATTTTTCTTATCTAGCAGAGTTGTATGGACAAATATCGATATTAATTTGTGGGTAACATGAGAAAACGCAATCTCATAGTTTTCAATTTCATGAAATCCTATGACTCTCTAACAAAAATGAAATAGGAATTTACGACGGTACGACTATGTGAAAATGATACTAGGATTCAGACATTCCATTTTCGTCTGTATATCAATGACCGAAAAAAATGAGTACGAACATGATTTTGTGATCGTATTTTATGTACTTGTTTGCACTTTGTTTTGTAGCCTTTAATTTACAAAACACTAGCTCAGAATTTACTGATTTTGTGCATAAAGCACTGTAACGGAATCTTTATTATGAGCTAAGCTGCTGCGCGAATGAAAAAAGAGTTCTTTCTTTTATCTCAATCTCGAAAGTAATGCAATTTAAAAATAGCTTCTAATGCTGAAATGCAAATAATAATAACCTCGGATAGTAAAAATGGGAGCTATATTTTTTCGATCACGATTAAAATCTGTTTGAGCACAATTTTATATTTTACGAAAACTGTTGCTATAAATGCTGAAAATAACTTTTGTTAGGACTTTTAGAATTCACTGAGTACTCTCTTTGTCATAAAACTAAAAACAGTCTAATGCGAGTTGGACTCGCACACAAAGGGTTCCGGCCGCGTCTATGACTAGGTAAACAACATAGATTAATATTTCAATTGCCTACCTGTTGCCATTATTGATATTGAGCAATCATTATGAAAATTGCGTTTGTGTATTTAAAAACGGTAATCAAATATTTTTTTGAATTAATGTTGTTATATTGATATCAGAAATACATAATTTGTAAAAAATTCAACTCAGACTGACGGACGGACGGACTCGGGACAGTATTACAAAGACTTCATACCGTCCCGATTTTACCCTTCGGATACGGGACCCTGGAAAAAACTTACGCTGCGTTTTAAGATAAAAGTCGCTAAAGCTTCGTTTCTATGAAACGCATGATACAACAGCTACCAACCAAACAAAACTATTTATCTATTGAACTTCACTGCATTACGTTAAAAACAAAACTACTTAATTATTAGATTTTTTCTATGATTGGCGTGACAGATGATGATGTTTTTTTTTCTAAGGCGGTGACAAGACGTTCGCGGCAGTCGACGTCGGCTCAATGGTCGCGGTCGTTCCGGTCCACCGTGACGTCACCACAAGATGACGTCGAGGTGGACGACGTGTTCTTCGCGCCGCCGACGAGTCAGCCGCTGACGCAGCACCATGACGACGGCGACCAGCCTGACGGACCTAAAGGGTAAGCATTTAAGGTTTTAATTCTTTTGCACCTGAATTCAACCAATGGCAACGGAAGGTATTTTTTTGCACCGTCGAAATATTAGCTTCTCGCAAAACCATGACTAGGATTCAGTATGATGGACCAAAAACTGACATTTTGGTCCATCATACTGAATCATATAGCTTTCAGTATCAATTCAGTAAGAATTTTTAACGCTCTTCTATTAGCCCGTGTGTACTTTCATTACACCTCATTAATAGCAACATCATATTGACCAGCCATTTTAGTTAGTCTTGCCAAATTGTGTGATGATAGTAGGAGTTAAGGTTGATGCAGATCTAACCACTCGTAAATGGAACAGCACCGTATCAACTCGAGGCGTTCAGAATTATTTGTAAGAATCTCGGATTGAGATCAGCTCAGGAACTCAGACCCACTCACGACCGCGCCTGCGATTATAGCTAGTCGTCCGAGGTTCATCGACTATCCGTCCACCCTGTCAAACGTGCTGCCATTCACATGAAGAACTGTCATAAGTTGTAGCAATCGCGATCCGTCAAGGCGTCTGCTATCCGTAGCCGATCCGATGCCGCGGCGTTGCTGATCCAATTATGTAAGTGCTTCCGTATTGTTGATGACAATACAGAGCTGTTCATTCGGGGTCTTCCTCGTCCTCGGGGCTAAGATTGAACCTCTAGAACTTTCCTGGTCATGTAGCCGAATGGTCACCTCATAAAATGTCCGTACCACCGCAGACGGCTTTATTGTTGATATTCGTTAGATATAAATGGGAATAAGTATTATTTTCTTTGCTTTTTAATTTTAAATGCAATAATTTTCCTATTTAGATTAAGCAGAATTAATGCGAGTAGACTTTAACAAAAAGCGATAACTACGTGCAGAGTTTAAACAGCGTACGCTCAACTTGCCGACCTCAAGGATTACTTGACTGCCTTCTTGAATGATACACGCCGAAGTCAATCAAACTCAAGATTGCAACTGGGTTCCCTTAGCTAGTTATCTGTTTTGAACCGTGACTGATATTAATTGGACGGTACAAACTATCTGCAGCATTTAATTTTACATTTCCTATGATACTAACGCTACATTTTAATGGTCTTACGATGATAGCTGAGTCTGTGGTCCGTAGTTGAAAGATCTATTTAGTAATTTGGGCTTTGCCATCATGTTCAATCTGACTTGAAAAAAAAGAACAGCTAGAGTTGAATACGAATAGCGTTATTTATAGTAGAGCCTTGGCCACGAGAAAGCAATCATGTAACAATTACGTGTGATATTGGATCCGTCGGCGTTCCTCTCGGATTTCATACTCCACTTACCTCGGGATGCATGCGCTGAGATGCATAAATGCGGAATCTGTTTGTACGAGTGGATTAACAATTTTCAACCTGATCGCATAGACATGACACTAGCTAGTTGTATTTGTAGATTGTGGTATTAGTACGATTCTTTGGATATAGACGACGAGTTGCGAGAAATAAACGGTAACTATGGTCGGAGGTTTAGAACTCAAGTTTGTTCGTCCTGATTACACATGAAAAAAAAAAACTTGTTACTTAAAACTTTTGTTATTATTAGTGCAGCTGGTCTTGAAATCGGATTGTTAACTTACTAGATGTACTTAATCCCTATTATTATCTCTGTTAGCTTATGTATGGATAATTTTATGTATTGAATTTTATGTATGTCCATGTAGGTTTAATTTGAATTATTTATGTAAGTTGACGACGTGTTTAGTGTATTGGTTAGAGCTCCTGACTATTACGCCGGCTGTCGTGGGTTCGAATCCCGCAAAGGGCAAATGTGATGAGCACGAACATTTGTACCTAAGTCATAATAATAATAATAATAAACACGCAGGGCAGCTTGTGGCGAGCTGTTTGGCAGTAGAGACCCCACGTACCTGATTGCTCCTGGGAGAACCCATGTTCTTCATCTCTGTCTTGCTTTCACTGGCCGGCCAGAGTGAACGCTGACGAGGAACAGGATCTCCCACCTCTTGCTTGCCTTCATTGGCTGGCTTGAGCGGAGACTCGCTAGAGCAGAGATGCTCGGCGGAAGGAAATGTGCCAGTAAGATGCTTGTAGGGATCTTGAACGATTACCGGAATTGTCCTGAGAGCCTTGGTACACTTCTCCACTACCTTAGCACCTCAACTGGTGTTGCCCCTTTGTTGTCTACGTCATTTAGTTCTTGCAACTAATTTGAGGGGCCCATCGACTGAGTGTGCAAGTCAGCCCCTGCCATTTTATCCGTGTGAGAAACATACGTGTGGCAGGGGCCATAGTTCTTCCATAACTGGTAACTGGTGGTGGTGGTTCCGGTAACTGGTAACCGTTAGTTATGGGTTAACCCCTATACCCATAACTAAGTATCTTTTTGTCCATATCTTGCAATAGTCCTACACAAACCGGGGGTTGTCTTGGATGCACTTGTATAGTGCATACAGGGATAATCGTCGGTTTGTGTCACACAGCTTTTAGATTAATGTTGTCAAACGGGCCTCTGCGTGTTGGCTTCGACCCCATGTACGCCTTCCAAAGGTCCGGGACCCTGTGGTCCCGAGATAGGAAAATGACTAACAGAACAATAATAATAATAATTGTGTCACACAGCTTTTAGATTACTGTTGTATAAAAGGGCCTCTGCATGTTGGCTTCGGCCCCATGTACGCCTTCCAAAGGTCCGGGACCCCACGGTCCCGAGAATGGAAAAGACACGACATAATAATAATAATAATAAAATATTTATTTACCATAATAAACAAAATATGTATCCAAAGTTTTCAGAACGTTTCATGGATGTTTAATATGTATTTAAGTATTTATGGGAGACGTCCCCGTCATAATCGTTGCCTGGTATTCGTAACACAAGGAAGAAAATTCTTTACTTCGAAACCACGACTATTGGTGGGTTGGCTGGCGAATATTTATGTATTTAATTACAAGTATATTAGTAGCTTTAGACTAATTTATTGCTGTTTTGTGTTATTTTTCGCCGTCTAAATGGTTTCTGCTTCACCCAATGGTTGTTGTTAGAGAATATGTAGTTGACTGGCAGAGAATGCTTTGAGCATTAAGTCCGCCATTTGTACTTATTTTGTCAGTGCTATAAATATTTAAATTATCATAATGTACTCTTTAGTCTTACTAAATTGTAATTGTAAAAGTTGTAAATTACTAATTCCGCCCATAAAATAATGTTAAAACCATTCTCAACATTGCAAGTGAAACTGTAAGCTTCAGAGTTAATGCAAAATTTAGTCTACATCTGCCTTTAGCTCAAAGAATAAATAAAAAATAATTATAAAATCTCTATCTCTAATTAAGTCTTCTACATCACATCTCTAAACCAAATATAATTATGTTGTTTCAACATTATAATTATGTTTCTCGCAGACCTTAATCGTTACCCAATTTGCTAAGTCTTGTATATGATTATAAATTAGAAGCTAATTAATCTGTCAAGCTGTTGCAACATGCGGCTGGAACGAGACTTGGGGCTGAAGCGATTATTAGCTAAAGTTTCCAACTTGCCTTGCTCGGTGGGTACTTACTTGAGACTTCACTTCCTCCCCACGAAACGTTGTGAGTTTTCGGGCGCAGCAATTTTGCTGAGTGAAAAATCTTTAATATGAAACTGATGAATTTTGCTGAGTGAAAAATCTATAATAATAGAGTTTGTTTGTTTAAAGACTGGAACAGAACAGGAACGACATTCCATTACATAGTTATATACATGGCGACCTAATAAAAGCGCGTAAAAATATGTTGTTGTTAGAAAGCTTATTTATCGAGTTAAACTATACGTACGAGTATATGATATAAAACAAAATGCTGTGGTCTTTGAGAGCAATACAGAGTCGCTGGCGGCTCCTACTTCTTTTATATAATATGTATTTACAACCAAAATCATTTCTGAAAGTCTAGGTGACATTGTTTTGGAATTCAAACCATCTAGTCTTTTTTTTGTGAAACGTCTGTACTTATTGAGAAAATATAGAATGGCAAAATGTCGTTATAAGCTTTTTAAGCTCATTGAAATAAAGGTACGTGCGATAATACGAGTAGGTAACTAGTAGGTTTTGTTTAAGAAACAAGAAAAGGTCTGAAATCGTCTATCATAAAAGTCAAATTATGTTCAGTTTTTTCAAATGATTGGTGTATTGGGTAGTTGGGCACCTTCTTACGTGTTGCTTGTGATATCGCGATATACAAATTATTTTTTGTTAACTGAAATTATAACGCGTACCCATAAATAATTATAACAATCAAATAAACTCGCATCCATTACATTATGATTGCTTTTATGACCAGCGGGTGAAGTCTGAAGCAAAATTTTTGACATTTCACGTAGACAATTTCAATTTTATGATTTTCTGATTCATCAGATATCATTTTAACTTACATAGCTATATTTTTAAAAAACCTCAAAAAATATTTGATTTTTTTTAAACTTCATTCAAAAATTCTTCTCATTCAATAAGTATACGAAAACACCAATTTTGTCTTAGTATTTTTCGAACGCCACCTGGTGGTTTTACAGGGAACTATGTCGAGACTTCCGCGCCTGTTTAACCATCGACAAACTGTACCCAAAGAATAAATCAAACATGGGACTAATCGTATGCTAATAGACAGATAACGTTATAAAGAACTTATAATTAATATATAAGAGGCAGGGCTTGGAAACCGGTATTTTTTCGGAACCGGTTTCACGAAAATATAGGTGGAACTTTTTGAAAAAGGTTCTCTGCGATCTGCGAGCAGTGAGCGCATTAACGTTTGTTTTTATTTAATAAAACGTATGTCGTTTATATATTCAATCAGATACGTACTGTGGTAATTGTTCGACATATTTTTGAAAATGTTAATTATATTATAAAAACAGTATAATGGCAAAAGGAATAATTCTGAAGAATCTGATAATTAGTATAACCTCTTTCGAAGAATATTTGGTCAAAAAACAAGTCTGGGAATTAACCGGTTTATTTAGGTTCGCAGTATCACTCTTATTTGGTTCCGCTCCGGAACTGAATTTTACGATAAAACCGGTTTAACCGTTATTATACCGGTAAATCTTGAACCGGTTTCAAGCCCTGGTAAGAGGCATAAGTAGGTACTTCGTATACATGCCATAGGAATTTGAGATTTGAAGTAAAGCACAATCAAGACCCATGCAATTTTAGATTTTCTATATCATAGTAAAAAGGTTTTCAAATTGTATAAATCTCATTGCTCGTGACTGTATTTCAAGTGCATGTTTGGTGCTAAATGATCCGAGATTTAATCTACGATTCAGAGACCCTTGTCAAACAGATTTGGGTAGACTGATATCTAGTTACATGATTTTGCTGCTATTGTATTTTTATTACAACGAAAACTTAGACCCTTTACACATTGCGACTTTTAGCAGCAATGCAGGCGCGATGCTAACGCGTGTTAGCAACGATGCAGTCGCGATGCAGAAGCTGAAAATTAACAAATTATGTACTGAATTTTGGCGACTGCATCGACGTTAAATTAAATCTGTTCATTGCGTGAGTCGCAGTGTGATGCTAAAAGTGATGCTAAAAGTCGCAGTGTATCTTCTGTCAAGGGGTCTTATTGATGCTACAATATACAAAAAAACATTTTAACGTAAACTGACAAATACAAAAACACTTATTTCGTGTTTTTACTGTAAAGACAAAAATCTCAATGACTAAAATGGTAACAGGATTAGGTATATCAATTAATTCTGTAACTTTCATTGAATTTAAATTTGTTCCTAGTGTTTATAAAGTTAATTTTAATAAAAATCAGTTAAGAAGATTTTCTTCTCGAATTCAGTAAATAAAGGATAATTGTATAGCTGTGTTTATAAATACGAATACGTAAAATTTGACTTAAATAGGTAGATAAAATAAAAAATAGAGCACAATTATCAATGTGACACACGTGCAGACAGATTAATCTAAAAATAGAGCTATGTTATTCGAGTTGAAAAAGGTGAGACCTAAAAAAATATTGGTCCGTCGCAAGTTTGCTTGCTGATTTTATTTCTCACAGCTGCGTTCTGAAATTGTAAATACTCGTATCATTTCTTTTATATCCACTATCATAGTGGATATACCTAAAGTACCGAGGTCTCTGGTGCCTAAATACTTTGAAACGAAAATCACACACTCTCGACACAATAACAAGCATTATTTTAAACAAGAGATGACGCAAGTTGCAAGTGGTTTTGGCTTTCGATGTGGTCAGGCGAGGTGACCTAGATTGTACTTTTACAAAGAAATTACGAATATTATCATTTTGTTTAATAAATATATATTTGACACCAACCACACACATTGCTCTGATTCCAAAGTAAGTAGTTAATGCACTTGTGTTCACATATCAGACTAAACGGTGGTACCACAACACCCAGACCCGAGACCGGGAATCGAACCCAGGACCTCGGAGCGGCGACGCCTTGAAACCAGCGTGCTTAGCCACTACACCATCGAGGTCCTCAAATGAAAGTCGTTAATGTATCCTGCCAAACGCCTTTAAACTTATAATAATAGTGCGATCTATATATATAAACATGAATTGCTGTTCGTTAATCTCAGTAAAACTCGAGAACGGCTTGAAGTATTTGTAGAGGTCTAGGGAAGGTTTAAAAGGCGAGAAAAAATCGAAAAACGCGCGGACGAAGTCGCGGGAAACCACTAGTTTAATATATTTATCTTGTAAAGTTCAATTTTATCATAATTCAATTGCTCCGTCCTGAGGTCCTGCAGCTAGTTTTCAAAATTAACTTGGTAACATTTCTTGTCGTCTTTTGAACCTTTTAACTCAGCTCTAAGCTAAATCCAACCGCTCTAGTCTGCTACCACTTTTACGCCGAACAATCAATGGTTGACTGCTTTTTTTTAGCTCATCTGGTAACCTCAACTAACAGTACTGCCTATGTTCTTTCCAGAGCTCGATCGCCGATCGGTTCCAGCGGGGTGGAGTATCGGAGACCAGAAAGAAGTGTTTCCTGGGGCGCGGGGGGCGCCAGGATACACACACCAATGCTGGAGCCTTTAGCCGACAACTCCAACCGGAGGCAGTTTGGCATGGGCGTCGTTGGGAGATTCTTTAGGTAAGCATTTGACGAAGTAGTTTGGAGCGGCGTTAACAGATGGCGCTAAGTGGGTGTTAGATTTCGATGGTTTTGCTAGAGTGGCCTGGACAAGCCCAGTCACCTTGAACACTCCGCCGAAGGGCAAATGCTAGACGCTCACGGGAACAGTAAACGGTTTGCGATTGGGGCACAGCACCTTGCAGGCTTCACGGCAACTTGTGGTCGTCCCAGATCACCGGGGGTCTTGTGGGGTCCCTGAGTTGAAGACGGGGAAAAAGGCTATCGCCTGTCACCCTAAACGCCCAGAAAGGGCAAAAATAAGAGGTTCTAGTAAAATGAACCTTTATGATATTTAAACTGATAACGTTATGATATCAACTAGTCAACAAACTATTTAATATAACTACGAGTCTAGTTGAACTAGTCTTTAGGCGCAAGAAAGTTCAAAATACCGACTTATCTATGCATAAACACTTTTTCTACTTTCTAAGTAATGGCTAAGCCAGCTGCATAAATGAATACTTAATTATACATGCGCTTATAATTTAAATGAAAAATTAACAATGCTTTAGTTGAGTTATGAGAAATATAACATATGCTTGCTTGAAAAGAGGTTATCGACTCCAATTCAGCACTTACCTCATCGATTCGTGTTATAATAGCGCAGCGTTATGTCAGCTACTAGTTTTTATTAAAACTATAAATACTTTTTAAACCTCGATATTAAGATTCTGTCCGGACACAGTCAAAACATGTTATAAGCGGGAAAACTTTACAAGCCCCCCGGCCTATAGAAGAACAAACGTGAATTATTTATATGTATTATTGATCGGCATATGACAACTCGTTACGAATTAAAAATAGGTTGCATCATATATTTTTTGCTTTTTAAGCAATAAACTTTAAAAAATCTTTTTGTCAGTCTTTTCGTTCTACATTTGACTTAAATCCGAATAACTTTTGTCAAAATGCTAGTATACACGTATCAAATTGCCAAAACTACACAATGTCAGTACAAATGAGACGCAACTGATTTGAAAATGGAGAATATGCTTCTATTTTGCACCTCAAATGACCATCAGATAGATATTTAGGCTTTTCCATCAACCATGACAAATTTCTTTAGAAATGAGCATACTAAGCGGGGAGACGAATCGGGGAAAGCGGGGATAAATGTATGAAAACATAGACCAATTCACACAACGAGCGATGGAGCGGGCTATGCTCGGTGTTTCTCTACGAGATCGAATCAGAAACGAAGAGATACGTAGAAGAACCAAGGTAACGGACATAGCCTTGAGAATCAGTAAACTTAAGTGGCAGTGGGCAGGGTACATATCACGAAAAACTGATGGCCGTTGGGGCAGGAAAGTTCTAGATTGGAGACCCTTCGACCAAAGACGCAGCGTAGGACGTCCACTAACAAGATGGACAGACGACCTTAAAAAGATCGCAGGATCAAACTGGATGCAGACCGCTAGTGATCGGTCGCTGTGGAAAGCCGTGGGGGAGGCCTATGTTCAGCAGTGGACGTCCTTCGGCTGATTAGGGTGATGATGATGATAGACCACTTCGTAGGGACCGAAGTAATACATAAATGGTTATATGCGGGAAATCGTATTAAGCAGGGACGTTCTACTGTATTTCAATGTTCAATATACAATCATTCCAAAATAAATCAACATCATAATCGGTTTTCCTATTATTTTTAAAGAAAACGGGAACAAACCACTTTATTCAAGGCGGATTTCCACGTTAAGCGAAAACGCATATTTGAAAGGAAAACAATGATTGAATACTCTTCTCTGAAAAACACTGCAAGCCGGCATTGTTGTGAGCTTTTACTAGAATTAAACTCCCTAATGGTGTTACCTTCCTATTTCCCCATAACATCGCTCAAGTTCGGGACCCACAGCTGTGAATTAAGAAGAATCAAAGTAATCTGGGAAGCGATGTATCACGGTAGGTGAAACAGTGACAGGTCGTTAGCAACTTGCCTGTGCGTACAAGATACCTACCTACAAGGTGTGGCTACGAAATGAGAGAAACTTGCCGTCTCTAACCCATTAGGTAAAGAGTTATTTGACGTTTCGGTGCTTAATGTTACCCAGCAACAAGATGAGCTTTGTAGTCGAAGGTTAATGTGAGGAATTAACATATTTAGAGATCTGTCTGGAATTAATTGACTTAATAACGCTAAACACATATTAAACGCAAGTGACTACTTTTCTACTTCATGCTTGTATGTGTAGCAACAACAGGCGTCAAGGTAAACAATTAATTCAGTATTTGGTGCAGTTGTAATAAGGACTAGTTTGCAACAAAAGCGGGAAGCTGATGTACTGGCGACTATACTGTAAGTATGTACAGACAAAGTAAAGGCATACTTAAAGAAAGAAAATAAATTTATTTGGCTCAAATTATTACATCAACATCATTACATAACATATCAATATACAAAAAGCAGTCTACTTGAGTCAAAAAGGCACACCCGCTCAGTATAAGTTGTGGCAACGGGACGCATACCACGACGCTGATTTTCAGCGGGTGCTTTTGTGGGTAGAATATCAGCTCGGCAATCAATTAGGTACATGAAATAAAAAACAATTACAATACAATAGAAATAACTTAACATTAAATGATAAATAAAATTAATAAATGTGTATTAATTTAAAATACAATCATTTCAAGGATGGTAATAAAACCGATGTCAAAGTTAGCATCATAAAAATAGTAGTAATTACGATTTAACCCTCCGGGTCACCTTTGTGACCACAGCGGTTTCTTACCTACACCTTTCCCAACAGAAGTAGAAAAAAAGATTCTGGTTTGGTTACTTAAATACCATCTCTCTGCAGAAACAGATACAATAGTGCATGTATGTGCTAGGTTAGGCTTTACCTGACATAGGACTTCAAAACCTTTATGCGATGGCATAGATAGGTTTAAATATAATTCTCACATAATGTTTTTGTTTTATAATATTGAGTAATAATATAAATTCCATTCGATTCTAAGATGAAAAAATAAAAAACCTTTGTTAACAACCTTATGCAGACTTAACCAAGTTAAGACGCGGCATAAATCGCTTGTTTCAAGGCCTCGCTAAAGTCCCGACCACATTACGCCCGCCCAAGGCCCTCGCGTTAATGACACCGAATTCAGCGCTAAAGCTTAGCTACACATTTTTATGTGAACATATTTTTTGCGATCGTATAAAATTATGCCTACATTTTTGGAGTTCCGTTAGTAAAAGCCTTAACGGTAGGCATTCTAAATCTTAAAGCGTACCTATGACATAGGCTGAATTGAGGGCATTTGTTTCGTTTACACGGTGTTTTATTGGTCCTAGTAAATAATCATTTCAGTTTGGGTTATTTACACGCCCCGTTCGTTATAGATATAGGTAGTCTGTTTTTAATGCAGCGTGAATATTTTATCAAAAAAACCGGCTAAGTGTGAGTCGGACTCGCCCACTGAGGGTTCCGTGCCAACTTTAACTGAATTAGGGATCCACTTACTAACAAAATACCACAATATTTTGTTGACAGCAAACATAACTTTGTTTTTCATAGTGTTTGTATGAAGAACAAAGTTATGTTTGCGGTTGTTAAAAATGTGCTTTATCTCAAAAACTACTTCTTCGATCTCGTTCAAACCAATTTTTGAAGAAAGTTTTTATAAAACTGTGCATCATGTATTTTTCCAAAATTTAAACTTGCTTAGCTTAAAAGTTAAAGGGGAGGATACACATTTTACCACTTTGGAAGCGTCTATATGCCAAATGTATGACTAAATGTAATGACTTTCAGAAAAAAACGTCTTTTGAAACCTCTATGTCATTTGAAAAGACCAATCCATAGACAACCTCACACCCCCCCTTCAAATGTCATTATTATTTTTATGTTTTGTAAAGAAATATTAAAGCGGTTAACGGAATACGTCTACCTACCAAGTTCATTCTGTGTAATGCTAATAGTTTCAGAATAAAGTGGCTGTGACATATGGATGGACAGACGGACAGACACAAACAGACTTGACGAAACTATAAGAATTCCGTTTTTGCCATACGGCTGCGAAACCCTGAAAATGTACTGATCGGTTATTCAGTAAAAAGGTTACTACGCCATATTTTCTTTTACTAACAATGGATTCACGTTGTCTGATGAATCAATTTTTATTTATTAATACTTGCACTTAGTATGCTCAATCAGCTTAATAGTAGGTACACCAGCTACATACATTTCTATTGAGAACGTAAATTCCAATGAATTTTATTTTAGCACCATCTATCTACCTACCTACACATATTATTCAAAAGATTGAGGTATACTTATCACTTATACTGAAACTACCTGAAAGGGTAGGTTCAGTAGCCCATCAAGGTTTTCAAAAGACCAGTCAGATATACGTCATATTTAAGTATGTCTAAATAAATACAATCAAGTGTCATAAACAAATCTGTTTGACCACGGATTCAATTTTGTTATACTTGAGATGAATTACCAAACTTATGTCAAAACAAAAAGCTCAATATATAGTGTCCTTCAATTTATTTATATCAGGTGAAGGTAATAAGGAGTTGACACAAAGAAATTGTAATTATGCTTACACTTAGCCTAGGCATTTTTAGGGTTCCGTAGCCGAATGGCAAAAATATAGTTTCGTCAAGTCTGTCTGTCTGTCTGTCTGTCTGTCCGTCCGTATGTCACAGCCATTTTATTCTGTAACTATAAGCATTACACAATTGAAATTTGGTAGGAAGATGTATCCTTTTAACCGCTTTACGATTCTTATACAAAAAATAAAAAATAATGTCATTTAAGAGGGGGCTCCCATACATGAAACTAAAACCGAAATTTATTTTTTCCTCAAACCTATGTGTGTAACCTATCTATGGATAGGTCTTTTAAAATGACATTGAGGTTCCTAAAACCATTTTCTTTTAAAGTCTAACGTTTCATAGCTAGGCGCTTCCAAAGTGGTAAAATTGGCGTCTAATTCTATATCCAACATATATATGATCTAATTTCTAAACCAAGCAAGTGTAAATTTTGAAAAAAATAGATGATGTAGATCTTAATAAATACTTTCAACGAAAATTGGTTCGGATGGGATCGAACGAGTAGTGTTTGAGATATAGCACATTTTCAACAACCGCAAACATAACTTTGTACTTCATACAAACACTATGATAAACAAAGTTATATTTGCAGTCAACAAAATATAGTGGTATTATACTAAGTAAAAGTAAATGGATCCCCTTATTCAGTTAAAGTTGGCACGGAACCCTCAGTGCGCGAGTCCGACTCGCACTTGGCCGTATTTTTTTAGAATGAACCGGTTTTCTATGAATCTAAATCATGTACTTCCTATTATGTATGTTAATTTCTTTTTGCTATCCTTCATCGCTAAATTATAAAGCAAATAAGGGATTACAAGGTTATCACGTCCAGGACCTGTGGTCGCCATAATAGGGCTAGGTTCTGTTAAATTACCTAGCGAGCTTGAACCTGAATATTTTAACTTTGTTAAGGTTAATTCAAAGCAATAACAGATTCAGAGACAAACGCGTCTAAATGCTAATTCATAAAACATGAATAGAATAAGTTCTGACATTTTAAATTGAATAATCAAATGGTTTTTCTGTTTTAATGCCGTTACTTTGTATTTCAATCAGAAAGCTTTAACGTATTTATTTTTAATATCTATATTCGCTTCGTTTTAAAAAATAGTTAAATGCCAATTTCATCTCATTATTCAGACTTTAAAAAAAGGAGATAATCAATTTGATAAAATTTTTGTATGTTGATCTAATATGACTTCCTAACACGTGTACCAAACTTCGTAAATGAATGTATGTTTGTATGTGTCTCAGTATTACTAAAAAACGTGAAGGTATAGCGATATGAGTCTTTTAACTTCTACCAGGTATAGTTCAACTTAGGCAACAGTGTAAGTTTCATTAAAATCGGTCAAATAGTTTTTGAGATATGAGTAATAACTTAAAAAACATGAGTAATAAAAAAATAATAATTAAAAGCTAAAATTAACGCATTCGTCTTCTAATTAGGAGAAACAAATTATTTTAAAGTCGGTGCATGATGTCAAGCTTACCTACATAGTCTACACTCATCATGCACTGACTCCAAAATAAATTTGTTACTCCTTTAAAGAAGACGAATGTGTTATTTTAAGCTTTTTAGTCAGTTTTATGTATGTGGATGAATTTTTAATTATATGTTCAAGTCGGTTAATGCAGCAATATAATGATCAAAGCTAGCTTAGCCGATGTAAATGTTTCCAGTTATTGCAAATGTTCCGCTACTGATTCTACTTTTTGCATTCTCAAGTGGTTGACTGGTAGAGAAGGTCCCAAAGTATTAAACAGTTCGCCAATTGCACTAACATACAACTCACAGTGCAATGAAATTATGAAAAAAAAATATTTAAAATATTTACCGATCTTTTATAAAAAAAAGTTGTGTAATTACCTACATCACCTTGATCATTATCATGTTACTAATTTAAGCACAAGACGAGGTACTCTCACATTAATTTGACAAACGGTCCATCATCCTATGAGTTTATTCCATAAAAATCAGCAAATAACAGGCCGTCATAAATAATTTCGTGTCACAACCAGGGACTATTAATTCATAAACCCATTACAACCACTTTTTTTATGGAAGGCAAACGTGCACACCGTGATATATTACGTGGTTTATTTTAAACCTTGCAGGTGTTACGGTGAGCAAGATTCATTATAATTACCTACAGAGTGACTAACATTATAACTTCACTGAGAATCGGGAACGAATATTTATTTTTTCTGGCCTTTGTTGTATTTTTATTTCTATTTTTTCTCTACCCATAAGTAGCTGATCTGCAAATGTAGTTTTAGCAATATGTACTTCCAAATACTGCATCTTTCTTGACGTTTAGAGAATATAACATCTTCCAAATAACAATCATCAAACTCCACCGAAATAGCATGACTTCAGCTAGTATTTATTATGTAAAAGCGGTCCTCCGCGACTTCGTCCTCGCGTTTTGAGTTTGCTACCTCCCCTCCCGTTGCAGCGTAATGTTTTATAGCCTAAAGCCTTCCTCGATAAATAAGCTATCCAATACAAAAATATTTTTTCAAATCGGTCCAGAAGTTCTAAACAAACAAACTATTCAGCTTTATAATATTAGCATAGATGGTAAACAAAATAAATTTAATTTACCTCACAACAATCTCTTTATCATAATTTGAAAATCTCACAGTTCAAAATTCCTTTCCAGGCGATCGCTAAGAAAATCGGTAACACACCAAGAAGACGTGGCTCGTCAACTTGACGAGCTAACCGACTACCGGCCTTACTTCACGTGGTGGGTTAGCACAGTGCAGACCCTTGTGCTGCTGCTGTCACTACTATGCTACGGCTTCGGACCAGTAGGCTTCGGCCGCCACACGCATTCCGGACAAGTGCTAGTGAAGAGCTTGAGTTTACAGCAGGTGAGAAC
Source organism: Pyrausta purpuralis (assembly GCA_963924145.1). Lineage (NCBI taxonomy): Eukaryota > Metazoa > Arthropoda > Insecta > Lepidoptera > Crambidae > Pyrausta > Pyrausta purpuralis. The sequence continues at coordinate 15,062,313 of OZ001644.1, forward strand.
GCTTGCCCAAGCGACACTGTTCACCAATTACTAGTATTATAATCGTTGGTGAGTCTGCACGGTGCAGACCCTGGTACTGCTGCTGTCACTACTGTGCTAAGGCTTCGGACCAGTAGGCTTCGGTTTCCACACGCAGTTCGGACAAGTGCTAGCGAAGAACTTGAATTTACAGCATGTAAGAACAATCGTGTAGACGAAAGTGCTGACTTAAAACTTATAGGGGTGCTGACTCAGCACTGCCCAGTCCCTTGTAACACACACTGTATTATATGTTACGCGCTCAAACGTCTATACAGTTTCGAAGGATGCAAATCGGAGTTGGGTCAAACAGCAAAAACGAATTGAGTGCTGTCAATATGATATGAGTGTTTATAACCGTTTTCAAAAATAAAAAAGGAGGTTTTCAGTTCGACTCGTATGTTTGTTTGATTTTGATGCAGTTTTCACTAGTTTTTTATAGTATTTTTTACAGTAAAGAAAAGGTTTTAGTTACTTTTTCTAATTAAGTCATGTATATGTAACTCAAACAATAACTTAAAATGACAAAAAACACCTTTTTTTATTGAAATTGAATCCTTAACATAAACACTAAAAGGACTAAAATAATAGCGTTATTTTAGTCCTATTAGTGTTTGTTTTTGAAGGTGGATAATTTTTATGAAAACAACGTGTTAAATTTCATAATGTAGTTAATAAATTGAAAAATATTTTTGTGATGACGAAATCTGTCATATATATTAAAAGCGATGAAAATTTTATTTCAAAGTATTTTGCTGAGCAGAAAGCAATACTAACATTTCAATTAGCTACATGAGAAGGAATTTGAAACACTACTCTATAAAAACTCGTCCATGAAAATTTTAAAAACAAAGCGTACTCACTGCTTTTCATAAAAGTAAATTTTACAATATTCTAACATTTCAATTAGCTACATGAGAAGGAATTTGAAACACTACTCTATAAAAACTCGTCCATGAAAATTTTAAAAACAAAGCGTACTCACTGCTTTTCATAAAAGTAAATTTTACAATATTCTTTATTTAATCCAGAACAGGAACAATGAATGTGCTTCACGAATGGAAAGTACTTACACAATGAACCCCCGACCTTTTGTGTACGAACGAATATTTGTAGGTACGGTCAACAGCATGTCAAGGTAAACACTGCGGTGTCTTATGCCGTTGCTATAAGGGCTAGTTTGCAACAAAAGTGGGTAACCTGGGTACATGGATTTTTCTTCCAAGACGTTGGAAAATGATATGCGTACTTTTTCACAGTCGAACGGATAATTTTATGTACTGTGCGGTCACCTTATCTTTAGTATTTCTTAAAGATTATGTAATTTGAGTTAAAAAGTCTACGGTTATGTGGTTAAATAGGTAAATTCTTTTGTTTTTGTATCACTAAGAGGATGGTTATTTTTTATTCATGTACTAGCGGTTCCTCGCGGCTTCACCCGCGAAATTTCAAAATATAGGCTATGTATTATTCTTATTATTGCAAGGTTTCATCAAAATCCATCCAGTATTTTTTGCGTTAAGGAGTAACAAACATATATACACACAATCATCCTCACAAACTTTTGCAATTATAATATTATTATTATTTTTGCGTGAAGCAGTAACAAATATACATCCACACAACCATCGTCAAAACGGTCGGACTACATAAAGCTTATATATTTAGCTGAAGGGTTTTTAAGTGACGGAAATGAAGTCGCTTACGGAAACTAAGTACATACCTAGACACATTCTTGAAATCAATCTTTGTGTGATATTGGAGAAAGTCTTCATTGTAACTCATAAAGTAAGTAATTCAATGATACTCGTACTTTTGGTGTCTGATGGTAACAAACAACCAGACTCAATTTATTATGAACGAAAATATTTGTGGTGACTTGATTTCAAAGATATCATTAAATTTAGATTGAAACGTCTAATGTTCTCGTTACGATGCTCTTACTGCTAATCCCTACAAGTATAACTTATGTATCAACGCCACATTATGATAATTACTTCATTATCCCACCGGTTGTAACTTGTAAGGGCCCCATCCAAGGGGGCTGTAAACCTTCTGACGCAACATTCCAAAGCTATTAAGCTAATAAAAAATTAAATTCAACACTAAAACTCAGCTTGCGTCATTTGGGAGGCATAATGCGCGTCAACGTAAAATCCGTTTCTTTTGTACCAACACAAGTTACTCTAACAAGGTTAAATGAGGGAAAGCTTTTAGACAAAACACGCCCCCAGATTTAATGTCTGGAATAGGGTTGCCAGACGAAACAAATTCGCAGTGATACGGGGAAACAGATAACACGCACACACAGACAAAAAAATATAAAAACATTGGTCATAGCAGGATAATATTATTAGACTCAGTAACCATCATTTGATAGCTTGAAAGATTCACCATCAAAGGTTTTTGCACAACATATTCCAAGTTTACCAACCCCGAGTCTGAGGCAGGCTTAGGAGACAATGCATAATATTTGCTTCGCGGATTTAGCCTTTGTTTGTATGCTAATAAAACTGGAATTTCACGTTGATTTGATTCATGTCATGTCAGTGTAATACCATTTATTACTGTACAGAAGAAATGACGTCACAGAGCTAGGTCAAAATTAATACTTTGTCGTAAAAATCGGCTAACGCCCGACGTTTCAGATATACGTTAGTTTGATTCCGTTTAATGGCATTTGGCTACGAAACTCTAAAAATAAGTTGCGCAAAAGAGCATGGGATATACAAAACAACACAATAAAAATACATTTTATGAATTACCTCGTGTACGAAAAAAGCTTATCTAATATACCGATGCCAGTATAGAAAGATAAGTTTACACTTAAAGGAGACAACCGTCAGCTGCCCTAGAGACGTTTCATGTTTGATTATAGTAATACACCAAACAGCAAGACTACAGCATTTTGCCAAAACCGACTAAATGCGAGTCGCACTCCCACACTGAGGGTTCCGTGCCAACTTCAACTGAATTAAACCTCCACTGGCTTCCACTTAGCCAAAATACCAAAAATATTTTGTTGACAGCAAATATACCTTTGTTTTTCATAGGAGTTGTATGAATAACAAAGTTATGTTTGCGGTTATTGAAAATGTGCTCTATCTCAAAAACTACTAGTTCGATTTTGTTCAAACTAATTTTCGTTGAAAGTCTTTGTCAAGATCTACATTACGTATTATTTTTCAAATTTTACACTCACTTAGTTTAAAAGTTAACGGTTAACACACCTACTAAGTTTCTAACATTTACCTACTAAGTTTCAGCTGTGTAATAATAATATTTTCAGAATAAAATTGCTGTGACATACGAAAGGACAGACAGACAGACAGACTCGACGAAACTATAAGGGTTCTGCTTTTGCCATTCGACTACGGAACCCTAAAAAAGGAAAACGAAATAACGACTACAATTATTTAGAACTAAGTATTTCCATAGATTAATAAAGACTATTGGGTTCCTATACTATGTAAACGAATGGGTACACCCGATATTTAAATTAAATTGACTACGCAAAACATAAAAACATTTTTTTCAAGTCTATGAAGTTTTAGTTATTACTAGCAGACCCGGCCACGCGTTGCTGTGGCTAAGGATTTTGTTGTATTACACTGTAGTAAACTTTTCAAGAGGAACGGTAGGAGAACATCAGTAATGAAATTCTCCATGCTTTTCTACATTTCTAAAGAAATATGAATTTAATTTATACTTCAGTCTAAGTAACACGTGGCCGGCTATGCTGACACCAAAAATTGAAAAAGTAAGGACAATTAAATTCCACTACATTTCGTTTATTACAAAATAAAGGAGATTGTTTATTGAAGTATGGATTTTCGTTTAATATTGTATCATGATGTACCTCCATGAAACCTACCTCATTTTGTAGGGTTTTAAACGTACAATAAATTACAAAAAACAATAAATCTCAAATTCACCGGATTTGTGAACAGCAGCTTCACGAAATTCATTAGTTAGGTTAGGTTATTTCTGACACATAGAATTATACGAACGAGCTCCGTATTATTGAATTTATAATAAATGCGATCAGATCACGCTTTACTTCGTTTCCTCCTTTGTCTACATTGTTTTCTTTAATTGCACACATTATTATGATGATTCCAACACAAAGTCACAATAAATGACTTGACTTTTTTTTCACTCTTGGTGTTGCCCGCCACATTATTTTTACGATTAAAATAATCGATAATCGTTTAAGGTTTTTTGTAATCGAATATCATCCGAGACAATAATAATTATTAATTAATTAATAAAGCAAATAAACTTATTGGTAGACGGTGAGTATTTACCGACTAAATACTCAAATCGAGTAAATACTGTTTATCTATCTGTTTTTACTGCAGAAAATACCTAAAGCAGACAGTGAATATTTCTTCGATAGTTACGTTTTAATATAAGTTTTTATAATTCTTAATGCATAAAATGTGTTAATAGACTTTCGATATTTTTTATGGGTCTTAGGTCCATATTTGGGGTTGGGTTGGGCTGATGATGAAGTCTGTATCTACTTAAACAATAGTGCAACCCTTATCAGCTTGGGCTCGTTCGATTCGTCGTGAGACCTTAGATATAATCTCGAACCGACCAGAGTCCTTGTCAAAACAATTCAGACAAGCCCAAACTCGATGATGTTGTGCGGTTTTATTGCGGAGTTCCCATGTTTACCTACCAGCTCCATCATCAGACCCTGAATGTGGACTAGAGTCAATTTCAAACATATTAGCATTGTAGATAGTTAGCATTCTTCATTCTTCGGTTTCTAGTGCCTTTATATTTATTATAGTAAATCGATATTCGCCAAAATCTATAAACAGGAGATGGACAGATGACCAGCTTCCTCCATTCTTATATACTGGCAAGATTGCAAAAGTTGGAAAACGTGTTTTTGGCATAGCAAGCAAGTAATAAAATGACTTTCTAATTAATTACCAATTTTATACCCGGCGAAGTTATTGCTTGATAAACAAGTTTTTGTAAAAAAAAACTTCATTTTTGATACTAAATTTATTATGGTACAAAATGAAACCATGATTGGGCATTCTCCTTTAGGTTATGATTTAGCCTCAGCAACACGTGGTGATAATGCTATTAAATTGTAGCTTATAGGAAACGTTTGTATTTTTAACATAGCGCCATCTATTAAATACTAACTCAATCCAGTCAACTGATATCGCTATCTGGTAGAATCGTTTGGAGCTAACAGATAAATGTGACTGCCAAATAATAGACAAATAATTTGCAATCAAATAATATTGCGATTTCAAATTGAGATGTAAGCTATCCTATCTTTCAAGTGGGGTCAAATTGCACACGTTGTGCAAAATTTGATAAAAACGGTTAAATTTGATTAAAATCGCGGACAAGCATGTGACACGTATTTTTTTTATATAAAGATTATACAGCAAAAAGGAACATTAGATCATCGAACATAGACCTTGGAACTTCGTTCCTCAGAGGACCTGAGACCATTTGTGAGAACCTCGGAAGCGGAACTCGGTCTCAGGAACTCGGACCCAGGCTATAAGTGCTTTTTCCAACTTTACGTTTACTTACGTTACTTTACTTTACGTTAGCCACTAGACGGCGCTGTTTCAATCCCATATAAATTCACGTAAACGCGGTGAGTTATTCTCGCTCCGACTCGCACTACGGCTGCAGGTCACGGGAGAGAGACTGAGGAACTCAAACGGGGGTCTCCAGACTCTTCTGTTTAGCACTAGAAACACTGGTCTTGGTACCACGGAGCCACAACTAAGATCTTGAGTTTTTGCAAGAAGTAAGAGGGTATCTAGGAGAACAAAAAAAAATAGCAGCGTAGTTCGGTATGAATAAAATCTTATTTCATACCATCGGTGCCCCACTTATTTTTAAGAACGTGTATTTAAAATTATGAATCATCTGATAGGTCGGTAATATAATTGATTTAGCTTTCGGTCCATAATTGAGTTTCTCGTGTACATACAGAAAAAAAAAACATATTGAAAATCTTACTTGCGACAAAGTAGCGTGTAGGTGCAAAAAAAGCCATAGTAATAGTTGCTCGTATTATGTCTCAGTAATGTATCTTCAACATTCCGGAATCTGTAAAAAAAATATTCGTTAAACATAAGCTTAGAACACAATTCATTTTGTGGGTACTATAGGATACATTAAATCCCAAAATCAGTTATTCGAACAAATGCAGTTTCCCATGAAAGTTCTATAAAACTCAATAAAACCGGGCACACAATAAAAGATCATACCATACCAAAAGCCGAAAGACTATGTAGGTAGGTACATCAAAACTGATATTTGGCAAGTATGTAAACGGAATTATAATATGCTGGATGCGCATTACGAAGACATTAATTAATTAAAATTGATAGTCACAGATAACATAATATTAAAAAATGAATCTAAAAGTTTTTGGCACGGCCTACGTGATTATGTTTGAAGAAGAAAATGAAAATGCAGGAAAAACAAAAAGCAATCGGCGCGCGCTGTTATAAAAAAAAAACTTCTTTTGCTACCCGGCCAGTATGCGCGGGTTAAGTGGTTCGGTTCGGTGCTTCAGTTTTAATAACACCTAAACACATAAAAAAAATGTTTGTGATCACTAGCGTAAGCTGTTTTTTTTTAAATATTGTGATAACAATAATGTGTAAAATGTTTGATTTTTAAAGTGATCGCAAACTTATTTTGATAAACAATCCTTATCTTGTTACAAATAAAACTTACTTATCTCGAATAACAGCCACGTTTTCCTAACATTTGTATTTAATATATTAACTTTTTCTATCATTAATGCTAAGTGTAGCACGATGTTAATCCGTGCGTACGGTGCGTCGGTAGGACGTTGGGTAGGACACCCAATTAAGACGAAAATCGTCCACCCGTGATTCATCGTCATTGAAAATAGTTTACACCTACGTGATTATGTTTTACGTGATTATTATTATTTTGCTTTAAAATTAAAAAACGCAATTGTACGGACAACAGTCTCTACGTCAAGATAAAGACTACGGTATCTTATGCAGTTGTATTAAGAACTAGTTAGGAAAATAATTGGTAACCTCATGTGCTGCCGACTGTTACATGCACCTCTGTGGTGTAGTTCCAGAGGTCGCCGCTCCGAGGTCCTGGGTTCAATTCCCGGTTGGGTATAAATGTCCAATATAGATATAAAAAAAACTATATAGTCTCGGGTCTGGGTTTGTGGTTGTGTCTGATTTCCATGACACAAGTGCATTAGCTACTTACTTTGAGATCAGAATGTATATATATATATATCAATGTATGTGATTGGTGTCCAATATTTATTTAATATTTATTTTAATATTTATTCTATGCCTTGGTATTTTTATTACTTATGATCTTTTGGAAACCGAAGCGTTGTGTTCGTGGAGTTTAAAAAAAATCTCAACAAAATTTTTATGGGCAGCGTATAACAAGGTTCTCAACGTTAGTAGATGCAGTACCTTCCCACGTAGGTTTAACAGGGCATTTAGTGAATGTAGGTCGGTGTCTTTGTGAGCGCGGCGTCGCTTTGTTTTCTTTCAGCAACCCTCTTTGCGTTATGCTCACCACACGTAATGCCTTTGCCTGTGAGCAATAATGAATCTTTTAAGTAGTACTTTTTAAGTCGAGTTTTCCACAACTAAAGAATAGCATTTCTAAACATTGAAATCGGAATTTGCACTACCTCTTGTAATAATTGTCTACTAATTTAATCCTACATATTAACTTTACTGATTGCTATATCGAAACGCATTATTTGGATTATTCCAGACCAACCCGGAAGGTAGATTCAATTTAACAAGTTTCTCATATTTTTATGAAACGTCTGACGAGAATAATGTTATGACGCATATTTCAGACACTAATTTAATACGCACATTATTATGTTAGTCGTCCAGTGTGGACGTGGAAATGAAGTGCGAGTGTAAAAATTATTTCATGATATACGATGTACTCGTAATTTTACCATAAGCACAGTCTGGAGAAGTTTTATGATGTCCGACGAATCCAGTCGTTTTTTGTTAATTTTTTAAAGCCATGTAAAGTTTTAGGTCAAATTTAAGCAAAATATGTTTCGCAAATTAGCGTTAATTAGAAAGTCAATTAAAAAAGAACTAGATGGCTTTTATTTGTGTATTTGATGTTAGTAAAACCGCAAATAATACATAATAACATACAAAATTTACGCATTTTTATTTATATCAAAAGTAATAGTCATAATAAACCCGTTTTTAAGGTACGGTAGGTAAGAAACCCTTGTAGTTTCAAGTCAATCGTCTCATCGAATTACAGGTCAATTTGAATTTCATCAAGACACACCAGACACGAAAGATACAAACCCAAAAAAACCCGGTATTTAAATGACATAATAAATATTTAATTGACAACGTTAAACGATGGTAATGTCAAATTTAATACCTAACGCCACCTGCCGTCAAAAACGGGAACCTGCTTATTACTTTATACAAGATCGACCTAGTATTTAATACAAGTATAAAGTTATTATATGTATAGCGGAAGAACGTACATAGGTAAATAATCTAGTCGATGTAATTTCTTATTGCGTGTCTTTTTACATAACTTAGCAATTCTAAAAAGTTCTTCGCATCTGACAGATATACGAAACCTATCGAAAATTGTTCCAGAAGGCACACTGCGACTTTAAGCGCGAAAACGCGCTTCAGCATCGCTACTCACGCAATGAACAGATTTAATTTAGCATTTATGCAGTCGTGCGTTAGCATCGATGCAGAAGCGCAACTGCATCGATGCTAACGCAAGTTACTAGTGATGCAGTCGCCAAAATTCAATCCATAATTTTACAATTTCCAGCTTCTGCATCGCGACTGTATCGATGCTAAAAGTAACTCAATGTGTAGGTTGACATTTTGCAACTGCATCAATGCCAACGCGCGTCAGCCTCGCGACTGCATCGCTGCTAATCGTCGCAGTATGTTAAGGGTCTTAGTTATTTGCAAAAAGTGCCCAACATAAAGACATCAGTTGACTTGTATACAAAATTTTCATATCTACTTATGACTTTATCAGAACATCATGTATACCTTGCTTTGTTTATACTTATGATCATCATAATTTTCAGGTGGAGTGGGAGGAACCAGCATCCTTCTGGCTGGGACCACGGGCGGCAGATCTTATACATTTGGGTGCAAAATTCGCTCCTTGTATGAGAAGAGATGTTAGGATAGCAAGGGCAATAGCTGCCTCGGCAAGAAGAGAAAGAGACACGGCGTGCTGCATACGAAATGATGACTCAGGGTGTGTGCAGTCGTCGAAAGCTGACTGTTCGGTGAGTTTGCTTATAGTTCATTTGTTTTTTTCTTCTGTCTTGAAAATACTCGGAAACTGCTCGGAACCAGGAATTCGGTGATGATGACACCCCCGTGCCTCGGAAACCACGTAAAGCCGTTCCACCAGTCATGCCGGATATACCGTCTCACCGAATAATGCCCTTGTATATTGCACATACAATTGGACACTATAATCAATATCCCGCGCCGATGGCCAATCTCTATTGAGATTTGACGACCTCCGTGGTCGAGTGGCTAGCACGCTGGTTTCAAGCTTCGCCATCTCGTGAGGTTCCGGGTTCGATTCTCGGTCGGGTAAATGTAGAAAACGATCTTTTCTGGATTCTGGGTGTTGTGGTACCACCGTTGTTTCTGATTTCCATAACAGAAGTGCATTGGCTACTTACTTTGGGATCAGAGCAATGTATGTGATTGTGTCAAATATTTATTTATTTACCGCCGTGGAAGAGATTGGATACTTCTAGGAGAACGTTAGTTTATAACGTAGAACGTTAGTGATAGTCAAATTTACGTATTGATTGCGAAACATAATACAGACACATTTCTACTTCATCTAACAAATATTAGCTAACCAGTTTGAGAAGTATTAGTAATACCAATAATATAGACTCATATGCCATTCATAATTTCTTATTGGTTGAAAAATATTATTAGCCCTAGTTTTAAGGTAGAGTAGATTAGCTTGGGGTTGGAGTTAATAAACAAAAAAACATATATTTTATTTATACGTATAAAACTGACTAATATTATTTTTATTTATTTATTATTTCCAAACTTACATCTATCATTACAGGATAACATAACACCCAATGCGATATTATGAGTAAATGAGAATATAATCTACTAATTTAACTATGTATAAAACAATTCTATGTGTAGCAAATAATAAATAACGCAGCTCGTGTTAACTCACTCAGAGAGCAACTAAAAAGGTCTACAAAGTATTACTGTGTGGCATCATCACTTTGCTAAACAACCTGCTAATGGTTAGGTACTAAGGATAGAAAGTTGTTTCTGTAATTCGTTTTAGTTTTAAGACTGTTCAATTGATAGGTACCCGTTTTCACGACAATAAGGATAATGTTCTTTAATTTCAATGACGCTCTGGCATTTAAATTCTTATGGCAGTAAACGATCACAGACCAAACAAAAATAAGTTAATAATTTACCCGTGGAGTCAAAAAATAAGGAAAAATGAAATAGGAAGTCTATGAATGGTAAGGATTTTCCTTGCACGTGATTAAGATTTTAATCAATATACCTGATACTCACCGGCTATTCTATTTTTTATTGCCATCAGAAGTGGAATTGTGTAAAGCAATCGTATTCATTTGACAGTTCAAAACGTACGATATGATCTGTAAAACCCTTTGTTCTTAGCCATTTGACAGACCATACCGTACGTTTTGAACTGTCAAATGAATACGATTGCTTAACACAATCGCACCCCAGGTTAATGATTGAATTTTGTTTGTTTTTTATGATGACTCAATTAAAATGTTTTTCATGCTTACCAATAGATACGAGGATTAATACCTAAGGTAAGGCGAACATTAGTCATAATAAAAATATTTTTTTGGTAAACATGCACACATACTTATTTATATGACTGTGGCACATTAGTAATTTTGTATGATGTATATTTCAGAATACGATATCAACGTGGAAGAAATGGTCTTCAGGAGAATCCGGCCCTGGAGGTCGGATATCAGGGTCAGTTTGTGGATTAGACCCCAAGTAAGTAGATTAATCTTAATATTTACTTAATGTTAACAAATTAACTGTATCTTGCCTGTGTTTCAGACTGTGGCTGTGTATGTCGCCTTTGGAAATCCTACACTGAACTTATTGACCGAAGGGTCCCATAATAATTTTTTGTTCCAATATTTGAATTTCGCGCTTTGTGTCCTGCCCTTTGCCATTTGAAATACACTGTATTTGTACTTATTACTTTGGAGCAAATACGACCAAAATATATTTTCACCCATACAAACAAATAGTAATAAAAAACAATACCTAGATAAGTTGAAAATATTATAAAGCAATAAGGTTCTTATGAGTTGGTAAGAGGTACTTCATTTAAGCTAGGATAACAATAGTAACATAATAAAAGAATAACTATAGAGTTATGGCTTTAAATTAAGCGACCCTGAGTGTAATTAAATCTACTGATTGTGAGTCCTTAACGGTTACAGTACTCGTATTAGTTCAAAAGAGGACTAAAAAGTAGTCACGTTTGACTGATAACATGCCGCAGTGGAGTTGCACGTGTTACGGTGGATTCACATTATTCCACATAGAACTCGGGCTCCAGCGGCTTTGCCATCGGTTTAAGATTCGGCAGCACCTTAAAGATTCATACAAATCTAGCTGCAGAGACAGCATAGCAGTCTAAGGCGGCACAGTTTTAGGTCTTTGAGCGTATCGTAGGCACGTACACATACAAATAGGTACATTAGAAATACATAATAATCAGCAACATGATTTATACTAAACTACATAATATTACATTCTGTGATACGCCAACACGCCTACAATGTCATAGTTCTATGTGCCATCTCTGAATCGTTTGTTCACTTATTTTTCTCTTTTTCTTATTGGCCGGTGTGCATGTATGACTACATTCACAGGCGATTGGTGTGAATGTGTTGAAGCAGATGTAACATTTTAATAGCTCATCCTACATCAGCCCCCTTACTCTGGACACAAAACCTGATCCAATGAATACAGCCATCTCTGTCACACGCGTACACGGCTTGGTATGAGTGACAGGGATGGGTATATTCATTGAATCGGGTTTTGTGTCCAGAGTAAGGCCTCAGGTCCTTATAAAATATCAATAGGAATTAAACATTATCCTTTATATTTGTCACAGATTTTGCGAAGCGCCCCGCTCGATAGCACCTCACGAGTGGCCTGACGACATCACAAAATGGCCGATCTGTCGCAAGTCAGTTCTTGACGGGTCAGCTGCGGCGGGCCGCGCAGGCCACGCTGCAGAACACATGGCTTGCGAAGTGATTGGACACCCCTGCTGCATAGGGGTCCACGGGCAGTGTGTCATCACAACGAGGGAACATTGTGACTTTGTGAAGGGACACTTTCACGAGGAAGCGTCGTTGTGTTCACAGGTAGCCTTCAAAGATGACGTAGATGTGTGTAACTTTCATTGTTTGTTCTCACAAAGATTATTAGTACGCTTACCTACAAGCCAATTAAGACTCTTTATTAAAAACTAGCGGACCCAGCTAAATTTGTTTCGCCCCCACCCCTTTTTCTCCCAACCCCCGTCCCCGTCGAAAGGGATAACAATATCCTATGTCCTTTTCCTGGTTCTAAGCTACCTTTCCACCGTTTTGCCCCGGCCCCGTTAAACGTCTTAAAGTATCATATGTCCTTCTTTTTATAACAGATACATAAGACATCGCAGTGTTAAATATGTGAATTGCTGTTTCTGATTTGAAAATTTGTTTAGATGGGAATTCATAGATGATGATAACCTACAGTGCATATGTGGTGCTATTCCCCAAAGGATGGAACACCTCATATCGTGCCCGGCCTGCCCTTATAACTGTACGCGGGTGGATTCAATAAAAGCTACAGACAATGCTATCCTTGTAGCAAAGTTCTGGGCCGAGACCGTTAAGTTTACTGTCGACTAGAAAAGAAAAAGAATTTGAAAAAGCGGTTATTTTTGTATAGGAGTATCCCCAGAAACAACAGCTAATATTCTCGTTGCTGACGTCAACTGTTTTTTTACTTTCCAGGTTTCATGCCTCGACGACGTCTGCGGCATGCTGCCCTTCATGCGAAGACGTCGACCGGACCAGCTGTACCGAGCATGGACTTCGCTCTTCGTGCACGCTGGTCTGCTTCATCTAGCCGCGACTTTAGCTCTGCAGTGGCTCTTTATGAGAGACCTGGAAAAAATGGCCGGACCAGTCAGGATAGCAATCATTTATCTAGGCAGCGGGGTGGCGGGAAATATGGCGTCGGCCATCTTTGAGCCTTATAGAGCTGAGGTGAGCACATGCGTTTAAGATCAGAAAAGAAGTCTGTTAGAAACATTGTTTAAATCATCATTTTTTAAACTTTCGCGTTGCATTATAACTTAAAACTTATAACTGCGGGTCTATACGCGACGCATATTATGTAGTAGTATTGTAACTACTTACACCCTCGACGTTTCAACGGTGTTGCAACCGTCGTGGTCACGAGGAGACTGGCGCTCGGCGTCTTCGTCTGCATCGGGCGGCCGGTTCTTCTGCTACCCTCCAACTATCCGATATTTGTTGTGCACGTGAACTAGAGTCAGTAGGTTCAGTGCGACACACAACACTCACAGTATCCGGGTTAATGTTTATTGATAAAGGCGACACACACGGTTTGCACTTATTAATCACTGGATTCCAGGCCGATGACAATTTAAATCCGTCTTCCCGATTGAAATTATTATACTTCTTGATTTCAATCGCTTCACGTATTACCCTAGTATGGTAATGGCGATCCGTGGAAAGGATTTTCGGGTCATGTAACTCCATCCAGTGATTAGTCCCCATATTAAGTAGATGTTCTGCCACCGCGGATTTATTAGTCTGCCGATTTTTCACTGCAGCGATGTGTTCCTTGACTCTTTCGGCTATAGTCCGTTTTGTCTGCCCAATGTACGAACTACCACAGCTGCAGTCTATTTTGTAAACCCCCGGAGTTTGAAAAGGCAATACGTCCTTAGGCGATCGTAGTATTTGTGCTATTTTACGTAACGGAGTATATACAGTCTTAATGGAGTATTTACTAAGTACTGATCCAATTTTGTCCGTTACGCCTTTTACATACGGTAAAAATGCTGCTTGACGACTAGCCTCAGAAGCCTTCCCCCTCTCCCTGCGCCCTCTTCTTTCCTTCGGAATCTTGTATCCATTTCGTCGTAGTACCTCCTGAACATGTCCAAGCTCCTTATGTAAATGCACAGGGTCACATAGGTTGTGAGCTCTATTTGTTAATGACGTTATAACCGATTGAAGATGCCGAGGATGATGATGAGAAGAGGCGTGTAAGTATCGGTCTGTGTGTGTGTGGGCTTCCTGTACACAGTGTGTGCCAATGTTCCATCCACCTTCACCTTGATCTCCAAGTCAAGGAACGCGAGGCATCTGTTGTTCTCCATCTCATAAGTAAATTTTATTTTCGGATGGATGGAATTCAGGTGGTCAATATATCGTTCTATTGCCTGTTGACCTCCATGGATAACGCAAAAAACGTCATCAACGTACCTTTTCCAGAGTTTTACAGTACTCGGCCCAGTAGCTAGAGCTAGGTCTTCAAAATGCTCCATCCAGATATTTGCAATAACCGGTGCGAGTGGGCTACCCATTGCAACGCCGTCGATCTGGAGGTAGTACTGATCTCTGAAGAGTAGGTAGTTCCCGTCCAAACAATTTTCAATAAGAACGATATATTCCTTGGGTAACTCATGATCACACAGTTTATCCTTGATGACCTCAATGCAATCCTTTAATGGTACATTAGTGAATAGTGACTCCACGTCGAAACTCACCATTAAATCTCCGGGTTCCAACCTTATGCTCTTCACTATGTCCCTGAAGTGTAAAGAATCCTTCACAAAAGACGGTGTTTTCCCAACTAATGGTTGCAGCACTCCAGCAACGTGTTTGGCCAAGTCATATGTCGGTGAGTCTATTTGGCTCACAATAGGTCTTAGTGGAATGTTGCTTTTGTGTATTTTAGGCAGACCATAAAGTTTAGGAGGTTGCACTGGTTTTGGTTTATAAAGCTCGTTGTACTCGTCTTCAGTGAATACATCTTGGTTCTCGTGGATCAAGGCTCGAATGCGACGTGTTACCCTGGCTGTAGGGTTATAGGACACCGGTTTGTTTCGAGTGAATTGTACACAGTGCACCAAGAATGCAGTAGGGTATTGTCTTGTGAGGATTTCGACAAATGTGATCGGCTTATTTTTCTACAAGTTTCGCGAACGTACGATTTGTGTGAAGATACTCACGACCGCAAATTTAGAAAATTGTGTACCCGCCAACGTCGTGATCCGGGGTCACAACTACCCGCGACTGACACAACTCATACGGATAACGAACGCGTAGTGATCAACTTGTCGGATGAAGTTTTAGATGACCCGTCAAAGAATGTGTTGGCTAAGGGAATGAATTTCGCCTTGACACCGCAGCGGATTCCTTACGAAGACATAGTGTGTAATGTGGAGCAGACTATTATCCGTAATAAAATTCCAACCGCAGACGCAGAAGTTCTGAGGCAAGACGTAGCGGTTATTTTACGTAAGTCGAAGCTACCTAAAAGTAACATTACAACAGAGGAGCGTCTAGCACTGAAACAGCTACGTGATAACGAGAAAATTTTAGTGTTAAAGGCCGATAAGGGAAACGCAACTGTTGTAATTAACACAGATGAATATGAAAATAAATTAAGGAATTTGTTGTCAGACACGAATGTTTACAAACCGGTGTCCTATAACCCTACAGCCAGGGTAACACGTCGCATTCGAGCCTTGATCCACGAGAACCAAGATGTATTCACTGAAGACGAGTACAACGAGCTTTATAAACCAAAACCAGTGCAACCTCCTAAACTTTATGGTCTGCCTAAAATACACAAAAGCAACATTCCACTAAGACCTATTGTGAGCCAAATAGACTCACCGACATATGACTTGGCCAAACACGTTGCTGGAGTGCTGCAACCATTAGTTGGGAAAACACCGTCTTTTGTAAAGGATTCTTTACACTTCAGGGACATAGTGAAGAGCATAAGGTTGGAACCCGGAGATTTAATGGTGAGTTTCGACGTGGAGTCACTTTTCACTAATGTACCATTAAAGGATTGCATTGAGGTCATCAAGGATAAACTGTGTGATCATGAGTTACCCAAGGAATATATCGTTCTTATTGAAAATTGTTTGGACGGGAACTACCTACTCTTCAGAGATCAGTACTACCTCCAGATCGACGGCGTTGCAATGGGTAGCCCACTCGCACCGGTTATTGCAAATATCTGGATGGAGCATTTTGAAGACCTAGCTCTAGCTACTGGGCCGAGTACTGTAAAACTCTGGAAAAGGTACGTTGATGACGTTTTTTGCGTTATCCATGGAGGTCAACAGGCAATAGAACGATATATTGACCACCTGAATTCCATCCATCCGAAAATAAAATTTACTTATGAGATGGAGAACAACAGATGCCTCGCGTTCCTTGACTTGGAGATCAAGGTGAAGGTGGATGGAACATTGGCACACACTGTGTACAGGAAGCCCACACACACACAGACCGATACTTACACGCCTCTTCTCATCATCATCCTCGGCATCTTCAATCGGTTATAACGTCATTAACAAATAGAGCTCACAACCTATGTGACCCTGAGCATTTACATAAGGAGCTTGGACATGTTCAGGAGGTACTACGACGAAATGGATACAAGATTCCGAAGGAAAGAAGAGGGCGCAGGGAGAGGGGGAAGGCTTCTGAGGCTAGTCGTCAAGCAGCATTTTTACCGTATGTAAAAGGCGTAACGGACAAAATTGGATCAGTACTTAGTAAATACTCCATTAAGACTGTATATACTCCGTTACGTAAAATAGCACAAATACTACGATCGCCTAAGGACGTATTGCCTTTTCAAACTCCGGGGGTTTACAAAATAGACTGCAGCTGTGGTAGTTCGTACATTGGGCAGACAAAACGGACTATAGCCGAAAGAGTCAAGGAACACATCGCTGCAGTGAAAAATCGGCAGACTAATAAATCCGCGGTGGCAGAACATCTACTTAATATGGGGACTAATCACTGGATGGAGTTACATGACCCGAAAATCCTTTCCACGGATCGCCATTACCATACTAGGGTAATACGTGAAGCGATTGAAATCAAGAAGTATAATAATTTCAATCGGGAAGACGGATTTAAATTGTCATCGGCCTGGAATCCAGTGATTAATAAGTGCAAACCGTGTGTGTCGCCTTTATCAATAAACATTAACCCGGATACTGTGAGTGTTGTGTGTCGCACTGAACCTACTGACTCTAGTTCACGTGCACAACAAATATCGGATAGTTGGAGGGTAGCAGAAGAACCGGCCGCCCGATGCAGACGAAGACGCCGAGCGCCAGTCTCCTCGTGACCACGACGGTTGCAACACCGTTGAAACGTCGAGGGTGTAAGTAGTTACAATACTACTACATAATATGCGTCGCGTATAGACCCGCAGTTATAAGTTTTAAATCATCATTATTGCAATGAGCTGTTTAACATAATAATAAACCATTTTAAAATCCTGCTATTTTTAGGAACATAATAAGGCATGGTCATGTATGATATGTGCGGAAAATTAGCGGTCATTAAACTGAAGATACGGCTTAATGGAATATCATGGTGTTTTCTTTCAGGTGGGGCCAGCTGGCTCGCACTTCGGTCTCCTAGCGTGTCTAATAGTGGAAGTGATCGGGGCGTGGCCCTTACTGAAGCACCCTCGCCGAGCGCTTCTCAGGCTGATCGGGATAGCGATAGCGCTGTTCCTGCTCGGCCTCCTCCCCTGGATCGACAACTTCGCGCACGTGTTCGGGTTCGTCTTCGGATTCTTACTGTCCTACGCGTTGCTCCCGTTCATAACGTTCGGCCCGTACGACAGGCGGAGAAAGATCGTGCTAGTGTGGGTGTGTACGGTATCTGCGACGGGGATGCTGTGTGCGCTGGTGGCGTTGTTCTACGCGGCGCCGGCGTACGAGTGCGCTGCGTGCGCGTACTTCACGTGCCTGCCGCTGGCGCCGGACATGTGCGCGTCGCAGGACGTGCGCGTGCGCCAGCTGGACGGGGTATGACGGCGCGCGGCCCGGGCGCACTCGCCGCCGCTGCCGCCTCCCGCCCCGCGTCCCCCGCGCCCCGAGCGCTCGGTGCTCTCGCTCGCCCCGGTAAATATCGAAGCGCCGAATGAGGAACAGCAGATCGTCTTTTGTCACGCCCGAACCCTATTTGCAGGCTCGTCTACTCACCGTGGTAAATTACAATGCGCTTATGAAAGTCACCGTCTTATGTCGCGACCGCTCCGTATTAGCAGGTTCTGTGCTGGTGCATGATGCATTTCAAATTGTACCGTTCGCAGACGGTCGCTTTGTTCCGCTCGAGTCAGAAGTGTAACTAAGCATCGTCTTGAATTATGCATATTTTTTGACAAATATTGCTTTTATGATATTTGTTTCTAAAATTATACTTTTAGTTGGTTTTGAATACTGAATACTCTTCAAGGATGTCTAGTCTGTTTATTATGATTATAATATTACAAAATTCTTTGGACATGTAAAAAACTGTTGTTTTATAATAGCAAATCCATGTCTATTTTTTTTTGCTTACTTGGAATTCATCATCGAGATTCCAGACTAAATCAGGTATAAAATCTCCAAAATCCAACTATTCCATGAAGTTTTCAGTCTGAATTTTGTGAATATACATTTGATAATTTGTCATGGTCTTTGTCTGTCAAATTATCCTAAACATTATTCCCAATCTTTGTCAGTGGATGAATGGAAGCGACATAAAAGATTTGAAATTGGTTTATGAGCACAATTGTGCCTTTATATTGTCACACCGCCCGTACTTTTTTTAAATTAAGGCAAATAGTAGAACCAAACCAATATTTTATTAATTACCTGTAAGCTGTTTATCTGATTTGGGACAAAACACTAAAGGAGAAAAGTGCTTATAAACGAATTAAATCTATTGACTTAAATTAACGTCAAATTGTGCTAAATTGTAAATCCACGGGTAATAAAAAACACAAAAAAATGCGGATGCGATTATTAGAAAATGTAAATACTTTGTAAATTATACTACATACACATACGGTCTTTAAATGAGTTGTATTGATGTGTGACTACGTTTCTGTATGCGTGAATTTACGTTATATGCTCTTTACCAAAATATGGTTATGGAAAAAATATACGTGGGCCTTTAATGATAATGCTACTTTAATAAAGCTCATAAAATTTGGCACCAAGATCTTTTCAGTTAATTATATATTCTATAGTATTTTAAGCTATATTTTGATACAGAGCGTGTTTCAGTAATGGTGTCAAAATAAACATAATTTAGTATATTACTAAATAATGTAAATAGCATGTTAACAATTTGATATTTTCATCTATTATGTTCACCGCATAATATAACGAATTCAGTCTTATCTATAAGTATCACGGTAATGAATTTTGATTTCGTCAATTTATATAGTTATGATGAAGTCTGCGTAGATTTACTCATATAATTTTA
Source organism: Pyrausta purpuralis (assembly GCA_963924145.1). Taxonomy (NCBI): domain Eukaryota; kingdom Metazoa; phylum Arthropoda; class Insecta; order Lepidoptera; family Crambidae; genus Pyrausta; species Pyrausta purpuralis. The sequence goes on from OZ001644.1 coordinate 15,081,985, forward strand.
TAAAATATGCTAGTAATATAAACCATTTATATTTAGGCGTATTTATTTTACTACAGAGACAGTTAGAATCTTGGGTTGTCTGTCGAACTCAGTAAATAATGATTTATTACGAATTTATAATTACTAGTCATCTTAATTAAGTGTTTTGTTATTACGTGTACATAATGTTATTTTTTAAAATGGCGATGAACGTAACAATGATTGTAATAAACCAGTTATTTTGTTAAGATGGTAATTGAGAGGAAATATGTATCTAAAGTTTTATACCCAGGCACAAACCATTGTAGATAATACACTTCTGTAAGATTGTACTCGTAACGACAAAGTCTCGACAAGGGAAAGTTTGATACTTCTACGGCCGGTTTCTCGTATTATTATCAAACGATATTAAACCTGCAGCGATTCCAATATATTCCAAACGGATAGCAATGTTATTGTTTAAAGAGAAACAAACCTTAAACCATCCGCGAGCAGAGCTTTTTAAACCATTATAATCAGAACTTCTTGATTGGTTAATATCATGTTGTAAACTATTGCAATTGGTTGACCAGTTGACTGACCCAAATCAGCGATTAATATTTCACGTGACAATGTGTTTTGTACCGTATGTTGTTGTACGAGAAACTGGGAGTCAGTGTCGCACATTATTTTTATAAAATATATTAGGTGTCGAATGTTTTGTCAACAGCTATTGTACGACGCAGAAATGATAGTTTAATGAGTGATTTGGGGCAGTCGCGTGGTAAAGTCTACAACAAAGAATAAACAAACATTTAGAGCTTGGAAAAATAGAGTTAAAAGGAGATGATAACACAAATATAAGGGTAAGACTTACCATACAGCACTCAGTGCAGTACTCTTATGGGCAATAAAGTAATTGATAACTGACAAAACATATGAGGTTCAATTTCAAGTGCTGTCTATTTGATAAAATCAATTTGATAATACCGTATAAGATTTCAATGATAATGCTGCTAGAAAACAGGGACATTGTTGACAAGCGTGATTTGAAATCTCAAATAGTTTGATGGAGATTTTATCAGCGACTGTCTCTAGTAACGATTTTCTTATTTGTTGAAGCAATACAAAAGGATGCGACAGTCCTGCTCATTTATTATGTACACTGCCTGTTAGCTATATGTTGTCTATGATGTCAATGTATTGTTTTTATTTTTATTTTGGGCCCTATCTCGTGACTCTTTTATTTTTGACTGACGATAATCTTGGTGTTTTCCTGCGTCATCAAATTAAAAAGGGATATACACAATGTAAACTAATGTCTTGAAATACAAACTAGACTGCTTGATCCTGAATCGTGTTTGTATCTGTTAAAAATACATAATATATCACTATCAGCACCTTCTTATCCGCTAGGATAACCATTGTTTTAAGAAAGATGTATGCCAGTTTAATTATTTTTTAAATAATTGAACATGCCAGACAATAAACTGTAATTGAAGATCTACGGGTTATGTCAACTTAGTTTTGGGGCATACTACAACTTAATTTTTTATCAACACTGAATATCTGCGAACTTTGAAAAGCTATAGTGAATTGATATTATCCAATTTTATGTACACGTCCTAACATTATGTGAGAATTGAGGATTGCGTCACTGCGGTTTGATTCTTACATCATAGCTGCGACAATGGCGTCAAATAGTTCGTGCACTATTTATTAAAATACTTTTATTTCAATTCGTGACGTAAATAGCGTACTCATATTAAATTTTGATCCGCACATAAATACGTTTCCAGAAAGTAAACTTCCCTAAAATCATGTGAGATTCTGTGCGAGTTCGAAAAGCATCACACTTACAGCTGCAGCGGAGAAAATGTCCAACTTCTAAGTAGGACTTCTGTTATAATAGTCAAATAAGCGACAATCAGCTAATGACCAAGCAGTGGGCCTAAGATGTGCACTTTTTTATCATTTACCGCGACAGGCGATAAATTTCAAATGTATTTATATATATAAAAAGGTTTGAAGTCATTTTGTTGCATTCATTTGTTTATGTAAGCAATAAAGTTAACACGATGATAAGTTAAATGCAAAAGTCATCATGGGACCGACAAACCTGAAATCAAATAGTTAATAATTTTGATTTTATTTATTCCTATATGCCTGTAGCCATAAACATAACTGTATTATTTTCTTAGCAATAAGGATTGATGTAAAAGTGGAAAATATGTGGCAAAACAGGTTGTTTAGCAATTTTTTTTTTATCGACACGATAAACGGTATCGAGGCGTGCATGTTAGGCTTACTGAGCTCACGTTTGATTGCAAGTGCACTTGTCGCTTGTCGTTCACGAGATTCGGCCGGTAGATATCTGTATCTATTAAAGTAATATAATGCTCAGTTAAACTTGTATCATGTTCTAGCATCTTAAAGTTGAATGGGAAACGTCAGAGTGCAGTTAACGACAGATTTGTTAGACATATTTTATGTGAATACGTTCGTCGTTTCTTATTGGCAACTCAAAATTGTTGTTAACTATACTGTGTTAAAATATTGTGGCAATCGTTTCCAAGATTCTTTTGGCCTGAGTCTGCTTATCGAATACTTTGACTTTACGAAGTTTTACTTCGCGCGTCATTACATCGTTTGAATATAGATAAACAATATCTAACCTTCTCAAGATACGCCATTTCATAACAAACTATGAAATGGAGTATCTTGTGACTGGTGATGACGGTGAGACACTTCAATTACGCAAACACCAAAGTACCAAAGGTTTATCTTTTTGATGCAATGATCTAAATTCAGATAAATAAGCTGAATAAACCAGAACGGCTTTACGTTAAAAGTATTTCGTTTTATTATGTTTTAGCACAAAATATCACTTTTCTTGTGTATTATCACTCATATTGCGGTGTACCACGTAAAGTAAAAAGTAAAGTTAACACGATGATAAGTTAAATGCAAAAGTCTTTATGGGAGACAAACCTGAAATCAAATAGTTCATAATTTGGATTTTATTTTATTTATTCCTATATGCCTGTAGCCATAAACATCACTGTATTATTTTCTTGGAAACGATTGTCTGAAGTGCTCAGTATTGTTGGTAGGTTGGGGTAACTGGGTGTTTAGACAAGAACATTATCAAGGGACTTAATACTACTTCAGTTTGAGAGCAACGAGCAATAGCTAAATTAGGTATGGTCAGCATCATAAGTCGGTAAACACTTTAGTATCATGTCAAAATACCAAGTTTTTGTTTGTATGAGATTTCTAAGAGAATGGATGAATTGCTACTTTGAAATGGTACTCAAGTGTTCAGTGCCTTAAATTTATGGTGACTGTACCAGAATTTTCGGAACAGCTACTGTGGATAGAATTGATACCTTTGCCCCAGTTTTCTTAATATTGTCGAGGTTGGAAGCGTTGAATGCTGGATCATGTTGATTTTCTCCCAGCGAAGTATTTACATAAAGTGCCCTTTCGCCATACGGCTAGGCGGACTGTTTTCTGAATTTAACTCTAAGACAAAACTAACATATTGTACATTGTGAACATACACCTAATTATTATATCTAAATCGTAAGGAAATGGTAAAGTAATCTTATTGTAAACTAGTATTAATCGAACAAGAAACCTTATTATCATAATATCTCTGAGTTTTATTTCCCTTCTGGTAACTGCAGTCTCTAGAAATGTATCACACTACTAACTCATTTTTGATACATTTCACAAAGATACTAGAGATAATACTAGGAGTATGTACCAAAAATACGTGTTTACTTTTCAGGTGATTAGCATAAACGCGGGATAGTCGAGGTCCGGTTGACCATCTGACCCGACTTAGGCGACAAAGGAGAGTTATGTGTTTTTAGTGGGTGCCTGCCAATCGGGCAAGGGAGCCCCACACAACCCTGTCTGTCCCTACATAGTTTAGTCAACGAAATATTGTAGAGGAACTTAACGTCGATTTTTGACTTCGTTTGATCTAGTTAGGAGCCTTAATAGATCATTATAGTCAAATATTATTCAGTTCGAAAGACGTCACAGAAATGTATGTACAAATGATTACCTTTTTTTGAAGTTGGTTTAAAACTTGATTATCTTAAAGTTGTAGCAAATTTTATCAGCTTTCATTTCGAAGAAGGTCTCATGACGCTAAATCGCATAGTTTCCGGTAATTAAGCGAAAAACGTAAAAAATAAGTTTGAAACCCTCCCCCTCCTCCCGGCTCAAGGGGTATGGACAAGGACTATTGATATGTTGATCTCCTTACTAGTCCAAACAAAGTGACAAAGCCAAAATCGTGTTCCTTCGAATTCCCTCTACAAGGTTTAACGGTAGTTATTTGGCTGACAATATTAATTTATATTTATATATTCTTTATTGCACAAACAAAATGAAGTACAAATGGCGGACTTAATGCTTTAAAGCATTCTCTACCAGTCAACCATTGGGTGAGACAGAAACAGTTGAGGTGGCGTAAAATAACAAAAGAAACTATCAAAATGAATGAACTACATATACTTACATAGATACTTTTTAAATAAACATACATAAATACAATAAAATCCATAGTTCAAGCTGAACAGATATCATGTTATTTATTCTCATTGAGAAAAAGATTTCGTATAGACTTTTTGTACACATATTTTGATTTTGATGTCTTGATCGTATCTGGGAGGGAGTTCCAAAGTCTGATGGCGCTGAGGGTAAAAGAGTTGGAGACATAAGCAGTCTTATGCAAAGGTGTGTACAGCTGCAGGGCATTGCTAGTACGGAGGGTCCGGGAACTGATGTCACTCATAAATTTAAAATTACATTTAAGATAATTGGAAGAATTTGGATTACAAAGAATACTGAACAGAGTGCAGAGGATTCGAAGATTTCTAGGCTGTCGAATATTGAGCCAATTTAATTTAGACCGGTATAGAGATATATTGTCGTACTTCCGTACACCAAAAATGAAGCGAATGCAGTTATTAAGGAGACGATCAAGTTTGTTCAAAAAGTTTTGGGATAGATTCGTACAGCACACATCAGCGTAATCCATGACAGGCAGCACCAATGCCTGGATCAGCAGAATTTTGGTACTCACTGGAAGAAAGTTCCGGAAACGGTAGAGAGTTCGAGGTGAGTACGTGACTTTTCTACTGGTCTCCGCGATCTGCTTAGCCCAAGTGAATGAGCTGTCCATCATCAGTCCCAAATTTTTGACAATATTTCAGATCGTACAAAAAGTTTATTAGCACAAGCTTATCTTGTTTTGTAAACATACAGGAGAAAATAAAATGCTAAGTTAGCAATATGAGTACGACGCAATGCATTAAGACGGAGGCAATGGCATTTCTTTATTACTCAGAAACTTGTTCAAAGTAAATAAACTCGTTGCAATACATATTAAATGTACTGAGGTATTTGCCACCTATCTGTATGGAAGACAAAAGGTATGAATTAAGTGAAATGATTTCAGAAATAAACAGTAAGAATAGGGACAAATGACCTGAACAAACATTTAAATAAATTGCAAAAATCTGAAAGCAAATTAGAGAAATTGTGGGTCCGTATTACCTACCGCAGTTGCTATCACTTGTCATTTAACTTGCAGGCATTTGGCATTAAAGATGCCTTTCATGTATATAAAATTATCTAAGGCCCGGTTACGTGATTGAGAGTTAACTCAAGTAATGGTTGAATTCCGTTACCAGCGCTTTCAAATATTTACGTTATTTTGAATAAAAAAATACCTTTACCATTGGTCAATAACATAGCCTTTCTGGCATTTAATTTAATTTCTTTAAAAAAGTTTATTATTTATTTAAACTTGTGAGTATTGCACTGTAAGTTATACAATTGGCGAGCTTAAAGCCATAGCTTTCACTGCCAGTCTACCGCTTGGGCAAAAGTTGATATATGGATAGGTAAGTAAAGTTTTCCAAAAAATCAATATTGATGGCCTAACAAATGCTTTAATTGTCTAAGTAGGAACGTATTTCGGTTACTTCCTGTGCAATTTTCCTTCACTGAAAGATCTCTATCTGAAACTCATAAAATCTAGATTAAAATACAGGAACAGAATCGATCTCATGCATCTCAAGTTGACACGTGCTGCCCTAGCGTTGTGACAGTGATAACACTCTGCATACAAAAGACACTCATAGGAGATAATAACGTCAGATAATAAAAATCATTCAAAGTACATATTTGAAACCGCAAAAAGTAAACGTTCTAACACATTGCGCTCTAGTCACTATTGGAACTGCATAGGGAAACGGTGACAGTTGTGTGAAATATAAAAAAAAAAACAATTGAAATTGAGGTAAGTTTTATTAAAACTATTTAATTTATTTTATTAAAACCGGTGCCATTTCCATTTCAAAAGCAATTTTATTCAGAGTCATTCAGGGACTTAATCTATATTTCCATTTTCTGTTTTAACTATTACTTGTTTATTCATAGTGACAGTTTATTATTAAGACGTTTCGTGCAACCACGTTTAAACTCAAGCAAGTTAGTAGTTAATTTTGGGTAACATACAATACAAGGTATAACTTTTTAGATGCCCAATAGTACAATTTAATAATAGATTTATTAGTATGTCCAATAAAAGGTAACAATATATGAAATCATAACAAATCATAAAATGTTATAGTATATATTATAAGTTTAAATTGTGTAATTCTGCGATGATAGAAAAAGAACACTAAACATATTTTTTCTTTTAAACAGCAAAGTTGAATAGCTACTTTACCCAAGTTATTGTTATTTCATTGTCACTAAGTATCATGTTTTGGTTTTAACATTTTTTTATTTCATCAACATCTTTCAACGATTTCGGAATATTTTTTTTGCACTTAGCGTCCCAGTACAAAATGATTATTTAATTATAAAATAAATGTACTAAAAAAATAGTTTGTTTTCGTTACACTTTTTTATTTCATTCTAGGTTCTTAATATTTGGATTACACATTATTTAGGGTCACACCACTTAGACAAAACAAACAAACAATGGGTTTTATACGGAACCTCTTACATTGTAAGGAAATAAATAAAATGAAAATATTTAAGAACAAACAAGGAAACAAATATTATCTTTTGTCATGTAACAAAAGGAAATGTACCGATAAGATACCTAGCTTAGGTATTCATACCAAAACACCCTGGGTAAACTGTCATATAGAATTTTACGAAAATTCCTATCACTATTCAAATATGTTCATTGATTACATTTATACGGTGTGGGCAAGTTTAACATAGGCTAGTTTTTTTTTGTTAAAAAGACTCTAAATATACTTAAAGATATTATTAGGTATAAAGATTAGTACCTACTTAAGACCCCTTACACACTGCGACTTTTCGCAGCATTTCAATTAAGTTTTGATTTGATTAGATTTAAGATTCAATTTAGCATCGATGCAGTCACGCGTTAGTATCAATGCTAAATTAAATCTGTTCATTGCGTGAGTCGCGATGCTGATGCGCGCTTTCAAAACACGCGACTGCATCGATGCTAAAAGTCCCAGTGTGTAAGGGGTCTTAGAGATTAAAATGTGCTTACCTCATATAGAATAACTTGCAAAACAAAACAGTTTGGCAATAAGTACCTTTCCTAGTTATTTAATTGATAGAGCAAAGAGGGGAAAACCGGCGCGGAGCTATTAGGTAACATCTTGCAATAGCAAAGAATGTGCAATACATAACTGAAAAATAATATTATGGTACCTATCGGCCAAAAACAAAACAAATGACATTGCTTCCTCTAATAAACAATGAATTGTTGAACTTTACCTAATACCTCAATAACTTTTCCTAGAGATTTTCTAGCAGTCAATATCACAAAAACTGCAGAATTATTGCTGATAGCATTTGCGTATGTGACGACTTTTACTATAATAAATCGACTATAGATTATTTACTACGCATCTATATATCTACCTATAAATTAAAGCGTAAAGGTTGAAGCAAATCTACCCACCCGGTACGGAAACAGCACCAACCAGGCGTCAACCATACGGAAACACGTTACGTAAAGGGAACAGCAACGCCTTGGATGAGATCGGCACCGGATAGCGAATGCCTCGCCTCTGATCGTGTTTGCTACAACTGATGACAGTTATTCTGACATGACAATGACAGCCCGTTTGACAGGGTGGACGGATAGTCGTCAACCTACGGGCGGCGCGCCGTAAGCGTGTTACAACTCATGTGCCGCTGGTCCAGAGTGTGTCCGCAGTTGGTCTATATCCCAGGTGGTGACGTTACGACATTGATAGATGTGTAAATAATACAAATAATACTGAACGCTTCGTGTTGATACGGTGCTGTCATCGTGACGGGTTGATTAGTAGGGTTCCACACTAATAATACCTAACGGGCTTTTCACCTAAATTATATAAGTGAAGGTAAAAAGGGGAGGGCAATTTTTATTGAAATAAAATGCCTAAATAACTATTTCCTTAAAATTTCGCATCAAACCCCACAGTGAGTTAAGAGTTAAAAGCACTTCAGATAAACATATCACCCCCAATACTACTAAGTCTTTCTTATCGGATATACAGGTACTATTGATACCAAAACAGTATCTTTTACAGATATATATTGACGAGCACGTTGGCATATACATGCGAGTACAATACTAGGAAGGGTTCTTTCCATATGAATTTTTACCAATTTTCTTAAAAAATACTTGGAAACCTACGTATTTGACAAATAGAGATCAATTGACAAGTTAACATTACCAATCAATTGACGTGATAGTTTTAATAAGCTGGAAAAAACACGTATGATGTCAATATAAACGTTAACGTCAGAGTTTTAACAACTCAATTGACTCACTGTTTATTGTAAGCAAAAAGGTACTTTGCTGTTTCTTAGTTTAGTTTCTTTGGTAATACATCCTTTAAACCTATTTAGCAAATGATCACAACAAAACAATTTTCATGTAAAATGTTGCCAAAAGCCGAGATCGTATGCTTCTAAACCTACACGCTATTACTTTGCCCAGAAACCTTCCTCAAAATCTTCTTGTAACTGTACACCTTACCTATACAGGCTGAAATTTTAATCAGAGACCAAATTTTGTGTTAAGACGCCACTGATGAATATAAAAAACTTTTACGTGGATAAATCGAGAAAAAAAGTAGCTGTTCCGTACAAAAAATCAATTGGCAAATCCAAATGTATGGAACAGCTATTTTTTTCGCTTTCACTATTAGCCCCTCAGTAAAAGTTGTTTATATCCATCAGGGGAGTCTTTACACAAAATTTGGTCACCGAATAAAATTTCAGCCTTTACGTTACCTGGCAGGCGACTACTGTGAGATAACATTTAAGTAGTTTAAATGTATAGTAAACATCTTAGAGTACATTTTGTTTGGAGGGGAAAAACTGCTATTACCTACTGGTCGTAACAATTCTTTACAAAGAATGCTTCTGTGTATGGACATACAATAGTGCGGTAAAACCATGTCACCATCATATTGGTACACGTGGTAAAGAAACAAACACATAGTTGACATAATTTAGAAGACTTTTTAAAACTAAGTAGAAAGCCAAGTCTCTGAAAATACCTCTTCTTAAATCACAATCGGAAAATAAATTACACTAAATAAATTAAATAATTCACGATTGGAGTGAATAAGACTATAACATTTTATTGGTTCTTTTTGTTATTATTTAGTGTATAAACAGAAGAAATTGTAAATGACAGACTTAATGCTTAGAGCATGACGACCTCCCTGGTCGAGTGGCTAGCACGCTGGTTTCAAGCGTCGCCATCTCGTGAGGTTCCGGGTTCGATTCCCGGTCGGGTCAATGAAGAAAAAACGATATTTTCTATATTGTCTCGGATATGGGTGTTGTGGTACCACCACAACACTGTGGTTGTGGTTGTGTCTGATTTCCATAACACAAGTGCATTGGCTACTTACTTTGGAATCAGAGCAATGTACGAGTATGTGATTGGTGTCCAATATATATTTATTTATTTATTCTCTACCAATAAACCATTGGGTGAAGCATAAACAATTGAGGCGGTGTAAAAGTATACAAAAAAGCAAGCAACAAATAATTAATTTAATATATATTTAAAAAATCATTTTTTTATTATTTCATGCCTGAATCATCAAACATATTCTGAGTAAAATGAAATTGAAATTAATAGAATGGAATTAAATACGTCATCATTTTCAACGTTTGTGTAATAGAATGCGCTGGGAATAGTTAGTTAATTTAAATCGAAGCAATTAACCATTGACATGTCCGTGTAAGTAATAGTAAGTTCCGACATTCCGTTAACAACAACGAAAACATTGTTCTCATCACTTTTCTTCAATGATGATAGTAAACAAAAATGAGGAAAATAATACTTAGTAATCTTCTAAACAGTTAACAGGTTAAATAGTTGATAAGGAAGTATTGTTAAGAGGCGATTATTTTTTCTTTGTTTCAAACGGATTACTTTGCTTAGACAGTGTGAAGTTTGTTTCTTCCGCTTTGACGCAACTGCCTGAATGTATAGATCATTTTCTTTGTGACCGAGAGCACCGTTCACAGCAAACGTATTTTCTGCCGCTGTTAGTGAAAATGTTAACTCAGTTATTACTACTGTAATGTACAAGTAGTATTATCAAGTAGCTTACAAGTTATCAATTTATTATTTTTTTCAAATTCTAATTAGTAAAAACTATACTTTTATGTGTACCTGAAACTCATATTAACGTATTTATAATTACATTTAAATTTAATATATATAAATATATATATACACGGTGACTTTTTTATCAGTACCGATATTTTGTGTAAAGACTCCACTGATGAATATGAACAAGTTTTGCTATGGGGGCAATAGCGAAATCGAGAAAAAAAATCAGCTGTTCCATACAAAAGTTCAATTGGCGCGCGGTCAAAATGTATGGAACAGCTGTTATTTTTTTCTTGATTTCGCTATTGCCCCCATAGTAAAACTTGTCCATATTCATCAGTGGAGTCTTTACACAAAATATCGGTACAGATAAAAAAGTCACCCTGTATATAATATATTAAGTAATAAACATTTATAAACAAAAAAAAAATCCTATTTCGTACATACGACCTTACATATTCGAGGCACAATATTTCCATGATAACCGGGTTAACTCGGGTCCGAGTGCGCGAGAACCATACCAGCGGTGCCGCTCTTTCGGGACCGATTGTTAACGGCGACGTCTTTCTCTGACATCCTTTTATACAGGATTTGACCCGTAATAGGACCAAACATTTAAAACAGAGGGCCTTGAAGTAACCAGTTATCAATTACGACCTCCGTGGTGTAGTGGCTAAGCACGCTGGGTTTCAAGGCGTCGACCCTCTGAGGTCCCGGGTTCGATTCCCGGTTGGGTCAATATAGCAAACATATTTTTTATGTTGTCTCGTATGTTGTGGTATCACCGTTGTGTCTGATTTCCATACTTTATTAAAATTACTTTGGGATCAGAGCAATGTATGTGATGGGTGTCCAAGATTTAAAAAAAAAAACGCTAATTGCGAGCCGCAATCGCGCAATGAGGGTTCTGTGCCAATTTTGACTGCATCGGGGTGTCCACTTACTTCCACTTGGCTAAAATACCACAATATTTTTAAAAAAACTCAATGTTTTTCATTTATAATAATGAAAAAAAAAAAGGCTTATTATTTACTAACAAGATAAATCGATCCAGTAATGTATTACAAACAAATGTCCATATACAATCATAGAACTTGACTTTGGCATTTATGAGTTGGCTATTTTGATATTTTTGAAATTTATTAGGAATGAAAACTTTGGATTACTATATCTCTGAGTTAAAACATTTTAGAGCACTATGATCATGAGGCCGATTCTCGCGGCAATCGAACTTTTTTCGTGTTGTAATTCGATTGCGATTTTAATCGTTTAACCTAAAAATCTAGTTAAATATCTACACGTAAAATAAAACAAACAAAATGTAAATACATATAAATCGTGGCTCTTAGAAATCAAAAAAAAATTTTTTTCGACAAATAATATTCGATCGGAGAACTTTTTTCGTATACGAATTGCACGAGAATTACCCCCAGGTGAAGGTAATCAAGTTAATTGTGGAGAATCATTGATTATGTTTTTGCTTTTAATACAGAACATATATTTATAGCACTCAACCTGAGTGCTTGGCCACCTTCACGCTGTATGCCGGCCACTCGGGCCCGAGTGTGTGATAATAATGTTATAATAGCGCAAATATTTTTTTTTTGCCATTTTTAATTAAAATACGCAAAAATGCGAGGATATTCTTTGTATTTTTTAAGGTAGTTAAAGTGTTAACTTCTCGTTCATATCTAAGTTCATACACCAATAAAGCGCTATTTTAATTTGATTTGTGACAGTGAGCATACTAGCACTCGTCGGTACGTTACCGACCATACGTTAAGCAAGAATGATGCCTTAGTTAGAATCTAGAGCTTAGAGACAGTAGTTATGGATCCAGAAAAGTGCAAGTGGTAATGACGAATACTATCATAAATGGTTTAAACTACATCAACATTCATAAAGATATGATTTTCAATTACTAGATAGCTGATAACAAATACCATAGTTTCAAAAAAATAATAATCAAGTCTTATCTATAGAAATAGTTTTGAAAATAATAAGAAATCCGTTAGAATAACTATACATTTTAACGTCACCAGCATGATAGACCGAATCGAATGTAAGATAAGTATTCAGTTTCAGCTGTGCTAATGTAAAACGAAATTAAGTGTTATTTATTTAACTGTGATGTCGGCGTTTTGTAAGCGAGGTTTAGTGACATTGAGACTCTAATTAAGAAAGTATTTTACACCATGGTTCAGTTGATTTTATGATAAAAGTTACAAATATTTATCAAATGCGTGAAAAAGCTTGGGGATCCTTCTACCAAAAGCGCAGCGTAGGACGTCCACCGACAAGATGGACAGATGACCATGTAAAGATCATAGGATAACACTGGATGCAGGCCACTCACATTGGTCGCTGTGGAAAAGCGTTGAGGAGGCCTATGTTCAACAGTGGACGTCCTTAGGCTGATAACGATGATGACGATAGTTATCATATGATCTCAATTTTAAGCGGCAGATATTTGGACAAATTCTGCTCCAAGTCGTTCTATTGTTGTACCTTTACAAAATACTTGTTACTAGCAATAGTAAGATAAACTGTGAACCGACTGTCCGAAGTCAATTTATTTGAGTAGCATGAACTAATATTAATTTTGGTAACCGAAATCTAGAAACACGGTGGCGTGTCGAAGCCAAGTTAAAGCAAAAGGACTGACGACTCAGCGCCGTGTGTATAATTACACGAACCATTTCATGCGACTTTTGACTCTTCATAACTCAAATTCTATTCAACAAAAACAGAACGTTAATTTCATTAGGCTAGCTGAAATAGTTACAAAAATATGAAGGTCTCAAAGTCGCCAATTTTCCACTGACTTTCCCAAAAACCTTATATAGATCAAAAATCTTACCTATTACACCCAGATGACGTAGGCAGTTAAAATTTGGCATCTAGCTAGGTAATCTTAAAACAAAAGTAAAGTAAATAACTTTAGCCTGTAACGTCCCACGGCTGGGCAAAGACCTTATCTCAACTATATGGTTATACTTTACCAAGCGGGCTCAGTACCTAAAACAAAAGTTAGGAGAAAAAATAGAGAACGTCTGTAAGCGTTATAATACTTTAGACTAAAAAAAGAAAAAGAAGTTAAAAAAATATAGTAAAAAAGAATGTCCCCATACAAAAAAAATGCTGGCACCACAATATAGGTACATACACTAAACTGCGCGTGAACTTCACAAATGAATAGGTAATGGGCACTATTATTTATAATATTCAAGAATGTGTAGACGATGGCACCAAAAAGAAAACTACGCAGTGTAAACGCAACCAATGTGGTTTAAGATATTTATTTTCATTTTAGATTTTCTGTCGAACTTGCTACTCATTTCACCCACAATCACATTCTTAGTAATGAATTTGACGGTCAATTTTCACATTTGTTTTTATAGGTATAAAATATTTATGATTATTTTTTGCGTGAAAAGTTAAAAAATTATCTGCCGTAACATTGTTTCATTTTTATTTTACCAACACTTTTATTTTCCATCTGTATGGCGACTTGATATAATGTCACTCGCAAATCAAACATAAAGAAAGAAAAATCACCTCTAGTCGTTTAATTTTTCCATGAGTTTTTCATGAATTTTATTTTCCAAAATTATTATTTCCTCTTAAATTATACCGAACCTCGGACGTAACGCACTAGCCAATATGACCTCCACCGACCCGGTAGCTCAAACCGTGTCTAACTAAATGCCTAACTTTTCCTGATTTCAGTATCAGACTACTGACTTGGTCATCAGTTGTCTGTCATTCGTCCTCCTAGGACGTTGTGTGCAAAATTTTATTCGATACGACCGTATGAAAGTACACGGTTCACTGCGTTTGCAATACACGTAATAAAATCGAATTCATATCTTTTGTGTGGTTGTAGGGACGACACAATGCTGACGGGATGGAGACTGTTTTTGTCGAAATGTAAGTATTTTTGTAAATATTTTTATGTTTTTTAACTATTTTCGAGTAAAAATTTGAGCAGTTTTTTTTTAAATACCGTTATTTGTTAAAAACAATTCGAAACAATAGTTAATAATTTTGTTTTAGCAGAAATTGTTAAGTTATAAAATAAAATAAAAGAGAAAATGAAGCACTTTTGAAATAATTTGAAGTTATTTTCTGACAACGTATTATTTTAAATTTACCGTCCATTACTAACTTCTTAATTATTATGAGAACGTTTTAAAAAAAGTACCCCGAGAATTTTCTCATATTTGATGTGAACCGACATATCATTGATTGACGATATGTTACGTTTTATGTATCACAAGTATAACTGAACTCATTGTCTCGCATGTTTTCATAAGGAACTGTTTGACATTATTTTTTTTTATATAAAAATAAAAACATGTGTATTATCAACAAGGTCATTGTATTAGTTGAACGACACGCACGCATATTAAAGAAACACAATGGTGAAACGAGTACTTAGTACCAATGAGGTTTAAAACCGTGTGAGTAGCTAAATAATTGGACTATTTACATATTGTTTGGCCACTTTTTTGTCCAACTGTTTTGAGCCCACGTAAGTATCCAGAACGCTCACATTACTGTAAAGGCCTTAATGTTACACCCTGTATAATTGATTGACTACCTAATTATTTATACATCATGTTTAGGGTCAAAATTGGCAAATTCGTTATGAGACCTGAATTAATGTATGGATCGGAATGCTGGGCTGCTAAGAACACGGATAAGAAGCGTATGCAGGTAGCAGAGATGAGTATGTGGGTCTACAAGAATGGACAAAATAAGGAATGAGTATATACGAGGATGTCTAAATAACCGAGAAGACAGTGGGGTCATCGCCTAACTTGGTACGGTCATGTAAAGAGGAAGGAAGAAAGTCGTGTTACTAAAAAAGTGATGAGTATGAATGTGGACGGCCGGAGGGAAGAGACCGACCGAAAAAGACATGGATGCACTGTGTAAAAATCGATATGGGTGTGAAAGGAGTGGATGATTCAGTAACGAGTGATAGAATTGGAAAGTGGAAGTGAAAAACATACTGCGCTGACCCCAGGAGGAGACCGATCATCTGGAGGAGACCGCTTCTAGCGATAAGACCGGCTAAATTGTACATTTCCCTAAAAATAATTTGTAAATCAAATTATGTAACATGCAATAAAGAATTATCTATCTATCTATCGTATGGTTAGCAAAAGTGTTATTTTTTGTGGCTCTTAGATTTTCACATTTTTGGAACATACTCCAAGTAAAGTTTCATTTTAAATTTGTAAATTGCTACTAAGTCAAGGCTCTACTGTAGAGTCTTTGTGTAGGGTTACGTCATTTGCAGGGTTAATAGTTCAATACTCAACTCCAATAATTCTGCTCCTATAGAACTTAAAAAAGTGCCATGTTTACTGTAGATGAATACTGGGGTCGGTTATGAAAATATAGGAAACCGTATGCATGGAATGCGTTTGATATGAAAAATAATTAGTTATGAAAATACATACGTAACACATAAGTACATTTATATTATGCGTTTAGTCTCAGATATTCAAAAGCAAAGCCTAGTTTAATGTTAGCTTCTGTGTTTACGCTTCAGTTTTCAGTATCTTTACTGTGTTTGCGTTTAAGATTCTTGTGTTGATTTAATATTTTTTACTTTATTAACAACAAACAAGAAAATATAAAACTAAGACATGCTACATAAAAAAAAATAACTTAAAGTCTACCTATTCAAAAACGAAACCATTTCCTTGAGGCAAGGAGGTTAAATATAATAATAGGCTTTAATATTTGAAGTTTTTTTGCGCATTATAGCCAAAAAAAAACAGTTGACCCGTGCCTCTGTTAACATGGACGAGACAGAAGAATGGCATTTTCATCAGCACCTTGAAGGCATTATTGAACTGTACCCGTAGGGTTTTGAGAGTTTTTGAGTTTATTCAACCCACAGGCTACAGGTGTAAAAAGAAGTGCAATAAGCTTTAAAAAGGGTGATCTTCACATCCCTTGTACTCCGCGCTAACCTGGAGGCTAGCATGTTCGCTCTTTAATTCGCGTTCCTTTTCAATATCATTATCGTCTTTGAGCTCAGGAGTAAATATTTGACCAAGATATTTAAAATTTGTGGACTCTTTCTAGGTCAGAGTTTTTAGGAAGACAGGTGGCAATACGTGTATACTTGGCTTTCACCTTTCGTAGTTTTGGAAGGACACTATTTTATACCTTACTGCTTGGAAATGTTTTTGTGTACGTAATCAACTCTTGCTTTCAGAATCACAAACAGAATCATTTCAAACCTCGCGACATAGTGACTAGGTCCACCAACTTTCGTGAAATTTAGGTGCTATGCACTCATTTTGTCATTTTTTTGTTAATTCCAGTATTTATAATACCCCAGCGGTATGTCATGGCAATCATGGCACTGCTTGCTGTAGCCAACGCTTACACAATGAGGGTTTGCCTGAACCTAGCCATTACTCAGATGGTCAGAAAGGGAGGCAGTCACGGATCCGGCAATTTCGACCCCAACGCATGCCCTGAGTCTACTATGTTTGTCAACACAACATCAAGTCGAGATCTGTACAGACAGGATGAGGTAAGTCAACATGTATGATAGTATGTGTAGTTTCTAAATATTTTCACATTAATTCTGTAATGTCAGTCTAGGTAGGTACTACAACAAAAACAATAATCTTCTTCACGTTCATGATGCTCGTGGCACATTTTGTATCAAGTTTTACAATACTATCAAAAACGTGACGTGTAGGTACTTATCGGACCAATTTAACGAGTTTTTCTGCATTCTAACAGACCGAGCCAAACGCTCTTACCAATTGAGCTACCGTGCTGTCAGTCCGACCTTGCTAAATTTGTGGTCTCTTATGAAAACGTCAATTGCGTGACGCTTAGCGCCATCTAGCCGTCTGTTTATGAAACAGATGGCCCAAGCAGTTATTCTTTACAGAATAAATTCAACTTAGAAATTGATGTCGCTTCGTTATCTAATGCTTTAGAATGTTTTTAACACTCACAGTGACATATTTTATATTCATAAAGATGAAATAAGAAGCCAAAAATTTGCGCACGGGCAGGACTTGAACCAGCAACCTTTTGGCAGACCGGGCCAAATGCTCTTACCAATAGAGCTACCGTGCTGTCAGTAGCAGTAAATAGTAATAGCAGTAAATAATGTAAATGTTTTAATACGAAATTTGACGATCTGAAATTACAGGCTCCAATTAAAGAGATAGTCCATTGAATGAGTCCCTCCAAGGGGGGTCTAGAGTGCGTGAGTTAGTAACGTAAGATGTTTCTTCGGATACATGTCAAGAATCCCTAGGTAATAAACATACTAAAACCCCGGGACACTAGGAGGAGCCCCGGAGTGGGGGAGGGGGGGAAAGGGTCCATTTTTTCATTTTTCGCTTAAATCTCAATAACGGTATATGTTAGGGAAAAACTTTGAAGGAAAAGTTGAAAGGCCATAAAATTATCTACAAGTTGTACCTCAATCATTTTTTTCTATTCGCAGCCGTTTTCGAGCTACATCCCATGAAAGGTGAAAAATTCGAACTCCTAAACTCTCCTAAAGGCTTCCATAGAGGAATGTGTTTTTTTTACTAATTATAGACCTAATCTAACGGGACGGATCAAACATTTAAACAAAATGTTTGATCCGTCCCGTTAGATCTGTGAAAATTAATGGACATATTTTTCCCCCTCTATCATAAAGAGATTGTGACCCCATTTTTAAGAAAAATTGTATGTGAGCTGACGTCACGTCAAATCGCAATTGCACAAAACAACGAACAGAATATATAAAAATACGTGTCAAAAATTTTTCATTTTCTAACTGACGGACTAAATAGTTTCCTGTCGTCAAGCCTATTTTACTGTTACGATATAGGTCTTCGCTCAAGAATAGTAATAGACTATTAACGTGTGGGTAGTGCGCGAGTATGACTCGCACTTGGCCGTCTTCTGAAAACGTCAATTGATATCCTAGATCTTAAAGGTGATCTTATGTATCTGATGACCTCGTATCTTTTATATCATTATCCAATCCAAATGTTAACATGTTATCACAATTTCAGATAAAAGTATAGTTCTATTCTTCTGATATTTTGGTGACGAAAATGATAAAAAAATATCTTGAAATATTAAAAGTGATGTATTATACCTACAAAAGAAAATACTCTCAAACTTCAAACGGATTTAACAATACTGATAATCACAAAAACATCACCGCGACTAAAGCCTCACTAAATACTACCTCTACAGATAAATGATAAGTTATGATTAGGCTACTCTAGGAGGTAGTATTGTAAACAATTGAAATACCTACTGAAAATGTTATCATAACGTTTCAATTCATAATTGTATGTACTGTACCGCCTTGAGCGAGGGAACGTAAGAAACCAATGACATTTGATATAAACTATGTCGTTCATTCAATATTAGGGCCTCATAAGGCTAGATATTAAAACGAATAATAAAGTTCTAATTAATACGATTACATAAGCTACTATATAGCTACTAAGCCAATTTGATTTTATAACCGGGTATAAAACTGTCAGACAAGTTGTTTACTAATGTTACAGGTTGAAGCTAAATAATCTGTTGACTAGTCAGTAAAAGTCCAAACTACAACAACTAGACGAATTAATCGTATCCTTGTCTCATCAGTGAAATATACAGAGTCTTAAAGACCCTTTGAATACTGCCACTTTTAGCAGCGATGCAGTCGCAAAATATCAACCGTTACACACTTGAGCTACTTTTAGCATACAGTCGCGATCCAGAAGCGAACCATGAAACTTTAGCGATGCTCTATCGCATTCGCATCGATACAAACGCTATGCTGCAACGCGACAAAATTCAACGCATTAATGCTAAAAGTCACGGTGTATGAGGGGTCTAAGAAATAGGAGTAGTATAAAACTGTTGTCTTTCTCCAGGCAGTGCTATTCGACTGGAGCGAGGCCACCCAGGGTCTTCTTCTAGGCTCGTTCTACTACGGTTATGTCCTCACGCACATACCTGGTGGGATGCTGGCTGAGAGGTTCGGAGGGAAGTGGGTCCTCGGTCTGGGATTACTCTCCACCGCTGTGTGCACCATCATCACCCCTATCACTGTCAAACTGGGAGGTGCTACAGCTCTGTTCATTCTGCGAGTCATTGAAGGATTTGGCGAGGTTCGTACCATATTATTTTTTTCTAGCCCCTATCTTTTGTCACAGCTTGGGACTCCCAAACTCTAGACACCTAAATAAATGTTAATTGACTGGTTTGGTTAGACTTTTCCTACAAAAGACGATGTCTGTATATTTTCCACATTAGCTGTACGTTCATGCAACTTAAAAAAAAAACTAGAAAAAAATATGTGAGGTAGAAGAAGAACGAATTTTCAACAAAACATAATTCGTCGATTTATCTTAGAACGATCTTAAAACATTGAAATTTTATCATTTATAATGCTGTCACATGTAACACAAAGAATCCGATAAATATTTCGGTGTTTGGAATAAACATTGAATTTTATTGGGTTGCTTAGTAAATAGGTACTACTTATTTTAAATTCAAAAGAATGCCTTTCAAGCTAAGTCTAAACTTAAATGATAAAGAATGAAACTTAATGGTTTCTAAAACATAAATTACTTCATTAATGCTAATTAATTCTAAAAGAAATAAACGTAACTTTCTTTAGAATTAAAAATTGCTTCATTTTACACAAATGATGTTAAATATACGTAAATTATTTCTGCACATCGTACTCGTACTACAATACAGTGTGTCCCTGGTTTATATGCAATTCGGATAAGAGTCGAAAGTAGTAGACGTATACTGAAACAAAAAAAAATGACCATTAGACAAAGAAAATTTTCATTTTGTACTGGGACGCTACGTGCAAAAATAATGCTTTCTTTTAAAATAAATAAATAAAACAATACAATAAGCCAAACACATGGCAATAAACATCTCGCAAAATCTTAAAATAATACATTTAAACAATTCTCTACCTAAATAATCTCTATTAAAAATGGTCAACTTTAAAATATTCTAGCCAGAGTGTTTATTAAGTTTTGCCGTAGGTTTGTATGCCATATTAAAGGTGAAATTAAACAATATCATATAATCTACGAATCATATATAAAAATAATTTTCAAATCGGTCCAGTAGTTTCTGGGATTAGCACGTTCAAACAAACAAACTTTTCAGCATTATAATATTGGTACAAATTAATCTAATTAGCTAATCGCAGGCACTACTGGACCGATTTGAAAGTTTTTTTTTTTGTATTACAAAAAATATTTATCGAGGAAGGCTTAGTAAGGCTACAAAACATCACGCTGCGACGCGCGGACGAAGTCGCAGGGACTGCTTGTATGAATGTTACACACAAGTAACGACACAAACAAAAAACTAGTTTTTTTAGCGCAAATGTTGTTTGAAGTATCATGCGACCTAGACAATTAATGTGAAAATTTACGGATTGTTTGAATTTTTAATGGCATTGTAGAATACCTTTAGCGTAAGCATAGTATAGAAAAGTTTTCATGAAGTTCGAAGGGTCTAGTCATTTTAAGTAGCAGGTCAAATCAAAGAAAATATTATTTTGCAACTTTAAAAGTAAACACTAATTATCTTGTGAATATTATTTTGGTGTTGATAAAACTGCAAAATATTGAACAATAGCTTACAGTAATAATATGGAGAAAAACTATAAAAGTAAACAAAGTTAAATTGCTAAATTTTAGTTATCTTTCGTAAAAAAACATAAAATAAAAACACAGTTTATCCGCTTCTATATGCCCTATGTGAGTCCACAAATAGGTTAAATTATGATGAATAAATGATAATGATTTTATGTAAAATCGGTTCTTCCTTTTCAGGGTCCAACAATGCCTGGTCTCATGGCCATGCTCTCTCGATGGGCGCCCAAAGCTGAACGTGCCAGATTTGGGGCCATAGTCTTCGGAGGAGCCCAGATTGGGAACATCGCTGGCTCTTACTTCTCTGGTATAATCATGCACAATGGCAGCTGGGAGCACGTCTTTTACATGTTCGGTGGACTGGGCCTCCTTTGGTTCGCTATTTGGGTAGGTCATTGTTATGTGTTTTTAAATTCTCCTTATGTCAATTATCCTTTTATGAGGCGACATCTAAGCGGAGACTGACATGAATGAAAATGAATTTATAAACTGAGCTGTAGAAAATCAACAAGTCTGAGGTGAAATTTAATACCGCATCTTTCTCAAGCCGAATGGATTCCATAAACACTTTGATGATTCAGATATTAGCAGAGTGTAAAAAATCTTATTTTATTTTTAAAAATACCACGATTCTTAGCTACTTAACAGTTTTTCATGTGTACTACACAATGTCGCTTGTTTTCGCTTTGAAGGCAATCTTGCCATAAGGAAAATGCAAAGAGATTGACTTATATTTTTTTATTGATCCCTCAATTGAACACGTGAAATAAATATTTTATACTTTTTGATATTTGTCCTTTTCAAATCAAAATAATTCATTATGCTTTTAAAAAGAAAATGATTTGACTTTTTTTACAGAGCGTTCTATGCTACAGTACGCCAAACTCACATCCATTTATTTCTGACGCTGAAAGAAAGTTCTTAAATGAAAATGTTGATTCGCTGAGAGGAACACAGAAAAAACTCGACCCCATTCCGTGGAAGGCTCTGCTTAGATCTGTGCCTTTATGGGCCCTCATCATTGCTGGTGTAAGTTTCTTAGTTTTTTAAAATAATATAACATAGCAATTTTTACTAATTTTCTAAACTGGTTGACAAATCTGACCTCTAACTTTAATTCCAAAAGTCTTTTATATCATTTTGATCATCAGCATCGTTACCAACATCATCATCATCATTATAACATCATCATTATTCATAAGTGAACATTGCACTTTTTTCACTTCCATTGGGTTTAAACCTAAAGAGATACTAAGGAGTAGGTAGGTATTATTGCTGGGGGATGATTCTCACGGCAATCGAACTTTTTTCGTGTGGTAATTCGATTGCGAGTCTAATCGTTACACATCAAGTAATCAAGTAAAAAAAAACACCAAGAAAATAAAACACGTAATAAAACTAGCGCCGAAACAAAATCTAAATACATAGAATTTGTGAATCTAATTATTATAAATAAAACTATTTATTCTTCAACGAAGAAAATTCGATCGGTGAACTTTTATCGTATAGATACGAATCGCACGAGCATTGGCCCTATGGTTAGAAAACATTTTATTATATAATGAAAATAAAACGTTAAATTTCCTAGAAAATATCAACAGCTGTACAACAGCACGTTTAAAGTATAAACTAGGGTTCTAAAGGAAGAAGTTAGTTACTAGAGTCTGTGGGATATCCTGTCTTATTAATTTAACAAGACCTTGTCGTTTGTAAAAACTGGGGGACTCTGTTTAAACTGTTATAACATTATTGTCGTAGTAAATGTGTCAACATCTTGTTAATTTCCTATTTAAATTTCTATTTAAGAAATAATTGAGAATCCTAAGCAGTTAAATGCAGTGAAATTCCAACAGCAGTCGAATTATTATGTTGAAATCTCAATTTAAAATATATAAATCCAAAATAAAAATATGTTTTCCCAATACGTAAATACTTAAAATTAAAAAAGGGCGTAAGAAACCGCACCGGCACAAGTGTCATAACAAAATATAAACAATAACAACGAAGAGTTCCAACTATAGACAGCTGCCTCTCTACTTCAACTATTCATCATAATAGAATAGATAACTTAATCCATTCTTGAAATTCATGATACCACAGGAAAGTAAACACTCTTCACCACAATCAAAGGGATTCTTTTATCATACATTATCATAATAGAAATTATGTTAATAAAAAAAACAATACTACTTTTATAGCGTTGTATATTCAGATTTCCTGTATGCACTAGGGTAATAATAGTCACATGATATTATTATTACGTATTACCTGATTACCTAATATTTGGATGAATTCGAAACGATTGTTTTCATTTTAATTGCAATAACACCACACGTCAAACACATATAGGTAATATGTTTTCCCAATTGGCAAAAACTCATCGTCTCGTCTTGACACAACACAATGCCAATAGAAAAAAACATAATATTATTAGTGTGAAATATTTTCTGTCGCTTTTCTGCCACATAATCATTACGAGATTATCATCGTCCTCGACCCTACTTATTTAACTAAGCATATAAAATCAAAAATATTTTGTCTCCAGATTGGTCACGATTGGGGATACTTCACAATGGTAACAGATCTACCAAAGTACATGACAGACGTCCTTAAATTCAACATCAAGTCTACGGGAATACTCTCTGCCCTCCCATACATTGCTATGTGGATCGCATCATTCTTTTTTGGTTTAATATGTGACTTCTGTGTCAAGAGAGGGTACCACAGCATCAAGAATGCTAGGAAAATTTACACAACTATCGGTAAGTGTAATGTCTTCTAATTGACATTATCGAAAAACAGCGTTATGAAAAGATATAAAACCAATCTTGAACACGTGTTTAAATATAAGACTAAAATTATAAATTCCAAGTAGTCTATTGTATATTAAGTGACAGCAGTGGGCTTTAATTACATTATAAAACAGCCGTTTTATATTTCAACGAATGTTTAAATGCTCGTAGAAATTTGGTACTACATTTTCAACGTTTAATGTCGTATATGCAATATATTAATCATGTATTATTCTTTCGTTGTGAGCGTTATCATTGTCCTACTTTAAATAAGTAAATATTTTAAATTTCAGCTGCCACCGGTCCTGGTATCTGCATCCTCTTGGCGTCTTACTCCGGCTGCGACACAATCCTCGCCGTTTTTTGGTTCATATTCGCCATGACTCTCATGGGGGCGTACTACAGTGGTATGAAGATCAACCCACTCGACATCAGCCCCAACTACTGCGGGACTACAACCGCCATGGTCAACGGAATCGCGGCCGTCTCCGGAATCATATCTCCTTATCTCATTGGACTGTTGACACCTGATGTAAGTTGAAATATTCATGATTTTATCAGAAACGAGTGCGTAGGACCACTTTGGTTGATTATTTGGAGTAGTCATAACATTTTCCCAAAGAAAAGGAGGCAAACTATTTAAATGATCGCTAATTTGCTACACATTCAAGAATAAAGTTCCCCCTACAATGAAAAAAGTATACCTTTATTACGGAATGTCGTTATTATGACATTATTTTTAATTGGTCGGTTGATACTTTAGTATGGTTATTAAGCACATAAAACTAATTTCCTTCACGTAAACTTACTGTACCGAGTTAAGTTTTTGTGAAGGAAATTAGTTTTAAGTTAAAAATTTGCGTCGACGTTTTTTGTTTGTATTGATGGCTGTTTTCAAGAGCACTTTTATTAAAACTTTATTTAAAACCAGACCGTAGGGATTTTGTTTGGTCAATCAATACAAAAATTAATAAAAATATTTTTTCCACAGTCAACTCTAAAGCAATGGCGGGTGGCATTCTGGGTGTGTTTCGGCGTGCTGGTGGTGACTAACGCAATCTACATCTGCTTCGCCAAAGGAGAACAGGAATGGTGGGATGATATCAAGAAACACGGATACCCAACCGAATGGACACATGGACCCCTACCAAAGAGAACGCCAGATTCTGAAGACCAAAAAGTAGAAAATGTTGAAAAGAAAGAAAAGAACTGACTGCATTTTGTAACCTAATTTGTATTTGTAAGACTTAATTTATTGTAAAATACGTAATAGACTGTAAGTGTACATAAAATGTTGGTTATTTGAGTTCTGATTTTTATTTATAAAAAGGTAATCATTCCGACTTTTAATAAGTCCTAGTATTCATAAATTTCCACTTACCATATTGCGAACAAAGAACTGATTAATAACAAAGTAAAATAATCATGTTCCATTGTATGTAATTTATAACTATCAGTTATGTAGAGAAGAAGAATAAGTTTTTATACAATGGTATTCAATTTTCTTTCTGAGTAACTATAAAAATATAACAAAACGTTCTTCCAGGCCTGTTTCATATTCGACCATTGGTAAGAACTGCTTGGCAAACGAATAATTCTAATAAAAAAAGTAATTTTGTTTGATGTACCTGATATCGGCAGATAGCACAAACTAAAACTTACTTAGACATTGTGAAATCTGCAAAGGCCTGTATAAATTTCAGCTACTAGAGGTACGACTCTAGTAGAACACTGACACTATTCTGACTACTTCTGACCTATCTTATGATTTTGAAACAAAGATTTAAGCACAATTATTCATTATTGTGAAAAATAGTTGTTAGACTTTGAAACTAATTATTACAGGGTTCGGATCTCAAAGTGTTACTGTGCTGTAGCGATAGAAGGGTTTACGACAGACCGCGTATTGTTTGTAAATAATTAACATCTTAATTTTATTACAAAGCTGTGTCATAATCATTGGTTTTGGCTGAAACGTTTCTAAACGGGCTTGAAATCAGTCATAACTTAGTGAGAGCCGCCAAGTGTCGTAATGTTCACCAGAACATCGGGAACGCTTCACGCATTTAGAGTTTTGAAAACACCTCCTGACGCTCCTTCTTCTAACTTTTTAACTCATGAACTCAACACATACTTCTGTTGTGATTGAAGCACAACAGAAGTATGTGTTGCGTCGTTAGTCTGGACGCTACTGTTAAATTTTCTACTATTTTTTCTATCGAATGTATAGCTAATACTTTCTCTTTCTCCCAGTAAGCGTGGATGACTGGACTCGCAAAATGTTTTTTTTTTCATTAAATCCACGGCCGTCGGATGTGACGACGTCCGTAGAAAAATGCTAGTTCACACATTAGACGAAAATTTTCCTGTCATTACGCACATCATTATTTCTTTCTTTAGCAGCTGTTCGTTCCCCTTCATCTGGCATCGTGCGCATATAATTCCATTAACTAAAGTTTTAAATCCCAACTATGTTAGTGAATTCCATCGAATACCAATTTTATTCTTTCTCTCCAAAATCCTAGGGCACTGCGCACTGCTGCCCACTAACAATATTCAAAGTATGTCCTCGCCAATAATATCAAACTCCGTGTCTTACGCTACCCGGACGTATTCTTATCGCCGTATAGCGTAAGACACGGGGTTCGATCCTCGTCTGTCACACAGCCAAAGCTGTTTTTTACAAGTGCAATTTATATTATTAAGTTTGTATAACGACAAAAACACTAAAACAAAAATGTGATCTGTTACGTTATATTCAATTCGGATTTCGGCCTTGACATAGTACGACGACAGCTCTTCTTAAGATAACTGACGACGTGAGGATGGACATGGAGGAGTCGCGATTCAGTCAACCATGATATTTTTTGTATCATCAGCATACGGAAGCATAGACACATTCGGACACTATGTAATTTTATGTTTATGTTGTAATCCATTCAATTCCACCCCAATTTCCGTCTTATCTTAGAGATTAATTTTCGTACCTCTTTATTTCATGACTGGTCCGTTCGCTCCAGTAGCTGCCTCCAAATTTTCACTCCGTGTCACTCTTCTGGCTTCATTTTCAATTCTTTTACTCTCACAGCCATTTGACTTTGGGATGACCTCCCAAATACAGTTCAAGCGTCCACCATAAAAAAAATCTTCAAGACAAGAGTGCCTTACGAGACGCTTATTACGGTGAACTATCGGACATGTCTCATTGACATTATTTTCTCCCATGGAGGGAGAGCAGCCTCCGCCCGCTGTAACAAGGTGTAAGCACCCGTGGGAGCCGTAACGGCTGAGGCTGGTCGCCGAAGGCGACCAGCAAGCCGCAGCTGCGTAGGCGAGCGTGGGTGACTGCGCCTTGTTACGCAAGGGCGACGAGGCTGCTATTCCCGCAACGCCGGAGACGAGGATATCCTAATGCATGCTGCTTGTTTGCATGTCTGCTTGCTTGCTGCATGCATGCATGTATGCCTTCTTACTTGCATGCGTATGCACGCGCATGCCTTCTTACTTGCATGCGTATGCAAAAATATATGGGAACCATAATACATGGAAACAACAACAACAATTTTCTTCATCGATTTTCATTCCCCATAAAACGATTCGCAGATGTTTCAAAATAATATTCAAGAAATTCTAGAATCTTGTTACATCACAATTTCATTTGGTCGAATGCTTATTATCTACAAAATTACTTCATCGTTACTTCTTTTCATAAATTACGTATTTTATCGAAGTAACGTACCTTTCTATTTTGTTTCCCATAATTTTATTTCCAGGTAAGTTTCAATATGCAGAGTTCTTGAAACATCGAATTTTACTTCACTAAAGTCGGTATTTCCAAACGAATTTGTTATCAATATTATATTGCATACTTTATTAATGCTTCAACACCCGAGCGGTTGCAAGCAACCGCATAACAATAGAATTTGCATTGTGTCTCTTTCACATACGCTTGAGGGATTAATAAACAATTTAAAGCATAACTGATATAAATATGTAATAAATATTAATCTAGTAAATAAACTGCGTTAATCCCGACTCGCCGTGGTACTAGTCTGCCCGATACTAGAGTGTAATTCAAAAGCCGGAGGCGCGGAGGGAGAGCAGCCTCGTGGGTGACTGCGCCTTGTTACGCAAGGGCGACGAAGCTGCTATTCCCGCAGCGCCGGAGACGAGGAAATCCTAATGCATGCTGCTTGTTTGCATGCCTGCTTGCTTACTGCATGCATGCCTGTATGCTTACATGCATGCATGTGCTGACTGCACACGCAGTCGCGCGTTTCCAAAACACGTGACTGCATCGATGCTAAAGTCGTAGTGTGTGAGGGGTCTATGTTATCGTCTTCTGTTGTTTTCAGTACAGTGACGCGTCGTGAAGTAAATATAAATCAGAACATATGTTGAAAGGTGTTTCATTACATAAATGCCATATACATTTTGCCACAATTTCTTTACATTGTTTCCAGTTATTTTATAGCAGAAATTATGGTTGGTTATTATAAAAATATATTCTCAAAAGCTGATACCTGCCAATAAAATAAAGCATGAATAGTAAATAGTACTTAAAAAAACACGAAAGTAAACTTGTAATAGGTAAGTAATTAAAATACGAGTTACGTCATCACACCACACTGCACGCGTAACTGATCTTGTCAATTTTAACAATAAGACTCTACTTATTTTTCCGAGATATCTTATTTTATCTGAGACGCTCTTATCGGGTCCTCCAAAAGTCTTGCGCATTTTCAGCCGTCAATACATGAGAATTTTCCTCTTGACGCGTGCTCATAATACAGTTCTTAGTAGTTTTTATCGTATTTGGAATGTGAAGTAGTCAGCGACTTCTAAATATTAGGTTATAGCTCAATGTATAATATTGGCTTTGCTTCTCTTTAGTGTGACAAATATGGTGCTCACAGGATGGCGGCGCGTTTTGAATCGAGGTTAGTCATTTAATTTATCTAATTGTATTGGAATACGACATGATCAAAAAGTCAGCTTTATAATTAGTTGCAGTTTTCTGAAAAGAATATAAGAAATATTTTTTATGTTTGTGTCCTTGTCCCTACGTTAGTCAAACTATTTTAAGCTTTTATGAATCCTTTAGAAGTATATTTTAAAGAATTTTTTTTTCTATCTCGTTGTACTCTTTAAAGCTATCAACAAGATAAAAGCTAGTTCAAAATTCAAAGCCTATCATACGAGTAGAATCATAGAGGATTTTACAATAACCGTTTTATGTTTTCAGTGATCTTTATTCCCCAGCGCTATGTCCTGGGGCTCATGGGCCTATTTGCCCTGGCCAACTCGTTCACCATGCGCGTCTGTTTGTCCATGACAATTACCCAGATGGTCACCCATGTGGGACCTACGGAGCACATCATTGGAGAGACCTGCCCTGACCCTGCAGATAGTGTGATTTCTAATAATACAAGCAACGAGACGATTGTTTTAGTGCCGGTAAGACCCTTTAAGACACACTACGACTTTTAGCAGTTGCAACATGTCAACCTTTACACACTTGCGCTACTAGATAGTAGCATCGATACAGTCGCTATGCTAAAGCGCGTTCGTATCGATGCAGTCACGATGCAGAAGCTGTACATTGACAAATTATGTATTGTATATTGGCGACTGCATCGATACTAACGCGCGATGCCATCGATGCCAAATTAAATGTTTTCATTGCGTTAGTCGTTGTCGTATTCGTCATAGACGTAGAGACAATACAGAATATTATTGTTTGAAAACGTTATGAAAAAAAATGAATAACTTTGTGTGTAACAAATCTTATGACAAGGTAATTGTTGAAATATGTACCCATATTTTATATACCTGCTGACATCCAAAGCTACTACAATTTTAATGAGATTTGTCTAGATCATTAAGTAAGTAAAATATTGCTACTGGCCCTAAGAAATGACCTAGTAGTTCAGGTAATGAAATCGTTAGTAGGTTATATCCTTGATCAACCACATCATACTAAAACCTGAATTTTGATGATCTTACATTTATTAGGGCTTCTTGGCATCGAACCAACAAACATTAGGTACTTTATGGGGCACAATTTCAATCCAAACATTACTTGCTAATTTTACAACACTTTCGATTTCCTGGTACAATATTACAAATCACTTACATTTTTTCAGCTTCGCGAACGTTACGATTGGGATGAAGCAACTCAAGGCTTGCTTCTTAGTGCCTTTTACTATGGTTACGTCCTCACGCACCTTCCTGGTGGTCTCTTAGCTGAGAAATTTGGAGGCAAATGGACCCTCGGATTTGGCTTGCTCTCTACTTCCATAGCAACAGTGTTGACACCTTGGGCTGTGACCATCGGAGGTGCTACAGGCTTATTTATCATCAGAGTCATTGAAGGCTTTGGAGAAGTAAGTCACGATAAAAATGTTTTCTGCCCTTGATTATAAATCATCCCACTCATAAATTTTGAAAATAAACTGAGATGTAGTTATAAAGGTATTTACCACATACAACGTCGTAGTAAAACAACTTGAACTTAGAATTTAAGGATAAAAAATAATTGCCTTCCAAATTTATGGTTTTGAGTTATGCTATGTTAATGTTAATGCTGATGTTACATGATGTATAATAAATTAATTTTCGATCATTGGGCACTTTTGTAGTACTTTTCTGTTTTTCATATGGACAGGTTTAGATTATGTCTTCTTAAACACAGAATAGTTAAATTGACTATTATGTGATCATAACACACTCGTAATATTTATAAATCTGTTTTTTAATTCTAGGGTCCGGTCACTCCTGCCTTTGTTCTTTTGCTGGCAAGATGGGTACCTCCTTCGGAAAGATCACGATTTGGAGCAATGATATTCGGAGGGGCCCAAGTGGGAAATATATTCGGACCCTACATGTCAGGGATATTCCTAGCAGACAACGGTGATTGGGCTAATGTTTTCTACTTTTTCGGCGGATTGGGTATAATATGGTTCTTATTTTGGGTAAGTGTTTGTTGAATTTCGGGATTGAATGAATTACAATCGTAAAAAATAAATTCAGATGTCATTTTTGAAGTATCACATTAAATTAAATAAATAAAAAGAAATCACTAACTACTTCAAAGAAAAAATAGCCCTATCAGCATTGATAAATATACTAATGGAACAGGTTAAAAACTTTAAATTCCTAGGTAGCCTATAGTATAACCAACTACTCCACGAAAACTAATGCAAACAATTTAGAGTCGAAGAGGGAATGTTTGAACACTTGTTACGACACTCCATTCTATGCTTTAGGCTCTTTCGACTGTTCCTTCCTGAAGAATTTTAAAAAATCCACCGAGAGCATGGCTCTTAAATTAGATGATGATCGAATAAATCTGATTTTGAAAAGAAAGTTGGCTTTGTTCGCTCAATCGGAAACATTGAGGTCATTATTCGTTAGCTGACGAAAACTTGCCCATGATTGCAGATGAAAAAATTAAACTAGCTACAGGTTAACGTTTGTTACACGATGATTCCCGATCCTAGTCTGCCCCACATATTTACTTAGTTCTGTAATAGTAGACTTATGCACTAAACCACATACTTACTGTGTGTGACTTATGTAACCCCACTGTATTCACTAAATTACACATTCTGTTCATCATATTATGTTCAATACATCATAATTTATACACCTATCTAGGTGTCAAACCTAGTTAACGTTTGTTACGGAAATGCCGAAAGTGTTTACTATGTTGAATGTAACTCGGCTATGATATATGAATATTTTGGAATAATCTTTAGATTATCTTATTATTATAATAATATTTTATTATTTGTAAATTGATTATTTAAATATAATTGGGACACTTATTAGATTTTTATGTTTGCTGTATAACAAATATTCATTTGCCGCCAAAAGGAAGTTGACTCTGATTGGTTGGAGGAGGTTAGATTTATTTTAAATATTGTATCTATTAAAATAATAATCTAAAAGACTTACTAAATTCAGTACGATGAATAACTAAATAATTAATGAATTTATATATTTAATTAGCAGATTGTTTATCCCTACAAATAAATATTATAGTAAATGTTCATACATGGAAACGGATGTCGTCCCCACTGTTTTCCTACCGTTGTTCAGGGATTTGATTTGTATAAAAGCGAGCTGCATGCCAGAATATAGTCTCTGTTTGTACTTATTCACTTTGTGCCCTATCTTTGTGATATTTTGTTGGAATAAAACTATTGGAGAAGAACCTGGAGATTTACCTATACAACGTGTTTATTATTCAAGCACCCCACACGCGGTCACACGTTGCAATTCATTCTTATATTAATTAATAATTATGAATTGCAACGTCACCCTGTAGCTCTGGAATCACTCAAGGAATAATTAATATAAAGGAGAAATGCAAAGTCATATCAAGTCTAGCTTGGCACATAACTAACAATTATAGTTTAACATTTAAAAAAAAAGGGCTGTTTTATTATTTTCACAGATGCTGCTTTGCTACAGCACACCAAATGAACACCCATTCATATCAGACGAAGAACGTCTCTACTTGAACAAAAACGTGGCCGCGTCTGGTCTTCATAAGAAGTTAGATCCTGTGCCGTTTAGAGCTATCCTGGGTTCAGGACCTTTATGGGTCTTGGTGTTGGCTGCGGTACGTATAAATATCTTTACACGATATTTCAGCGCACCAGATTTGAAATCTGAATGAGCAATCACATTATAGTTCCATTTGTTTATCCTTTATAACCTTATGATGATGTGCCTTTATAACGCTGTTTACTAAAGTAAAATGTGTTTAAAAAAACTGTAACGTTTATAACGTTCATGGTCACAAGCATAATAATAGGCTGATAATGATTTACTTCAAAAATATCGGAAGTAGAATGCCTAAGCAATCTCAATCCTAACTTTTTTTTGTGTATAATATTTCAAAAGTTTTGCATAGTTTTTTTTATGTAAAAAAAAGAAGTGCGTTAGTTATCACGGTAATAGTGTCAATATAATAAGAATAGAACTGTTGTTAAATAATATTCGCCTGGTACAAATTCGTTCACACACTATAGACTTTGAGTCATTGCCACATGCAAAGAATAAGGCTTTAACATTTCTTGACTTGCAAATAAGCACTAACTAATGGATAACTTAAATATGGTTCGTCATTTTGTAGAAGTATTCGACAGACAAAACTACTAGGACACCATTAAATGGGCTAACAATGTAATAAAACAACAATGGATTAAGTATAACTACTGCCTGTTTAACAATGTCTTATAAGTTTTGGTTATCATTATCTCAGAAACACTTCAACTTCCTGACGTTTCATTTTTTAAAATACACGTTGGATAGTGCTAGTCGGATGGTAAAACAAAAAAACTGAATTTAAAGTATTAACACACAATATTTTCCCATTCTAGGTTGGTCACGACTGGGGATACTTCACAATGATCACAGATCTTCCTAAATACTTCTCAGATGTCCTTAAGTTCAACATCAAGGAAACTGGCCTTATGTCAGCTCTGCCATACATGGCTATGTATGTCTTTTCGTTCGTGTTCGCTTACGTTTGTGACCTGTGTATAAAGAAAAGGTGGCACAGTATCACAACAGGAAGGAAGCTTTACACCACAATTTGTGAGTATCTCTACCTTAACACTTTACTTAATCTTTACACGAGTGACGTCATATTTGTCCCACTTAATTTTTATGTCTTACCAAGGACCAGTACTCGAGACATAATTTGTTAATCAATTCTTGTCGTGCCAAATTTGGTCAATAAAAAGATTCACAGATTAAGGAAAGTTTGTTCGTACATTAATAACGGCACAACTGCTATTGATACATACATATAAATAGGGTATTATCAGATTAATCATACAGCCAGACTTCGGGCTTGTTTCGCTTTTACTATCAAAAAATAATCACTAACCAACGAAAATTTTCAATATGCACTGTAATATTTACAGACTTTAAAAAAAGGAAGAAATCAATTCAACCTGTTTGTATGATATCGTCAGCATTGCAAAAAAAATTTGTATGTTGATCTAGTAAGGCTTCCTAACATGCGTACAAAATTTCGAAAGTGTACCTATGTGTGTTTGTTTCAAGATTACACGAAAACGAGAAGTCATACAGGAGATGATTCTTTTTTAATTCAATAGGTCCAACTTAGGGTACAGTGAAAGTTCCATCGAAATTAGTCCAGAAGTTTTTGAGATATGAGTTTAATACGAATGAATTTTATTTATGAGAAAATAATAATTAAAAAAAAAATAAACCGCTTTCGAAAACACACTAAAAGCTTCAATTAACGCATTCGTCTTCTATTTAGAAGAAAAAAAAAATGTGCAGTTTGGGCGTGATTTGCGTCGGTAGACTGTAATGGTGTACCTACTACCTTTATTTTTTAAAATTATTTGTATGAAGTAGTTTACAGGTAACACTAACCAGAACTAATTAGGACATTATTAAAGGTCGCAAATGACGGTCAAGATTGACCCCTGGAGACAAACAATACGCTAACATATAACAACAATATTGTTCGAATACAATATATATTTATTAGTGAAATTATCCACAAATAATCTTATTTGTTGTTTGTCTTAGATGTTATTATAACCTACTTGTTAAGAAAATTGTGTGATTAGGAGGCGTAGAAATACAATAGAAATAAATAGTATACTCTGAACTCGGACAATTTGCAATTCCAGTCCTTATTTCCGAATTGCTTGTCAATTTTCCCCATTCACAACTCGTTATTTTAAAAAATGGTTCTAACCTTAAGATAAGTACTTGAAATATATGCTGGTTTGATAAGTAGGTTACATTTATTACAATACTATTTAAAGGATTGTAGCGTTTGTAGTACCCACAATAATTAAAACCTAGTCTTTGCTAAAAAATATAGGCTTGATCATATTGAAAAACCAATTTTTATGCTCAATATGAATACAATATCACACTTCATTAACATTTTTTTTCCCGGTGAAGCTTGTTAAGCCAAAAGGCTTGTTTTAAAATCGAAAAGTAAGCGCTACCTGAAGAACACTTGCGTATGAAGTATCTGTCAGCTATAGTACTAAATAAAAATAATCAAATACTGTAAAACAATTGAACTATTTCACTTATTATCACGAACGTTAACGATTATCTATATTTATAAAATACATTATCCAGAGGTAGAATTGTGTAAGGACATCGTATTCATTTAACAGTTCAAAACGTACGGTATGATCTGTCAAACGCTTTGTTCTTTGCCGTTTGACAGAGCATACCGTACGTTTTAAACTGTCAAATGAATACGATTACCTTACACAATTTCACCTCTGGGGTGCGATTGTGTAAAGCAATTGTATTCATTTGACAATTCTAAACGCACGAAATAATCTGTCAAACGGCAAAGAACAAAGGGTTTGACAGATAAAACCGTACGTTATGAACTGTCAAATGAATACGATTGCTTTACACAATTTCAGCTCTGAACTACTCATTGACTGACGGATCAACGCACAGCCTAGGCCGCTGATCGTAGAGACCTGAAAACCACCTGAAACCTGGACCTGGAAACCTTGGCGGGTGTGATTTTTGTATGACGTAGGAATCAAGGTCAAAAGAAATCGATATTTTGATCTGGAATCTTGCGTGGCGGATTATTTACTCAATGTTCAATATAAAGGCTGCAGACTTACATCAAAGTCTAGTACGCAAAGATTAAGCTCAAGGGTAAACTCTCGAGATAGGTACAGCGGAAGTAAACTTGACGTAAAGTTTCTCCTTGTCACGAAAGAGAAATAATTGACGATGGGCGTAGTATTTCGATTTTGTTGTCATAGTACTACATATTTGAATTAATAATACCCATTTGTAACTTTCACCAGGTCAAAGCGCAACGTACTCATAAAATATAGCAAAAGTTTTGTAATGAGCATGAACATTTGTAGGTACCCAAGTTATGGTTGTTTATGTATTAGAGTATTAATGGGAGACGCCCTCGTAACAAAAGAAATTTCATTACTTTGAAACCAGACAATTGGTGTGTTGTCTGGCGGACCAAGACTAAATTCTGTAATTTCCATTTAAGTTGTACATGTTGTAATGCACAATAAACTTGCAATGAATTTATTTTATTTCAGCATCTACAATTCCAGCTATCTTCATCATCCTGGCTTCTTACTCTGGTTGCAACCGTGCTGAGGTCGTTGCCCTTTTCATAGCTTCCATGGCCTTCATGGGAGGTTTCTACAGCAGTGTCAAGATCAACGCTATGGACATAGCTCCAAACTACGCCGGTACTTGCTCCGCCTTCGTCAATGGCATCGCTGCCATTTCTGGAATCATCACTCCGTATCTTATCGGGTTGTTGACACCTGATGTAAGTATAATATTACTAACTAACCCTAATCGATAATCTAGGAAATACTTTTTAGTGATCTTAAATACCCTCAACGGCAGTCATGTATGCTTTATTTTTAAAAATTGAATAACTTATTCGTGTTCAATCTTGCATAGTTGGATTGATTTGTCAAGCATATCCATATCTTGACAAGGCATTTGACTACCAGATTTGCATTCACATAATTGTTTGTTTACAGCAAACCATCGGGCAATGGCGCATAGCATTTTGGACTGTATTCGTAGTTCTCGTAGGGACGAATCTTGTTTACGTCATCTGGGGTTCTGGAGAGCAGCAATGGTGGGACGATGTCGACAAAATGGGATATCCACCAAGCTGGAAACATGGACCGTTGAAAAAACGCACCCCTGATACAGAAAAAAAGGTGGTTCACCCAAAACACGATCATTCACCAGTCGCAGCAGATTAAAGACCTGAAAGATATATGCTTAGTATTTTATTTCATTCTAATCTTCTTGACCATAAATAAAACAATAAAGACACCTGTAGCCAAGGACAGAGTACATACATTAATTCATCGAAAATTTATTTGCACAGACTGTATGTCAAATTTTACTTACTATATGCTCCGTAATACTGTGGCTTAATTTTACAAACAAGTTAGTATTTTTCAAGTCATAAGAATATTTTAAATAATTTTTAAATCTTATAAAGGGGTGAGATTAACGGGACTGAAAATCTGTTACGGAAATCAAACACCACATGAAATTTATTATATGGGTACCTAAGTAAAAATTCACGAAATCTGCATATCAAAGGGCAAGGCAACAAAAGCAAAAGATTTTTCCGTATCAAAAACACCTGCTTCACTCACCATAAGAATGGTTTATAATTATAATTATATTATAAGATTAACTTTCATTCATCGCACTCAGTATATTCAATGCAATGTTATACCAACTTTGTAAGTGAATTCAATGTACGAGGGTCAAACTGAAAGTTCTTAGAACTGGCCACTTATAAACAATATAATAAAAAAAATATTCTAAAATTTGAAAATAGAACTCTTTGCCAATATTACTGAGTATATATTTCATTCATTTGTCATTTGTTTTACGATTTGGCGGCAAATTGAAAATTGTCTGTGTCACGTCAACATGAATTTAACACGAGAAAATTTTCGTGCAATGATTTTTTATGACTTTCGATGTCATTTAAGTCAACAAGAAAGTTATGATAGACTACGATTGGCCTTTCACGATGAAGCCCCATCTCGTGCGACTGTTTACAACTGGTTTAATGAGTTTAAAAGCACTAATCTCACTGATGATGTACGTGAGGGACGGCCTTCTACGGCGACGACTGAAAATAACATCTGTGTTGTGCGGCGTATGATAGAGACTGACAAAAGAGTGACCTATCAGCAGATTCGGACAAGCTTAGGCATCGGTATGAGTCAAGTGCACAAAATCCTCCACGAACATTTAGCGGTCAGGAAGCTTTGCGCCCGGTGGATACCTCATAATTTGACTAAGGCTCAAAAACTCCATCGTGTGGATTGGTGCCGTAAAATGATTGAAAGATTTAACGGAGATGACTCAAATGCTGTGTTCGACATACTAACAGGTGACGAAAGCTGGATTTACTGTTATGATCTTGAAACCAAAAGACAATCTGCTCAGTGGGTGTTTCCTTTCGAGGAGTTGCCAACTAAAGTGAAGAGAGATCGAAGTGCGGGAAAAAAAATGGTGGCCTCGTTCTTTGGAAGGATAGGTCATTTCGCAACAATTGTGTTAGAGGATCAAAAAACAGTTTCTGCAGAATGGTACACTACCAATTGTTTGCCACTTGTCTTGGAAAAAGTTCGAGAGAAACGACCTCGCAGTAGGATCCTCCTTCACCACGACAACGCCTCGTCGCACACCGCCAAGCGAACGATCGACTATTTGGCGACATCAAACGTTGAATTACTGGGTCACCCGCCGTATAGCCCCGACCTCGCGCCTTGTGATTTTTATTTATTTCCAAAAATTAAAGAAAAACTTAAAGGAAAGCGGTTTATGAATGCTGAAGAAGCGGTGGCTGCGTATCGCGATGCCATTGAAGAGACCCCTAAGGACGAGTGGGCAAAGTGCTTTTCCCAGTGGTTCCATCGCATGCAGCGGTGTATTGACGTCAATGGACAATATTTTGAAAAGATATAATAAAACTAATAACTGGCTAATGTAATCAGTTTTTGATTTTCTAAGAACTTTCAGTTTGACCCTCGTAATTCATCAAACAAAAGGTAATAGAAAGCATATCAGGCTCTTAATCGAAATCTGCCCTAATAATAAACAATTGTTTTGTTAATAAAGCAATAATTAATATATTAACCACAATTCTCACATTAATTTCATCTTGGTCGTTAACTCTGTTAATCTGATTTGGCTGGCACTTGCTATTCGAAATATTTATTATGATAAAATTAAAAAGTTCACAATCGACGACGAAAGTTCTTTGCAGTCATAGTCAATGTTACATCATAAATCATACCAATGCTTTTTTTTTCGAGTTTTGAAAAAAAGAAACGTCGGGTAATATGTGTAGTTTTGGCCCTTTAAGGACTAATTCAAAAATATCTCTCGTCTGCATTACTCGCTCATAATATTGTTTAATAAGTAATTATTAGTCATGAACCTGTTTTCTCTCGATTATTAATGGGGAAGATTACGCAAAACTTTTTGGTAGAGGGCGCTGTGTGTTTGTTACATGTCAAATATTGTTAATTTGAATACTTTTTAGCTTTTGTGAACTTTTTTTGACTCTAGACCTTTTTTTGTGGACTTACTACAATGTATTCCTTCTGGCGTGTGGATAGGCTAAAGGAAGAGTTGAGATAATGTGGAGCTTCGTTTAACGACTAGGTCGTCGACTAGGTCAGCTTTGTTCCTTACAAAGCTGACCTAGTCGATAGGTGAGATAACATAGCGTGTTTTTTATACTTTTACACGTTTTGATAACAAATCTAGGATTAGTTTGATCAAATAAAGACTAAACTAAAAGCTTTTTGTAAAAAATAAAAATTTCCAAAAGATAAAACTTGTAAACTCGACATAACCTCTAAAATATAGTTATGTTTTTATCATTACAGCGGGCGTAGTCTGATGCATCATTTTTGACATTTCGCGTCGACAATTTCAATTTTATGATTTTCTAATTCATCAAATATCATTTTAACTTACGTAGCTTTATCTTTAATAAATCTTAAAAAATATTTGTAGTTTTTTAAGCATCATTCAAAAATTCTTCTCAATCAATAAAAACACAAAAACACCAATTTTGTCTCAGCATTTTTCGAGCGCCACCTGGTGGTTTTACACGGAACTCTGTCGAGACTTCCGACACTGGATTGGAGGCCTACGACATGAACTTCAACTTTGAAAATCCTATACAAGATCGGTCCTGAACCCCAAATGAGTTAATTACTTAATTTTAATTAAAATTTAAAGTTCCCTCTTCTCAATGCCTTTTCCCATTTTTTCTTTGCTGTGGTGGACCACTGGGGAATTTGTAGGAACCATTTCTCCACACCCACTAGCTGTACAGAGCCCCATTAAAAAAAAACTAACTTTTAACAGCGAAACGACAAATATTTGTACGGGTTTTGACAATTCCTAAGTAACAAACATTTGGCGCCCTCTATAAGGAACTAATTTGACAGTTTGCTTCCCCATTACAAAGAATAAAAATAGCATTTATTTGGTCCAGGTGGCCATGAAATATCGGAGGCCAGAAAAGGCACGAATTACCTAGATAAGCGAAATGTCATCTAAAATGTCCAGAACATCAGGCTATATAATTTTGTTGAAAACTTACCCGTACTTAACAACTTATATAAAAGTTGTACGTTTTTTTGTGTCAGTCGATGCAGAGAAAAGAACATAAACATTCTTATTACCAGCAAGGTACAATGTCTTGTACATAGTAAATTATGAGTACCTGCCTCTGCTTGTAACTAATTAAAATCAACTAGGTAGAAGTTAACGAACACGTGCTAAAGGCTTGCATTTGACGAGAAATCTGAAGGCATTGTTAAGATTAAATGTAATTACTTGAATTGCTTTGCCGTGAATTACAGGTAGAGGAGGCAAAGATTATTAAATTACTC
This sequence comes from Pyrausta purpuralis, assembly GCA_963924145.1. Taxonomy (NCBI): domain Eukaryota; kingdom Metazoa; phylum Arthropoda; class Insecta; order Lepidoptera; family Crambidae; genus Pyrausta; species Pyrausta purpuralis. The sequence continues at coordinate 15,122,537 of OZ001644.1, forward strand.
TTGAACGACGCAGAAATGACATTAAAAATTTACGCCCGTCGTCCTGACGGAACGTTTCTCTAAAACCTGGCACAAGAGTGTAAAATGTCGTTCTTAGAATCTAAAACTACTCGTAAAAGAATTTGACCTTATTACAAATTCACGATAGATGTTGACCTCGTACTACATAGAGATAGGTGCAAGCTAAGAATTATGTATTAAAAAGCTCAAAATGCATATTCCATATAAAGGCAAGGTCAGATCACTAGTAGCGTAAAAGTAGACATAGAAATAAGTGAATAAAAATTGTGTTATTACTTAAGCCACATAAATATTTCAATTTAAAATCCAATTATTTATTTGAGAAAATCCATTTTTGGAGAATTATATAGCTTAAAACGGAGTTGATGTTGTAGCAAAAATCGGAATAGTCGGTAATTGAGAGGTTTAAAAAAGCCATCAGTAATAAAACAAAAACATAAGTACCTAACGTTTACATGCACATACTAAATACCCCTCATTGTAATTGTTAAATCAACTGTCAAATAAAAAAAAATTTACCCAGCGAAATGTCAACACTTTTTTACCTACTCAAAAGTCGTTGATCTATGATCCATAGATCGGAACAATGTCACGCTGCGCAGACACAACTCGCGCCGCTGAACTCGCGCCGCCAGTTGCGCGAGCGTCGCTCGTGCGTCAATATCCTACGTTATAGTGTTTTACTGTATGTCAACAAAACAAAAACATACCATCAATCGGAGGACCAGATCCTGATTTCAAAAAGTAAGTTAAAGTATTTTTTGAACGGGATACATATTTTATGGACAGGTGCATGTCAGTGATGATAACTTCCAAACGTTTTCGCGCGCAAAAAAAGTTTCCCGCCATTAAAAACGTGTGAGAATTTTCATATACTATTTAAACAAAGCTTTTTTTTGTTTCACGACGGTTATTGTGTAAATACAGGTAAAATTGTGAGTAAAATTATTTCCACTTTTAGCCTTGATATATTATGTTGTCCAAATATAAGTACACTCACCTTCTATAAAGTGAGTCTGAAATGAAAAAAATAAAATATTTGTTTGAACTGATATTCAAAGCCGTGGTATATTAGATTCAATCCAATTATTGTAAAGCATACTATACTAATTAACGTGATTATATTCCACGCACATAAAGATTATTTTTTGTTATTTAATACATATTTATGTAAACTCAGTACACTTCAAAGATTAATCAAAGATGAAGTGATAACCCGAAGATAAGTAAATAGTAAGCGGCAAACTCTAACTTTAGGGTTATTCGATGAAACACTCATGATTGTTGATAGCAATGTTCGAAGGGTTATCATATCATCAAGATTAGATAAGAAACCAAAAACTTGTGCCACCAGGCACGGTAGTTCGATTGGTAAAAGTGTTGGCCCGGGTTGCCAGAGGTTGCTGGTTCAAATCCAGCCCGTGCGCAAGTTTTCGGTTTCTTTACATTCTTGTTAGAATAAAAATAACAATATGGGTGTGAAATATTCACCATGACGAATGGCGAATGGAATAATATGAAATGTCTTATCCTTATGAACGGCGCATGAGGTGGCAAGGCCAGTAAATCGTTTTTATTTTTATTTTTAAGATTTTATTGGGTTGTGAATCACATTATCACACTTGTGTATACAGCTTTTGGATAATTTTAACCAATGTTTATATCACTTAAATATGATTGTAAAAAGAATTGTTTTTTCAACTTTACCCAAACAAAAAGTACGCAGGTAGATACTTGGCAAAATCTCTGTAGTTCTGATTCTGTTTGATCAACAACAACTCAATAACATGACGTACGGTGAAAGCAAATGAAAATTAAAAACCGGCCAAGTGCGAGTCGGACTCGCGCACTGAAGGTTCCGTGCCAAGAATTTGGGAATCCACTAACTTCCACTTAGTAAAATACCACAATATTTTGTTGACAACAAATATAACTTTGTTTTTCATAGTGTTTGTATGAAGTACAAAGTTATGTTTGCGGTTGTTGAAAAGATGCTGTATCTCAAAAACTTCTCGTTCGATCCCGTCCGAACCAATTTTCGTTGAAAGTATTTGTTAAGATCTACATTACATATTTTTTTTCAAAATTAAGACTCGCTTAGTTTAGAAGTAAGATGGGGGGACGCCCATTTTACCACTTTGGAAGCGTCTAGCTATGAATCGTTAGACTTTAAAAGAAAACGTGTAGGTTTGACTTTGAAATATTTTTTTTGGTTTTGGTTTCATGTATGGGAGCCCCCCCCTTAAATGTCATTATTTTTCAATTTTTGTATGAGAATCGTATGGCGGTTAACAGGATACATACTCCTTCCAAATTTCAACAGTGTGATGCTTATAGTTACAGAATAAAATGGCTGTGACATACGGACGGACAGACAGACAGACAGACAGACTTGACGAAACTATAAGGGTTCCGTTTTTTGCCATTCGGCTACGGAACCCGAAAAATCATACAAGAAATAAAAGGAAGAACGAAGGGGGGACATTTCACTTTAGACTTTTAGAGAAAATTGTTTTACAAACCTCAATGTTATTTTGAAATACCTATCCATAGACTCCACACGCATAGGTTTGTCATTTTTTTATAAGGTTTTAGTTTCATGTCCTATATTGAATATTATCATTTTTTGTATGAAACCCAGTGGTTAACAGGATACATCTACCTCCGTAGCTGCCTGCTAGTTTCAACTGTGTAATGCTAATAGTTTCAAAACTAGTTTTTCTTGAAGCAATGAAAATTAGATCAGTGAACTTTTTCGTATACGAATTGTACGAGAATCCGCCCTTGAGGCAAGGCGTTTGCTATTCGTAGCCGTTTCCATGGGCGTTGCTCATCCCCACACGTTACGTGCTTACGTATAAGTGATGCTGTCACCTATACGGGTGGATAGATATGCCTTGACTCTTAAGACCAAATGCCTGACAAAATTTCGAAAAGATCGTGATTCGTTCAATTGATGAATAGTCTTGCTTTCTATTGTCGCTTCATGCTTACAAAAAAATCGTATTGTAAAGCTATAAATCAGGAAATTACTCAAGAGGTGGCGTAACAGGCTTTTAACTATTTAATTTCGAGAGCGTATACTCCTACCTATACTACACTCACGTCATCATTTAATGTTCTTGAAAGCATTGAAAAGTGAACGCGTTGCAGACATTCATTTTTTTGTTTGTTTTGTTATGCAAATGTATGTTTGGTGCATTTTATTACGTATGAATTGTACAGCCTGTGATATGCAAATGTGTAATTTTCGCCGCTTAAAATTGATTAGTGCCACATTTCGTATTTTTTCCACTTTATAGGTAAAGAAGTAAATTCTGTTTTTTACGTTCTTCTTATACGGGTTATGTAGACTAAGCTAGGCCTGATCAATGATTGTATACATACCAACCGTTTCCTAAAAGTTACTGAAATCGTGAACACGTTTAAAAACTAGCTAAATAACATTATTTCTTAAAATACTACCTACTCGTGTTAATCTGTGCAGTACAGGCAGGTGAATATAAAACAAGGTAATCAAAGCGCCAGGTAACCAGTTATTTTTATTTCTAAGTACATTTTAGTTGTAGTTAATACACGTTTATAAAACAAGAATATATATGACAAACTTTTTTAATTCATCATAACATACGCTATGTGCAAAAAGTAACCGAATGGTTTTTTGTATATTAGAATAAAGTACTATGAATTGCTTATTAAAGGTCTGCAAACTTAGGTTTAATTTTTTCATCGATATGGTAATTGTCGTTAGCAGCGGTTGAATTCGCACGGTTTTGTTTGTTTTGAAGTAAAAAAAATACCTAAACCATGTCATTAAAATAGTCATTCTGACATTTTTAAGGTATTTTTTCTTCAATACACACACAATCGTAAATATTCAATCTCTGGTAACGACATATTACTATTACTATCGATGAAGAAATTAAGCCTTATAAAATCTGTCTTCTACCTTGTTCCAATGCCTACTTGAGTTTTGAGGTTATCCTTATTCGTTTGATTAGCACTTAACGTTTGATAAAGGTAATTACCTTCGTCAATATTCATTAAAATGGCAGTTATTTTCCACAGTTACTTACCATGCGTGTAAACTAGATTAACATACAGATGAAATAGCAATGAATCTGTTTTTTATGTAGAGCGAGTTTTTTGTGATACTTTTCAATGTATTACGGAGCTGCGTTCGCAAATGAAAATGTTTTTGGTAATCAATTTTATGGTATTGTGGTGGCATTGACTTTTTTAAATTGAAATAACGCAGACATGTTAGTTAAAGTAACGTGCATAAAGAGAATAGGCGTGTCGCCATTTTGTATTTGTGGTATGTATAGAATAATTGTCATTGTAAGCTTTTCTGCAAGTATGTTCAGTCGGCAGCACATCAGGTTACCCACTTTTGTTGCAAACTAGCCCTTATTACAACTCCATAGGATACCGCAGTGTTTAATAATTCGGTATATTTATTTGTCACTTCAGAACAAACACATTATTACATTAAAGAATCAAAGCATTTATTTATCTTCTTACATTCTTACGTCTTACAGTTCTTCTTGTTACATTAAAGAATCAAAGCATTTATTTCGTCATTTGTTTTTAGATTGTGCTAGGTATCATTATTTATTAAACAAAAATATGTCTGTTCACTAATAATTTCATAGATAGAACTGCTTTCGGATACTAAACTTTTGGGTATTTCGTGAGGTTGTTAGGTGCCGATAATCCTCGGATGGAATTGAAGACCTCTCACTTTCGGGCAAACTTGCGGTGATGTAATAGAGTTGCAGCGCACTCGCATGCCAGCTACCTGCATTTACTGACAATTAGTGGATTCGCCATATCTTCTTAACTTGTGCACGAAAATATCGATAGTTCGGTAGAATTTAAATCTTGATCTAATTTGGCACAAGAAATCTTATTGACAGATGATCTTGTAAATATAAATGTCCTTGTAAAGATCACAAGATCGTACGGGATCACAGAAGATAAAATCAGCATAGACCTATTTGAATGAACTAGTATTACAACAAAACTATGGTCGAAGGCGCCACTTATTTATAGCATAGTATTGTTTACAAACAAATCAGTCGACAAAAGTCATAAAATACTATCAAGGACAGTCCATTATTAATTCCATCGGCTTATAGTATACTCATTTTAATTGGTTTCTTTTGTTATTATAACTCTAGCTGATAGATTTGCTTTTAACATTGGTTGGTAGTGTAAGTAGCATTTCAAGATCACAGCGGTATCGATAGATCGACTGTCACTTTACTCATAATTAGACTCGATTAAGGTCATCGAGGATAACCTAAAGTGCGCACGCGACGCAAATTCTTTTGAACTGAATATACAAAGAAGCATTTTAAAATGACTTGTTTTGTACTTCAAAATGGAATATTTTTTTTGGATAACAAACATTCAAAAGTGTTTGTAAAATTAAATGAATAAATAAATTATTATGAATACACCACTCAGCTGAAAGAGTCTGTTAAAGTTTGCAAGTGTGTGTTACTTCAACAGTAGTGTGAGATAGAAAAGTGCAATTAAGACTGCATAATAAGATGAGGCAGCGTTAAGTATTATTGATTAAAACCAATCAGAAAAAAGTGTCGAAAGTCTATTGTATCATTTGAATTAACTCTACTTAGTTATAAGGATCAGCCTCCTCTTTTCTAGCGAAGATAGACTAATACATACTCATGATATCTTAAAAATGCGAACCCAGCCTGTTTGCCCTAAGACCTCCTAATGCTAGCTTTGTTGCAAAATTAACGGTCCTTACTCACGTACTCTATCACAAAATACCTCAATGATATTGCCTTCAAAGTTCAATAGAAATTTTAATTACGAAAATATATATTTATTTATAAAAAATAACAATGTTCTGTGGTGGTTTAAAATTAGTAACGGTTGTTGCTTCGATTATTTCGACTGTAAGCACGCAACAAGAAGTATTATGATTGTACATCGTGACCCCGAAACTGTATTTTAGTGTCCGATTATATCATAACTGTTAACAAATAATCACGTGCTAAAAAATCTTTCATTTCTCTACTGTATCTAGTAACGTTTGTAATTTTTGCCCTAATTATTCATCTGATATACTCTTGCAAAATCAAAATGAGTGATAAAATGATTGTTACGAATACGAACATGTAACATTTATATCGAGTGAAAATCAAGAGTTGATCATAAAATAAAAATAAAACACAACGAGAATAAATAAACTACTTCAAGTATTTTTCTTCTTCTTATCTCAACCTTCATCACTGTTACTATAGCATACAAGTCAATTCCTTATTATAACTTAGTATTCCCTCGAAGTATTAGGAAGTACAACGATGGGAATGTTAAGAAGTGCTAAGCGCGTGTAAATGACACAGTGACCTTAAGATCTGGAGGAAAATGTGGCATTAACCACGTGGCGTGCATTCGCAATATTTTAAGGCTTTGCGCAAACTTAAATGAGCAATGCACATTCCTTAATGGCACAAAACCAGAAAAAAAAAACGTTTGCATGTACCCAATGACGTATCAAAATAATCCAAAGGGCTCCCCTTTTTACACATAAATATTCAAAAGCTTATGTTTTAATATCGTTTACAAAAAAAAACAGTTTAAGGTTTTTTTTTTCATTTCTTAATGCATTTGCCTTCAATGCGTTGGTATTGCATACGTGTGCATTACAATCGCATATGCATCAATATGTATGTGTCATATGTATTCTCACGATTTACGTAAGATAAAACAAATATTATTACTCTAATGTTGTGATTTTACTTTTTTGTTGATAAGTTAATGAATGTGTGCAATCAGTCTCGTGCTGTTGTTCGTTTAACCCCAGGTTTAACGTATTTTAAAAACCCTTTACACACTGCGACTTTTAGAATCGATGCAGTTGTGCGTTTTGGAAACACGTGACAGCATCGCAAATCACGCAATGAACAGATTTAATTTGGTATTGACGCAGTTGAGCGATAATATCGACGCAGAAGCGCGATTGCAGCGCAAGTGTGTAAAGGTTGTCATTTTGCGACTGCATCGCTGTTATAAGTCGCAGTGTGCCTATAAGCCTTATAAGGGTCTAAGACTTAAGAAGAAGCACTTGCCAGATTGTCTGTGTCTTGTCTCGATGCGCTAGTATGGCCCGAAAGATAACGATACATGTTCTAGCCCCATATGGGCCGTAAATGATTGATATTAACTAATTATTGACGTTTCAAGTGGCATTTTGTGTCCTAAATTGAATAAATTATTTTTTTATTTGACTTTTGACTTTGACTAACACATTGTAAAGAAGCTATTTAGCACTCATGATTCTTTGATTAAGCGCTACCAAGAAACTGGACACCTAAGTATCTTTGATAGATGGATCAGCAACCTTTTGAAGGTTGAGACGAGCAGTTTTTTGCTCATAGATCTCACTAAATGGTGTTTACCTTTCAAATGTTTATTTTAATGTAGTGTTTGTGTAAAATCCAAGGAATACTCAAGTGATAGATTTGCATTGGTTCGTCATTGACATACATTGGTAAGAAGAACATTCGAATAGTTTTAACAATAGCTGCTTGACTAACTCTTAAACTAGCCTATGGCCTTTTTCTTACCATGGCGTTAAATTTTATTTTAAATGTGTCTATTTCTAGTGTATATGTCTATCATCGTGTCTTATGTTTAATGTAACTTGCTCATTTTTTATGGTACCTACAAATTTAAAGTGTCTGTGTTATCTACTAATATCTTTAAAATTATGTGACTCTATGTAATTGTGAAGGATTTTTACCTTTACAACCTTAGCAATAAAGTCATCGCAGCTGTAAAATTGTACAGAGATTTAAAAACAAATTCCTAACTTTTTTATAATATGGACTTATGACTACTTTACTTCCTTGTATAATTTATACCAACTTCAAAAAACCGGCCAAGTACGAGTCGGACTCGCGCACTGTCGTTGACAACAAATATAACTTGGTTTTGCATAGTGTTTGTATGATGAACAAAGTTATGTTTGCGGTTGATGAAAATGTGCTATATCTCAAAAACTTCTCGTTCGATTTCGTCCAAATCAATTTTCGTTGAAGGTATTTGTTAATGTAGATTACATTATATATATTTTTCAAAATTTACACTCGCTTAGTTTAGAAGTTAGATGGGGGGGGGGGGGGGGCGTTTTACCACTTTGGAAGCGTCTAGCTATGAAACGTTAGAATTTAAAAGAAAATGGTTATAGAAAACTCTGTCATTTTAAGAGACCTATCTATAGACGCGCATTGGTTTGACTAAAAATTTTTTTTCGGTTTTAGTTTCATGTATGGGACCCCCCTTAAATATCATTATTTTTTATTTTTTGTATTAGAATCGTAAAACGGTTAACAGGATACATCTTCCTTACAAATTTAAATAGTGTGATGCTTATAGTTTCAGAATAATGTGGCTGTGACAGACAGACAGACAGACTTGACGAAACTATAATGGTTCCATTTACTGCCATTCGGCTACGGAACCCTGAAAAGGAGGTAATTCGACGTGTATGTATGTGATATCGTTAAGATTGGATAGAAAAAAACTTCGTAAGTGTATGTATCTTTATGTTTGTATGATTGTCTCAAGATTTCTCGACAACGAAGAGTCATAGTGAGATGATTCTTTTTTATTTCAATTAGGTATATAAAAACAGGGCATAAGTTTTTGAAATATGTGTAATTTTTTTTCTTGTCCTGGGGACTGTGGAATATGATTTCATTTTTCAATAAGGTTGATTGAAACACTTCAAGGCCTGTTTCACTACGTTGTTCTTATAAATTCACGCTAGTCATTCATATTTGAAATACTCGTTGGTTAGCGCTTACTTGATAATGAGGAAACAGGTTCCTTATATTAATAAATAAAATACTATGAAACATAAAGAAATTAAATAAACACCAAAATTCGATCTTTATTATTAAATGAATGAATTGCAATTTATTTTAAACAGAACAGTACTCTTCATCGTCAATCTTTATTGTAAAAAGTAATCCTTGTCGAATTTGTTGACACAGTGTAAGACAACTAAATTGCGACAATAAGAGCCTTTTTGTGTTCCCCGACAAGTAACATTAAATACAATATTTTGTACCTCTAAAAATATACGGTCAGGGTCATCGAGTATTAATATAAGAAGTCCAAGTGTTTATGATCCTGATTGCGAAACTGAGGCTCGTGTGAGCGACAATTTATAGCTACAAGTTTGAGATGAACTGCATACAGTTTACGCAACTCTTACCGTATTTTTTGCCGTCTGACAAATGATTTCAGCCAATATAATAATATTTGATTTTAACTTATTAATGATTGTGAGGCAGTAAAATTAAAGCGCCTTCAAAAAGCTGTCTAAAAAGCCTAAAACAACGCATTTGTCTTCTGTTTAAGAGAAACAAATTATGTGGGAGTCGGTGCATGGTGTCAAGCTTACGAACACCAACAGTCTACTCATGATGCACCGACTCCAAAAGAATTGGTTTCTCCTAAATACCTCCAGAAGACAAATGTGTTTTTTTTTGCCAGTTTTTTGAGCTGGTTAAATTTATCATAATTATTTTGTGCTTTTTGGTTATTACACATACCTCAAAAACTACTGAACAATTCTGTAAATAATTTACAAACTAATGATTTTTTTATTCAATGATTGAACAAAACATATCATCTTGCTATGACTTCTCGTTTTCGAGCAATCCGTTGACAAACATAAAAATATACGAACATAAAGACATACATACACTTACGAAAAGCACACGTATTTGGATGCCTTACTAGAACAACAAACTCAAATATTATAAAATTACAACGATATCACAGACATACACATTGAATTGGTTACTTCCTTTTTTTGAAGATGGTACAAAGTAAAAGTAAGGACTATAGAACGAGTACGTATTTTTTTAAATCGTTGAAAGTGTGAATGGTGGTAATTTCGCAAGTGTATGTTTCTTCGTATGTTTGATATTAAAGTATAATTTTGTGTTTGTTCTAGACTTACCTACGTTTTTAAGTTTCAGGTCATTAGTGCGATTACAAAAAAAGCTTTTAAACTCACGCCTTTAACTATTTTGGCAACGTTTTTGTTACTTTCCGATGATTACTTCGTTTGATTGTGTAATATAACCTTAAACGGTACCTAACTCCGACCTTCAGTGTAATTGATTTATTGCTTTGCTTCCAAATTAAAAGTGAGTTAAAGAATAAAGTCGTACTTATACTGCTTGACATAGAGTCCAGATTAGGTTATGTTTGAAAGATAAAAGAAAATATTATTTATATGCTTGTAATGATTTATACTACGCATTTGGCCAAGTCATTGACACTGCTAAATATACAACTTGCACCTCTACAATACAAGTTGACTTGCCTCTTGCTAGAATGAACTGCGACTAGGTTCTACTTTTACCGTATATTTATATAACTAGCGGTCCCCCGCGACTTCGTCCGCGCGTTTTGAGTTTGCTCCCTCCCCTCCCGTCGCAGCGTCATGTTTTATATCCTAAAGCCTTTCTCGATAAATATTTATTAAAATCAAATGATATAAAGGGCAACTTGGTTCTAAATGAAATGCTCGTGATGATGAATGTATTTATTTTGATAAGAATAAATACCTGTGTGTATAATACACCTCTAAAAATAATGCATTATTTTTTTACAAATTGATTAACATAAAAAAGGTTGTAGTAAGTCAACCATAAAATATTGACATATGCTGTCGCGGACTTTATTATAGAACTCTTAATGCTAAACAATCCTGTCATACATGATTTTTGTGTAACTTAAGCGGTTTCCGCAGCGTATGCAGGGGAAGCTCTCAAAAGGAATATCTTTCTCCTGTTTTCGCAACATTTTTCATTTCTGCTGTGGTCTTATGAGACGTATCTTTATGTTATATAGCCTAAAGCCTTCCTCGATAAATGGACTATCCAACGCAAAAAATATTTTTCAAATCGGGCCAGTAGTTTTTGAGATTAGCGCGTTCAAACAAACAAACAAACAAACTTTAGCTTTATAATATTAGTATAGATAATAGACTTCGGTGGACACCGCCAAATTCCAAACTCTGTGCTACCCTAAGAATTTCTTAACATAAAAACTCAGGTCAATATTTTGGCCCGACTCGGAGATTTAACCCGGGACCTCTGGCGCAGCCGTCGCTTTAAAGTGCGACCCTCTTACCGATGCGCCAACGAAGCAGTTAATTACTTATATACTAGACCTCCGAAAGAAAATTTTGTACTAGACCACCTAATTCTAGGTTGTACTGGTATAGTCGCCGTCAGATATATTGGAGCAGACAAAGTGACTAAATACTTCTGAACACTTTAGTATGTCAATAAGTTCCATACACTACAAGTAACCATTAATCTCAGAACATTCATTACTTCATTAATATCTGACCAGAAGCTAGTCAATAACTTCTATACACACAACTAACCAATAATATCTGAACACTTATAACGTCAAATGTATCTACGCAGTCCGTCCTAAATATCTGAGCAATCGAGGAAAAATGCAGAAGGAAGTGCTTCCAACTTAACTTTATATACTATTTAAAAATAGGAACTCTTCATAAAGATGAAATAAGAATCCAAAAATTTGCACACGGGCGGGACTTGAACCAGCAACCTTTTGGCAAACCGGGCCAAACGCTCTTACCAATTGAGCTACCGTGCTGTTAGTCCGACCCGGCGAAATTTTTGGTTTCTTATGAAAACTTCAATTGCGTGACGCTTAGCGCCAACTAGCCGTCTGTTTATGAAACAGATGGCCCAAGCAGTTATTCTTTACAGAATAAATTCAACTTGGAAATTGATGTCGCTTCGCTATCTAATGCTTTAGAATGTTTTTAACACTCACAGTGTCATATTTTATATTCATAAAGATGAAATAAGAATCCAAAAATTTGCGCACGGGCGGGACTTGAACCAGCAACCTTTTGGCAAACCGGGCCAAACGCTCTTACCAATTGAGCTACCGTGCTGTTAGTCCGACCCGGCGAAATTTTTGGTTCCTTATGAAAACGTCAATTGCGTGACGCTTAGCGCCATCTAGCGCATCAATTTCCAAGTTGAATTTATTCTGTAAAGAATAACTGCTTGGGCCATCTGTTTCATAAACAGACGGCTAGATGGAGCTAAGCGTCACGCAATTGACGTTTTCATAAGAAACCACAAATTTCGCAGGGTCGGACTAACAGCACGGTAGCTCAATTGGTAAGAGCGTTTGGCCCGGTTTGCCAAAAGGTTGCTGGTTCAAGTCCCGCCCATGCGCAAATTTTTGGATTCTTATTTCATCTTTATGAATATAAAATATGACACTGTGAGTGTTAAAAACATTCTAAATTAATAAGAACTCTTTTCATATTTTATAATATAGTAAGATGACGCTGGCAGTTTGTAACGCTTGTAGTTTTCAGTATTGTCATCACTGTCATGAAAGTGTCATGCATTAAATAAATTCAGAAGGTGAGTGTTCAGATATTATTGGTTACTCGTGTGTATAGAAGTTATTGACTAACATCTGCTCAGATATTAATGAAGTAATGAATGTTCTGATATTAATGGTAACTTGTAGTGTATGGAACTTATTGACATTTTAAACTGTTCCGAAATATTTGGTCACTTTGTCTGCTCCGATATATCTGACGGCGACTGTACGAGTATGTTTCCACTACTAAACTATCGGTGTAGTTAGAAATTATTTTTTACTTGTGATTGATAAAGGTTATGAGTACATGTAGCGCATTGGCAGGTTTCTATCCTCAAACTATTATTTCAATCTCTTGAATAATATTATTTTTTACCAAAATAATGTCACATCCTTATAATTTACTGATCCTAATCAAATGACACACTCATGAATTTACTCATAAGCAATGTCTTTATTTGAAGAAAAAACGTTTTTGTCTTGTAATCAACGAGAAAATGAGATACCTCAATATAATATTGTCTATTACGTATTCATTTCACGCTTTGCCTGGTATTTTTATTTAGCTCTTCACCACACTCCGGACAAACCTTACTAATTGCTTCCAGAAGCGTGAATAGGAGCCTTAATAGCACTGCTGTCGTCAGGTTTTGTACGGGAGGGTTACTATGTAGCAATATATACAGGGTGGCCCAAACAGTGACGTCCAAACTTTTTTTTTGGAAGCTTTACATCCAGGGCTATCCAAATGTACCCTATGTATGTTAGCCGATTTTTCGTAGTTTTCGAGATATTAATTTTTTTCGCAAACTTTAAGAATTTTAAAACAAATAATTCCTCCACTTTTTATGGTGCTATGACGGTTCTATTTGGCTTCATAAATATGGTATATTTAGACAGACCTGGATGTAAAGCATCCAAAAAAAAACTACGTCACCGTTTGACACCCTGTATATATATACCAAATTCAACTGCGCGTTTTGATTTTACTCCGTTGTCATCAAGTGATGTTGTACAATGTTTTACAATGTCGGTCACCAGACCAGATGGAATAGGTTGTTACCACAACCTATTCCATCTTTTTTATTAACACGTTTCGCGTTGCCGTGGATTTAAGGCGTGTAAAGAAAAATATGTTTTAGTTATTTTTTATCTATTCTACCTAGCGAATAAACTAAAATTGATGTTCTGTACAATAAACAACGGCTAAATAAAATATTTAAAGACCTATAAGGAAATTTTCAGAAAAAACTACATCTTTGGGTTTTCTGACGTTTATATCCTTTAGTTATACCTACGTCTCTGTATATTATGATTCAAGTACTTCCCCTTAAAATATTAACATGTAGTAATACTTACTAAACAATTTTCCTGTTGCGTTTTTTACGAAACATTAGTGGGGTTGGGGTACGTATTAAAATACCGAAAATTCTAAATACCTACAACTGAATAAATAAATAAATAATAAATACCCTTTGGACGTTCCCACAAATCGCCATCTAGTCCAAAAGTAAGCTACTCAAAGCTTGTGTTATGGGTTGGAGACAACGGATATAATACTTACATACTTTTTGTTTGTAAATACATACATGATATACATAGAAAACACCCAGACCAATACAAACAGACATGTTCATGCACACAAATGTTTGTATTGTGCGGGGATCGAACCCGCAACCCGCTGCGTAGTAGGCGATTTCTCGACCACTACACCAGACGGGTCGTCAACTGAAATACCTTGGCCCCCTTCCACACTGCGACTTTTAACATCGATGCAGTGAACAGAATTAAATTAGCATTGATGCAGTTACACGTTAGTATTGATGCAGTCGCCAAAATTTAGTACAGTATTTTGTCAATTTTCAGCTTCTGCTACTATTATATTTTCTGTTCATTGCGACTGCATTGATGCTAACGCGCGTTAGCATCGCGACTGCATCGCAGTGTGAAAAGGGTCTATAACGTTGAAAATCAAAATACCGAATGGATGAAATACCTAACCTACACCCGATGTACTAAAGCTCAATATTTCTAGTTCCAAATCCCAAAAGATTTTAATCCCGAAAGGTTGATATCCCGAATGTTTTAAACCCCGAAGATCCATTTACCTATAGTTGGTATACCGAAGTTCAAAATCCCGAAAGTAAGATAAACTTCATCATGAGCCTTGGTCTTAATGCATGCGCATGCAAGTAATCAAGCAGGCATGCATAGGTTTTGCTCTTCTCCGGCGCTACGGGAAGCGCAGCCCTTTCGTCCTAGCCCTCTCCCTTCGCGCCTCCGGCTTTTGAATTACACTTTATCGGGCAGACTAGTACGACGAATCGGGGTCAACTAAAATTTGTTTTTCTTAATGAACCTCGACTGCTCTTGCTCGTAGCGCAGTGGTTGTAGCGCTTTGGTAGTGATACCGAAGTGAAGCAACCTTCGGCGCGGTCGTTTTTGGATGGGTGACCATTCTACGAGCATCTCCGTGTTTCGGAAGGTACGTCAAGCCGTTGGTCCCGGTTAATATAGTCGCTAAGCCTAGTCAGAGGCCTTGATAATATCTGATAGCAGGGTTAGTCGCTTGCCTTGCCTTACCCCTCCGCCAACCCGCTCTAAGCCGGTGGAGTATGGCTCAAATTACCTCATGGTGGGTGAGGTAAGGCCTTTGCCCAGCAGTGGGATGTTACAGGCTAACTTTACTTTTTTTAATGAACCTCGATCTCAATGTCCTATGAACGAAACATTAATACAAATTTATGATTTCTATATTGACCTGAGCAGAAATCGAACCCAGGACCTCAGAGCAACGATGCCTTGGAAGTCGGATTAAAATAAATATTTACCTAAAAAGGTGGCTGCGTGACAAATACCGTTAAGAAATAAAAGAATAAATTTGAAGGACTGAGAACATTATTCAGAATCATTTAAATTAAAAACCTACCTTTATGGAAAGTACTTTCATATTCATATGTACCGACGTTTCGATTGGAATTGTTTGTGACTTGACTACGCAGTATTATTTGAGCCAAAATAGTATAACAAAGCACAAAAGTAATTAGGCAGTTAGCAAACAATGCGGGCTTGGGTATGTTGTTCGCAGTGTAAAGCTGCGGTTACATTGATGTATTTCAAAAGTTAGCCCTACAATTTTGAGCCTATTACCGCGACGAACGCGAACTCATAGAACATAGCACGCTTGCCCTTTAGTTAAGTTATAATGAATTACACATTTTGTATTTGATTTTCAATGTAAACCAAAAGTGGCATTTTATAGCACACGACGAAAGTATCCATCAAAAGAAATTGTATATGGTACACGACGTTCTGAATACAGATGAACTTGGTATATGGCAAGGATTCATGTCTGCTCATTCTGTTTTTATGCGACAAGAGAGCGATAAAATACAAGAATTATTCAATTAAGTTCAATTTTAAATATTATAAAAAGTGTAAAGTATAAATCAACTTGAAATGTAAAAACAATGAATGTTAAAAATAATAAAATCGATGGAGAAATAAGTTAGGTACCTATTTATGCTTTATTTTTCGTTTGTCAAAAAAACTGCATATCATACAAATTTACCCTTTACCAGTGTGGTGATGGTGACTTATAGTACGACAAAGCAAGGAAAACTTATCACTTGTCAAGGTTCTCGTGGGTACATTTTTTATCTACTAAGACGATTTTTTTCGTATCATACGAACTTATTATATACGATATGGTGGAGTGTCGAAGTCTACCCCACGTAACCTTCAGACAAATCTGCGTTGTTCTGATACCTAGACGCTACTTCGATTTATTCTGAAGATATACTGATTAATGATTTGTTTCTTCTAAATAGAAGATGATTTAGTTACCTACCTATTTTAAGCTTTTCAGTTGATTGAACGCGCCGGGCGTGTGACAAATATAAAAATATTTAATTATTAATATTTATTAATACTTTTACCTATTATAAAACTAAAGATTTGCAAAAGCTTGCACACACCTTCTTGGATGGCAGCACGTTCTATGAACCAATGTTTTTTTGCAAAACTCAAATTTCAAAGATGAAGAAAAAATTTAATGCTGCGTGAACAAATTTTTATGCTACAGATCCGGGCTCATACTAGTACTAATATTAAATATAAAAGAGTGTGGCTTAGTATTTATTTAGAACAAACTTTAATGCATCGCTTCCTTGGCTTATACTAAGTACAAATATAAAATTTATAAGAGAGTGGCTTGGTATTTAATTCAAATAGTTACTTACGTTTTTTATACGTTGACTGGTCGTATGCTTGTCATATTAGCACAATGTTATTTGTGTGGAAAATGTATCACGACCTAGTCAAATATGAAAAATATTTACATACCCACTCGAATCCGGGATTAGATAATGCCAGTATATAAATTTGTGTTAACTTGGTAACACAAGATATATCACTCTGTATAAAATGTTGATAATTCTGAGATGTTGGAACATGAAGCTAATATTGAGAGGTGTTTCCTGAGGATGTTTTTAATAAGACCTACATTTTGATATTTTTTCAACGATATTGTGCTTTTTTAATTACGAAAAGTAGACATTATAGTTTAGGTAGTATTAGAAATTGCTGTATTATTAAGTAGTCATATCCATCTTAGGGCAAGTTTTTGTTGCTCTCCAAAAGTTACCTACTACTAATTTCAATGATATCATATATCATTAAAAATTACTTCAGTCCTTATGGAACCTACAGGCTTAACGATTTTATTACCACTGTGTTGGTTAAGGTTTACTTCTTAATCTGATATGTCCTTTCCCGATTGTAAAGCCTTGAGAACCGGTTTAGTTTCCGTGTGTAAGTCCTTATTTTCTTGGTTCCCTGTGTAGCACACAAATTATAAAGTTACAACATTATTTATCTTATTTTTTAAATAATATTTAATTTATTTTTTTCGGCTGAGCACAGACAATCGTAAAGTCTGTCACAAGTGCTAACAATGTTGTGCAAATCTTTTGTTGCCTTATTACCTACGTCATTCTCTATCTAGTTAGTTCTTTTGACAAACATTTAAAGGTAAAAAAAAGTAACTAAGTTGTATTTAATGGAAACTACTTTGAGAATGTCTGCTTTATATCGCTCAAGATTTTTTATGACCTGCATAAATTGAATGGTAAGAAAACATCACAATGATTATTCGTTTACTTTTAAAACATAATTTGTGATACTTTGTAAATAAATAAATAAATTAAGTCCTTATAAAAAGTGAACATAAAGTAGGTCATCCATTGTATTTAGAAGAGAAGTTGCGTTTTGTTATTGGAAAAAGACCCAACGTGACAAGGCACCATTGAATTGGTCGATTCACGTGGTAGTCCTTGTTTAAATAATCAGACAGTATTGTCAAAGCAAGTAAGGTTAGATTCGACCAAACATAAGCTGAAATCGTTTTTTTGCGTAAAATTGCAACTAGAATATCGTATAACAGAACGAATGATTGAACTGTATTATTATCCGACAAATCAATGTTGCACCAATGCTTTATGATAACATTAATCGTATGGCAAGCGGACATCATGGCGTTATAATTCAATTAGCTCTTATTTCGTACGCAACTCGGTGGGTATAAGAGTTACTTCCCTATAAACGCGATATTCTAGAACAATAGATGGTAAAAAGGAAAATTGATATACTCTCGGATAACTAGCGGTTTATCCTAAGGTTAACATTTATTCTCGTATGTCAAATCTACCCTAAACCGAGTCCAGTTAAGTATGAAACAGTACCTAATCAATTGACAATGTAACAAGGTTCACCTCTTTTGCAAGTACTGAGTACTTGACATTGTTTTTAATGGGACGTGTTTACTTGCTTGCAACGTGAATTTGTAGTTTGTACATTTGTAGATTTTTACAAGATATTTTTCTAACCGGTATTCGTCATACAGTCTTTATCTTCAGCAGTGTTGATCCTGCTCTCGAAGTGATAAACAATAGATATAATCCCGTTATCACAAGGATTGTGTTAATAATACTTACTATTATATCTTGTTTAAGGTGCCCGACTGAACAAAGACGCTGAAATGTTACCAAGATGGCGGCGGATTATATCAAAAAGTAAGTAGAAATATTTAAACAAAAATGCGCAATGAATAACTGTATAAAATATACCGAACCTACCACAATTTATTGTGAAACAATAATTATGCCTTTTTGACGAAAAATTTTAAGTGTAATTTAAATTTAAAAACATATAACCTGAATGTCTATATGTAGAGAAATGTTTCACAAAATTATGTATAAGGAAGGACAAAAGAAATATCGAAAAACGCATGCCGTAAAATTATACAGTCCAACTTTGGGATGGACATAATGCGTTTCGCGCTATATCGAAAATGGAGTAAATCAACGACCTCTTTGTTTGAAATAGATGAAAAAATGTATTACAAGTACAGTATTTACGACAGAGTAAGTAGGCCTACAGTACACAGTATCATTCATCACAAATAACAAGGTGCAGTCTGTTATTTTGTATCCATAAAGTATGTAGAAATAAGGTACATTTTTATAAGAATCGCTTTTTCATGCTTTACGTGCAATTAATAATGTTGTAAATGGTATGTACGTCAGTCAATCTATTATAAAACACACATAAACCTATAAATTTTAAGTATGTAGCACATAATCATATGTTCATGTTGATCAATCATATGATTTTGTTAATTTAGGCTTATTTAAAAAAAATGTGTAAAACAATAACTTTTGTAGGAGAAATCGAATTGTTTAAAGTGTTTAGTAAGCGAATTTTGTTAAATTAACAACAACAAATGAACAAGTATCAATAATTAACATACTTTGAAATGCGTGAAGAAGTTTGTCACGACAACGACACGAAGTTGTTGATTTTGAAGTGTTAACGGGTAATGGCAATATAGTTAAGACTATGTCCCTTTGCACAATGCGAATTTTAGCAGCGATGCAGCATCGATGCAGTCACAAAATGTCAACCCTTTAAACACTTGCGCTACTTGTAGCATCGATATAGTTGCGATGCTAACGCGCGTTAGCATTGGTGCAACGGCTATGATAAAACTGGATATTGACAAAATATGTACTGTAAAATTGATGACTGCATCGATGCCAAATTAAATCTGTTTATTGCGTGAGTCGCGCATCGATGATAAAAGTCACAGTGAGTAAGGGGTCTATAATTTTAATTTGAATGCCTATATATAGATCGGAGACCAATGAAAACGTTGGACTAATTTTTCACTTCAAAAGGTCAAAACCACCTTATAATGAACATGAACTTTTCTTCTACTATTAATCGCCACTCAACTAAATTTTATGTCAATAAAGTGTTATATAATTCAAACTAAATGCTGATAATACAAATGCAATTTTCGAAGCGGAATGCATTTATACAAAAAATATTGTCCTCTGTTGGAAGGAAAACAACCAAAATACAGTAATTTTCGCATCGTCCCAAGCTCAACGTTAGGGGTAAGAGGCGTCATAAAAATATACATTGAATAGAAAAAATGGGGTTAAAGCCTCAGCGTTAAATAACTAAGTGGGTGCTTAACCCAACAATTTACGAGATTGAGCCGTTAAGATCCGATAACACCACGCAGGGCTTGTGGGCTGGACCACTTTGAAAGAAGCCTTATCGCAACCTGTCGACGTTTAGAGATATTTTTTCGGATACCAAGTTTTTCCGCCGGTGGAAAATCCTTGCTCCTGAAATATGTTCTTAACATTTTTTCGATTTATTTATACTTTACTGCATAACCAAAATTGTATAAAAGGTGCACCATATGGCATTCTCTACCAGTCATACCTTTGGACTAAGCAGTTATAAATAATTCAAATCTTTCAAATAACGTTATAAATGCCTACTTTCTTTAATCTTGGGGAATTTAATGTTTTTTGATACCTTGTTTAGGGTAAAGTGATTTGGAAAAGTCGATTTATAGTAAATTAGCATTTGTATTTCCTGCATTTTTATATTGACAACTCTGCTTTACACTGATTTATTCAAAATTATTATTATTAAGCTAAAATTGAGAGGTGCTCGTAGCGCAGTGGTAGCAGGGCTTTGGTTGTGATACTAAGCAACCTAAGGCGCGGACGTGTTTGGATGGGTAACTATTTTGACCATCTCACGAGTATTACCGTGCTTCGGAAAGTACGTTAAGCCCGGTCCCGGCTAATATGGGTTAATGTAAGACGATTAGCCTAATAAGAGGCCTTATTCGCGGCCATCTGACAGCAAGGTTAGTCGCTTGCCTTGCAATTATTCCTCCATGGTCCAAACTACCCCATAGCTAAAGTTAGGACTTTGCCCAGCAGTGAGACGTTACTTGCTAACTGTATTTTTTTTATTCGTTTTCATTCCTTCGTTTTACTTACAATATTTTTTTTACGTTATTTTGACTTTATTCTGCAAATTGACGTATTTAACTCTGTATATCAGTAAGTTTACGATGTCATGAATTGTTATTTTTTTTATTTTAAAGCTTTACATTTAAAATCTTTCTACAAAGTCTCCATCAAAGATTATATTATAATTAATAAACGAAACCGTTTTCCCCGCTCAGTGTTCCTAATTCCCCAGCGGTACGTCCTGGGCATCATGGGTCTGCTGGCCGTCTGCAACGCGTACACCATGCGCGTCTGCCTGAACCTGGCCGTCACGCAGATGGTGAACAACACCAAGCTAGAAGAACAGCACTACGACCCCAACGCGTGCCCGGATGATAGCGAGCTGATCACAAACGGAACTGTCAGTTTGAAACCTGTAAGTAGTTAACCAATGAAAATTCAAATACTGAACGTCATTTCGTATGAAATAACAGATCGTTAACACTAACTTGTCCTTACTTAGATATTGTGAAACATGCCTTTAATTGATGCATCAAGCTTAAGTATAATTAGTTAAAGATACTACTGACGTACCGCACCAATTTATTCAAGCGGACCAGTGTCTTATTTTGGAATCAAAATCGTAGCCCACTGATCGACCCGTCACCGTGACGGCACCGTATCAACTCGAAGCAATCACATCTATCAACTTTGTAACACCACCTCGGATTATGACCAACTTGAGACCCACTCTCGACCTGGTTGACTATCGACTATCCGTCTACCCTGTCAAATGGTCTATCAGTTCTTCTTGTGAATCAAGAAGAACATAAGTTGTAGCAAACACGATCCAAGAAGAGGCGTTTGCTATCCGGTGCCGATCACATCCGAGGCGTTGCTCCCCTTCCCTTACGTAACGCGCTTTCGTATGGTTGACGCCGTTCCCGTGCCGGGTCTATTAGTCGGCGCCAAACCACACAAAATATAGCCAAACTTCATTTGTAATAAAGTTGCGAACGGATGCAACGAGTAATATTAATATTACACTTAGGGCTGATTTTTAATAGTCACATAAGAAATATTCGTCGAACAAACTACTATATGGCTAATTTGACAACGTCACCTAATTGTCAACAATCATACGTAACTGTCATTATTAAATCTGTCGCTTTATAATTTATCAGTTTGATAAGTTTTATCTTACCATCGAAAAATCGGCCCCTAAATACTCCTCGTAACTGATTGTCAACTCTATTTTTTATATCAATGAGTTCTGATTACGACACTCCACCTTTTAGTTAATGTAAGAGAGTCTAGCTAGTCGCACTACACTACACTGGCTACACTACACGACATGGATATTTTGGCCGACAGTGACTATCAGAACTAACGCTGTCATCTTCAAGAATCCCGTTGCCAGATCAAGTGTATCCAAATCTTCCTAATCCTGCAGGCAGTTTTTCGATTTTACCTTGTGATTTTTTTTGTACATATTATGTGTAAACTGTTAAAATTATTGTTTTCGAATACCGTAGAGCTAAATTCCTTAAATAAAGTTATAGTTTTCCATGGTTTTTGTTTATACAATTGTTTTGCGTACATACATACTTATACTGCTTTAAATTAGTACCTTCTCTTTGATTTTGCCATGGCTGGATAAAATATTATTCGTTAAACAGCTTCCTAGACTCTTTAAATCAAGGGATATTTTTGCATTGGCTGTCCTGATTGAATGTTAATTGAAGCACGTCCCTTGTCAATATCATCTATCGGCCAGAAAATCCTTGTCGCATTTTACTTTCAATAAAACTAGCAAGTGGTGTGAAGTGTCATTTTTTTATTTTGATACCATTTTATAACCTTAAACTGTCCTAGTGAGAGAATGCATGAAGTGCAATCTATTCAGAGTTTCATTACAAGTAGCCACACACAGCATGTGCTCGTATTTTGATTGACGGCAAATAGAGCTGTTTGTATTTAATCAAGTGGAATTGCCAAGTTTCGAGCGTACAATTAAAACTGAATGTTGCATTCCGAGTCGAGTGTTAACGAACACTCCGTAATTTGGATATTGTGTACTGAATATACGAGCAGTTTCAAGTAGCTTGAAATTGCTTTTGCGCAAGGACAAATTAAGTACTTAGAATCCGGTTATACTGTAATTGACGCGTGTTGTTTAATTTATCAACGCTGTTGATAAAATGTGCTTTCTAGTATGAAAAGATTATAAGAATATTATGATCGAGATTGGGATCAAAGTACAAAATAATGAGATGTTTGAAGACTGTCGCCGAGTCTGTTTAGCTTGAGATTAAGGAGGAGTTAATTACATAATTTGCGTTTAGATCATGTGATTTTCATTTTTCTCATAGGACACTTTATTCATTATCATTACTTAAGCTACCATTATCATTATCGAAATAAGAATATATTGATCTTTAATTAAGAAAATTCTACTTAGGCATTTTTAACAAAACCTTTCACATTTCAAAATATCTTTGTATACTTGGGGCGTATTGCAATCTTGCTTTTATCTTGATTTGCTAATCCGTTCATAAGCAGAGCTGCTTAACCGTCTAAGCAACATCGCAATGCGCATCCTTTCATTAATTATTCATATATACGAATAACAATATGTGGCTAGCTTAATTACTTATCAATAACCTTTTGTTTCCAGTACGCCATATTCGATTGGTCAGAATCCACTCAGGGTTTGATACTGAGTGCGTTCTACTACGGATATGCCATCACACACGTCCCTGGGGGGTACTTAGCTGAGAGATACGGTGGCAAATGGACATTAGGCATCGGGCTTCTAAGCACGGCTGTGTTTACACTACTAACGCCGGTCGTCGTCAAGGCTGGTGGCGCTACGTGGCTGTTTATACTTAGAGTGCTGCAGGGTATGGGCGAGGTGAGAGGGATAATAATTACATATTCATTATTTAGAGCAATCACGTTAGGGGACGCTTTTACACATTAGTCTGACATGTATATGGTTCGGGAAATTCACAGTTGAAAAACAAAACACAGAAATCGGATTCGATTTAGTGTGTAAGTGTCAATATAACTACAACGATTAATGGCCGTACTGGATTAAATTCAAGGACATAAAAAATGAGGACGAGTGCGAAAGCGGCCCTAGAATTATTATTTTTTACCAATCTAATTAAATCTAGTCCCAAATAAAATGATCATGAATGGACATTCGATATGTTACTCGTAATATTTTAAAATTAAGAATATCAATGACTTATGCCGAGCGTACGCTTAAACAGGCTTAAATTCAATCATGTAAGAATAAAACAAACTTGTTTCTGAAATTAACGCAAATACTACTCTCATATTATACAACACAATTAAGGCGCTTATTTATTTACTTTTCGCGGATATTTATTAAATTTTATATCCCGACGTTTCGAATACTTTACAGCGTTCGTGTTCACGGGTAAACTAAGATATAACTTGTCATTAAGAGAGTTTTGAAAAAATAAAATTACCAACACTCATTTTTATTAATTAGCGTTCCTATCCACCCAGAAAGAGCTCTGTATCTTTTAATCTTGCAGTGAGTGGTCTGGCTTGGGTCTTTGATAAAACCGGATCCCCTGATAAATGAATTTTACAAACATCTTCTTTGTTGAAATTTAGATTTTTCCTTATTTTTATAGCTTCGCGTAACATATGAGTAACTAACTGGCTTCTTTTTCTTTTGAAAGAAAGCATGATGTTCTGAATATTCAGAACACCTTGTAAGTAACACGTCTTTTGCCTCAATTTTCATAGATTTTTTTTATTTGGATGAATAGATTTAAGATGATTAAAAAAAAACAGAAACTTACATCTGAGACCCCTTAGGCACTGTGACTTGTATTCATTGATGCAGTCGCATGTTTTGAAATCGCGCTTCAGCATCGTGACTCACGCAATGAACATATTCAATTTAGGATCGATGCAGTTGCCGAAATTCAGCAAATAATTTGACAATTTTCAGCTTCGCGACTTCATCGAGGCTAACGCGCGTTAGCATCACGACTGCATCGATGCTTAAAGTAGCGCAGTGTGTAAATGTTTACATTTTGCGACTGCATCGCTGCTAAAAGTCGCAGTGTGCGCAGGTCTTAGTTTAACCGTGACCACGAACGCTGTAAAGTGTTCGAAACATCGGGATATAAAATTTAATAATTATCTGCGAAAAGTATCCGTAAATAGTTTTTTAACTTTACAACGCGAGCTTGCGCTAACTACGAGTATAGTTGCTAGCCTCTCACTTACATCTATAGTTATAGGTATATTATAAAGCTAAGGAGTTCGTTTGTTTGAACGCGCTAATCTCAGAAACTACTAGACTGATTTAAAAATATTTTTGTGTTCGATAGCCTATTTATTAAGAAAGGCTTTATCAGGCTGCAACAAGAGAGGAGAAAGCAAACTCAAAACGCGCGGCCGAAGTCGCGAAGGTTCGCTAGTATATGTCATAAACATAGTTCATTTATTTCTCCGTGCTCCAAATGTAAATGAATGTAATCTATAAGAATATGTACTTACTGAAGATTAACCATAACATGTATTTCAGGGGCCCACCATGCCAGCACTGATGATAGTCCTGGCGCGCTGGGTGCCCCCCCACGAGCGTTCTCGTCAAGGGGCCCTGGTGTTCGGAGGGGCCCAAATAGGAAACATCTTTGGATCCTTCATGTCAGGCTTTCTTATGGCTGGAGATGGAAACTGGGTCAACGTGTTCTACTTCTTCGGATGCTTTGGCATCCTGTGGTTTATTTTTTGGGTGAGCTGTTTTTTTTTTGCTGATCAACATTCATATTATTTCTTAAGACCGTTTTTTTTACTGCCACAGTTTTAATGGTGTACCATGTGACCTTATCATTCATCATGTGTTCAAGTTTAATGATGATACGTGATGTACTCAATTCATTTATTTTGGAAATGCCAATCACAAACAAAATATATTTATACATCTGTTCTGCCATTTACTACTTTATTTAAGCAGAATAGATATTATTTTCTATCAAAATCACATTATATCTTTTTTCCTTTCGATTTCAGAGTATTCTGTGCTACAGTACACCTAACACCCACCCCTACATTTCTGACGAAGAGCTCAAGTATCTTAACGAGCACGTCACCAGTGCCGAAAATACAAGCATCAGAGATCCTGTTCCTTGGAAGGCTATTGTGAGGTCTGTCCCTGTGTGGGCCCTATTATTTGCTGCTGTAAGTATGCCTTCAGATAAATAAGTATTACATTAAAATAAAAAAAGCTTTTTTGTGCTTATCTTAATGTTTATAATTTACTTTTTGACATGGAAGATCTAAGAAAGCTACGGTGGTGACGCAAGAAACCCTAAAACCGCCAAAAAATTTATTCTGTTTGAGGTTCAAAGCTTTGATAATAACTTCACATTTCAAGTTTTGATAATAACTTCTTATCATATTTGTCAATTTCAGATTTCGTCTGTTCACTTAAGTTTGTTTCCTTAATATTTATAAATGTTGATGACATAGACTTCGTTAATGTGCAAAATCACACTTGCAATGGAAACCGGTTGCAATCGCTTACGTAATGGCCCTTCAGGGCTATTTTGGGTGAATCTTGCATTAACTGACCTGATGGCCTGCAGCTGGATTTATGTCAATATCACTGAATATTTAAACTAATGCCCCCATTTCGTTTTTTGAAACCATCGAACGGACGAGAGTCTCTCATTATGTCGAATATATCAAATGGAAAAATCTTGTTTTCCTTGATTAAACTAGAGATTGATTTAGCATAAGTAAGGTGTATAATTTTAAACAACTTTAGGCTATAGTGAAACTTTATTTTTAAGAATAATTTGAACTACGTTTACTTGTCGTCAATTTTTTTTAAGTACGAAATAATTTTAAGTAAAAAAATTACATAATAATAATAAATGCATTAAGAATTAACCCGTCTGATTTCCTTATTTTGTGAGGTAAATCAACCAAACGCATGTTCATCAGCACCGATAAGATTCTGCCAGAAAATAAGGAAAATCATAAAATAGTAGTAATAGTCCCTCTGTCCGATTTCGAATACGGTAGCCAGTCACAACGACTAACCGACTGCTCGGGACATATTATAGTGCACAAGTGTGTGTGCAAACACAGGTGCACTCTCTATTCCTTTAGTCTCATAGCCCGATGGGACAGCAATCTGACATGACCAGAGAGAGGTGAGGCGCAGGACCAACGGCTTTACGTGCTTCCCTAGGCACGTGGGTGAAATACCGCCAACTTCCAAACCCCGGGCTGCCTTAATAATTTCTAGATAGAAAAACCCAGGTACATATTTGGGATTGAACCTGGGATCTCTGGCGCAGCCGTCGATTTAAAGTGCGACCCTCTAACCGCTTCGCCACCGAGGCAGTTAAAAATAGTGGTAGTGGGTGAATGTACCTTATACTAATAGTGTTTAATTCTTTAGCCCTTTTTTCAAATGTAAACACTATAACCTCTCCTTCCCAGGTGGGCCATGACTGGGGCTACTATACGATGGTCACAGACCTTCCCAAGTACATGACAGATGTCTTGAAGTTCAACATCGCTGCCACTGGTACCTTAACAGCTATGCCTTACCTGGCTATGTGGGTCAGCTCGTTCATCTTTGGATGGGTGTGCGATGTTTGCGTCAAGCGAGGATGGCACAGCATCAAGACTGGAAGGATCATACACACTACTATTGGTAAGATTCGTCTTATTATTTATTTATTTTACCTCATATTTGCTGCTTCTATTTAAGAGAAGAATTGTACAGTTGTACATTCGAATTGGGAATCAACTTACTTCCCCTGCGCTAAAATACCACAATATTTTGTTGACGGTAAGTATGTCATAGTGTGTGTATGAATAACAAAGTGCTATATCTGAAAAACTACTAGTTCGATCCCGTACAAATCAATTGAAAGTATTTGTTGTGATCTACATTGTATATATTTTTTTTAAATTAACACTCGCTTAGTTTAGAAGTTAGAGGGGGGGGGGGGGGCGCCCATTTTTCAACTTTGGGAGCGTCTATCTATCAAACGTTAGACTTTAAAAGAAAATGGTTTTAGGAACCTCAATGTCATTTTAAAACCCCTATTTAATTTTTTGTATAAGAATCGTATGGCGGTTAACAGGATACATCTTCCTCCCGAATGTCACTTGTATGATGCTTATAGTTACAGAATAAAGTGGCTGTTACATTCCGTTTTTGCCATATGGCTGCGGAACCCTAAAAAGTACCCATTGAAATAAGAAATAGTCTTAAAGTAATTTGAATTTACAGCTATCTAAGTAGCTAGTTACATAAAGAAGTGATTTAAGTTATGGAATGGAATAATTTATAAAGGCCTTAAAAAGTAATCAGAGCTTTAGAAACTAATGAAAAACTGTCGCTTTCAGCATCGAAAGCTGTTTTGTGACGGGCCCTATTATAACTTTTCGGTCCCTTGATTGTGAAAGTCAACAATGGCAGTGAAGTAAAGTTCTCATTGGTTGGCAGTAGTTAGTAACCTAACTTAATCTTATCATTAATTTCAAAACTGAGCAGAAAAAATACTGTTCGGAAAACGTTCGCAAAATAGGTAATCGGTAAATAGTAAAAATCAACCAATAGTCTTTGCTTGGTGTTAGTCAAATTTAGCTTCTTTACCCGTCAAATCAACACAAGCGATTATAAAATACTAATTCTTATTTTTTCTATTCTAATTCTTTTGCTGAACTAATGTTAATTAAAGTAACTTTCCACTAATAAATAAGGCGGTTAGAAATCGAGTCCCTCTTCATTCGTGAGTCACGGAATTCCCTATGTATCACGTAGCGCCGTTTCATTACAAACAAAATAATAAATGTTCTAGCAAACTCGACTGGCCGTCCAGTTTGCTAACACGACCCCTAAACTTCATACAGTCAGCAGAAAAGGCTTAAAATTTGTGTCTACTAATTAGTTTCAATTTTACCAATGTCCGATTAGACTTATCCGACTGTGGCCTGATTTTTTCAACGCCGAATGAGGGATATTCGTATAATTAAATACAATTCACCTTATTTGAAAACGTCAACTATATTTTGTCAGCAATCATTTATGTAAATGTAATTTTAAAATCGGCCGTTTTATACTTATTCGGTCTGATAAGTCTAATCTGACGTTGAAAACATCTGCCCTTAATCTATGCGTTACCTATTTGTCAGCAGTCAATATACAAATCAGGCGTTTTGTATTATATTCAACGAATATTCCTTATCTGAGGTTTTATACTTATCTGGTTGGATAAATCTTATCTGAAGTTGGTAAAATCGACTCGTAGATAATTAAAAATTATTATTAATAACCCTGTCGGACATGGACCGCGATGACAACAATTAATTGCCTATGATCGTCCTTCGATCCTAGACTACTAAAATTTGCTTTATTAGGGAAAGAAAGAACGGACTGTACACTTCGATTATTTGTAGCAGAAAATGAACAATTATAAAGTGTAAACGAATGTCAAAATTACACTTTTATACACTTTTTTTAGAGCTTTTATCAAAACGTTAGGATTATAGTAAATAAAGTGTGTTTAATCAATTTCCAGAAACAATGAACCTGTCATTAGCTACACAATTTGCAGATAATCGATGAGTTTTATCTTCTATCCGTACACGGGTTGTAATATTTTATTATCGGTTGCAGCTGCCACGGGTCCCGCAATTTGTATCATATTGGCATCATACGCGGGCTGCGACCGGTACGCGGCAGTTGCATACTTCATAGCTTCAATGGCGCTCATGGGCGGCTTTTATAGTGGAATGAAGGTGAGAAAGAAACGAAAACTATTATTTTAGAAAAAGGGTATGCGGTAACAAAGTAATAGCACAAGGGATCCGCAACATGTATCATATTGGCATCCTACGCCGG
This sequence comes from Pyrausta purpuralis, assembly GCA_963924145.1. Lineage (NCBI taxonomy): Eukaryota > Metazoa > Arthropoda > Insecta > Lepidoptera > Crambidae > Pyrausta > Pyrausta purpuralis. The sequence continues at coordinate 15,152,240 of OZ001644.1, forward strand.
CTAAATAAGCCTGTTCATAGTGGAAGGTAGGTAACGAAGAAAACAAAACACTTGAATTTTATGAATATGCATTATCAAGGAGTTATCATATTCTCGTAGGTCCTGCAATATGCACACAGTACGCGGCGGTTGCATACTAATCTTCAATGGCCCTTATGGGCGACTTTTAAGGTGATATGTGGGTAAGAGAGGAAAGTCAAAAATATTCAAAATTATGAATAAATGGATCAAACTTGCCCACATTACTGAAAAAAGTTTAATAATTCAATGACAAAATAATCAACCCACTCATGGAGCATATCCCATACAAAATGACAACGAGCGTTGGAGAGGGTTATGCTCAGTGTTTCTCTATGAGATCGAATCAGAAACGAGGAGATAACTAGAAGAACTAAGGTAACGGACATATCCCTACGAATCAGTAAGCTTAAGTGGCAGTGGGCAGGGCACACAGCGCGTAGAACTGATGGCCGTTGGTGTAGAAAAGTTCTAGATTGAAGACCTTTTGACCAAAAGCGCAGCGTGGGACGTACACCGAGAAGATGGACGGACGACCTTGTAAAAATCGCAGGACTGGATGCAGACGCTTACAACCGGTCGCTGTGGAAAACCGTGGAGGGGGCGTAGATATGTTCAGCAGTAGACGTCCTTTGGCTGATAATGATGATGATGATGATCACTCATGTTTCAGCTGTAGAATAAAGTGTTTATTTACCAGAATTTCAGAAACTGAAAATCCGAAGTAAAACGGTATCCACAATCAAAGCCAATGAGTTGGAAATTGCATTTTATCTATCCGTTCTGTTGCACAGAATGGAAGGAAGGAATAAAATAAGATTTAATCTATCCGCTCTGTTACACAGATTGGAGGCAGAAAGAAAATAAGATTTACAAAGCTAATTTAATACGATTCTTATCTTTAGGGACTCTATCATGAAATTAAAGTAATATTGCTTTTGCATGGATTATTTAATAAAAATAAAAACGTATCTTAAACAGAATGAAATGGGGTGTTTATTTAAAACATATTTCAATTATCTTTGTTTTGATAAATACTAAACGCCTCATAAATGTTTCTTAGCAAAGGCACATTTAATAAATAAATAGCATGAGCTAATGTTGTTCTAAATGTAAGGTTTTGTAGTAGTTTTTTTTTACTTTTAAAAATATAATATAAATATAAAACGGCCGAGTTCTAGTCGGACTCGCGCACGAAGGATTTCTAGGTTTCATACCATTGGCTAAGTAAACAACATGTGTGAATATTTCAAATGCCTACCTGTTACCTGTTTCCATAATTGGTCAAACAAAACAGGCCAAAAATTTGCGATTATTGTGTCGGAGCCTCTCTTATACACGAATAGATAGACAGCGAAGTCTTAGTAATAGGCTCTAGTAAAATAAGAATATTTATTTATTTATAAATATGATACACCAACAGCATACATAAACAACATTAGTAAGTAATAATTTAGGTATTTTTCTTCTAAATATGCCAATTATAGGTATACACCATTGGCAGGAAAACCACAAAGTTTCACTAGTTCCTTAAAATCAATTGAATAGTTACAATAAAAAAAATACTAAACAGGAAAAAACCTAATAAAAGCAGCTGATTTGTCAGATGTTGTCTGTGAAAGACGCTGAAAGCGACAAATGCCTTCGAATCTTGTTCCTGAATCCGTTAAGTTAATCAAAAACACGTACAAGTAAGGAACTGTTGATGCTATTATACTCCTCATTCATTCTGACAAATGGAGAGTGTCTAGGTACCCAGATTTGTTCTGCAAAGTGGCAGCTCGAAATTTTTTGTGAAATATCAGTAGAAAAAACCAGCCTATGTGTACTTGTGTTTTTGTTTCAGGTCAACGCATTAGACTTAGCACCAAACTATGCTGGGTCTCTGACGGCCATGATCAACGGAACATCCACAATATCAGGAATAATCACTCCATACCTCATAGGGTTGTTAACGCCTGATGTGAGTACAAATATCTACTTAATCACTAAGCAAGCTTTACTCGCCCATCTCCTTATAATAAGTGACAAGATTATAATTAGATTCTTAATCTAAATTAGACAAAAAAGCTGAATATCAATGATAAATGTATGAGCATATAAAGTCATACATAGTAACAACTACATAACTGTAGTTCTAACAAGGTTTTACTTGAAAAAGTTTTGTTCAATATAAACAGAAAGTGAATATATAGCTAGTATGAATTCCAAATATAATTCAAACTAAAGATTCAAAGACTCATGTCGTTTACGAGTAAAGTTTACACGGAAAATATTCAATCTCATATAAAATAAACCATTAAAAATCATTTATTGGAATCGAAAAACATCGAACAGTAATATCGTTTCCTCCGATAACCAAATTCCAAGAAAACATCCTAATGACTTTGTAACGATCCCATTTTTCAACACCATTCTTTTCTAGCTTCCAAACAAATCGGCGAATTTTGAAGTCAAGAAACATCTGAAAGTTTTCCGCTCAATAAATACGAGACCATTATCAAACTGAACACAAAGACGTCATTGTGTTGTTTCTAAACTAAATCTTTGGTATTTAGTTTGTGTTTACTAATTTGCACCCGAGCAATGTTGTCAAAAGCAGAATCAGCACTTCATTGAATGTCGGAAAGTCGTTTTGTTGGTTCTAGGGACTGAAAATTGAACACACCTGTTTATTAAGGCATCATAATATCTCTGCTCATTTATATCGATCGTTTAATATTACTGGAGTTATTACGATTGTGCATCCTGGTATCCTTTATTAAGTTATTATACAGGGTGTTGTGGAACATCGTGTGTCAAATATAATATTATTATTATACAAAAAATGTTTTGGACCAAATTGTAATGTATACAACATTTGCGACCTGAGTCACTTAATAATACAATTTACAAAGTTTTTTAAATGTTTTCATAATATATAGCATGGCATTAACACAGTCAAAAGAAGTTTTAATGAAGTTCGAAAAGTCGAGTCGTGTTTTTTTTTCAAAGCTATATAACCAAGTTTGCAAGTAAATAAAAGAAAGACTAGATTTTGATTTTAGTAAAACCGCATAATAATGCACTATATTATTCAGTAATAATATGCAGAATATAAAAAATAGTTTCAAAAAATTATGATTCGCATTCCGAATTTCGAATATTGTTCAGAAAAAGCATGATAAAACCACCGAACAAAAAAGGCAGGAAATAATAGCAAATGACCCCACTATAAGATATTTTGATTTGACATACGTTGAACTAAACATTCTATATATTGACTAAAGTGCGCAGTATTAACTTAATTTTATATTATATTTAATATAGTATTTAAAATGTCCATATAACGTTAGAATAGATTGTAATGAGATTGCTACCATGTACTTATTATTTTCGAGTACCCAATAATAATAACTTGGGAGCCCAAATTAATATTGTATGAAACCTAATGGTAATAATACCTTTCATGGGCTAAATGTATGCAGTCCTTTTAATAGGTCATGTGCACATGTGGCATACCAATCTGCTCGGATGGCTGCAATAAAGTGCATTGGAATTTATCGATTTTGTCTTATAAGATGCTACACAACAGTGTTCGTCCCCAGTGTGTGTTTTTCCCTGTTTCACAATATCCTTTTAAGTTTTAGCTAGCGTTATCTGTCAAATATTTTATACGAATTGAAATTCTTTATTTTAATTATTTGTTGGTTAGTGCTTCCTTGTTAATGATTATTTATTTAATTAACTGTCAATAGTTTTATTTAAACTAATAAACTGCGTTAGGCTTCTTATGTAGGTACGGCTTCAAATCTTTAATTAAGATTTTATGTAACATTTTTATTATGAAACAGAATATATGATTCACTTACAATGAACTCGTGCAATAAATTATACACAGAGCGAAAATTACATTAAACACACAATAGTTTCATAGTAAGTATAAAATAAAACGATAATAAACTAACAGATACTTGGTGATTGGTCTCAGAACTTCGTACGAAATCTGTTAAACGAAATGAAAGTTTGCAAGTCGATTTAACAAACTATTATAAATTTTCTAGCTTTTACTTGGATGATTAATAAGAGAGCGATCTTAAATCCAATCCATATAATTCTTAGTAGTTGTTAAAATTGATTTGGTAATTTAAGTACTATGTGATGACACATAGTCATAGTAAAGTATTATACGTACAATGGTTAAGTAATAACAACAGTCCTGCATTACCAAGGTGTGCATTTAACTGCTTAGCCCGGTTTAACATTGTGTTCTTCCCTTTCCAGTCAACCCTAGGGCAATGGAGGATAGCCTTCTGGGTCTGCTTTGCTGTGCTAGTTGGCACAAACATCGTTTACATCTTCTGGGCTGACGGCAAACAGCAATGGTGGGATGACGTCAGGCAGTACGGTTACCCAGAAGACTGGAAACATGGACCCTTGAAAACCGTCGACCTTGACAAGGAGAAGAATAGAAAAGAAAAACAAAAGATAGATGGTTCTAAGCTGTAAATAATTATTTAAAGTGTATGAAGGGTACAAAAAATGTTGTGGAGTATGAACAAAATATTTTTACATACTGTTGCAAGTTTATATGCATTAGTTACAGGAAATGTATGAATTCTAGGAATTGTATACAACTCCTAAGAAATGTATAAAACGAACGCTTTGTGTGAATAGAATATATAAAACATATTTTGAAATGAAGAATCAGTGTTTTTTATAAGGCTCATTAAAAAAATATATGTAGGTAACTGTTATATATTACCTAGGTAATATGTATCTTTAATTCTGACTAATTTGAGGACCAGAGTATTTATTAATGCTCTCATTGCGTCAGTAAAGTAACAATCATACGATTTATAAATCAAAATATCTTTATACATCTTGATAATGTAGCAATTTCATTTTTATATAGGCTAGGCTCATGATAACGGACAGGTTACAATTTATTAAATATAGTAAATTTCCGATTGCTGTTTAGGAAATATATAAGTTTCCTAAGAAATATGTTTAATTTAATTTACATTACATATTTCCATGTGATTTTAGAAATTATATACAATTGCTAGGAATTGTATACAATGACAGATATCATACATTTCCTGTAACATATAAACCCATATCCTAGTACTCCGTAATCATAATGTAATTTATAAATAAAATTATGAATGAAAAATAAGACAGCTAAAAAGATAGGTAAACCTGTCTTTGTGTACTCAAAGTTCCTCAGATTTATATTAACTTGTAGTTTTAAACTGAAACAAAATTAACGAATTTATTTAAATACTTCAAATATTATGTATTTTCCCAATGATTTAAAATATTTATTGACTTGACGAATTAAGGTTAAGTTATAATTTAAATTTTAAGTGCCATTACATTGTATTGAGATGAATTTATTAGTTATTATTACTACGTGGACTTTATTAGTTACATATTGTAACGAAGAGGACGCATCCATCAATAAAGGATGCCCATAAATCTATAAACGAATTTCAATAATAATATGTATATCGAATACTGCTTATCGATTTCAAATATGAACGTCGTATGATGATATTATTCAACCATTATAGTTTATAGTATAAGTTGGTAAAAGTTGACATTTGTTACTTAAAAATACAAATGTATCTTTCACCGAAGTACAAAAGCATGTTTTAACAAGTAAGGCATTTGAAATTGTGAAATATGTTACTATTTTATTTTACAATTCTCAGTTTGTTTTGATATTAAAGATATTATTCGTAGCTACCCAGTTATGGAACTCTTATATTAAGTCACCCCTTAGTAAATTTAGAGATCATAATATAAGCTACTGTTTTTTAGTATAATAACGTTGAAAAAAGTACCTTCCTTATTTTTAACAATGTGTCTCAAAACTATGCAATGGATATCAAATGAAGGAAGCTACATTTGAATCAGTAACAATCAACTTTCTACAAGATATACTAAATATACATAGGTTCTAATAACTTCCTTAATTTTTAACGGGTAGTTATGAATCACCTTGTAGAATTGCGATGTGATAGTAGTACTTATGAAAGTAAGCAGTTCCGTGATATGAATTTACTTAAATGAAATGAAGACTATTTAATAAGTAGTAGTACTTATTTTAATAAAATATATAACTCTTAAAACATTATTCGCGTGTTTTTCTCTTTTTACCGTTTTAGAAACAACATGGTTTCGTCCTTTCCTTTCCTTATTTTAACTAAAAGCTTGTTTTGCCATCGCAAGCCTGGCTTTTAGACCCTTTACACGCTGCGACTTTTAGCAGCATAATAATATACTGTACTGTAGAGGTTTCAATTAAAATTTTAAGAAATTGTGATATAGATAAGTTCTTTTTTGTATGGGAAGCAATAAACGCATTTTACTTTACTTTACTTCAAGCTACGCGTAAAACCTCTACGTCTCGTTCGTTCGACTCTTCGTATTTCAAATGTAGAAAAACTTTCTTTACAAATTATTTTTGATAGCCGTTTGTCATATCGATTGTCATATTCATAAAATAGATATATTCCTGCGATTGTCAGTCAAACCTCTGCGTGTGCTATAATATTTTTTGTATTAATGCTTCAACACCCGAGCGGTTGCAGGCAACCGCATAACAATAGAATTTGCATTGTGTCTCGTTCACATACGCTTGAGGGATTAATCAAGAGTCTTTGTTGTGAAGTATAAATAAGTATTGATTAATAACATAACAGAATAGAAGATTGACTTTAACAAAGTTAAGTGGTTTTATTGTTTATATATTTACGTAGGAAATTATCACAGATCGTGACACATAAATGCACATTTATATCTCCAAGATCACAGCGACGCTACGCTCTCTCACAGTACTGTACTGGTACTGCAATAATAATGTACTGAATTTTAGCGACTGCATCGATGCTAACGCGTAACTGCATCGCTGCTAAATTAAATCTGTTCATTGCGTGAGTTGCGATGTTGAAGCGCGTTCTTAAAACGATGCATCGATGCTGAAAGTCGCAGTGTGTAAGGAGTCTTATGTCTGTTGTACTTCTGGAATCATTAGTAATGAGGCTGCCTTAGTTATCATTTTTTTTCTATTTTCAATGATGGTATATTAGGCTATATTTTTATTTTTTTAAGTAATAAATGTTTTAGTTTTATTCTTAAAATGATGTCAATCTGGGGGCACGGCAGTGCCCCCACCAAGTCGAGTAAAAAAGCGTCACGACCGTACCATCCTTTTCTCGAAGCAATTCAGACCATTTTCGACCCCCGATAACTTCATTGTGGATAAAACTAGAAGACTGAAATTTTCAGTAACCATGCAACATTATAAAGACACGGTATATTTCAAATTTCATTCAATTTGAACCAGTATTTTAAGAATTATAACGGGTCAAATTTTTTAATTTTGTCACTCACTGAATCGATCGAGGTCCATAACAATTGAAAATCAATTGTATCTGGAATCTCCGTACTCGAAGCTTTAAGTTGTTACGTAATAATTAACGGCATCTTATAGTGACGCATATCAATATTAAAATTCTTTAATGTTTTATGTAAATATATTGAGACTTGGCTATACTATCGATAGCGGAACTATCGCTATCGCAACAACACTATTTCGGACTTCATCAGAGCTGAACACTGGCCGTCGTCTAGTCCCGATCTTAATCCGCTGGATTATGATTTATGGTCAGTTTCAGCTTGCTCTTAACGCCATGATAATTTGGAGTCCCTTAAACAATCCATACGATTGGCAGTGTAGAATTTTCCCATGAAAAGAGTGCGTGCTTCTATTGATAACTGGCCTCAACGTTTAAAGAACTGTATTGCAGCCAATGGAGACCAATTCGAATAAGCTTTTTTTATATTTTAAATTGTTTTATATTTATGTATTTATGGCAAGACTAGGTATATTGATATTCGGCGCCAAAAAAGGAAAATTGGGAAATTATTTCTTGTTTTGATGCTTGTCGAACGTGGTCGGAGATGAATAACTCACATTTTGAAAAATTTAAATCCAAACCAATTTCCCTAAAATTTCGAATCAATGAGGACAAATCGTCATAAACAGACGAAACATGGCTAGCCATGGTTCCATCGTCCAGATACCAAAGATTTAATTTAGAATTTAGTGAGGATATGATAGGATTAAAAGCCAAACTAAACAGAGCTGAAGGGCGATTCAGAACGTTCGATAAGCCATTCGGCTTGGGTTTCGGCTAGATTTTCTATTAATTTTTAAATTAATGTGGCATTTTGATCGGATGTCGATATGTCAGTTCGGTTACAAATATAATTAAAGATCATAATAAAATAGTTTCATCGGATAAATTTACGTATTTATAATTCAATTAATATGTAAAAGTTATCGAATCGTAACCCAATCCGTAACCGAATGGTTCTGAATCGGGGGGCAGGTCCAAGACCATTACCTTGCTGGCAGCCGACTGAAGATAATGTAAGTTTTTTTTTGTAGCTTAATTTAGACAATTTTCCATAACATTACCAAATATATTTGTATATAGGAAGTCATATTTTTTTTTACCTGTGTCAGGAGGACACCTCTGTCGACTGAATTGAAAGCATTTTTAACATCAACTTACAAAATCACTTCTCCACCATTACGAGAATGAAGCAAAAATGTTCGTACCGAGTGAACGGCTGCTTTGCATCTAACGCGCGGACGAAGTCCTGGTGAGCGCTAGTGAATTTATTATAATACTACCCAGTATTATTTTCGGATTCCAATATTTTTCGAATTGCACACTCTATAAAAAACCGGCCAAGTGCGAGTCGAAGTCGTGCACTGAGGGTTCCGTGCCAAAGTTTACTGAATTCGGGAAACCACTTAGCTAAAATACCACATTTTTTTATCGACAGCAAATATAACTTTGTTTTTCATAGTGTTTGTATGAAGACCAAAATTATGTTAGCGGTTGTTTAAAATGAGTTATATCTAAAAAACGTCTCGTTCGAAATCCTCCCAACCAATTTTCATTGAAAGTATTTGTTAAGATCTACATTATATATTTATTTCAAAATTTACACTCGCTTATTTTAGAAATTAGATAGGGGGGGACGCCCATTTTACCACTTTGTAGCGTCTACCTGTGAAACGTTAGACTTTAAAAGAAATGGTTTTAGGAACCTTTATGTCATTTTAAAAGACCTATACATTGACACCCCACACGCATAAATTTGACTAAAAAAATAAATCGGTGTTAGTTTCATGTAGGGAGTTCCTTAAATATCATTATTTTTTATTTCATGTATAAGAATCATAAAGCGGTTAACAGGATACATCTTCCTACCAAATTTCAACATTGCGATGCTTATAGTTACAGAGTAAAGTGGCTGTGACATAAGGACGGACAGACAGACAGACTTGACGAAACTATAAGGATGTCGTTTTTTGCCATCGGTTACGGAACCCTAAAAATGTAAAAAATAAGTGACGAGAAAGGACGACCTTTTCCTCTCCCACTTTTACAATAGTTTCTTGGTTTTTATAAAGCTCTAGTATCTATCAAAAATTACTGTTGTAAATAGAAAGAGTTATGTTATTAAACTATTTTCTACGCTTGGAATAAATGATTTTATATATAAAAAAAACATAAATCAGCTCTTCCGTAAAATTGTAAACATCACATTTTTGTCCAGTAGTCCTATCGACGCATGCGAATAATAAATAACGAAACGATCTATCTTGAAAAGAACTGTTCAGAGAATATCTACTCGTTAACGGTACTTACAAACTTTTTAAATGCTGCAGTAATATGGCGTTCGTCTCGTGATGACGTCACAGATTATACACATCTGCAATTAGAGCTCATTGTTGAATAGCAGCGCCGCCGGCTACTGCTAAACTCGAAACTTCAGTTTAAAACTACCCAAAAACATAGTTTGAACCTTATCGCAAAGCCAGTAGACTTAGCATATATGAAAATTCATTGAAACTGTGCTGACTAGATGAGGCACTTAAAAAGTAATAGAAAACTACTTTTTCCCTGAATACAGGCAACCGAATACTTTATTTTCGCTTTATCTTGAGTTTCTTGCAAATAGTTTATTTTTAAGAGCTAATTTAAAATTTACAGCATTGGTAGATTGTTATTCTCTCTCTTTAAAAAGCAAAAATATGATTTCTCATATTTTATATTGAAAATAAACACGAAAATGCATTTCCCAAAAAAAAAGTTTGGCCTGGCAGAAAATATTCATCTATACTAAGAGCTAATATTGGTAAGTCTTAGGTGTCAACTTTATAGATTTCCATTTAATAGAAATCTTACTAGTAATATTGAACACCAAGATTGGACACCATTCACATACATTGCTCTGATCCCAAAGTAAGTAGCTATTGCACTTGTGTTATGGAAATCAGACGCAACGGTGGTACCACATCACCCAGACCCGAGACAATATAGAAAATTTTTATTCCTATACTGACCCGAATGGATATCGAACCCGGAACCTCGGAGCGGCGACGCCTTGAAACCCAGCATGCTTAGCCACTACACAACGGATGTCGTCGTAATTAACAGGATATAGAGATATTTAATATTTTTTCTACTAGTAGCAGATGTTGCATAGCAAAAATATTTTATTGAAAACTCTCCATTACGCATTTTTCTCTGACATCAATGTATAGAATAGAATTCATACGCCGCTTGCTTTAGATTGTTAACAAAACTATTATAACGTACCTACTGGCTCTGTGAGATGTAAGTCTCTTCTATAAGGTCTTTCAACTTTATAACGGCTGTACTAACGACTAGCGGTACCCTGCGACTTGGTCCGCGCGTTTTGAGTTTGCTCCCTCCTCGCCCGTTGCAGCGTATTTTACTGAAGTTCAGTTTTCTTTGCTATTCGAATAATTTTAACAATGGTTTTATTATATTAAAATAATATCAATAAATCAAATTCATTTACTATTTGATTTCAAAAGATCTAAACTATGAATACCCATTAAGATTGTAAGTTTTGTGTTTACCTTTTTTTAAATGAATTGTTGTCAATGGAATGTCAAGATTATTTACAATATTTGACCAGCAAAAAGAAACAAATTTTATAACCTAAAGCCTTCCTTGATAAATAATCTATCCATTCAAAAATATTTTTTCAAATCAGTCCAGTAGTTACTAAGATTAGCGCGTTCAAACAAACAAACAAACTCGTCAGTTTTATAATATTAATAAAGATTAAGAACAACCGGCCAAGTGCGAGTCTGAATCGCAAAATAAATGTTCCGTGCCAACTTTTACTGCATTAAAGATCCACTTACTTCCACTAAGCCAAAATACTATAATATTTTGTTGACAACAAATACACATAACTTTATTTTCCATGGTATTTGTATGAATAACAAAGTTACGTGTGCGGTTATTGAAAATGTGCTCTATCTCAACTAAATTCACACTCGCTTAGTTTTTAAAATATTAAATGGGGGGAGGGGGGGGACGCCCATTTTACCACTTTGGAAGCGTCTATCTCTCAAACGTTGGACTGATTGGAAAAAAAAATTGTATGGGAGAGCTTTATTATTTTTATTTTTTTATCAGAATCGTAAAGCGGTTAACAGGATACATCTACCTACTAAGTTTCAACTGTGTACTAATAGTTTCAGAATAAAGTGGCTGTGACTTACGGACGGACAGACAGACAGACTTGACGAAATTATAAAGGTTCTGTTTTTTGCTATTCGACGGAACCCTAAAAATACATTCAAACTTGTAACTATATATTTGTTTCATAATACGACACTTTTTATTTTTATTAAGATTCAATCTTACACCTAAGTTTGTCCCAATAGAGCCTAAATCGTTTGTCTGTACATATTAAATGGATAATTATGTAAATTATATTATAAATTAAACATTGTTCATCAATTACGTAAGTAATGGCTTTGAGGTTTCAATAACTTGCGACAGTGTCGCAATAACAATAGATAAAACCCAAAAAGTGCGAGCCAGAGTTCCGCACAAAGGGTTCCGTATCTACGTGTATGTAAGCACTTTTACTATACATCCCTATCATAGCCCTTAAGATCCGAAAAAAATGCCTTATAAACCTATCAAGTCTCAAATTTAAGCTCTGTGTTACCAAAATTATGTTTGCTAAGACCAATTAGGGAGAGTTGATTTGGTGCTATCTGAATGTACGTTATTATATTAGGTGAGGCACTTTACATTTCCCTACTCATGCCATGTTGGTGACTGACGTAAGATCTCGCTTTGTTCTTATTAACTACACAGTTACCCATAACAATTAGCCTGTCATCACAACAAACGATGAATATTTAACAGTTCATGAACTAATGCCGCCGTCTTAATTCAGTTCATCACTAACCAAGGACTTTTGAATTGAAACACAAAAAACTCAAATGACTCACAAACTAATTTGCTTAGATCCATGGGAAGCGATGGTTGTTTATATGGCGTAGGGCATTGTGATTGGCCTTGGAATAGTAACATTGAAATCACAATAAAGCAGTAAGTACTAGAGCCGTAAATACGAACTGTAATACCAATAACACAGATAATATAAATTCCAATGTCTACTTCAAAAAGATGTACCTATTTCCAATAATTGTCGCTCTAATGCTATCTTGAGATTGTTCCTTTTTTATCAATTATTATTATTTCATTATGACTTGATGGAATTATGTCTGCATTTTGGATATTTAAATACAATTTATTTACTTTTAATGTCATTTTTACACGCCGAATGTTGGCAAAACAAGTTGATACTAACTAAAATTACTATTTTATTGTCATCATTTATACACACACATGTTTAGTAAATAAATATCTTTATCTTTTTCTTTTTCTTTATTATCAATTTTGACACAAAATTCATAGGAATAATTTCAAACTTCTGTTTACTTTGATAATTTCCCCTTACATTTTCTATCAAATTTCAAAACGTCAAAAACGCATTCTCATAGCGACTTAACTATAGACATAGAACTCTACTAAGTTATTTAATTACCGACCAAATTTACCATAATCATGACATTCAATAATTGAGGTATACTTTTCTAAATGGTTGGCTTATTTTAGTCTTGTTTTTAACCTGGTAATATTTTGTAATTAGGGTTTCAGTAAATTAAAAAAAAGTCTTACGATGATAAGTGGTTTTTGACTGTGCAAAGAGGAAATATTTCTATGTTGTAGTTTTCAAGTGATAATAAATAAAAAGGATTTCTTACCTTCACTAGGTAAATAGGCAAATAAAAACATTTTATTTTTCTGTTACTTTATCATTTATCAATAAAGTAAATATAAAACTGATTTTTCTGTTACTTCGTTATTTATTATTAAAGTAAATATACAACTGAGTTTTACGTGAATAAGTCAAGTGCCTGCCTGTTGTCATTATTAATATTGAACGAAAAAGGGGATAATAATCGAGTTTGTTGTATTGGACAAAAATAAATAATTTAGTTGTTATTGATAGCAGTCTGGTGATAGATAGATGGACGAACGGACAGACAGCGAAATCTTAGTATCAGGGTTTTTAGTGGTGTTTTTAGTGTTCCGTAGTCAAACGAGGAACCCTTTTAGTTTTGCGATGTCCGTCTGACCGTCCGCAGACCAGCGAGGTGACCTTAAGTACTAGAAAACTGTAATTAAGCATGGGTATGTATTGTAAATTCCCTGCCAAAGTAGCATGTTAAAATTTTGAAAAATATTTTTCAGGTTACGTGGAGATTATTTGTATTCTCTAAAAAATAATCTCTAATTTCGGATATTTTATTATTTTAAAGTAACCGAAAGCTTTATAATAAGGCAACCTCAATCATTTTTTACAGGAAATACGAGAATTATTAGGGCAATACAAGTGCTTTATTGGATGATATGGATAACCATTCGTGCGCGAGTCCAACACGCACTTGGCCGGTTTTAAACTCTTTGGGTACGGAATCCTAACTAGTAAAAAATCATTGAAATGTTGATAGCAAATTGTGGTCAACATTCTGTAGTAAACATAATGTTTACTGATTAACACTCAATGATTTTCCAATACCGTCATTTAAAATGGTGGTTATGATATAAAAGAAACGATTGTTGTATACATACCTATGTCATGCTTGCGTATTACGTATTTTCCTGTTGAATATATCCTGACATTGTTTTTTGGCTTTTATTCAGAGGCACGTCAATGTGTGATTGTGATTGATATTCTACGTGCCTGTTCTCAAATGCACAAATCAGTACTTACCAAAGTATAATTTTAATATAGAACTTCCTTCCTAATGAAGTATCTGGCAAATAATGCTAACCACAATTTTCTTAAACATTGTGAGATGGGCCGTTACTGAAATAAACCCACTTCCAGGTCATGTACTGCTAAGTAATATTTGATTTTAACTGCGAGTTTTTGTAAGCTACACATTATAACACAAGAAAAAGTCATTAATGATTTATGATGTGAGTACCATATGCAGAACAGGGCACTTTTCCTACCACTCCAAATATTATATTACTCCGATTTTATTTTATTGATTATCTTTAACCAATATAAGACAGCAGAAATATTTTTTGTTACGAAAATACTGTTATCTTTTCTCAAAAGACAGTTAGCTTTAAAGATTATGCAGTATGATATTAATAATTTTGCATAAGTTATGGGTCGCTAATAGGGCCGCCATAAAATCATTCAGATTGACTCGCCGACCAACGGTACGTAGGGACTAAGTGTTACTCTACTTTGATAAATTGTGCCCATGACCAGTCATCACAGTGGTGTTTGACCCAATAAATATCTTAGGGTCCTGAGAAAGGTCTTCACGACGACGAAACTTACGACGCCATGTTTGCAAAAGAGAATATTTTTAATGCCTCAGCGATACTCTTCTATTATGTTCGATTAAGAAAAGGATGATTCTATGCTTCGGGGGGCTTAAGCCGTCGGTCTGGTCAAGCCGTGTGCCGGCGCTTCTTGAAGTCTACAATCAATTTAAAATGCTAAGAATAAATAAGCAAATAATCTTTAGACATAATCCAGACAAATGGATCGATTTTCATTTGTATTTGTATGTCTTGGTCTTGAATAGAAACGAAGATTGCTGGGAGCGCTATGTTTAATTATCCATAAGTGACACATTATACTTTGTAGAGTCTCGTAATTCAGACCAAGTCAAAGTGCCTGGAGCTCTTCGTAAAGCTAAGCTTACTTACATATTTTATCTTTTTATGCCTTATGCACCGACAATATACGTACTTGGTTTGGTTATTTGGATGCTACCAAAATGACATTGGACCACAAACCGGCATTCTATAGCCATTGTTGGTTATGGTAGAGTAAGCAAGTGGGCCAAACAAGTACTCATGATATGAGAAGGTCATAAAGTTAAATATAATGAAGTTAGAATTAACATCACAAGAATACAAAAAAGCCTAATTATCCGTATGGAATATTTTTAAAGTTGTCGTCTGGAATTTTACAATTCAAGTTAGTAAACAAACCTCGAATTATATTTTAATATGGTATCATAAAATATAGGCCAATTTATTACCTTATTATGATATAATTCGAACCTTGTTTTGTAAGCTGAACTTTAAAGTAATTAATCAATTTTATCGTATTTTTTACGCTTACAGCGAACAAGGCCACTGATTGTCTGAACTGAAGATCGAGGATAGATGCGATGATTTGCTCGTACTTATGAAAAATGACTGACTATTATAGATGGAGTAATAATCACATAAAAGTACGAAAACACTTAACTCTTTATTCATACCATAATCAACAGAGAATAATTCAATACACAGATTCAGTTTATTCACTTATAGTACTCGTAAATAACAATGTCTTAAGAAGACAGATCACCGTCTCGATACGATAACGTCCACAGAAGTGTTATCTTACTCCGTAAGGTTATCAGGTCAAGATTGTAAGATGTATTTTATTGTTTTTTCATGGCTTGTTGCTGTGCTATAAATAACTGATTGTCTTGCTTACCGATCATCAAAACGAAAAGGTTTTTAAATAAAAACTTGTATCTTCTTTCGTAGCAAATGACTTCGTTTTATTAAGTTGTATGACTGTGTAAGACCCACTGGCGTAATCCCGTTTCTCTATTATAACTCTGAGTTAAAACTGACAAGACTGTTAACATCAACTAACACTTACAACACAACAAAGATACCAACAACAGACCTCCATGGTATAGCGGTTGAGCACACTGGATTTTAAGGCGTGTCGTAACTCCAAGGTCTCGGGTTCGAATCCTGGTTGGGTCAATATAGGAATCATTTTTTTTAATATTGTCTCAAGTCCGTGTGTTGTGGTACCACCATTGTTTCTGTTTTGCGTTATACAAGATCATTAGCTACTTATCTTGGAAGATCAATGTATGTAATTGATGTCCATTTTTTTAACAGAGTAATGAAATGATTAAGCCTTGACTAGCCCAGGATCATAGTTGTGAATAAGTGGGTAATCTCAAATCAATAAACCCAGATAAACAACCGTAGACTGATTTCTTGACCTACCAATGTCAGACAGCTGATTATCTATATTGTGTTTGTGATCTATCTTCATTTAACGATGGTCGAAGAGATTCGAGAGTAAATAACTTTGTGAATGTCACTTATTCTTTCTGAAACTAGATATGAGCCAACTGGTATTATATTTCTATCTCCTGAAGACCCGGTGACCACAATGTTTGAGAGAATAAGTCTCGTTCGCACGATTTCTTTATCGTAACTAGAACAGATACTTTTTTTTTAATATGGACTTTAGCAGCAATTTTATAGCACTCTTAAGCAGGCTGCGGATATATGCGTCTCTCATACATTATTCAATGCTATAGCCAGATTTAAGTAGTAAAAGCTATTATAGTCAAAACAAAAACACCAATCACATAAATTGCTCTAATCCTAAAGTAAGTAGCTAGCACTTGTATTATGAAAATCAGAATCAACACCCAAACCTGAAACAATGTAGAAAATTCTGATTCCTATATTGACCCGACCGGGAATCGATTCCATCCTCCTCGGATCGGCAACGCCTTGAAACCAGCGTGCTAAGCCACTTCGCCACAGAGGTCGTCAATATTCCTAAATAAATTGTATATATAGTAAATAAAACTATATACAAAAAAACTCTATAGTTCCTAATTCGTCAACTCTGTATGTCCGAACGTATGTGAAACTGACAGCCATTTGAGTTTTGACCATAGTTTCGAACGACAGGTGATTTTCGGTCAATGTGCGAGATATTTATTTATTTTAACGAAGAAAAACAAGTCGTATTTTTTTATATGCTGAAGATTTTAAGTTTTTCTAATTGAAAATACTTGAGTTTTGTTGATACCTTGCGGAATTTTGTAAAAAAAAATGAACATGTGGGGAACATAATTATGACCTAAGGCCTGTTGGAGCGAAGCGTTATGTGGGAGCTATATGCCCCTTACCTGTTTAAATTTTAAACCTTAATTATATTAATGTTTCCTATTAGTAGAGAGAAAATAAAATTATATAGAAAAAAATAAATCATCTAATTACCATATTTTGACATTTAGACAGTTCTTATATTTCTTCCGAAGATTCTTGTTATTTTCTACTTATTAAAATTTTTATAAAATGACCACCTTTTACTGATATCGGTATAAATAAGCATGGTTTAGATCAATTTACAAAACATCTATGAAGCACCTAGAAAAAGGAAGTTCGGTTTCTCGCATCTATTTAAACAGGGCTATCAGTATTTTTTCAGGAATCTGTTGATACGGAATCAAACAGGGCATTATCCAAAACCTAAATCTATATGCAACGCAAAATTTCTTCCAGCAATTATTCACAGCCTGGTTAAGGGGTTAATTAATGAGACTGATTATTATACTACCTATACTACCTATGAAATATTTTTATTTTATTTTTTATTTAAAGACTTTATTGCACAAATTTAGTGTACAAAGGTGGACACAATGCTAAAAGCATTCTCTACCAGTCAAACCTTTAGGTCATGCAGAAAGGTGTCAACGGGTGCAGTGAAAAGCTTCTAAAGAAAAAAGGAACATAGTAACAATCGTAGGTTTATAACAAAAATCGATTGAAAAATCTTTTTATTTTATTTTATGATATCATATCTATTAAATAGCTACTATAAATAGATCTAACAACAAATTTAGAATCTATCAGTTGTGTTAGTTAATAAATTTACCAACTCATCAATTTGTCAGGACGTTAGAGAATAAACTAAGTAGAACGCGTAGACGTTAAACGAACCATTTTAGTGTGGCCATAAAGTTACACATAAAAAACTTGGACAAGTTAGAGTTTGACATGAGTGCCAAGGGTTCTATTTATACTTTAAAAAAAAACTATAAGCTAAATCAATTGACAGATAAATATTCCGTACTTATTAGTTTATTGCTTTTAGGGAGTGAACTTTATAGTTACTTGTTTAAAAGAGTTAATAGCTCGTAAATTAAATGTTAAAAATAATGACATGACACTCGGCAAGGAGCCCCAAAAGCGTAGGTAGCTAAAACTAGTCCAGCATACGTTTGGCCTTGACAATGAACGAAGTTTTACAACCACGAATTATATATTTTTTGTGTTCTAAGAAATAGGATAACGAGTTTATGGCGATGGAAGATTACCGTTTTTTTTTCAAATCCTGAGCTATTTATCACATAGTAAATAATCCAAGTTACCTACCAATCAAAAGCAGTCACTATAATATGCATTTATACATATTGATGTATAGGTATACTGAGATTCACGTGCATTTTAACTTACAACCCGATTCATTAGGGCTTAGCTAAAAAAAGCTATGAATTTTCATAATGTGCCTCAATTATAAATGATTTATTTCATAACATCTTCAACTTGATTTCGGGTATTTAATTTACAAGAACCTTATATTTATCCAAGTGTTTAACATCGCGTTTGTAATATAATGCAAAACAATGGTTCCAATGCTTATTAGCTTAGAACAAAGCAAACTTAAAGACGAGAATCAAAGCATTTACATTCAACACAGTCTAATGTTAATAGATTGTGACGTTGCATAGAGAATTCTTAATATATTTTGGGTAGGCTCCTGAGTAAGTTATGCTTATAACGTTTCAACTATATTTCATGGACGCCTTTTGATATTAAATAATGTTTGAATAGCATTTTTTGACAGATAGGTACTACATAAAAAAGGTGAGTGTTTACGGGGATCTTACTTTAGTTACAACCATTTGAGTTTTTTTTTTCTTCCTATTTTACAGACAAGGGTCAACAAATACATTATCTACTTAGAGAAACAATTTTGGATTACGAACGATCGTGTGTCTTTCACGTATTAATGAGACAAAGGGACAAATGCGTACATTTCCTTAACATGCCTGTTCTTTGATCTTTCAGCTGTATCCTGTTTTCTTTGAACGAACTAGGTAAGAATGTATCAGTAAGCTATTCATATTTAGCGAAGTTATTTATGACGTCAAATTTAACTTTAATGTGTTTTACAGCACGAGTTGTTACCATAATCAAGTGTATAGAACATTATTATTACACTTATTTATATAAAGCTGTAGTACTTATTGGTATAACGTTCATATCGATATGTTATATATTATCTAGATTATGTGATTATGATTATACCTTATAGCTCTAGAGTCAGAAGACCCAAAGTTAAGGTAAATATAAATAGATCTGTGTGCGGATAGTCCTTTATTAAATCGATATAAATATTTGAACGTTCTAAAACTATCTCATTAACTCTTTTATGTAAGTTTAAGAAAATGTAGATTAGGTATCACTTAATCGGCAAGTTATGGTCATAAAATTAGGCAAGTGCCAAGTTCATTTACTTACGTCATTGCATAATTTATCAAATTGATGTCACATGCTTCGAGAAGTTTAATTATCTTAGTTTTGTTATCAGATGTCTACAATAATCACGGTTAAGTTTTGTTATTTTAAAATTAATACATTTTTAACACGAGTTTAATAACAGCAGTAAAAAAATATTTTAATGTAAGCAATCGCAAATTATTGTTCAACAATTATATTATTTCCTTTTGAATCCAATGGTTACAAGTCGCCGTCCGCAAAAACTTGCAACTTAAATAAATCGAACTTATGCCCGCGAGTCCTAATCCTACCTAAAAATAACTTAAGCTATAATCCAGTATTGCTGGCATATATGGCTATAACGTACATTCCAAGGCCGGCAGCCTCGTGCTTTTCGGCGCCAGAGTCGCGACGCTACGATGACAATATTCGCCATACTACTGCGAGGCGCACGCGCATACCGCGAAACGCTGATAAATAAATGCGATATATGTTTGTGTGAAGTCAACGGCTGTTTGGTGTGAAATAATTGTTTGTGATGTAGAACTGTGGTTGTGAATTGTGTACTTTTGTAAAGAAATAAGGTAAAGTTATTAATTACAGAATAATTTGTAGCGCGTGTGTGAAACAAAGCTGGTGTCATTTGATATTGGTTCCGCGGTTTGTTTATCGATATGAACAGTTTCAATGTTGAGCGGTCGTAATGTATGATTTAAATTTTCAAGTGTGTGTAATAAAATATCGGTGATAGAATATTTAGGACTGTAGTAGACCTCATTAAAGCAAAGTAATAATGTAACGCAACGTTTGAAATTGAAAATAATTAATATATATAAAATCCATGAATCAAGCACAAATGTTCGTATTCACCACACAAACATTTGCAGCCTGCGGGATTCGAACCCGCGACCGCTGGTTCAGTAGTCAGCAGCCTTAGCCACTGCACCAATCGTGTCGTCGCCTAATATTATTAACAATTATCGATTTTAATTCTAAGTTTTTCCTTATCTTATCACTATTGTGGCAAAACCATTGCCAACATTATAGTCTTTGTTTGAAAAATGAATTTGGAAACACATAAGTGAACAAGAAAATATTTGTTTTATGTACCTGTTCAGACTCTACATACTACGTTGCGTATTTTATACAAATTAACTTAGGTACTCCCACAACGTTTTTAACTTACTAGCATATATTCTTAAATAAGCTGTGATTAAGCAATATAACAATAAAATTGGTGTACGAGGGTGAATTTATAATTTATTTATTTAAACTTTATTGCACTGTAAGTTGTACAATTGGCGGACTTAATGCCTAGTGGCATTCTCTACCAGTCAACCACCTGGTAATTCAGAGAGTTTAATCAGTGGCGGAATATTTAACTTCTAGAGCAATTATAAAATTTAAATCAAAATGCCTAATTTTGCGCTACTACTTTCATTCAGTATCTCGTTTAATTGCATACGGAATAATACCTTTACAGTACAGTACTTATATCTGATTGTGAACGTTTCACGACTTGACGACCTCATTTCCACCCCTTATTATTTGATTTCACGCTGATAAGGTCTCATTTCTCAGTGCAAACATTTACTCGTCCGTCTGCATCAATGAGCACAATTCTAGCTGCCAAAGCAAAAACAGACGTCAGGGGAAATGGTTAATAGCTTAAGGTTGCATTACAGTGTTCTGTAACGATAAAACTTAATAAAAATGCTAGTGTTTTATAAAAAAAAAACAGAGTTTTCTCGTAACTTTCATTAATAAACGTGCTTAATATAATCATTACCAAGTTTAAGGGCCTGCTACAGAAGCGACAAATTAGCAATAATCAATCTCTTAATTCTATACAAAGGATAACTTGGACATTGTGAATTAGGTTCTAACGTTTTTACGTCCATCTACTTATTTATTCCAAAACTAAATGGACGTCATTTACATTGACACTTCATCGATACCTTGTTCTTTGTACTAAATATTAGAAGGTTTGTTTTTTGTCATACATTTAAATCACGTTTCAGCTCCTTGATGTATCTGACGTCTGCTTTGGTAGAGTCTTATTTAAAAAAGCTGAGCTCCTTTACTTTAACTTGAACTCATCTTGCTTAGAGGAGACAATATAACAACATAGCCGGGGGAAATTGTGACTAAGTGTCAAGAGTAAGCCGAATAATTCACCTCTTCTTTGATTAAAAAAGTAACAAGGAAAGCTACACCTCAACAGCACAATATGGACTTATATATTTAGTTTTGGCTTAAATCTAGTTGTATTTCTTGTATTGATGTTGGTAGATCAATTTTACACTTATAATTTATTACGATAATTGTCTATCTAAATAAATCGTCCAATCTTCTACCTTATGAATATGAAAATTTAACTGTGCCAATCAAAATCAAATTGCTTGACTGCCTACGGTTTCGCGAACCCTACCCTCGTTTTTCGGTCCACCAACTGTCATGTAAAACAGCACAGATAGACAAATTTAAATCACAATACAATAATACACATAGATATACCCTTTTGAAATATAATTGGGTTTCTAAATAAGGGCGCTTACACATACAACCGTCCAATTTTATTCGGTTTGGCCATACCATCGATCAAATACATTAGCTTTGTGGTCGTTACTAAAATGTGGCAGAGTGTTATAAGATTTTAAACTTATAAGAATAACGTTCATATCAAAATGTTATATATTATCTAGACGTCTACTAAAGTAGAGCTCTAAAATTTGAAGACCAAATGTAATAGTCCCCTAGCCGACTTCGACTACGGTGGCCAGTCACAACGACTAACCGACTGCGCGGGACATATTATAGTGCATAAGTATGTGCGCAAACACATATGCACTCTCTATTTCTTTTACTTTCATAGCCCGATTGGACATCAATCTGATCGGATAGAGATCAGGCGCAGGACCAACGGCTTTACGTGCTTTTCCGAGGCACGGGGGTGAAACACTGCCAACTTTCAAACTCCGGGCTACCCTAAGAATTTCTGAACAGAAAAACCCAGCTATATTCTTTGGACCTCTGGCGCAATCGTCGCTTTAAAGTGCGACCCTTCTACCGCTGCACCACCGAGGCAGTTGACCTGTAGTAGAGGCAGTAGACCAAATGTAAAGATTAGACAGATGCATCGACATACAATGTTCGCGTGTAATCAGGTATAGGTATGTGGTCGGTGGGCAATAATAACTAGTAATGAGATAGATGTTTTCGTTTTTATCACAATTCAATCTCTTTATTATTATGTCGTTACATTTTTAGAATCCAAGAGCAGAAGATTTGTGTGTGTAACAAATGAGTGCGTAAAACTCCAAGGCTACAGAACAATAGCCAGACGAAAAAAACATAAAAACAATTATCACACTCGGCCATACCGTAAGAGAACGTCCAATACTGAACAAAGGCCTCCTCCAAAGTAACCCACAGTGACCGGTTGCAAGCCTGCCTGCATCCGTGTGATCCTGCTATCTTTACCAGGTATCCGTACATCTTGTCGGTGGACGTCCTACGCTACGTTTGTAACCTTAGTACCTAGTGTCATACCTAAGAACTGGATATCATACCTCTTTTTTTTCTAACACCCCCTATTAGTATATAAACTTCGTCCAATAGTTACGACAACAGATTGAGTGGGCTAGTATTATTGAGTATATTTTAATAGCAATTATACTCTATGAAATTTGCAATAAAACTGTATAATATGAATAATGTAAAATAATTATAAGCACCTTTAATTGTTTTGTTTCCTTAAGACCCACTTGCGCACGATAATTTAACCCAGGATTACGCTTATCTTTGATTAAATCATCATTGTCTCAGTCAGTTTATTTGACTTTGACGGGGACAGAATGAAGATTTAATCCAGGTTTAGCGTAATCCTGGGTTAAATCAACATGCGCAAGTCCACCTTAATGTACTATAATTTTATAAATTTCTGGCTCATGTTAATTACCTAAATAAAAATCTCTTTTCTTTTATATGTAATATTGTACTGTGTTTTAGGTACGGTCAAGGTCAGTGGCTCCTTACCTAATTTCAACGAAAATCGCTTGCACGCACGATACAAAAATGGTCGTCACTACAAATAAAGGCGACGTGAGATGCAAGCTCTTTTGGAACTTATAGTGGTTAGGTGCCTGTGACTTCGTTAGTATGTAACATTATAACCAGTTGTATAGTTCAGAGCACTCACTAGAGTGGTATGTTAATGTTATCTATTTGCTTTTAACAAAACAAATGTAAGTCAATAAAGTAATACTCATTCGTCCTCATTGCATGATTAAAATATAAAATATGGTAATAGTACAAAATAAGTGATAAACCAGGCGTTATAGGGTGAGTCAGACCATTTATGTCACAGACCACTGAGTGTAACAGACATATTTTATTCATTATAGATATAGACATTGATGTCATTAAACTGTAAAGTAGGGCAATATAAGTTTAAGACTCTGTTGCCCCATAGGATTCTACTGTAGAGTACCTTAAAAACTGACAAGCTCTAAATAAAATAATCTATTAATGCATATAGGGTCTAGATGCAGGACCTACTTTTCCAACATATCAAGTACAAAAAAAATACTTTTAGGGGTGATTATGAGTTTTTCATGAGAGGTTTTCCATCCAAACATTCTTAGTGCAGTTTTCTAAAATTTTCAAGATCAAATCTATCGTTCGGTTATATAATATTCAATGTTAGAATAAATCAAATAGATGCATCAGTATCAGTGCAAAAAAAATGGAAAAATCCGGCCAAGTGCGAGTCGGACTCGCGCACTGAGGGTTCCGTGCCAACTTTAACTGAATCCACTTACTCCCACTTAGTAAAATACCACAATATTTTGTTCACAGCAGATATAACTTTGTTTTTCATAGTGTTTGTATGAAGTACAAAGTTATGTTTGCGGTTGTTGAAAATGTGCTATATCTCAAAAACTACTCGTTCGATCCCGTCCGAACCAATTTTCGTTGAAAGTATTTGTTAAGATCTACATTACATATTTTTTTCAAAATTTACACTTGCTTAGTTTAGAAGTTAGATAGGGGGGACGCCCATTTTACCACTTTGGAAGCATCTAGCAATGAAACGGTAGACTCACAAAGTAAATGGTTTTAGAAACATCTATGTAATTTTAAAAGACCTATCCATAGACACCCCACACGTATAGGTTGGACTAAAAATTATTTTTTTGGTTTTAGTTGCATGTATGGGAGCCCCCCCTTAAATGAAATTATTTTTATTTTTTGTGTAAGAATCTTAAAGCGGTTAACAGGATACAACTTCTACCAAATTTCAACAGTGTGATGCTTATAGTTACAGAATAAAATGGCTGTGACATACGGACGGACAGACAGACAGACAGACTTGACGAAACTATAAGGGTTCCGTTTTTTGCCATTCGGCCACGGAACCCTAAAAAAGGTACAATCAACCCCATTCTATTTATAAAGTTTTTGATTTATGCAAAGTACTTGCTGTTGAATTCAAATGAATGCCATTCCGTAAGGATACCTTGTTAGTAAATGTTTTTTACCAAAACCAAAACATTATGACAAAACTCGTATAGACGTAAGTTGTCTTCGTTATACCCGTGAAGGCGCCAGTATATGAATTAATTAATTTGCAAGCATGGCGCCGCTGTGGTGAAGTATCTTAAAGGACCTCAAAATATGCGTGTTCATTAAAATAAGTTTGTACTTTATAAACACGTAAATTTTACAATAAGATGTATGTGTTAGGTATTTAAACAATAAAGCCCTCTACTTACTCAACAGTGCCGGCAAACTGCCGACACGTGCCGATCAGTAACGTATCCATCAGTGTCAGTGAAATACAAATACAATTGTTTATTTGAAAGAATACATGAAGTTACCTATTAACAGATTAGGTCATTTTTTTTCTTTAAAAAAAAGTAAAAACCGACCTCAAAACCAAAATAAACTAAAAAGTCTTAAATAAACTATTTCCTCTTTAATAGAAAGAACTCCATTTTTAGGCGAACAACTTCTAGTGATTGTTTTCTTAAGCTCAGCAGCTCTTTAATAAGCTACAAGGTACCTTTCATAAATTCTGTCATTAAAATTACTGACCTCCTAAGGGTTTAAGAGTTCCACCATCCGCTCAGCTGTACACAATGTTGACCATCAGACGAAACTACAAGTCTCCACTAAGATTCTAGTATGCAAACACTAAACGTAAGGCACGTTAACTTCGAAGTCTTCTCTCGATTGCACCAAGATCCCATCATCAGATCCTGACTTGGCAATAATGGGACCATCTTGAAAGTTTAACTTCTAGGAAGTTTTTTTTTCGAATCGATTGACAAATGACTTAGATATGAGGTAACATAGATACAAAAAAAACTACACTCGAATTGATAACCTCCTTTTTCGAAGTCAGTTAAAAATAATCGTTGTGATTTTATCATTACGTGGCATGGTATTTTTTAACCGACTTCAAAAAAGGAGGAGGTTATCAATTCGACTGTATGTTTTTTTTTTGTATGTTTGTTACCTCATATCTCAGTCGTTTGTCGACCGAATCGAAAAACTTTTTCGCCTACTTAGAGGGTGTACCTTCTAGTTGGTCCCATTTTGGGATCTGATGATGGGATCTTGGTGTAATCGAGGGAATTCCTCAAATTTTAAAGGCACGTATAGTGTTTCTTTACTAGAATCTGAATGTTGCCGTGTTGTTACGTCTGATAGTCAACATCTTGTGGGGCTGAGCTGATGGTAGAACTCCTTAACGCTTAGGAGTTCAGTAATTATAATGACGGAACTTATGATAGGTAATTTGTAGCATCTTAAGAAAATAGAATCATAAGGTGCAACTCCCCCCCCCCCCTCTTATGTAATCACTAAAAATGAAGAAATAAAATAAACTTTGAAAAAAGTAAAAACCGACTTCAAAACCAAAATGCACTAAAAAGTCTTAAATAATCTCTTGACCACTAAAAGGAAAGTAATCCATTTTAGGCAAAAAAATTCTTTTTGGAGTCGGTGCTGTGATAGTTGATGCTTGATGGTCAAAGTGATGGCACCGACTCCAAAAAGAAATTGTTTGCCTAAAATGGATTACTTTCCTTTTAGTGGTCAAGAGATTATTTAAGACTTTTTAGTGCATTTTGGTTTTGAAGTCGGTTTTTACTTTTTTTCATAATAATTATACATTAGAAAAATTATATTTTAGCATACATTTTGTACGACGCTATCCGAACTCGTCAGTGACATTGATCACTGAACGTCATTGTCACTGACAAGTGTGGAGAGCGTCGTACAAAATATATGCTACAATATCATTGTTCACTGACACTGATGCAAAGAAATGATAAGATAATCATTTCGAAGATAGATTGTGAGAAAAATAAAACTGAGCAATATATTATGTAATAACCTAACAATATAAGTTTTAAAACACGTTTTTATCATCAATATTCCGACGTTTCTAGACAGGTCTATAAAGGGAAAAGATAAGATAAAAGATTATCTTCATTCGAGTTCATCCATGACAGGACTATCAATAAAAAATATCTTTGTACACGCACAATGCTCACGCAAAATATACTTGAACATAATTCGTATTTGTTATCAGACACGACCTCTCAACAATGTTGAACACCCATACGCAATTATTGAGTGTAAAAAATCAACGTTGGGCTTATCTTTAGCTTCGTCTAATGTTTAATTAGTGGAGATTTTCCTTGTGGCATAATAACAACCACTTAACCGTACAGTTAGCTGTAGTAAGTTTTAGTATATAGGAGTTGATAATAACAAAAAAAAAACAACCACAGTATCCTCGTACAATCCCAACATAGAAAAAAATACAGCTACTAAGCAAGCAATGAAACTACGTCTCTTACGGCCGGTTACTAAATGTCCTGATAACTTCTGGTTAGCGATATCTGTCAAATCGATCATACGAAAAGACGTTCTATATGGATTATTGCTTAGTTAGTGCTTATGTGTCGCTAGTGATACCGGCCCTTAATGGCACAAATACAAGAAAAAATATGTCCTACCTAAGTATAAATAGAAATTAAATTTAACTTATAAACAGATTTTAGTTAAAATATTAAAAATGTACTGCTTAACTGCACTTGACTTATCGATGACTTACTTGTTTGTTAGGATAAACTAAGTACCTACCCGTTTCATGGAACGTGCTTACTTAGTAAATATATTGACTCTTGTCTGAGCGATATGGCTACACATATTTAATTTATCTGGAAAAAAAAGTATCTTAAGCACGGTTTTATAGAAAAAATACCTTAACTAAAAATCAACATGGCTACTGTAATAAAAATTGGTTCAGTTCTTCTTTTGTCTAAAGCACGCAAAAGCCTTATTATTCATCCAATCGTAACGACTTTTAAACAATAGTTAATTTTATTATCGATCACGATTTAGGCCTTTAGGTAACGATAATGTTTGATCAACTGTTTCAAATCGCTTCAGCTGCCTTTGCGGTTAAAAAAATTAGACATGTGACTGATGTTGAAACAGCAAGGTTTGTGTATTTTAGTTACTTTCACAGTATAATGTTTTATGGTCTTCTCTTGTGGGATTCTGCTGCGTACATCGATACCATCTTTATTTTACAGAAAAGAGCCATTTGTGCCATTTACAAACTTAGTTCCCGCGAATCCCTCAGAGAATTCTTTAAGGAAATTAACATCCTCACTGTTGCTTCTCGATACATATTTGATAATATCATGTACGTACGCAAAAATTTAGGTTTTTTCATGAAAAAAAGGTACATACATTCGTATAACACACGAAATAAAAACAAACTTGTCATTCCAAACTTCAGGTTAGCCAAAACAATGAATTCATTCCTGGGAAATTGTGTCAAATTTTTCAACAATATACGTAATAATGTTATCGAACTACCTATTCATAAATTTAAGTTACATGTCAAAAATACCCCTTGTATTATAAAATTCAAGACTATCTTAATGACGAAAATGTATGGACAGTCCAGCCTGCACCAAACTGATGTACCTACCTGTTTATTTTGATTTGTATCATTTTTGAGGCAGCTAATGGTGACTTAGTTTGTTCCGGAGTTTCTTCTCAGCACTTG
Source organism: Pyrausta purpuralis (assembly GCA_963924145.1). Taxonomy (NCBI): domain Eukaryota; kingdom Metazoa; phylum Arthropoda; class Insecta; order Lepidoptera; family Crambidae; genus Pyrausta; species Pyrausta purpuralis. The sequence goes on from OZ001644.1 coordinate 15,181,118, forward strand.
CCAAACTGACTGTGTCTTGTCTCGAAGCGCTAGTAGGGCCCAAAACATAAGGAGACATGTTCTGGCCCCATACGGGCCATAATTGATTGATATTACACTAATTGTTGACGTTCATAAGTGGCATTTTGTGTCCTAAATTGAATAAATTTTGTCAAATTTTGATTTCAGAACACAGTAAAACAACTCACTATGGAGGAGCACGAAGCACAAGCGCAGGCACATAAGCTGCTCGGGCAGAAGACACAAGCTCCCAGAAGACCTGACAATGCTCTCACAAAAACGCTTCGGTCATGTAAGTATTATAATTTAAAAAATTATAAATATCCTTCTTATATGAATTAAAATAGAATTAAATATGTTTCTAAATGATTTGATCTTACCTTGTGCGGTTAAAACGAACTTGCGCTTACGATACTATAGCGCGTTAGCATCGATGCAGTCGCGCGTTGGCCTCGATGCAGAAGCGCGACTGCATCGATGCTAAATTAAATCTGTTCATTCCGTAAGTCGCGATGCTAAAGCGCGTTTTCAAAACGCGCGACTGCATCGATGCTTAAAGTCGCAGTGTGTAAGGGGTCTAAGGTTTTTAAATTGTTTTTTGAACTTAATTTTTTTTTGTGGCGTTGAGCACTTTTGTGGGATGGGTAAAAACTGTGAAACACGCTCGGACACGTGGGCTGATCGAAAAACGGTTGGAGAGTAGTGTTGTAATATCGAAATCGATTAATCGAACAATCGATTGTTTTCTTTCGATTGTCGATATTTTTTAATCGATTGAGGGGTTTCGATTAATTAAAAAATATGAAAAGAATTTGAAAATGAAAAGTCATCAAAAATATGGATGTAAGTTGTTTTTTCTGAAATATAAACTTTTTAATGTAATATAATGTAATTTAATTTAATACAGATTTTTATGATTCTGTAGGATAGCGCAAAAAATAAATATTGTATTCTATCACATAAATGATAGTACTTTTATATTGATAATAAAAGCAATTCATTCAAAATTATTCCCTAATTATTCCAAAAAATCAAAAATGCACAACGTTAATATTCAAGTTTTCACTCCTGTCGGCACTCCCGGAGCGCAACCCGTTTTTTTTTTTAAACAATATTCATGTGTCAATTGTTACTACGTATAGAGAAGCTATGCCAAGCAAAACATGAGTCTCAATCTGAATTTCGAATTCGCATGAGTTGATGACAAGTGGCGTCAATTCATAGAGCACAAAATTTGTTCGTGTTGTCAGTTCGATACGCTATTAATCCCTCAAGCGTATGTGAACGAGACACAATGCAAATCCTATTGTTATGCGGTTGCTTGCAACATGCCGGGTGTTGAAGCATTAATAGATATTCAATAAAATATGTTATGCAATACAAGTAAGAGTTAGGTAACGAATGATACCTAACTGTTTATCTTTCGTACAATAAAATGATCATAAGAAATCCACTGCATTGCATTTACTGCTTCTACATAACAGTTGCGCAGTATTCAGATCATATCAAGTTTTGATAACGTTTGCAAATTGTACGAAAGTACTTAGTATACCCGACATACCTTTCAAGACATTCTAGGGAAGTGACTGCTACCACTAAATCTATGTTGTTTTAAATTTTGATATTCTTTTGTAGAAAGAAGGTCAACGTTAGCGATATTGTTTAGATATATTAGATGTACATGATACGAGGACAACCTACTCGTTATTGTTATCCAGTATAACGTCATATGTATTGACCTGGAAACCTTGTTTTACATCAAGGTTCTTATAGCTATATATGTAAATGAAATGATTATAGGCTCGTTTTGTTTATGAGGAGATATTAGGAAATAAATAAAGCAGTCCCATTATTTCTATTCTATAATCAGAATCGGGGCAATTACCCGACTCTACCAAGTTAGATTCAAAACAAAAGTACACGTACATAATATAAATATTGAAACTTATTTGATACTATTGCAGTTGTAATAATTTACGGCCTGTTTTACAATGCCAGAAAAATTTGCGCTATCTGTTCACTAGATACTTCAAACAAAACGACGTTCCATATTTGATTTATTCGTTAGTTCGTGTTTATTATTGTCCATGGTAAAACGGGCCCTTAATCTTTCAAAAGAAATTGCTTGTTTGTTTAAGCCCAGGGGCCTTATTTTTGATAACTCGCTTGAATATGGCGTGTGATTTTCGATAAAAACAAATAAAAAATCTATGAAAATCACGCAAAATATAGACAATATTAATCACAAAATTCAGTTATATCACTTCCGTGTTGAATTATATGAATTTTCATTGGAAAATCGGACATTAATCAATTAAAATCACACGCCATCTTGACGCGAGTAATTAAAAAATGGGGCCCAGTTTAGAAAGTACCCAAGCGAATTAAATCATAAACGAACGATAATTAATTTAATTAAGCGAAGTAGGGCTTATCGCTGACCTGATTCGTTATGAGATTTCATTATCGCTCGAGTGGGGTTTAGACGATTCAATAAATGTGATTAGTATCGCATATCGTCCGGCTAAAGTGCTTAAAGCCGTTTGCATGACAGCAAATTGCACTTAAATGATTGAACTAAGAAAATTGTAAGGCATGCAATTATTGTTAGTAACAGGAAACATTTTACTTCGATTTGAAAACGATGATATTTAAATATCAATCTGAAAACATCAATTAAAATTTAATGCCTAATGATTACTAAGAGTCTAGTGGTATCCTACTGCATGGCAAAGGCCTCCTTTTCCTTTCCCCATTCTCCAAGATTTTTGGTATTAAGACTATCGTGCCCAGACGGAACAGTTGGCGGAATTGCGTACATTTGCAGTCGAAATAAGACAAAGATCTCATTAGTTTCCATACCTCCTAAAATAAGCTTGTGCGTCTTCGATTTTTGAAATTAAAGCTTAATTGGTTAAAAAATTACGAAGTTCTGTAGAGTTCTTTTTGCAAATAAGGGAATGTTGAATGTTGAAAAAAATTGTCGCCCGCAAGCATATTCGATCGCAAATATAAGCAATTCCGCCAATTGTTCCGCCTGCACATAATAGTATGAATTTCCGAGTCTTTTTGGTAGGTAATATCAATCAAATTCATCTCGCCAGCTTCTTACATGGCTGATTTTTTTATAGTAAAACAAGTCAGAATTTTATTACTGGATAGAAGTCGAATAACTTGGTAACTAAAGATTTAATTCCACTTATGTGGTGTGGGCATAAACAATATGTTAAAAATACAAACATTGTGTGTAAATGACACCGTCGAAATGCTGATTGACGGCTAGTGTAAATCCCACTCAGATTTCCAGAGCGAAATATCGAACACAAAGTAGGTCTGTTCACTTCCCACACAAGACTTTCTCATAGTTGTTAGCTTTACGATTATAATGCGATTCCTATGATACAGTCAACAAGGTACCTACGCGGGTCGTTGACCCCAAAAGGTGGTTGACACCGAATGCGAAATGTGCTAAAACCTGTCATGTTTGCGAAATGAAGAGATTAGAATACAAAATCGGAATGTTTAAGCTCCCGTTTGTACGTGACAAGGGCTTATTCGAATGTTTTGCTTCATAAATACGGCAGCAGGTATCATAAAGTATGGAAGCTTAGGCTAATTAGTACATAATTACCTTTTATAAATACCTAATGTAGGTTCAATCAAGGTCTCACTTTTGCCCTTCTATCACTTTCTTTGCGCCGCCAGCAATTTCTCTGTGGTTGACTATACTGTGTTGACCTATGGTTGACTGGTAGAAAATGCTTTTAGCATTAAGTCCGCCATATGTACCTTTTGTTTGTGCATGAAGTGTTCTAAATAAATAAAATAATTACGTACATGGGCACGGCCTCTATTTTCCACAATACTTGCTTAAATTAAAGTGTTAAAAACCGAAGACACTTAAATAGACTGTTATCTATAAAACTATTATCTTATTACACCGACGACTCCCAATTTATATTACTTCGCTTTTTTCATGCAGTCTATCTTCTTAACCGATGTTGATTTTCAATGTGTCAAACTTGTCCTTTGAAGAAATTTAATTAAAATATGAATTCATAATTTTATAAAACAAACATACATATAAATACATTTTTATATGATATACAACTAAATAATAAGAGTAACTAGATAACGTCGGTTTTGCATTTTCTTGGAAGAAGGAATTTGACTTGGAAAGTCATTATATCTCCCAATGTAATCTTGAAACTGCAAGTTACAGCACAATTTCTGACGTCACGACTAAGTTCCGCCTCGGAAAGTTCAAAATCAAACATTATTATACATTAATTTGTACTGGAGTTGCAAAGTTTGCAAAGCGAGTTTAGCTAGATCGGGGTTCAGGTGGAATTTGGACAAGTTTAGCTAGTTTATAAGTTCCGATACTTATCTCTACGATTGAATATGTAAACTGTTAAATTTGTAATTTAAAATTAAACTCTATAACTATAGATAGTTTAATTTTAAATCATGCTACGGAATAAGATTATTTCTCAAATAAAATATTTTTATGTTAAACAAGTCTTGCAGGCTTAACATGCACGCCGTAGATAAAAATTTATTGCGGCATTCTATCCCGTTTATTTGTCAAAAATCGTCTTAACAACAGTTGCTAACATGGATGCCATGAAAGTCATGTCGTACTGTCTAATTTCGAAATATGACAAAATTATCATTGAACGCTAACATGCGACACATATTTTTGCCGAATTTTGACATTTTGCCGTGAAACATTATCGTCCACCATTAGCGTCGACAATAAATGAAAAACAACTTATTAAGAGCAAAAAAATACGACTGTGTCGTATATGGCACGCCATATCTAATCCTAGGCTCTCAATAAACATAAAAAGTAAAAATATTGAAAATGAAAAGAAAGTCCCCTCGGTTGTTTTTTATCCATAAGATATTTATTAGTTTGAATTCATAATCTATGGCCAATATCGAGTCAATCTGTCATTGTGTCAACGTATATAGTCTCAGCCAAATTTGACATAAAATTGAGTGAATGGTTAGAAATTGTCTTATCTCGTTATCGTTATGGATAAATTTGTCCAATGTGGTTGGCATGTTAGGGAATATGATAAAATAGCATAGATCGACTAATTTTGTCATGTCGATCCAAATAAATATTGTGTCATGCATGTTAGGCCTACTGAAGATAAGATATCGACATACTCGTACGACAACGGTCCTCTAGAGTCTTTATGCGCTTAGAAAATGCTAAATTTATCGTTTTAGGTAAAATGGATTTATTCTTGTGGACCGAAGTAGCGGGAAACTACTAGTTTCATTACTTTCACATCACAAGGGCATGTTTTTTGTTAATTAAAACAGTTGTTTAAAATTATCAATAGATTATTTACGATAGAATACCTATGTTATCTTAGGGATTAGTGGAAATAGGAATTAAAAACTAACCTGATTAATCTGATAATGTACGACAAAATACCAGCGTATCATTTTTAATAATGTCCTTGTTTATACGGTTTTCCGATTGATTGTTTTAAATCAGCTAGATATTCAAAAGCAATAACCAGTTGTAATTACAAGTTACTATCACAAAAGACATATTGCTTTAGTGCCGGCAAACGTGTATTTCTTAATCAAAGTAAAGGACATAGCTAAATACATGGCCAGTTCTAAGCTAGTTTCATAAATTAACATAAAAATTAGATGTAAATATAAAAAAGAGATATGCGGTAAGGTCTTTGCCCAGCTGTGGGACGTTACAAGGCTAACTTTACTTCACTATAAAATACCTACTTACATTTTGAAGTCTATGAAAGTTTCAAATAAACCATTAATAAATAAATAAACCTTTATCGCCATGTCTTAGGCGTATATTGTTTCGGGGACTGAATTTTTTTGTGCAGTCGTTATTTCTGAATTTGTAATATTTTTATAACAAGTTGAGTGAAATGAACTGTTCTATTCTTTGTGATCGACGTATTGATGTGAATCCAATGTATGATGTTGTTCTCTTAACCATTTTAAAGTCCGTTTTTTTTAGCTAGTCGAATATTGTAAACAATCTTATTATGACTTATGAATCAAATTAACAGACTATTCGATTTAAAAATATCTGAGTGTTTAACTTGAAAATGAAAAAAATCGCTAAGAATGAATGTCCAGATTGTTTACAATATTCGACTGGCTGAGAAAAACGAACTTTACAAGTTTGCAGGAAGGATTTTTAAATCGTCGCATTCATTAAAAGTTAAAAGATTTATGTTATCAATTGTTAAAACCAAAGTAAAGGGTTAATTTTAGAGTACCTATTACATTGCTTAATATTGGATTAGCGTTTAATCATTGGAGGACCGGCGTATGCGCAAGTAACCGGTTCCGTGTCCTCGCCATCGGTTTATTGTTATTAGTACCTACGTTTATTTTTACATTATACAACTCTGTTGCAAGTATGTGAATGGAATGAAAAGAAAAGGTGAACGACTTGGGAGGATTTATACGCATTTTATACGTGGAAGTGAAAATACATATTTTTCTTCCGCTTTATGACGAATACAAATTGACTTGATTTCGGACCAGAATTATATTTCTTTAGAAAGAATTGGTTAAAATAATATACTGGTTAAAATAATATAATCGTATCTATATACTTTAAGCTATCGATGCTAACGTGTGACAGCATCACTGCTAAACTCGCAGTGTGTAAAGGGTCTAAGAGTTATGATGTTTGAATTAAAATACCAACCTACAAGTGACATTGGTGTTTCCTACCAAATTTCAACAGTGTAACGATTTATTACTTAAGTTTTACACATTAAATATTGACAAATCTCGTGCAACATAAACTGACGCCACTTATCATCAACACGTACAAATGATTTCATATTCAAAATTCAAATTTTAAGGAATTCCTCTTAATTTTGTCGTCGTTTGCGACACATTTTTTGCTTGGAATAGCGTCTCTATACGTAGTAATAACAACTAACTGGTCTCAACTAAATTCAACAGCATAATACAATTTTGCATTCCCATGATATATTTTTTAATCAGACATTTTCTTTTCTGGCAGGTTGTGTGATCCCCCAAAGATACATACTCGGAGTCATGGGATTGCTAGGAGTCTGCAACGCGTACACAATGCGAGTCTGCCTAAATCTTGCCATCACTCAGATGGTGCACCACGTGGAAAGAAACATGACAGGACACGCAGCGAACTATACTGAACCAGATACATGCCCAAATGAATTAGTTACCAACACAACAAAGATAGCAACGAAACCTGTAAGTATCAATATTCAAATTATTTACATAATTTGTTCTAAAGATTACGCAAAATAAAGTTTACTCATTGAAATGAAAGACTATACGGTATTCTTTCGCGCACATTTAGTTAAAACCATATACCTGACATTAAGAATGCTTTACCGCATCTGTGGTCACAGACAAGACTAAGGATCCCATCCATTGAAAGAGTGGTATCTCATGCTGATGGTTCGAAAGTTCCACTAGCATGGAATCCTATTCTTTCGAAGACCCGAGCAACATTACATACTGCAAGATCTCAAGACGCAGTAATAAGCTCTGTCTGCGGGAGAGGAAATTTTCATAACTATGTAATGACGAATAACACCTTAGTTTTGCTTGTGACCACGAATTCTGTAAATCATTCAAAAAACGTAAGACTCATAGTTTTCATAAAATTTCCGCGAAATAAATACATAAAGTCTTTCATTTAAATCATTTTCATAACTTCAAATATAATGAAACCTATATCCTCTACAACTGTCAAAGTTGTTTGGTTTGCTGCGACACATAACTTGAACTGCATTCGTATTAACATTAAAAAAAAGAAAGAGAGAAAAGTGTGTGTGCATACCGAATCCAATATTTAAGTACTGCATTTGTTTCAGTATGCGATATTTACATGGGACGAAAAAACTCAAGGCCTTATTCTGAGCGGTTTCTACTACGGATACGCAGCGACTCAAGTTCCTGGGGGCTACTTGGCTGAAAAGTTCGGAGGAAAATGGACCTTAGGTATAGGGCTATTGAGTACAGCCTTGTTTACCTTTTTGACTCCTGTCGTGATCAGAGCCGGTGGTGCTACGTGGCTGTTCATCCTTCGAGTCCTTCAAGGGATGGGTGAGGTATGTAGAAAAAAAAAGATCGTTTCTCATTTATCCATGAGATACTCGTAATACAGGTACCTATAGTGCCGCTACAATGTGCTTCACAAGTGCCATATGGACAAATTCATCATAACTCACTTTATATTTCATGATGAGATCTAAAAAAAAAAAAATTTCACTTTTATACCTCAATTGTAAAAAGCTTTATATTACTATGTTTATAGTATATTGTAATTCAACATAACCAGTTAAATTTTCGTGCATTTTTTTTTTGATGAAGAGTTCTGTAATGTTGTAATGGTTTTTACAGGGTCCAACAATGCCAGCCTTGATGATAATGCTGGCCAGATGGGTGCCTCCCCATGAGCGAGGGTTCCAAGGTGCCCTCGTGTTCGGAGGAGCACAGATAGGGAACATCTTTGGCTCCTTCATGTCGGGGATCCTACTGGCTGACGGCAGGGACTGGGCGTATGTGTTCTACTTCTTCGGCGGATTCGGTATCCTCTGGTTCACATTATGGGTGAGTAATCTACACCACTTTTTCTATAGTCGTATAGGATTATATTATGTAAGCAATAATTGATCAATAATAGCAAAAAGTCATAAAATTGTTTTTTGTTTTTCGTACACACTAAAATGTGTAACAATAATTTAGTCGACCTTTCATTTAAACCTACGGACTCTGAGCTCAATCAACTGTAATGCAAAACCGTAACGTCTGACCCTACCCTACTCAAAGAACTTTTTGTCAAAATAATCAACATACACTGCTGTATTTTTGGGCACTCAATGCGTTTTCCTAAGGTAGAAATAATAAATTTAATTTACTATTTGTTGTTTTCATTATAGAGTCTTCTATGCTACAGCACGCCCAATACTCATCCTTACATATCGAAGAAGGAGTTGGCATATCTGAATAAAAACGTGACGACAGCTGAGAACAAGTCTGCCAAAGATCCAGTACCTTGGAAGGCTATTCTTCGGTCAGCACCAGTGTGGGCCCTTGTATGGGCAGCGGTAAGTTGCATGAATTTTGAAGTTTAGTTTCTAGGTTAAAATTTTAAAGTTGAAATTAAATATCTGTACTTACTGTAGTAATTTCTTTTTGTGAAATAATTAAGAACATAACTTTCAACTGAAGTAAAATGATAGAAAATATATATCAGATACCAATCACATCCATTATTCTGATCTCAAAGTATGTAGCTAATCACAAAATGTTATATCAGTTTCAATGTTATATTACAAAAACGCTAATCATCAAGCTACTGATACTATTTTCTTACAATATTCAGAGCATCTTAGCGTCTCAGTCATTTATCTTGACTAAGGCACGTGACTTCGGCTTCTAAAATCTTTTTTTCATGGCAAAAACTTGGTAGCCGAAATCTTACATAATATCGTCGTTCCACAATATACTTTAGACCCTTTACACACTGTTACTTTTAGCATTGATACATGATATTGATTAGCGATGCGGAAGCTGGTGATTGTCAAATTATGTACTGAATTTTGGCGACAGCATCGATACTAAAGCGCGACTGCATCGATGCTCAATCAAATCTGTTCATTGCGTGAGTCACGATGCTGAAGCGCGTTTTCAAAACGCGTGACTGCATCGATACTAAAAGTCGCAGTGTGTAAGGGGTCGTACTAATATCGTCTTCTTCCTATCAATTAATGTTACTACAGACATAATCTATTAAAAAATGACCGCATCAGCACAAACACTTTCTGAGATCATCAATTTTACGTTCGTGCAATAAAATTATCTCACCAACAGTAATTACGTTTAAGTATTGTTCTAGCGTACGTACAATTCTATAAATAAGTCTTTCCTGGAAGTGCGACTAGAATATATTACTTTTATTATGTTTATCTACATTACTTCCTCTAGAATTCTAGATTTTGCTGTAGGTATTAAAGCTTCAGAGTTCTTGGCACGGAGCCAATGTCATTACTTGAAGTTTTTAGAGTTTACTGATCGTGATAGGACGCTATACGAAAACTTTGTAATGGGTATCCGGTGTCCGTAAAAACTTTGCTAATAAATTGCTATTTTTAGATACTTAATAATTTTTGGCGTTTGCTTTTGTTAAGCAAACGCCTAAAATATCATATACCAAATGCTTAAAATATCAGAGCAGTTGTAAAATAATAAAACATCGAAGCAAGAGAAACGATAGAATATAACAACATGGAAAGTCAAGGTTGCGTGAATAGTTAATGATTGAAGACTTAAGTTTGATCACGTCTATGGGAATAGATGAAGAGGATCTAAATTCAATATTAAGCGAGTACAAACTTCAAACGAAGAGGTTGTTGAATTATTTTCATTACAAGTTAAGTATTTGATATAATAATAGCAAGAGTTTGAGTATACTGTTTAGTTTTAGTCATGTTCATTATACTAGTACTTAATTTGAACCCAGTTGACAGCATTATTTTTAAATTGATGTACATTTGTAAAATAATTAATCGATACCTTATTATAAAATATGGGTGAGTAAGGAATCGAAGTTTATTATTCTCGTATCCATATTTCCAGGATCACCACTAAGCCAATAGTTACATAAATCCTTGGGATTTTGTTGTCCATTCTACATTATATCTTCGATTAGTGATATTGAATTTAATTCTATGGTATCGTTTATCAACTTTCTCTTCAATAATTCTGTGCGTTTGGGGACCAATTTTATTATTCCTCTTGCGTTTTAAGACGATAACAATAAATTGTTTAAATAATTCTACTTGTCTAAAATAAGAATCCAAAGGACGAGTTACGCAGATATTTATCCTTGGTTTATGCTGTAACACTGAGCTATTTATTTTTATCACCACTGTCGTTATTTAGCTCAGGATTTTATGTGTCTGTGACTACAACTTCACGAAACTGAATTCATTGTTACACAGCAATTGACATTTTTATTGTTTTCTTGTGGATGGCTCAGTAATCATCATTCACTTTTGTTACCCAACATTTCAAGAAGTGTGAAATAATGCAACGCACTAAATGAATGAGCTCATCACCCAATCATGTATTGTAACGATGTTCTTAAAATAATGCCTTGCCAAGACCTAAAAACTGAAAAATGGTATGTGTATGAGTTTAAATAAACAAACACTTCACTTCCAATAGCCAAAATTACTTTGTAATTGGTATACAAGAGCAAAATTTAAACAAAGTTTTTTACAACTTTAATTATTATCTTTAAAAAATCTGTAAAGTGTTGTCATTTATTTCATTGCGCAAAAATTCGAATCACTCAGAAGTTTAACTACATACAACGACAAGCAACCTTGAAATTCCATTAAATTATTATTTGAAATGACATCTCAAAAAAGATATTTTATTAGTTGATTAGCTAGTTTATAAGCTGTAAATGATAATAGATACGCGTCTTATTTAATCATACCATGTTTATATATAAGAAGTAATGCATTAACAACAGCCACATCTTCTCAACTTGAATTCTCAATTAAATTTAATAATGTTCTGTGCCACAATGATACAGATCACAGAATAAACGTCTTTTCTGAAGATACTCGTATGAATAAAGCCCCCGCCAAAACCGAGCCAAGCAATGCAAGGGCACCTGATTTCGAACGTTTCGTTAAACGCCTATAACTTCGGTCCTAATTATACCTGACAGACAAAACTTACTGGATAAAATCTTTGAACTAAATCAATTATTACTTATATTATAATTGTTTTTCAATTGCTCATATTATGGGATTTCCTTAATATGATTTTGCAGTTCATAGTTGCTGATCAAAAATCGTTCTAATTTCAGGTGGGCCACGACTGGGGCTACTATACGATGGTGACAGATCTTCCGAAATACTCGCATGACGTGCTCAAATTTAACATAGCGACCACTGGCACACTCACCGCCCTCCCCTACATAGCCATGTGGATCTGCTCTTTCCTGTTCGGTCTGATATGTGACTACTGCATCAAGAAAGGCTGGCACACTATCAAAACTGGAAGAATCATTCATACAACTGTCGGTATGTAGAATACCGCTTCTTAGAGCCTAAAAAAATATAAGCTAAGTTAAATAAGAACTGGCATAATATAACTACTTCTTTATCACGTACATAATATCGATCTAGTGGTTATCTCGTTACTCTAAGAGGTCCCGTGTTCGAATCCCGTATCAAATAACTATGATACAGCTTGTGGAATCAGGAAGTCGGATTTGCTTATGAAATCTGGTAAAGGGTTGGCCCTATGTCTAATCTCCCTTCAGTCGTGTCGCACTGCCGTCTAACCTGGCTATGAGATGCACGCACTGGAGCATTTTATTTCTTGTCCGTTAAGATTGCAGGAAGTCTTTTAATAAGCCGAATAATCGTGTCTATTGTAATTTTAAGCTTGACAACTTAATTTGTACTTGTATAAATTTATTTTGCTAACCAGTTCTTTAATTGTTCACAGCGGCTACGGGCCCGGCGATCTGCATCATTCTGGCTTCGTACGCGGGCTGCGACCGCACAGCTGCGATGGTCTACTTCGTTCTCTCCATGGCTCTGATGGGTGGTTTCTACAGCGGAATGAAGGTACAATCCTTACTACATCATCACATCAAATATCGAACTATAAAACTATGGATAATATGGTATTAATATTACCATTAAGCATATGGTATGCAAAAACATAGGTGCTTCAACAAATAAACGAGAACTATATTATTGAGAAACGCATGCTGCACCGACACCAGATTTTAATAAGGCAGGGAAATGAAGATCATTTACTGTAATCGTACATTTTGTTCTCAAAAAAGAATCTCATCTTCCAGGTGAACGCTCTGGATCTGGCACCAAACTACGCAGGCAGTTTGACGTCGCTTGTTAACACGACATCTACCTTCGCCGGGATTGCAACACCATACCTCATAGGACTGATGACGCCAAATGTGAGTTTCATACTATTAATCGCCGCACCATACTTAATCGGGTAATGACGCCAAATGTTAAGTATCACAGTATTTACATTCATTTAGAAACTTATGTTAATGTTAATATTATGGGTGAAAATAAAGTAATGAATGCTACTAGGTATTTTGAGCACCAATCACATATATTGCTCTTATTCATAAGTAAGTAGCTAATGCATTTGTATTAAAGAAATCAGATACAACGGTGGAACCTCAACACCCATACCCGAGACAATGTAGAAAATTTTGATTTCTGTATTGATTTCTACAGTGTATCCGGGAGTATTTTTGACCTCTCCCGTTTTAGAGCAAGGCACCGAGTTTCCAGATTACCCATCCTAGACGTTCTGTACGCCGATATCGTCTGTCTTATGGCTAACTCAATGGATCATCTCCAAACCTATGTGGACTCGCTGAATAACGCATGCCTCAGATTTGGGCTGGTCATAAGTACAAGCAAGACTCAAGTACTTAAACAACCCCCTAGAGGCTGTGATGGAGATCCATCTAGCATCAAATTAAATGGGTCTGATCTGGAGGAAGTTCCAGCCTTCAAATACTTGGGTTCTCGAATCAGGAATGATAACACTCTGGCATCGGAAATTCCTGCCCAGATAGGAGGAGCTGCTGCAGCCCTTATCAGGCTCAGGACTCGTGTTTGGAACTCACACGACCTCAGGCTACAAACTAAATTCCAAGTCTACAAATCTATTGTCTTGCCTACTCTCTTATATGGTGCAGAAACTTGGTGTTGCTATAGAGCTGATCTGAAGCAACTGGATGTGTTTCATCTCAAATGCCTGAGATCGATATTACGAACAAAATGGCAGGACCGTATTCCAAACACAGAAATCCTGCGCCACGCTGGAGTGTCTGGTATCGAGGCATATATCATGCAAAAGCAACTGAAGTGGTGTGGTCATGGGGTATCTATCATAACACAGATTTTTTTGATATCGAATTTCATTTCACAGAAAACTATTCAATGAATGTTGATATCTTTTTTCTTGTTTAATCGAATAGTTATTTATCGTCGTTTCATAACATCGAATAACAGTTCACCAAAAAAATGTTTCGCAACTGTTTTGTTAAGCAGAATAACGATATACCAAACTAATGTTTCATAGAATTATTAAGTTATCGATATAACCTTTCATAAAAACTTGTTTCAATGTGTAACGGTTCCCATATATTTTTGCATACGCATGCAACTAAGAAGGTATGCGCATGCATATGCATATGCATGCAAGTAAGAAGGCATACATGCATGCAATGATGCATGCAAGTAAGCATGCATAAAGGCATGCATGCAAACAGGCATGCATGCAACAAGCAAGCAGGCATGCAAACAAGCAGCATTAGGATTTCCTCGTCTCCGGCGCTGCGGGAATAGCAGCCTCGTCGCCCTTGCGTAACAAGGCGCAGTCACCCACGCTCGCCTACGCAGCTTCGGCTTGCTGGTCGCCACAGCGAGCGGAGGCTGCTCTATCTCCGCGCCTCCGGCTTTTGAATTACACTCTAGTATCGGGCAGACTAGTACCACGGCGAGGAGACCACGGCGAGTCGGGATTAACGCAGTTTATTTATTACATCAATATTTATATCAGTTATGCTTTAAACGGTCTATTAATAAAGAATGCAATATAAGATTAGTAACAAATTCGTTTGGAAATACGGACTTTAGTGAAGTAAAATTCGATGTTTCAAGAATTCTGCATATTGAAACTTACGTAGAAATAAAATTATGGGTAACAAAATAGAAAGCTAACGTTACTTCGATAAAATACGTAATTTATAAAAAGAAGTAACAATGAAGTAAGTTTTGTAGATAATAAACATTCGATTAAATGAAATTGTGATGTAACAAGATTCTAGAATTTGTTGAATATTATTTTGAAACATCTGCGAATCGTTTTATGGGAAATGAAAATCGATGAATAAAATTGCGATTAAGTGATGGGTTCCCGTGGTCATGTCGTGCGTATGAACCATAGAAAAAATGAATAAGGTTAGAATGGTTTTGATCGTTCGTTTGTATGGGAACCTCTGTCGCCGGTGGGAGTTACCGCGCTGTTGCTGCAGTGATAAAAGTACCAATCAATGAATTAACGCACCAATATCACAAACCAATCACAATTTCCGCTAGGAGCTCTGTGATTGGTGTAATTAGTACTTGAAACCAACTACCAATCACAGAGCTTCTAGCGGTGAAACCTCCAATCATCATTCAGATACGTTCGTTCTTTTATGTCAAAATACTAGTGATGTGGTAAAGGTCGATTATTATAAATTCAATTACCGATGTAATGTTGTTTCTCTTTGTGAATAAACATGTAGGATTTAAGATGGAAATAATTTGGATAATTTAACAGCTCATTTTATCGCAACAAAGGGTACTACTTTCGGTAAAAACAATAGAAGTAAAAATGAGTTGCTAAACGTTACTTGAAATAGAGTAACTTATACCTTTAAACATTAGTTTCTAAAAATAGTTCTATTAGTAGAATTGAATCATTCTTTGTATAAAGAATAAGTAATATTACTTATATACGACAGATAGATCCCAATGTAAAGAAAAATGTTTAAAGGTATAAAAGCATAAAGGCCATGGTCTAAATTGTTCTGGTATTATTTCTTACCATGCTATTTATTCATTTGTATTCTTAGCTAATACCATAAAGCCGAAGAGTTTGTATGTGTTTAATCGCGCTAATCTCAGGAACTACTGGACCAATTAAAAAAAAGTTTTTGTGTTGGATGTCTAATTTATCGAGAAAGACTTTAGGCTTGAACTTTACGCAGGGACGGAAGGGGAGAGAACAAACTCAAATCGAAAATAGTTAAGATTACAATTAAAAAAATACAATATAATATAGACGTATGGTTGACCGGTATAGAATGCTTTTGGCATTAAGTCCGCCACACGTACAATTTTAAGTTTCGTGCATGTGCAAGTTTTCAATAAATAAATATGACCCAAGTTAGTATGGTGGTTAAGTTAAAGAAAAGTAAAGCTGCATGATACAACAGTTAACCTTGCAGTGTCTTGTTCGCATTTAAATCACATCACCAAAGGGGCTTTGCAGAGGTTTGTTAAATTACAAAATTATACACAAACTCACAATAAGTGTATAGCTGACTACAAATAACTCTGACAAAAATATTTGTATGCAGGGTTATGGATAATATGACCGGATCCTTCCAAGAGTTGATGGGGAAGCTCATTTGGGACAATCTTGATCCTAGAATATACTTTCCAGAAGTCAACCATTTTTAAGGAAATTTTCTTTTTAAGTTTTTGTAGGAAAACGAGATTTCGAAATTATGATAAAATTAATACCGAATGCTTTTAGATGCTGTAAGAAAATATCAACCGATACTAGCTTACTAGCTTAACGTGCTTCATGAATCACGGAGATGCTCGTTGTTTAGGTCACTTTAATATCGGTATGGTCACTCATTAAAACACGATCGCGCCGTAAGTTGTTTAACTTCGGTATCACTGCCGAAGGGAGTAGATTGTTGACAGTAAACCAATGTAGAACTTGTGAAAGAGTATTGAACGCATATCGATTTTAAACTGTGAATTGTCGTACCCTATTTTACAAATAAATAGACCAAACGATAAATTAAAATCGAAGATAATAACAGCGAAAGTAGAAAAGTTGAGGATTAAGCAGTGCGTTTATGTTGAGTTATATTTTTATTGCAGGAATACGTTATTTTGGCAGCACGAATTAGAATATAATACATTTTTTTTTTTCAATTAGCTCTAGTAGTTCCTGAGATAAGCGCGTTCCAACATATGAACTCTTTAACTTTATTGTATTTATTTTATCATTATTATGTTTCAAATAATTAATAAACAAAACTTATTTTTTTCTTTAATACATCAGTAGGGAAATTACCATTTATCGATAATTTTACTGTGCTGTGAGCTACATCCCTAGCGATGCGTATACAAGCAAACAAAGCAAATTGGACGCGATACATTGCGTGTTAAGATAACAGATTTGTTAAAAATGTGCGTGGACAGTCATCAATGAATATTTTTTTTGAACTTAGTGCAAGAAAACCGCCATCATTTGAAATATCATAATTAAAAAGTGTTTTTTTGCAAATAATGTCGAAATAACTACGTATTATTACTTACCGGTGAAAAAATACACTTTCTCTCTCATTTTTTATGACCTGGCTTCACGCTCTTCAAGTAATTATAGCAAAAGACGGCATTTTTGACAAGAAATAATGCGACGCTCTTGTCACGCGACTGAAGTAGCTACGGCTCAATGCAGGCATATGCCTACAATTAAGCTCGCTGCCGCACTGACCGGGGCCATTCTAACCTTATTCATTTTTTCTATGGTATGAACGACGAAAGACTGCCAAAGGCAGTATTTTATACAGAACTTTCTTTGTGGCAAACGGAAGCGGGGCGGCCAATATTTGCGCTACAAGGACAGCCTGAAACGCAACATGGTAGCATGCAATATATCAGTTGATGAGGAACGGGCGTGTCTCAGACCGGAATGGCGACGCACTGTTTTAAAAAGTGTTGAGAAATTCGAAAAAATGCGTCTTGAAGACCTTGATGCAAAACGTCAACTACGGAAGACACGTCCAAAACCCACATATAACTACACATACAATTCCGCAGGGCAGCTTTGCTGTTCACCATGTGACCGACTATTTGAAACGAAGTTTGGTTTCGCTAGCCACATCAGGGCGTACCACCAATAAACAAAATCAAGAGTGCAGAAGTCGCCGTTGCCGGATTCGGTATGGACGGTGATGATGATGTATCCGGGATAGATATTACGATTATTTATTATACGATAGGTATTACCATATTATTTTTTTCAAGCTTTCAGTATTGTTTCATTAATAATAAAAAAAATGTAAATTTGCTTTTAAATACGTACCTCCAATAACTGTTTTAAGGAGGTATTATGAGAGACGTGGGTTGTGCATTATTATTACACATTCACAAAATACCGTTGAAGGAAATTTCGATATCACCGCCGCCTTACCACTTGAAGATTCGTTAGTATTTCGTGTCGTCTTTTGTTTGAAGTCACGCCTCGTGTTTTCTAGTGATTTTCGTTAAAAAGTGTTTAGCGCCAGCGACCATCTAAATTTTAAATAACCTATTTTGACTAATTTTGTATGTGTATTAAATTGACTGGTTAGAAGTCTGGTACGTAAAAAATCATTGATTAACATGTTACGTTATTTTTACTGACACGTAAACTTGTAAACATGTTAACAATAGTGCTTTAGATAAAATTATCTTTCCATAGCTCTATGCTGAGCTCCAGACTAAACTTTAGAAGAGATGCTCAGTATTCATTAGTGGAATCTATTTTAAGACAGCCATGAAATTAAAGTTCAGGGAATCTCTTTGCACGGAGCTAAGCCGAGAATCCCTTAACTCCTGGTTACCTTAAGTTAATCTCACGAAGCGTAGTTGTAAAGCCTACGTCTGAGTTGTAATTACTTATTCAATTTCCAACGTCTACCATAAACTTTATCATTAACGCCCTTGTTTAGGTTTGTAGTAAATAAATTAAATTATGGCTTCAGAAAATAATGTGATGAGAGGATAAAACGAAACTTTGGTAGAAAGTTAGATACTTTTATTTATGTGGTAACTGTAGGTTAGGTGGTAGGTGTTTTTATTTTTTTGAAAAGTGCATGAAGCATACAATGTGTTTGTTATCGGATACCAATTTGCGTCCTAAAATAGTGTAAATCAGCGTTGCCGAAAATGAATAGTTGACTTCATCTATGATAGCGACAGTATCGATAGCTTAATTTAGTTTAAAACAAATGATGCAGAGATGCATAATAAAAATCAATAGTATCAGCTTCGACTTATTATTACTCCAATTAAAGATTGTTTGTTCCGTTGTAAGTCGATAGTATTGAACCAAATTGAGGAATCGATAGTATCAATATTATTTCTGTACAATAAATAGACTTTAAAGTAGACTTTCGAGCTGCAACGTTAATAAATAATAAAATAAATATATATATTTTTTTAAAAAGACTTTTTATTTTTCAGTCAACCCTATCGGAATGGCGAGGGGCATTCTGGGTATGCTTCGCAGTTCTCGTCGGCACCAACGTAGTCTACTGCATATGGGCTGATGGCAAGCAGCAGTGGTGGGATGACGTGAGACAGTACGGCTACCCTGAAGGCTGGAAGCACGGTTCCCTTATCAAGGACGAGATACCTGAACAGCCTGAGTCGATCAAACTGTCAGATGGGAAGGAATGACGGCAGAACGATTGCTGTAACTAAGAAATAATAAATTAAATTGCGTGGCAAGAATATTACTTAATGACAGATTTATAATGTGACGGTGGGTGAAATAATTAGTAGATGTGCAATGAAATAATAAATAATTTTATTCAGAGAGATTCAAACTTCTGAAGTAAGAGTAAATTAAAAATAAAGTAAAGTACCTAAGATCGCTATTTTTTATCCAAATTCTATAAAAAAGTAGACGCTTAGCATCAATTTGTAAGAAATAGTATCTCTGAATTATGTTGGTACTTATTTAGTATGGAAAACAATCGAATTGTTTACTTTAGTCTCCTTGTAGTGTTCTGAAAAGTAATTTTTAATAATTTTATATTTAATAATAAATAAAAGTTTAGTTCGTGATAAGTTTTCATAAGTGCCACAGATACACTATAATAGTGTAATATACTTCACTCTGTGATCTATAACATAATTATAGCTAAACATAATATTTCTATGTAGCTATTTTGTAATAAATAAGTACAATTATACGTTTCATGGTGAAAGCAATCTTCATCATAAGTTTTATAATATAATCTTTTGTTACTTACAAACCTAGACTCGAGCAAAAGAAAAATAAAAGAAAACATTCCATTGTAGCCTCTTTATTGTAAAATATTACTTATAATGTTTAACTTTGCTGCATCAGCTCATTCCACTTTTCATCAGTAGGTATTCGTGCGACTGTTGAAGCTTCTTACTTTTATTTTATGAGTGACTGGTTGAGGTCACAGGAATAATAACCTTAAATATGAACGACAGTGAAAGTATGTTTTAACAAGGAAATGATTGACAAATTGTCTAAAAACATATTCTCATCGCATTTGAAGGCGTATTTACATTCACTCCTGTCCGTATCGTTATCAATTCGAGAATTTATACTTAGGCTTTATAACAAAATACAATTCGAATGAATACGACAGAGTGTATAAATAACTTCGATCAATAAGATGAAGTAGGAGGTACTTTATCTTACGAAACCTAAATCCAAAAAAGGTCTAGAACGAAAACGTATTGGATCTAATGAGTAGCGGCCTTATAAAATAAGTGCCAATGTTTTATTATTCCCAGTTTTATGCTACTTTATATGTAGCAGATTAATTGTAAGTTAGTACAAAATATTGTACATCGTCTTATAATGTTGAATATATTACTCAACTCATTTTTTTAATTAAAAAGCAATTACTCGTTTTAGTACTTATGTTATTCATTTTCCCGCCCGGTTTCCCAGGTCCACATCTATTCCTTGTGCCTTTTGCTTTGTCTGTTACTATACGGTATTATGTATATATTATTGTTTATAAAGGAAACGTTAATTTTCATCTCAATCAAGCAGCTGCTTAGTCATAACGAGCGGAAAGCTACGCTACCGTTAACTCACATCGTTACTTAAGCTATTGTACTTAGTTCCCGAGAAAGTGACTTGCCAGTTTGCTTGACTTCAATGCTATATTGGTACCCAAGATACTCACAAGTTAAACTAGAAAGTTCCTAGTAAGCTTTGTTCCAGCTAAAGTTTAGTTCATAACTTGGACGTTTATGTATTTCTACATACTACTTACTATGTGAAAGGAAAATTATTACTTACTTTTGATGCAATTTTGTAATTTACCATATTGCGCATAACGTTCGATTAAAAGGTTGAAGTAGAAAAATACAAATAATCATAATGTTTTCCGTAAAAACTAATTCCAAACAATTTGATATGAAAATCACAAGTTAATTCAATCCACGGACAAAACAAGACGGAACAGCTGCAATAGACCCCACAGCAAATTAAAAAGAAATTTGTTTTGGACTTCCAATAAATATATCAGTTGATTAAAAGGATGATGAAAATACGGAAAAAGGAATTTTATATTTTCTATTTCTAAGTACGGTTATATAAAAAAATCTTTCCTATTTTATTAGACAGTTTGCATTCAGGCTTCTCTCGTTCTATGTGGTTATCAGTATATTATAATTCAGAAAAAATATTTATATTCACGTTCAGAAGCGGATTTTCAAGTTTAAATTGAACCTAGTCCCGTTAAAATAAGAACGTATTTCAACGAGTTCATTAAAGAACGTATGTTATTGATTTTGGTACAACGTAAGCTCCTAATCCAATTTTCAGTTAGTAATTAGAGACTGGAAAAAACACTACGCCGACCCCAGATGAACTGGGATCAGGGTAAGGGATGTTGTTGGTTGTTTCGTATTTTCTGTACATTGATTTTAATTACGAGAGTATAATCTTATTAACCGATTGCAAGCGTATCCTAGTGTGATCCTGCGATCCTTTCGAGTTCGTCAGTCCATCTTGTCGTTGTGAAATACCGTAGGGGAAACCTATGTTTATGATGATGAATCTACTTATTAAAATACCTATAGGCAATCGGACATAAGTTGAAAAATACCTGGAAAACTGCAATCCTTTTCCAGGCCAAATAGATGCCTTCACGCTACAGCCTGAGGAAATTAATAAAGTTTTAGTACCCTACCAGCTGGGAGGTGCATCTAAGCTGTAGCTGTTATTTCCGGAGTTTACCTGCTTGGTACTCTTTTCTTCCAACCCTGCAGACTATTTAAATGAATACACAGTCTGGCCATAAGTAACAATTAAAAATAAGAAAGATATTACATTAGAATTTGGAATCTGTCATTTTTATACGATTGCTCATTGTATTTTCTAATTTTGGCGCCAATACATTTTATAATATTTCGCGATATTAAAATGGAGTGGGGTGATAAAGGGAACCGAATCGCTGTGATTGCATTACACAAAGTTGGTATAGGTAAGAAGCCAAATGCAATTTTTAAAACTCTCCATACGCTTGGTATTAGTCAAATGTTTGTGTACCGGGCTAACAATAGGTACAATGAGATCTCCTCTGTTTGTGACAGAAAAAGAGTGGGTGTTAGATATGAAGGAGTGACTGAGCCATATTTTTGTGAAAAAGGTATCAAAACATCGGCACAAGTGTATCAAGATACCATTCTTGAGAAGGTAGTTAAGCCCCTGAACAACACCATGTTCAATAACCAAGCATGGTCTTTCCAACAAGACTCGGCGCCGGGTCATAAAGCTCGCTCCACGCAGTCTTGGTTAGAAGCGAACGTTTCGGACTTCATCAGTGCTGAAGACTGGCCGTCGTCTAGTCCCGATCTTAATCCGCTGAATTATGATTTATGGTAAGTTTAAGAAAGTGCGGCTTGCTCTAAACGCCATGATAATTTGGAGTCCCTAAAACAATCCATACGATTGGCAGTGAAGAATTTTCCATGGAAAGAGTGCGTGCTTCTATTGATAACTGGCCTCAACGTTTAAAGGACTGTATTGCAGCCAATGGAGACCACTTCGAATAAGCTTTTTATATTTTAAATTGTTTTATATTGGTGTGTAAAACTATCACACTGTAAAAGTAATAAATATTATTTGCATTTTTTTTTCTTTGTGACAATACTAATGGTAAGACCAGGTATTGACGACTTCTTTTCACAGAACTGCTTTCAAAAACCCGATTGCTAAATGTTTATTAACCGACTTCAAAAAAGGAGGAGGTTATCAATTCGACTGTATGTTTTTTTTTGTATGTTTGTTACCTCATATCTCAGTCGTTTGTCGACCGAATCGAAAAAAAATTTCGCCTACTTAGAGGGTGTACCTTCTAGTTGGTCCCATTTTTTCCATTTTGGGATCTGATGATGGGATCTTGGTGTAATCGAGGGAAACCCTCAAATTTTAAAGGCACGTATAGTGTTTCTTTACTAGAATCTTAATGTTGACGTGTTGTTACGTCCGATAGTCAACATCTTGTGGGGCTGAGCTGATGGTGGAACTCCTTAACGCTTAGGAGTTCAGTAATTATAATGACGGAACTTATGATAGGTAATTTGTAGCTTCTTAAAAAATAGAATCATAATGTGCAACTCCCCCCCCCCCACCCTCTTAGGTAATCACTAAAAATGAAGAAATAAAATCACTTTGACCATCAAGCATCAACTATCACAGCACCGACTCCAAAAAGAAATTGTTTGCCTAAAACGGATTCCTTTCCTTTCAATGGTAAAGAGTTTATTTAAGACTTTTTAGTGCATTTTGGTTTTGAAGTCGGTTTTTACTTTTTTAAAAGTTTATTTTATTTGTTTGTTTTGAATGCATTTAGGTCTTCATGGCCTATTTCACAATATCCCTCAATAAATTCTGTCTGACGTTATTTATCATTGTGTAGTCGTGATATATATATATATATATATATATATATATATATATATATATATATATATATATAATAAACAAATAATACAGATTGTTAATAAACTTAAATTGATCAATTTCTCCGGGTACGAACGAACGTGGTTAGTAACCGATACAAAAATATTTCTAAAAAATTGCTTCATCTTCATTAAAGCGTAGCCCCGGGTCGGGCAATTCAAATGAAACTTTGCGGATATGAGCGAACAGGGAGGGAAATGAAATCGCCGCGATAACTACTCCACTTCGTTACTCCCGATGAAAACGATAGAGTGCCCTATATCCTGCTACCTAAATCAAAAAATGCGTACTTATGTAAACGCACATTTTTTATTTTCTACCTTAGAGAACTTATTTTACTATTCAATTTAGTAAAAAGTAAAATAAGTCACATGGCCAGAATTGAATCCACTAATATTTAAAAATGAAACGTTATAAAATTAGAGGATGAACGATCATATAATCAATGTTTATTCTCCTTTTATATCGGCTAGGTAATCATCCAGGAGCCTGGTAGCTGCTTATTACGTTTTATGAAATGTTTATGTCATAAAACGTATAATTTGCATTTTCATTAATTAATGATGACTGAAATTATTTTCCGTTTGAGTTAATTCGTTAGTTAAGTTTTACTATATCTAGTAACATTTTCATCTAGTAACACATTCACATTTATTATGATCCTGAGGGAGTTACCGCCCTCAGGAATAGGATATGAATCATTTTTATAATGAAGAAGAAAGGCCTCCCAATACATTGTGTAGCTATTTTTTTTATCACTATTGAGTACTATTGTAGTATTTTGCAATTTGTATTATATGTGGAAGTTTTTAAACTGTTGTGCACAAAGTGGTTAGTACGATTTATTTTTCAATACAGGTCTTAAACTTTTGTGTAAAATTTTGTGAGACCAAAAACTTAAAAATAATGTTTTTTTTTCAGACTTAACTTTTAAAGTTATTACTGACAAAAGATTTCGGCTACATAGTTCAATTATGCAAAAAATATAATAATTAAGAAAATCATTTTTTCTTAGTAAATGTGTACTTATATGTCTTTTATAATAGTGACAGCGAAAATCACGTAAGTCGAATGTTGTGAAAAAAAATGTATATCTCTAAAACCATGAGACGTTCCTTAACACATAGTAATAGAACATGACCTTATCCATCTACTACGGATTTCGTTTCGACCAGTACTTACGGAACAGCCGTATATGTATATATTTTGACTGTATCGTAAAGCCATAGCTGTATGGCTTTACGTTACATTACGATCCGATAGCCTTTTGTTTATACAGGTCAAAACAATAGCAAATTATTATTATTTTTTAACACGTAACTAGAATTACGTTTAATATTATCTAAATTGACCACCTGTGGTTAATTAACATTCGGACGTAATATGCATGCGTCATAATTTTATTTTATTTGAAAACACATTTATATTTATAATACATATTTATTGAATTGATTTCACAAACAAACTACATTCATTCATTTAAAAAAACTATAATAATAAATTATTTTAGCAAGGAAATGTCAAAATTATTTGGTAATATAGAAATGAAACATGACTAAGCGTTATTCTGGACGTGTTGATTCGAATGGTGAATCTGCATGCGCCTGCGCGCTTCACGCAGCTCGCGCGTCGTTTTCGCTATTTCTGCCTCCAGTTGCTTTTTCTTATCTCTCAGGCACACAACCTGCAGAAGTTAATTCTTTAAAAAACTAAGTTTTGCACGAATGGAATGGATATGAATGGACTGCAATAAGTCCGCAATAATAATCGTGATTTCCTATTAAATTTATTATTTGTAAGCAAGTATTTCTTTCCATCTTTTCTGGCCATCTCGTATTTGTAGTCATAAAAAGTCATATAAGTCATTTATTTATGCAAAAAGGCCCATTGAGGACACTTTTACACGTCCCAATATAAACCCTACCACAGCTTCGGGACAATTGTGGGCTAGTGTTGAGAAGAAGCTGCGCAACAAACTCAGTCACTATTGTCAATTCCCTATTTTCAAAAGGTTTATAATGTTTGTAGTATTCATGCAAGTCCTTACATTATTATCTTTTAAATATTCATCTACTTTATAATACCCTTTCGTCATTAGGGTTTTACATTTATTAACCGGTAAGTTTACAATGTGTTCTGGTAGATTATTGAAAAGTTAATTACATTTCCCTATGAAAGAATTACCAACTTTCGAAGCCTACATTGTGGACTATCAAGCTTATTTTTACAGCACATATTATAATTATCTATTTACTATCTATTTAAAACACATAAATATTTACAAATATTAAGTTTCTACTGTACGCGCGACCTACGGCGCCGTGAAGATAGTGTCATCTATGGTTTCCATGGCAACAAAGGTGAAGGATAAAAACATCGACGACTTGTACATGTTATTTTGACTTTCTAAAATAATTTCATTTGAATAATCTAATAAAACTCGTATCTACGTTTATGATCAACGATCGATATATCGTTTGTAGGAGTGATCAACTCCTCACTGGTGACCTAACTTGGACACGGAATTGGTAAACCTTCCTTCTAAAACCGTAAGTGTTTAACCATATTCATAATGAGTATCGAAACGAAAGCACAGAAAGCTGCAATGATAATTATTCGGATGCGTCAAGCGGTGAAAATGTTGTCAACTTAGGGCTGCGTTCCAGCGGAAGAAGCGATATTTGTCGAGTGGCCAAACAAAATTTTACTATGTACTTTCAACGCTAGAACATCAATATGCAGCGGAGGTCAAAGACATAATTATTTCTCCGCCGGCTGAGGGAAAATACGACAAATTGAAGAGCGAGCTTATAAAACGCCTTTCTGCTTCCAGAGAAAGAGAAGTTAAGCAGTTACTTGTTCATGAGGAGCTAGGGGACAGGAAGCCGTCTCAGTTTCTGAGACACTTGCGTCACCTCGCGGGTCCAAGCATGCCTGATGACTTCTTGAAGACTATCTGGACCAGCCGCCTGCCTCACAACATCCAAACGGTCGTCGCTTCACAACCGCAGTCGACTCTGGAATCACTGGCAGAACTGGCAGACCGTATACAGGAGATCGTCCCTTATGGCTCACAGGTAGCACTTCCTATAGCTCACCTCTAGATGCTATGGCCAAGCAGATTTCTGAGCTGACAAAGCAAGTTCAGGCGCTGTCAACGCAAGTCAAACAGAGGTCGCGCTCGAATACCAGACGCACTGACCATAACCAGCGAGAAAAAAGCCGCACCAGGTCACAGTCGAGTTACAGGAGACATCCCATTTGCGGGTACCATGCCAAATTCAAGAACAGATCTACCAAATGCCTCAAGCCTTGCGATTTCTCCGCGAACAACTCGGAAAACGATCTGGGCAGTCGATAATGGCGACAAGCGACAGCCCAACAAATTCTGGTCGCCTATTTGTAACTGATCGCAAGACCAAGATGCAGTTTCTCATTGATACAGGCAGTGATCTCTGCGTCTTTCCTTGGTCAGCCTTACGCGCACGTCGACCACCTGCTAAATATCAACTTTATGCAGCCAAAGGGTCAGTCATCCAAACTTATGGGTATGCACATCTACATCTCAATTTTGGTCTTCGCCGAGAGTTCTACTGGCAATTCGTCGTCGCTGATGTGACCAAGCCTATTATTGGAGTGGACTTCTTATCACACTACAATCTCATAGTTGATATAAGGAATAAACGCCTGCTAGATCGCACGACAACATTGTCTACGTCTGCCGTATCAATCACACCCTCTGACGCCATATCGTCAATTAAGGTACTTCATGGAGACTCTAAATACAATGACATCCTTCGTGAGTTCCTGGAAATAACTCGTCCGCCTGGCAAACACCGCGTTATCAAGCACAACACCGTCCACCATATAAAAATAACACCCGGCCCACCTATTCACTGCAGACCTAGAATACTGGCACCAGATAAGTTGAAGATAGCTAAAGAAGAGTTCGAGTCTATGTTGAAGAACGGAACTATCAGACCATCAGAGAGCCCCTGGTCACTACTCCATCTAGCTCCAAAAAAGGATAATAGTTGGCGACCTTGCGGCGATTATCGTATGCTCAACGCTCGAACTGTTCCAGACCGCTATCCAATACGTCATATCCATAACTTTAATCACAACCTGGCTGGATGTAGCGTTTTCTCCAAAGTAGACCTCGTAAAAGCATATAACCAGATACCGGTTCACGAGGATGATATTTGCAAGACTGCGTTCTCCACACCTTTCGGATTATACGAATTCCCATTTATGCCATTTGGCCTGAGAAATGCCAGACAAACTTTCCAACGATTCGTTGACGAAGTCACTCGTGGATTGAATTTTGTATACGCATACTTGGATGATATTCTGGTATATTCACCAGACCGGGTGTTCCATGAAAACCACCTCCGCCAACTGTTTACACGACTAAAAGAGTACGGAATGTCAATAAACCTGTCCAAATGTATCTTCGGCGTCGAGGAAGTAGACTTTTTGGGTTATAACATCTCGGCACACGGCACCAAACCCTTGGACGTTAGAATAGAAGCCGTTAAATCCTTCTCAGTATCCAAAAACGTCAAAAAACTGCATTTGGGGATGATAAATTTCTACCGGCGGTTTCTACCAAATGCAGCGAAACTTCAAGCCCCACTACACGGTCTTCTCAACGGCTCAGTCAAAGGTAACCATCCAGTTGACCTTAAAGGTGAAACTCTGGCAGCCTTTGAAGCCTGCAAATCAAGCCCCATGGAAGCTGCACTCCTAGCTCATCCTGACTGCGATGCTCAGTTAGTTCTGGTCACTGACGCATCAGACACTGCAAAGGGAGCAGTTTTACAAGAGAGAAAAGGTATGCAGTGGCAACCTCTAGCATTTTTCTCGAGGAAGCTAAACTCAGCACAGCAAAAGTATTCACCCTATGATCGTGAATTACTGGCAATATATGAAGCAATACGCTATTTCAGGCATATGTTAGAAGCACAAGTTTTCACCATATTCACTGATCACAAGCCCCTTTGCTTTGCTTTCGCCTCGAAGAAAAATACCTGCTTGCCGAGACAATACAGACACCTAGACTTCGTTTCACAATTTACAACGGATATTAGGCACATATCAGGCAAAGATAACGTAGTAGCTGATACCTTATCCAGAATCGAAGCACTAGAGGAGCCTGTCAATTTAGAACTTCTTGCTGAGCAAAAAAACCTCGACCCAGAGTTGAACACGATTGTGAACGGAGACACAACTTATTCTCTGTGTCTAGTCAAAATGAAAATGCCAGGAACTAATGTCAAAATTTACTGCGATGTCTTAAAGACACCAAGGCCTTACGTGACCCCTCAACTTCGAAGACAAATCTTCAAATGCCTTCACTCGCTTAGCCACCCTGGAGTTAAAGCCACGACCAGATTAATATCTGAACGCTTTGTGTGGCCAAACATGAAGAAAGACTGTCGTGAGTAGACGCGAGCCTGTACGGATTGTCAAAGATCAAAGGTCACTAGACATGTACATTCACCTTTAGGCACCTTCAAACTACCCAGAACCAGATTTCGCCAACTTCACATTGGCATTGTCGGCCCACTACCAGTATCCTACGGTTACCGCTACTGTCTTACCGCCATTGACAGATTTACTCGCTGGCCTGAGGCAGTCCCGATGGTTGACATCACGGCTGAAAATGTGGCCAAGGCACTTTTGTCCGGATGGATAGCACGTTTCGGGTGTCCTGAAGATATAATAACAGATCGTGGTCGCCAATTTGAGTCTGCTCTCTTCAGATACCTATCTCAAATAGCAGGTTTCAAACACAAAAGAACAACGGCGTACCACCCTGCCTGCAACGGATAAATGGAAAGATTCCACAGGCAGATGAAAGCAGCTATTATGTGTCACGGAGATAATT
This sequence comes from Pyrausta purpuralis, assembly GCA_963924145.1. Classification (NCBI taxonomy): domain Eukaryota; kingdom Metazoa; phylum Arthropoda; class Insecta; order Lepidoptera; family Crambidae; genus Pyrausta; species Pyrausta purpuralis. The sequence continues at coordinate 15,210,612 of OZ001644.1, forward strand.
GGACCGAATCGCTTCCACTAGTTCTACTCAGAATCAGGATCTCTTTTAAAGAAGACCTACAGACTTCTTCCGCCGAACTGGTATACGGAGAAACGCTAAGATTTCCCGGGGAGTTTTTCGATTCCATCTCAAATACCACCACTGACATCACGGACTTCACTGTAGACTGAGGAATGTTGTCCTAAACCTTCGACCAGTACCGACTTCGAAGCATGGTCAGAAGAAAACATTTATAATGTTTTCATCAGAGAAGATGCTGTTCGTGGTGCTCTACAGTCTGCATACACTGGACCTCACGCAGTCTTACAGAAAAATGATAAATATTACACGATTTTGGTGAAGAATAAACCTCTGACGGTATCGATAGATCGGCTAAAACCGGCCTACATACTTGAAGAAAACACACACGCTGAATCGAATAGAAGTCCTGGAAAAGATAATCATAAAAAAACTGAAAGCAATAAAGTTAAAAGTGAAGAAAGCAAAGAAAATAAAAGCAAAGAAAGAAAAGGAAGCATAAAAAATGATATACTAGATCTACTAGATCGGGACGCCAAGTACGCTTCCCTGACCACTATCGCATTTGACGCCTCTGGGGGGGAGTGATGTGGCGAGATCCCACATATTATATCTATTTACTATCTATTTAAAACACATAAATATTTACAAATATTAAGTTTCTACTGTACGCGCGACCTACGGCGCCGTGAAGATGGTGTCATCTATGGTTTCCATGGCAACAAAGGTGAAGGATAAAAACATCGACGACTTGTACATGTTATTTTGACTTTCTAAAATAATTTCATTTGAATTATCTAATTTATGCGTTTTAATTATTAAAACTCGTATCTACGTTTATGATCAACGATCGATATATCGTTTGTAGGAGTGATCAACTCCTCACCTAGTATTATAATTGTGTAGTAAAAATAAATACTTAAGAGTTATTTATAAATTATTGAAATTGAATTTTACTACACTTAAAAACGTAATAGTTTAACTTTTATAAAGAGCACTATGAGAAATCCCCTACATTAGTTTAAAAGCCGTCTGAATGTGAAAGAGGTCTTGAGTCTGATACGCAAACAACAGTGCCGGCATAGTGCCGACACGTCCCGATCAGTAACGTAACCATCAGCGTCAGTGAAAAATGATATTGTAGCAAACAAAAATTAAGACATACATAAAACTTGACACTCAAATAGATAAAAACAAAGATATAAATGATAACAAAATACAAACATATAAATAATAAATAACCAACTGTTTATTTATTTCGTCACTGTAATTGTAAGTCCAAAATGTAATACTTTTAAGTTTTATTGTTATTATTATAAGAAAATTATTACATAATTAAATATAGCCCTCAAATAATTTTACAATACCCAAACTGAAAGGGTTACTAAGTCATAAGTGCAATTGTCTAGCATAAGACCTGCTATATGTATGTATGTAACACTTAGTTGGTAAATAAATTAATATGAATATGAATCTTGCACGATAGCGTCGGCACTGTTGTGTGCGCAGACGCCTTTAGTCGGTTTAATCAGTTTTGTTCCAATGGGAATTGAAAATTCATTTCTGCTCTGCGAAGTTGCTTTTGCTGGCTCTAAGTTACTGTCTTTTCCATCGCTCGCTAGCCCCTGGCTAATTGGTGTCTATTCACTTACTGCTCGGAAATAGGACTCGCGTCTTTAAAGGCTGTATCTATTAGGACGCAAATAGTTGCGCTACCTACTATGTGCGCTATTATATAGAGGAAACTTCGCTGTTTTATCAAATACTTCACTTTCCCAAATCATGCTTTGCAAAGAAGAAAAGGTGATTTGATGATTTACGAAGTATAGAATTAACATAACTGTATAGTGAATCACTATTAAAAAATAAACACCTCAAAAGATGATGTCGTGTTTCAGTTAAAGAAAGATAATGAACACTATTTTATTAACCAGTGTTGCACTGTAAATTTATAAAACCAATACCATTATCTTCACAACATAACTACTGAAATCCCGATTCTTAGCGTTATGAATTTCGAATCGAATATCACAAAGCAAGTACTCAGACAGACAAAGTCGTTTTGAACTGCGCGCAATAAAGGTAAAACTCAAAATGACATAGTATACCTATGATCGTATCCATACGTTATAATAAATGATAATAAATTGGTTCCATCACGATGTCGCAGGTGTGGCACTCCTGTCAATGTAGCCACACCCTTAGGAGGCTTTCAAACAACGACCTTAATGTGTTTGAGTAATATTTACAGCAAATATTTGCCGTGTGCGCGGCTCGTATTGTAGTTTCAGTAAAAACGGAATACTTTAGGGGATAGTGGGTAAATAACGTCCTGAAAGTTTTTGTCTCCATTATTTGCCATGGAAATAAGTATTTTAATTATTGTTATTGTTCATTTTATTGCCGAATAAAGGCCTCTGACAATGAAAAGCTAGCCCTAGCGGAAAACTTTTGTCATATTTTAAAAGTTATATTGCTTTTAAAATTTTTGTTAACATAATAAGTTAACTACAGTGTTTGTACCAATTCATAAATATCTGTGGCTTGGTGAATTTCGGAATTTTATATTTGTAGGATTGAAATTGACATTAAAACTCCTTGACTTATAATATTGCTGCTTAAAAACGATACTAAGCTCCTAGGATATACTATTGCAACCCTTACCAAAAGCGACCTTAACGCAAAATCGATGGAACAGTCAAGGCACGCGAGCTCCGTTTTAAATTTGCAAACTTACAAGAGCCCAGTACTACTAGATGGCATGTACAGTCGTCAACACAGCAGGCTATAGACTAATATTGAAACATAACTAGCGTTGGGTTTGTGACCGGTAATTTACTCAATGACGAGTAAATTACAAAAAACACGTAATTTACTCGGTAAAATTACCGATGACTGGAAAAATATTCAAATGATTTTAATTAACAAAACTTAATGTATAAATATACTTAAATCCTTTACCAAATCACCATGAATAACATTTCACTCATTTTTACTGTTTTAGCAAGATGATACTTCTTTACATGCCAATACTAACACGAACTTTTAGACTGGATTCATATCACACAAAAATATATTTATTAGGTTTATTTTTGTTTTGTGCTTTGTAATTTATGAGTGATATTGAGTTTGTATTTAAAAAAAGGAGGTTATCAATTCGACGTATAGGGTATGTGATATTATTAGAATTTTATATTGTTCGAGTGGGGTAATCTATTAAGGCTTCCAAAGTTCCAAACACATGTTCAAAATTTTGTAAGTGTATTTGTGTTTTGATGTTTTTTTCACCACTGATTTCTTGAAAACGAGAAGTCATAGCGAGATGATAATTTTTTTGTTCAATCAGATATATTGCTACTTAGGGAACCTACAGTGTAAGTTCCATCAAAACCAGTAGTTTTTGTGATATGGGTTATTAATTTATTAACTGAAAATCATGAAAAAGGGTACAATTTTTGAAAAAAATGCCCCCTTATCATACTGATATAAAAGCTAAGCTTATCATTCACCACACTATCGTCTGCGTCGCCGGTTCCTTTTCACTTTCTTACACAAGATATTCAAGTATTTAAACAAACTAACGAGTTGCAGAGCGCATGCCACAACTAATTTTACCTTCGGCATCTTCATGTACAACAGAGGCTATGATTAATCTCGTGCATGTGTGAATCACGAAGCGTCTCGCACGTAGATTTAATGACTTCGAGCCTCCCAAACAAGCCGAATTCTGAAAAGGCTACACACAGTACCATAGACCACATACAGAAGTCCGAGAAGTACGAGTATAATATGCCTCTATGTTTAGCGTTTTTGGAGTATGGGAAGGCTTTTGATTCGATCAAAACTTGGGCGGTGCTTAGGTCTCTTCAGCGGTGTCACATAGACTATAGGTGTTAAAGTGTCTGTATAACAACGCCACCATGTCGGTCCGAGTACAGGAACAAAATACGAGGGCGATTCCATTGCGGAGAGGTGTAAGACAGGGAGACGTTATATCTCCGAAACTGTTTACAGCGGCATTGGAAGACGCCTTCATGCTCCTGGAATGAGAAGGATTCGGCATCTGCGTCAATAGCGGATACATAACACGCCTCCGGTTTGCCGATGATATAGTCGTTGTGGCAAAGACGCTGAATGATCTTGGCACTATGCTCGACCAAGTATCCCAACGTCTGTGTGTCTTTAAAATAAACATGGAAGAGACGAAAATTACGTCAAGTTCCCGAGGAGGTATATACTCCAGTATCCGTCGGAAACTCAACTCTCGAAGTTGTCGACGAGTACGTCTACCTTAGATGAAAGATCCAATAAGATAGGTCCAACTTTGAGAAAGAGGTCAATCGACGAATCCAACTCGGCTGGGCAGCGTTCGGGAAACTGCGTAAGAAGGTCCTCTCGTCTCAATTACCTCAGTGTCTGAAGACGAAAGTTTTCAACCAGTGTATGTCACCAGTGAAGACATACGGATCCGTTACGTGGTCTCTAACTATGAGCCTCATAAAGAAGCTTAAAATATCACACAACGAGCGATGGAGTGGGCTATGCTTGGTGATCGAATCAGAAGCGAGGAGATACGTAGAAGAACTAAGGTAACGGACATATCCCTTCGAATCAGTAAGCTCTAGTGGCAGTGGGTACTTGGGCAGGGCACATAGCAGGTACCTGATGGCCGCTGGGGCAGAAAAGTTCTTGATTGGAAACCCTTCGACCAAAAGTGCAGCGTGGGATGTCCAACGACAAGATGGACAGATGACCTTGTAAAGATCGCAGGATCAAACTGGATGCAGACCGCTCACAACCGGTCGCTGTTGAAAGCCGTGGGGGTGGCATATGTTCAGCAGTGGACGTCCTTTGGCTGATAATGATGATGATGATGTGTGAACATCAATGTGAACAGCAAGCTCGCGTCAGCTCTCGTGCACGAATATTTCCTCGAACGTTTCGTCAATAACCAGACGAGAAGCGAGCGCGAAAGTAAAATGCCCTAAAATAGTTTACGCAACGCGCACGAATATTTGTTTTCTGTTTTATATGGTGACCCAAGTAGCGTACAAAATAATCGATTTTTGAAGTGTTTTCTACCATCAACACCGCCAACAACAGTTTGGATTAAAGCTTTAATCATGCACAAATTATAAAATAAATAAATATAGCAACTGAGTATTTTACCGTTATTTGGTAAATTACGAGTATTTTATCATTTTTTACCATAAATTACCATATTTTTCATTACTTACCATTTTCTTTTTTTACCTGCCCAACTCTAAACATAACCCTTAACTCAAGTGCAAAAGATACCGCAGTTTTTAGCTTGACGTGTTGTTGTCTGTACCTCATCGGTGGCGTCTTGGAAATCACGCAACAAGTCTTTCCTTGTAAGCAGGCCTGCCTTCAGTCGTTCTGCCTCCAGCGACCAACGAAGCTTGTCTCGCCGACCCTGGAAACCATAAAACCATGGGTTTCATGTGCATAATGTACAAAATGAAGAACTGTTTCGCAAGGATCGTGAAACATGTCGCATACGAGATGAAAAAGTGATATGTGTGCAATAAGGATTGTTCTGGTTATGATTTTATAATGTGGTACGTTATTAAGATGGATAAGAAAAGTTTTTGAATGACTTGTTTTAACTTTTTTGTTAATTATTATTATTATCAGTTATCACCATCAACACCATCGTTCCAGTTAATCCGTGATTGTTATAAGTACCTTTTGATAAGGTACAAATATTTTTATTAACTTACTCTTCTCCTCACGGATGTGGTTATAAACATTATTTTGTTTTTTTTTTGTTTAGACTGTCAGCGGCCTATCGATCAGTAAGTGTTTAAAAGTTTTTAATGAATTATTGTATCATTGTTGTGGTTGATTATAATTTAATTTTCATACTTGTTTTTTTTATATGTCAACCGCGCAAAAATACGATTTGTTAAATTTTGAAATAAGTTTAAAGTAAAGTTTATGTAAATGTAGTTTATACAAATGTACAATCTGAATATAAAAGAAGCAATGCATGTTATATTTTTATATTTAAAACCAGTGATCACAGTCACACACCAGACGACAGTGGACAGACCACCTTATAAAGATCGCAGGATTAAACTGGATGCACACCGCTACTAATCGGTCGCTGTGGAAAGCCGTGGGGGAGGCCTATGTTCAGCAGTGGACGTCCTTTGCCTGATAATGATGATTATGAATGATGATCACACAACCAGTGAGTACACATGAGTTATAAGATAACAGCTCGGCATTTAAGAACAACATACCTTTACTGACCCAAGGTCCTCCCTAGCCCTCAAGAACTCGATCTCAGCGTCACCCAAGTCGCACTCAGCGAAGTCTATAACTTCGTCAGTATGGTGCATCTTCTCTCTGATATGTGCTAGAATCTGGTTGTGTTCCGTGCATTTAGCGCGATTCCTGATCAGCTCGTCTTCTCTTTCTGTAATTATCAAGATTGTACAGTTGCCAGCTATTTAGGTTATATTTTTTTTGTTGAAAACTAACCCTTACTTTTTTTAACTGCGTACGAAGTGCTTACCTTAACGCGCTAATGTCCGTAGCTTTGTGATAATTTAATGGAATACTTAACTGCCTTTGTTATAATATTTTGTAAATAAAGGTATTAGTTGTTTTGAGGAGTATGTTTAAATTTTCCCTTTCGACAATGTAGAAACTGAACTAAATAGTTTCCGATATTTCGGAAACTCAAAAATAATAAGGTACATGGTAGCAATCCCGTTACAATCAATTCTAATGTTAATGACCATGTAAGTTTAAATAGTTTAGTTTCTACATTGTCGAAAGGGAAAATTACTTCTGAAAAGGGAAGTTACTGCTAAATAGCAGTAACATTTTCAAAGTCACAAAGATGGTTTTGAATGTTATAAACACTCAAAGTGTCATATTTGTATTCTTAAGAAATGAGAAACCAAAGATTGCGCACGGGCGGGACTCAAACCTGCAACTTCTGGCTACCCGGGCCAACGCTTTTTCGAATAACGGTAACAGAACGGTAGCTCAATTGGAAAGAGCGTTGACCCGTAAGCCAGAAGTTGCCGGTTCGAGTATATTGATTCACGACAGTTCGCAAGCTTTGATTTCTTATTTAATCTTTTAAGTCACAAAGATACCCGCATAAAATTGAAATCCGATCCACTTTTTTGTATCGATTGTCTTTTATCTGAACGTATTTGTATTTGTTACACATCTAAATTGCTCTTTTTATCGTGTTTACAAAGTAAACACTTCTTTCAGTTGACAGTTTTATTAACAAACAAGACATTAAACCAATACGAAGCTTCATACTTGACTAAACAGTAATGCGAGCGGACAGTATTTTATTTCACCATCCCCCAATGAATATAAATGGGTAACATTTTCTCCTTTGCCAATGGTTAGCTACAAATGAAAAGCAATGCCTCGGGCTAAGAGCTAACTGCATTGAAGAATCGTCAAACATCTAACGTTCTATTCGGAATACAAAGGGAACTGTGGTTGTTCATTTTTTGTTTCGACAACAGAGCTCTACTTTTCCAACGAAGACATTTCTGAGCAAAAACCTGCCTTAAAATAAGTAAATAAGTTCCTTTTTTAAATAACGGAGAGTTTAATTAAAATACTTAGGCAGGAGAATAGTATTGTTTGCCCCTTTTAAGGGATAAATCCGATAATACCATTTATCGGATGCTCGGACTATTGAAAACTATTTACAGCGAACTAAGTGGGCTATTGGATGTTATTTAACAGTTAATTACTTTATACAATGGATGTTTCAAGCAACACACAGTTTCACATGAAGTAAGATAATTATTATTTATCTCAAAATTGCGATCCCGGAGAACTGTAATTCCTTCCAATGCTAAGATGTTTTAAATTAGATACGACCTATGCGCTCGAAAATGGCTACACGAAAGGCAGGTAATTGCCCGGAGTGCATTCAGTTGGTCGCGCTGTCTCTTTATGGCTATACGTCCCGACAACGCCTTAAATTATTTCTCGTATGCTGGTAAAAAACCGTTCCTGTGTGTTTAGTAGTACAACCAATTACACTGCAACTGTTAGAGACAAGAAAAACGTGTCATTACATGCATTAGTATAGTTTTTTCATTTAAAAGTATTAAAACTTAAAACACCTATTATGCTTTACCATAATTTAGCAATGGCTGACATTAGACTAAAGAGCGAGATATCACGCGCTCGCGCCAATGAGCGCTCAGTAGCAATCAATACGTAACGAATGTTATATATTTATCTCTGTCTATCAACAGGCATGCCTCATCTGTTGTCTTTATTAGCGCTTAGTGTCGTAATACACAACTATACGTTCGTATATAGAGTAATCCTTGCGCCACTTTAAAATGCTTTAATGTTGGTGTAGAACGTGTCTATACTTTTACGTCATTGTTCCAATGTCTATTCGGGGCGGCAACGAATTCGACGTAGTAAAAATCATAAAATAAATCCACACGTTGTAGACTTTTAAGTAATGTAACTAACATGACTTTCTTTTTCGTACAGATACCGCAATGTATTTTGTAGCAGATAAAGTGACCGATTACTTGTAACAATCTGTCCTTAAGTTGCATACATTACAAGTTACCATTAAAATTTGAACATTAATTACTTCATAAATATCTGATCAGTTATTGACAAGAATCTGCTCTGATATAAATGAAGTAACTAATGTTCAGAGGCTAACGATAGCTTGTAGTGTATAAAACTTATTGATATATTCACTGTTTAAAAGTATTTGGTGACATAGTACTCTTACAAAATATCTGACTGTGACTGTATGTAGAAGAACAGAAGAAGATAGAGGTTTTGTTCATGTCTTAATACCTTCAATTTTTGTCATCAAGTTTTGATTGTCAATGTGCAGCTGCTCATAGTGAGCCACATACAACCCGGGGCCAAGCATTTCCAGCTTCCGAACAATGGCTTCCAGTTCAGCTACTGCGTTCCTTACACGGATGTACCGAAGACAGAGCGCCGAAGCCTGCTCGCTCTTGCGCCTTTGAAGAGTAAGAAACCTCTCCACTGTCTGGTGAAAAAAGGTAAAATTAGATGATACTTAGTGGGTAACACAGTCTCCAAAAGTCAGCAACAATGAGCTGATCTATTTTAGGTCTTATTAAAAGATGTTCATGTATCATCAAGAGATGGCGAGCTCGCACTTTTGGGAATACGAGGGTCAAACTGAAAGTTCTTAGAAAATCAAAAACTGATTACATTAGTCAGTTATTAGTTTTATTATATCTTTTCAAAATATTGTCCATTGACGTCAATACACCGCTGCATGCGATGGAACCACTGGGAAAAGCACTTTGCCCACTCGTCCTTAGGGGTCTCTTCAATGGCATCGCGATACGCAGCCACCGCTTCTTCAGCATTCATAAACCGCTTTCCTTTAAGTTTTTCTTTAATTTTTGGAAATAAATAAAAATCACAAGGCGCGAGGTCGGGGCTATACGGCGGGTGACCTAGTAATTCAACGTTTGATGTCGCCAAATAGTCGATCGTTCGCTTGGCGGTGTCCGACGAGGCGTTGTCGTGGTGAAGGAGGATCCTACTGCGAGGTCGTTTCTCTCAAACTTTTTCCAAGACAAGTGGCAAACAATTGGTAGTGTACCATTCTGCAGAAACTGTTTTTTGATCCTCGAACACAATTGTTGCGAAATGACCTATCCTTCCAAAGAACGAGGCCACCATTTTTTTTCCCGCACTTCGATCTCTCTTCACTTTAGTTGGCAACTCCTCGAAAGGAAACACCCACTGAGCAGATTGTCTTTTGGTTTCAGGATCATAACAGTAAATCCAGCTTTCGTCACCTGTTAGTATGTCGAACACAGCATTTGAGTCACCTCCGTTAAATTTTTCAATCATTTTACGGCACCAATCCACACGATGGAGTTTTTGAGCCTTAGTCAAATTATGAGGTATCCACCGGGCGCAAAGCTTCCTGACCGCTAAATGTTCGTGGAGGATTTTGTGCACTTGACTCATACCGATGCCTAAGCTTGTCCGAATCTGCTGATAGGTCACTCTTTTGTCAGTCTCTATCATACGCCGCACAACACAGATGTTATTTTCAGTCGTCGCCGTAGAAGGCCGTCCCTCACGTACATCATCAGTGAGATTAGTGCGACCACGTTTAAACTCATTAAACCAGTTGTAAACAGTCGCACAAGATGGGGCTTCATCGTGAAAGGCCAATCGTAGTCTATCATAACTTTCTTGTTGACTTAAATGACATCGAAAGTCATAAAAAATCATTGCACGAAAATTTTCTCGTGTTAAATTCATGTTGACGTGACACAGACAATTTTCAATTTGCCGCCAAATCGTAAAACAAATGACAAATGAATGAAATATATACTCAGTAATATTGGCAAAGAGTTCTATTTTGAAATTTTAGAATATTTTTTTTATTATATTGTTTATAAGTGGCCAGTTCTAAGAACTTTCAGTTTGACCCTCGTATATCAGAGGATACCTTATTTTACAAACGTACCGTAAAACTGGGCATATTTGCCCGCTTTTTTCGGTTTTTTAAACTTGTTATTTCCCAAATCTGATATATTTTCCCACCTTTAATATCTCAGCAATTATGAGCTCCAGGCTTTGATTTCAAGATATATTGTTTTTAAATGCGAAACATTGTATGTCATAACTGTTTCAAACAAATAGAAGCCAAAATGGCAATATTACCTTCACATTTTGTTGAACTTTAATACTAAGGAAAATTTGGGTTAGGGCCTTGCATCAGGTGAAAATAAAATAAGCACCTTACTTTGTGCCCGTGTTTTAAAAAAAAATATATTGATCTCTATTGTATTAATACGGTGGTGTTTTTGGCTCGCCTATTCCTTAGAATGTTTTACGTAATTTGCCCCATTTTAAGCCGAATGGCAAAAAACGGAACCCTTATAGTTTCGTCAAGTCTGTCTGTCTTTCCGTCCGTATGTCACAGCATCACACTGTTGAAATTTGGTACAGATAGTTTAAATCAGTTGTGCGCGCGGCCCTATGTGTGCGTGGGCTTGTAAATATACAACTTTCATTCGTGTGGCAGTGACGCGGCAGTCGTCGTCCGAGCAAGACGTGTCCTTATCGCTTTTTCTTACGGGTACAGTCGTTTACGAAAATGTCTAGTTCTTCACGGAGAAAATGTTTAAGGAGTCAGGTAAATATTAAAAGATTTTTATTTTATTTATTTATTTTTTTAATTTAGATGTAATTAATATTTATTATTCAGAGATCGGAATTGGGTGTGTGAAAATACCTAAAGTTTGCAGCGGGACATAATATGGAGCACGTGTTATATTCTCGATATTTTGTATTTTCACACACCTAATTCCTTGTTGACGTTTACGTATTATTGTTTTAGACTCAAGAAACCATTGCTAAGGTATACGAATTTCTGAAAATAGATGCGAGAGATATATTGGAACTAGTAAGTGATCCAGTTTGCAGCGCAAGTCCAATTTTAATATCGAAATTAAGTGAACATTTAAATAGCGTACGGAAAAGAACAGCAATGGCAGTGGGGGTATCAGAGAGAACAATTACTAATATATTGGCTGAAGGAAAAGAATCTGACTCTAAATTTAAATCTCCGCATAAAGACCGTAAAAAACGTTTAAAAAAGTTAGAATTAGACAACTTTAACGTTGATGTTATACGTTCCACTATTCAAAATTACCATTTAGAACATCGTGAATTACCTACGTTGCTAAAGTTGAAAAGAATATTTCAAGATAAACTTAACTATGATGGAAGTATTGCGACTCTGCGTACAGCTTTGTTAAAGTTGGGATACAAATGGCGAAAAACTGTGGATAACAGACGTGTTATTATAGAGCGGCATGACATCCAAAAACTACGATTTTCCTACCTAAAAAAATTACTCAGATACCGTCAAGAAAATAGGTGTATCGTATATACAGATGAGAGCTACATCTTAACTAGCCATGTGCAAAACAAAGGATGGGGTAATAAAGATGGACCACCTTTAAAGAAAAACCTGTCGAAAGGACAAAGAATTATCATTGTGCATGCTGGTTCAGAACAAGGTTTCGTACCTAACGCACTATTGACATACAAAGCAAATAGTGTTTCTGGTGATTACCACTCTAACATGAATGCAGAAAACTATGAAAAGTGGCTGAAAGAACGTCTAGTACCGAATCTTCCACCTAACTCTGTGGTTGTGCTTGATAATGCCTCATACCATAACGTTCAAAATGACAGAGCCCCAAATTCTAATTCAAAAAAAATAGGAATGCAGAGATGGATGACAGAAAAAAATATAGCTTTTAATCAAGAAATGAAAAAAATTGAACTGTATGATTTGATTAAAAAAAATAAAGAAAAAAATATTTCTTACAAGATTGACGACATACTTCAGCCATATGGCATAAAAGTTCTTCGATTGCCACCATATCATCCTGAACTAAACCCCATAGAAAATGTGTGGGGAATTTTAAAAAATTATATTGCTTCACATAATGTCGATCAAAATGTGACGGAAATAATGAAACTCATAAATGAACGTTTAAGTCAAATTGATGAAGGGATGTGGGGTAATACTTGTCGACATGTACAAAAGAAAGAAGAAGAATACTATAGACATTTTGACATGGAGTCAGATATCATAATTAACCTTGGTGAGAGCAACGAATCCGAAAATTCATCATTAGATTTTTCAAGTAGCGATGCAGAATAATGTTCAATAAATAAACATTAAATTACGAAATAACTGTTTTTTTTTAAACCCGTATATTATAACCCGTAAATAACAGTATTTGTATTTGTACCCGACTGTACCTCTTGTCACGCACACAAAGTCACTGTATATGTACAAGGTTTACCCACACATAAGGCCGCGCGCACAACTGAGTTGAACTATCTGTAGGAATATGTATCCTGTTCACCGCTTTACGATTCTTATACAAAAAATGAAAAATAATGATTTTTAAGGGGGGGGGGGCTTAAATATCATTAAATTACATATTTAAGCCCCCCCCCTTAAAAATCATTATTTTTCATTTTGTGTTATACTGTGTTATTCCATACATGAACCTAAAACCGAAAAAAATTTTTTTAGGCATACCTATGCCTGTGTCTATGGATAGGTCTTTTAAAATGTCTTAGAGGTTCCTAAAACCATTTTCTTTTAAAATCTAACGTTTCATAGCTAGACGCTTCCAAAGTGGTAAAATGGGCGTCCCCCATCTAACTTCTGAGCAAAGCGAGTGTAAATTTTGAAAAATAAACAATATTGTAGATCTTAACAAATACTTTCAATAAAAAATGGTTTGCACGGGATCGAACGAGAAGTTTTTGAGATATAGCACATTTTCAACAACCGCAAACATAACGTTGTTCTTCATACAAACACTATATAAACAAAAAATATTGTGGTATTTTACTAAGTGGATTCCCTAATTCAGATAAAGTTGGCACGAAACCCTCAGTGCGCGAGTCGGACTCGCAATTGGCCGTTTTTTTTACTAGTACCGCGAAAAAATCGTTTTCAAATTAACTTCACGCTTTTGTACTAATGAACAATAAGGACCACATGATCCGTCTATCCATTGCTAGATTTCACTAAGACCAACCCTTACTTACTTTATCAGCGATTGGTTTTCCTTTCTTCGAGTAGATAAGCCCAGTTCCTGTATTTCGCTCAAGATTTTGGAGTCCGTCGAATTTCTTTTCAGCGTATTCCAAACGCTCGGAGTATTGTATTTCGACCGCATTCACTTTGCTTTTTACCTAGTGAAAGACAATTCTTTTTGTGAAAATAAATAAAAGGACACGATGAAAACGTATATCAGCATTTCAATATTATAAAGCTGAAATTTGTTTATTTATTTGAACGCGCTTATCTTAGGAACTACTGGATCGATTCGACTTATTTATTGAGAACTGACTACGACTATAAAACATCACGCTGCATTGGGAAGAGTAGAAACAAACTCATAATGCGCGGATAAAGTCGCGGGGGACCGCTAGTCAGCATTTATAGCATAAAAAAATATCCTTTATGTAAGTCACCAAGAATGCCATAAGACTTGTACAAATAAACAGTTTTGTCACTGTCTTCGGATAATATCATTAGGTACCTGGTGAAATTTCCGTTTCAGTTTTGCCTGAAGGGGATAAAGTTTAAACAAACTTCAGCGCGGTTATAACAAGTTGACGTGTTTATTGTCAGATCAAGCATTGAAATAGTTTCAAACAAGCCTTGATTGATAAGTTCACGAAACAAGATAGCGAATCCTTTGTAAGTGTCGAGAAGCTGTGTAAGCTTTCAATGACCGTCAACGTTTTAAACGATAATTAATCAAACTACGAACGAATTTTCAACTGTTCTTTAACGTTTTTGAAAGCAGTTTTAACAAAACCCTTACAAGTCCAGGATAACCCATTAATACATTCCTCGATTTATTTAAGAATAATCTAAATAAAGAAGACTGACACACTACAGACTGCATTAGAGCTAAAGAGAAATTCCTCGTGATACTCAGCTACCTCGGAGTTCGGACATATTTAGTAAAATAAAATAAAAAAAAAAGTTTTACAACTATTGGAAACGTAGCCTTATTTAACGAACTTGCTTTAATTAAGATTTAAGACTCCCTCCCTTAGACACCAAATTTCATTGTACTCACATCAGCAACTTCACGTTCTTCCTTTTCTTTGAGTTCTTCATAAGATAAAAGCTTTTGTTGGTATTTTTCTTCTAAATCAGTTGCACCTTCCAGCTGTTTGAGCACGTGTTCTAATTTTCTCTTTCTGAAAGTATTTATACGTATATTGAAAGCATTTTTATTGGGATTCGGAATGTGCCTTTAAATATGATAAATAATCAGTTATTTTTGATCAGATTTTTTTGATGAATGATGATTGAGTGTAAAGAAACCCCAGTTAGTTAACTGCCTGGTTCAAACAGTCTAGTTTTAGACTACAATGTGAGATGGCAGATGGTATTCTGTTTTGACAAATTGAATGTAGTCAGACATTCTGCAATGTAGTTATTTCCAACGTAGTTGAACGCAAACACGTTTCGACTTGATTTCAACTGTCCAGTAACTGTTTATGTATTCATTCCAACTGAGTTCTTGATAAAGACTGCGTTTGTATTATGGTCCAACTTTTTCAGAGTGTGAGAAGAGTGTTACATTTTTTATAATAATATAAGCCTGCGAAATAACTTAAATTAAAACACCCGTAACACTGCTGAGCAGACAGATCACGGTTACCTTACCATTTACTTATAGTAACACGGTATCAAATTTCAAATCGAACGGAAATAAGGAAGTTCCAAATCTCCTCATCAACTAGAAATGAAATGATGTTATTCAAACGGCCTAAGAGATTATCATGTAACATGGCAAAAAAAACGGAATTTAATTATCTATGAAACAAAAATAAAAAAGATTTACGACATACGGACACGTTTAACTTATAACAACCTTTTCCTTTTGCGTCGGGGTATAAAATACCTGATTTCATTACTGCTGCTGCGAGTGATCTAAATAAATAGTAGGTAATCAAATCAAAACTGTTGCCACCATAAAAAATATTTACCATTTCTTTATGCCAATTTTACAACCGTCATAAATAAATACTCATGAGATCAAGCGTACTAAAATGTAGAATTGTATTTATTTCAATGTCCATTGTATTTGGAATGATATTAAATTTGAGTATCGCTATTCAGTTATCCATTTGGAAGCGATAAACGCACAACGCGCGAAAATAGCTACATTTTTCATTCGCAAGAGTGACAGCTGCGTGATCGAATGTTTATTTATTATGTTGACTAATGTAGTCCAAGTCATGGATTAGTCATAAGATGGTACATGCCAAATACATGTAGCTTTTGGCTAATGCTTGCCGCTTGAGAACACATGGTTAATTTAACTGAACTCTTGGAAGCAATAACACAAATTGGTAAAATTGTACTTCAATTCATTAATTCAATGATCTTTTCGTATATTTGGCTAAATAAACCAATGCGTGAGCGGGAAAGTTTGCCACAAGCACGACAAGATAAATTTGCGACCGCTGGAGTCACGTCATTTTGACGCTTCTCTGTCTCTTGTCAGTAAGTGTCGTGAACCTGGACTCATCGCAAAGCTTGCGACGCTCCGCAACGCGATTTAGCCATTCTGGACATGTCTTCGCAAGATTTTCCTAGTTTTGAAAGCTAATTTTAAACACAGCCACGTCCCTCTTGACTCAGTCTTCAAAACGAAGCAATGACCTCCCTAAATTTCTTTTTGCATTCGCTTACGTGCCCAAAAGGACACGTCGTGGTGGCGTCGAGAGTGCCATTTTATACACATGCCCTAGCCAGTGCAGTCGTCTCTGTTTAAGAAACGCAATCAATCTAGGGAGCTGTTCGATTTAGAACCTGCCATGAAATGCCCAACATCTTACGGAGTCAGCGCATGTAGAAGAAGTTCACGTGGCGTTCGACTTTTGCATACGTTGTCCAAGTTTGAGCTCCGTATTTAATTTAAAAAAAATCAATTTTATTTTATTCTACAGAAAGCAGGACTTTATTTACTGACCTATGGAATGAACTACACTGTCCTCAAATGAAATATTATTATAATGATTAGAGATCTTCATTGCAAACAATTAAAATAAACGTAGAAATAAAACAACGACTAGGATTACGTATCTAAATTATTTGACCACTACTACGTAAGTAATTAAGCTCATCATCGTCATAATCATCAACGTAAGCCCTTTTTCTGAAAAGGTTCCTGTTTTTGGAAGTGTATATTATAAAATGCCTCTTGATTAAGTATTCAATGTGTTTTACGTACTTGTAATACTCAGCTAATCTCCGATGCAGTATGTTATTTTTTATTTGAAGCTGTCGATAGTCAAACATCAGTTCCCGGTGAGCTTGAAGGTACTCATCACGATCCACTGTGACGGCGGTTTTGCCGACACCATGACCAATTTGATCTTCGTCATTACCATCATCAACGCTCACTGTCAAAGATATTTAAGTTAAATATAAATTTTACCAGAAAATCGAAAGTAATAAAGGGTATACCCTTCATTATAGGTGTTTCAGGTTTGAACATAGATTTAAATTATCCAATTAATTAAAAAAAACATCTATCTCCATTACTTAATGTCGTAATTATTTAAAAAAATAAGTTAGTTTTAATAATTTGGTAATGTTTTAAGCCTAATACTGTTGTGGAAATACATTTTAGGCCAAAAGAAAAATATTGACGCTCAACCTCTATGCATTATATTTTAATCTTTTTAGTTGAAAAGTTTTTTTGTTTGAACATCTCTGATCGATCGATCGAACTACTGGATTTTTTTTTCTGTTGGATACCTTATTTATCGAGGATACGACTTAAAAAAGCAGAGCAAAAATAAAAACTGTTGCAAAACGGGGGGAAATATTTTTTTTGAGTAAACCGTTTAAGACAAACAAAAATCATGTATGAAGCGATTATTTTGCTTCAAAAGTTCTACACTAAAGTTTGCGGCCGCATATGTCTGTCTGATATGGTTCACTTAGGTTTTTATATTTGATAAATTTGATTTTTAAAAATAAACTATTTTTAAAGGTGTTTTGATATACACGGGTATACTTTCTTATGAAAATAAACATATTCATCATCACGAAAAATTTATTTTGTACAAAATTGCCCTTAACTTCATTTGATTTCAATTACTATCTAAGAAGCTATCACAGTTTCAAAATAACTCCGAAACAAAATAATGCTCGCTTAGGTACAACACGCGCTTGCGTTAACCGCTAAGGTTTCTGGCGTTGTAATATTTAACAGGAAATCCAAAATTTACGCGAGCGACGCCGCGGGGGAGTTAATATTAATAGTAATGCAGTAGGAAAAAGTATCATCTTGAATGCGCCTGCGTCCCTCATGTCTTTTTTTTATCAGCCACATTATTATTATTTAATATTAAATTATTTTTTACGTACCACTGGAACCGCTAGAGCTCTCATCGCGACTTTCAACTGATTTATTATCTTCCTTTATACTCTTCTGAAAATCAAATTATGATATGTAAGTTACAAGTTGAACAAAGTATGAACAGGAAATTTATAAAACTTGCTAATGTCACGGCACATCCTATCCATCTTAAAAAGTACTCTCATAAACTACAACATGATAAATCGCTAGAACATGACGTTATTACTAGCAACCCATTCTAGGATCTAAAAGATTTTCCTTGATTAATTTAAACCCACCTAGTCTTCATGAATTCTCTTCTCTATTATTAATAAAGTCTGTAAAATCACTTTGAGTTTATCACAAATAGACACAGACTACCTTAGCGGAAGACTCTGTTTTATAATAAAACCTAATAATAAGGACAATGAGCAATGGTAGCAATTTATATAAATTTGTACCTCCACAGATATATAGTATAGTAACTATCCTCTGCCACGAGCACAAATTTCCTAAGCAATAATGAGATTGTCATAACGAGATATGCAAATGACTTCACAAGAGAGGGATTCTGAACTCACTATCGCGTAGGATAATCTTCAAACATTAAAATGATAATAGAGAAAGCCCCAAAGAATTTCGTGCACTGCCAGTCATGACAACCCTTTGAATGTCACGGAAGGTACATTAATTAAACTGATACTGACTGCTTTATACATATACATACCTTAGACTCGGCCATATTGCGTGCTCAGCTTCAATTACCCCAACTTTATTGATCTGTTTAGTAACATCCAAAATTATTTTATTCCATTAGCTGCACAGCACATGCAAAGACCGCGATATCGAGGTACCGTTGTCAAAGTTACCCGTCAACAAAAATCGAGCGGATTGTTTTTTTTTATTTTTAAATAGCGTCGCCTCGTTTCTATGGAGATTTAAGCGTGTAGGTAAGATACGAATGAGGTTACATTGTATTTGAATGTTGGAGTAGAAGAAAATACTTGCTCGAAAATGATATGGGATTGATTAGATACTTAATATAGGTGCTTAATATTACGATTGGTTTGCGGTATCCCTTAATTATTATTGGCCATTTATGATATTTAATTTGCATATCACCACAGGATTTCTTTGATTGTATAATAGATCTATTAGTGTATACTGTAGGTATTTAATGTGAGATTATTATGCGACATTGATGCAGTATGTGCCTGGATATAGTGCAATCCGCATAGGAAGGTAAAATAGGCCTAAAATTAACAAATAAATCAAATGAACAAAAAAACAGGTACACATTGTATGCATTAATATGCGGTAGGTATTATTTTTAAATTAAAACTGGCCATATAATATTATTTTCGTTTTTATGACTGTGTGTGTTTTTTTTTGATATTTTACTTTACGTTTTTCGTGGGCCTGGCAATGATGATCTGGAAAGATTTTCATCACAAGGAAACCAGGTCAAATATTTAGTATTGCGGCTGAAATGGTACCTCACTCGTCCGGTTCATTAGGGCCGGGTGTTCTGTCCGTTTTTCAGTTTTTAGGACAGTAACCTTTGTTGACGTTGGCAGTGTCACAGCATCAGCTGGGTGGCTGCCAGAAGTTCGACAATGCTGCACCGAAAATAGCTGTCGAGGAAAGCTATCTTTTTTCGACAAATGACGACTTGTAGAGTATCCACATTTTTTAAAATTTATTTATTTAAAACACTTTATGCACAAACAAAAGGTACATATGGGTGACTAAATGCTAAAAGCATTCCCTACCAGTCAAACATAGGTCTATACAGATAAAATGCTAGCGGCGCAAAGGAAGTGATAGAGAGGCAAAAGAAAGAGCTTGACGATTAAAACTACAATAGGTATTTAAAACAAAATTTCAACGTACATACTCTTATTACATAAATACATTAATACATAATTATGGATTTTTTGCGGCAGTTATTTGTTTTTTTTTTGCATTGCGAGTGAAGATGAGAAAACTGGGTATTGCTAGATATAGTTGATTGATGATTATTGCAGAAGTTCTATTATGAGACAATAGCATGAAATATTTTGCATCGTATTCGCTGAGAAATTTTTTATTGCATTTTAATAGTCTCTTACAGTTCTTGAAGTTGGCTGCCGACTAAGTCACTAGCTGGTATGGATGGTGTCTAATGGTGTTAGACAGATGCTAAAAATAAAACAAAGATGTCGCTTCAAGATTTTTATTAAGTAAAAAAGAATAAAGTTTAAATATGAAGAACATAGGTACTTGAATACACATTATAATGCAATAATAATATTGGAATAAACAATACAACCCCTTGGATTCGTTCTATAATTATTTTAAAGTTACACAACATTGCAGAATAACATTAACCTTTGTGAAAATACGGAACAAAAATGTTGTTTGTGCTGTATCGCATTTGGTGCGGTACAGAGATAAATATTGTAGTTGACAACATTCCACAGTATCATATATCATTATGGTTATCATTAGTATCGGTATTTTAAAACTTTGTAAATAGAAAATGAGTGAGTTGAATATCAGGGAGTAAAAGTCTTACTAATTTTGAGGAAAATCTATGAAAAGCAGCGCTTAGACTGCTAATAAAATACGTCAGCGAAAGGTAGCTGCAATGCAAACAAAAAAGACAGACTCAGAATAAATGAAATACAATTTTCAGCTCCATAGGCTTTCAGAAAGCTTTTGTCAAGATGAAATTAAAATTACTTTTAACAAATTTTATGCCGGCGCCTCTAATTACGCTTTAACTATTATTTGTAACCATTTGTTGAGATATTTTATTACTACATAATATTATGACATTGACATTTTTTTTCACGTAATATGTTTACTTGGTTATGACATATCATTACCAAAGCTTCAAGTAGATATAAATAGATCAATTATGATCGCGTCACCTCAGGACTTTATAGTAAAAATAAAAACAATGCCTATTCATATAAAAATATCCATTGCATAACATAGGTTTGATGACTAGAATCGATAATAATACAAAATCTCAAAGAGCGTAGTTTAAATAAGTACAAAACACAAATCCATTCAAACAAGCCCGAATAAAGGGCTCTAGACGCAAAAACAAGCACTCAAATGCAATATAATAAGATTCATATACTTCGTTAATCCTATAAGTTTATTCTTTGGGGGCAACATCACAAAACATCTAGCGATTAGCATTATTATTGATACTGATAGTGCTAAAACTCAGCGTCAAAATTATCATACATATTTGAGTTAAATGATTATTATAAATCTGTAGCAATATTTCAATTGATTACATAAGCGTGGATATACTGTTTATTTCAACATGCAACCGTTTATGAATATATGTAATACTTAGACGGATTTTAATTTAAGGCGATCTTGTGTATGTTTGCGAGGACATACAAAGTTTTTTGGCCCTGCAATAAAGCATAAAAAGATGTCAATAAATGTGCTTCTTTTATATAGGATATTTTGTGAATGAAAAAAACTTTTGTCAGGTGAGTAACCCTAATTATTTATGTTCATGAAACGGAACCGATATACCGACTCGCTATGAATAAGGCTTACATGGTAGAAATCTTGTTACAATGTCTTTGACACTTAATATAATGCGATACGTTTGACGCCGAGTGTACAAAAAAAAGTACCTTGATAAAAAAATACTGCAGCAATCCATCTCCTTGGTGAAACTAGTTGGTCCACTAACCGAATATTTTATTATTGGATGTCTTTATTGGTATATACCAATTGGACGTGAACACACAATCAATGCTTTTACCATGAATAAAGATATTATTATGTACTTTAACTGACCCTTGACATTACATTCAAACACAAAGGTAGGTATGAGAATCTAGAAGTTCAATCTTACAATTAAAATAATTTCAACGTTTATTGCAAAATCATGATCTCAACTCTTTATCAATCTTAGTGGTGGTCGATGTTTATAAATGTTATAGTCTAACAGACAGTATTTTCAACAATGTTTACTAAAAGCTAAAACAAGCTGCTGCAAAACACTTATAAGATTAACAAGGTTTAAATAACGTAGACAAAACGCACACTACAAAGTAGCTAAGTAATAAGAAAATTTGAGCATTGATTTATTTCGCGTTCAGAAATACATAATGAAGTGTGGAGCTTATTTGCTTTGTGCTAGACAACTTATCCCGCAAAGTGAAATTCTTGAAGATTAAATAAAAATATCTACACATTTTTTCTTCACGTGAGTATGAAGAGCCACTTGAGAGAACAAAGTCGAGTTAAATATAAAAGTAAAAAATAACTCAGTATGACACTTGAGAGAGCATCGTCTTTTTAAGACATAAACGTGCAGTAAAAAGATATGATAATAATGTTTATTTCATAAATGTATTTTGTAAAGATCAGGTTTTGTAGGAGACAGGATAGTACTGAGAAAATATAAAAATGAAGCAATTTGAACTGCCTCAACAAAGACTATATTCAGTTGAAGCTTGGCTTTAATCATTAAGGCAATGCTCAAATCGTAACGCACGCATACTCTATATAAAATGTCATTTTACAACGTGGTTTAATGAAAGTAACCATATCAGTCGTGGTCTGAACAGCTCTATTCCTTAACCAACTTTTCGCATACGATACATGGAAGACATCACTGCTACCGATATTGGTCATTTGAGCACTGTTCAGTAAGCAGAAAATTGGCCACTGTGTGGGTTTGAAGCCGCAGCGTCGTCATCGGCCAATGATGGTTGGTTCGTCCGCCATTGCGAGCTCATCTGTGGCGGCTTTGTCACCTTTCCTCTTCCTTGAGTACCACAGAAAAGAGGCCGCAGCGAACAGGTTGACTAGAACCACGAACCAGGCGAGGAAGAAACTTATGTGGAAGCTGCGGAAAGAAAACTTTGTTAGCATGCTTTGTGTGACTGATGAAATGTGGTGATATTAATAATTAGGGCAGATCACGAACTTGATAACAAAGTTCTGAACAACTTTGTTGATTTATAAAATGACAAAAACCAATATAAACGACCACTCTTTAATTTAGATTTTAATCGATAAAACAAAAACGTAAAAACAGCAACAAAAACAATGCGGATACAAAAACAATAGTAGCGGTAATTCGTAACATAATAGATATAGTTTTTTTTTGTTTTTATATACATGACCTAAAATGTTTGCTTTTGTATACAGGAGAACAGTTGGTAAATATGTATTTTGGAAAAGCCGTATTGAAGCCGTGTTCGGCTTAAGCGACCTTTACAGTCTCACCGTCAGAAGACTTACTCTTCCAATGTTATTTTGTAAGAGTGAAACGTAAGCACAGGAGGACAGATGTGAACTGCACGGTCAATGGTTATTGATTTCCAACCCGAAGTTGAATTTCGTACCGTTCGCAATCTGGGCAGTATGTACTAAAACATTCTCATTCAGAAAAAAATACATATTTACTCATTTTTTGTTATTGGTCTCTGGGGCGTAATAGTGATAGGTTTCACGGCGTTTAACATAATTTTGAACTTTGTCGGTAAATAAGTCATGGCTGCGAACAACATTTTAAGTGCGCCTCCGCTTCTATGCATCAGCATTAACAGAGCCAATTTTGCGGTAACTTTTGTCATAAGAAGTTAGTCAATTATGTAATTAAAGGTAACAGGAGAAAGGTTAAAAGTCTCAGCTATATAATTAAACAAAATTTTTGTATCTTCCCATCATGATTATAACTTAAGAACGGATGGACCAACTTTTTTTATTATTACTTTTTTCGATCCGTCTTTAATTCCAATGGCAGAATAATAAATGAACTGTTAATACTCCGGATATATGTCGACAGTGCAACGTTCGTGACAACCTGTTTCTATATAAACGTAAAATTACTCTCTATCTGTAACTACCACAAACGCAAACTGTTTTAGGAATAAAGGATTTTCTTGATTTTAGATAGATAATAAGGATTTATAAAAATACAATAGCCCTATGACAAGTTCTTTTTTTTCGCTGAGCGGTATACCTAATCATCAGTTTAAAATTCATTAAACCAAGAAATATACTGTTACTATTTAAATTTAGTAAAGATGTAGAAGTACTCACTAATGGTAGGCACCTTTGGGGTAGACATATGGCACCTCTTTTATCATGTGGTCGACTGAAGACATCATCACTTGCACCACCACAATCGTACAGGCAGCTACGAGACAACAAAAAAATATATACAAACATGTTTATAAGCATTTCCTTATTAATTTCTTATTTAACGTAACAGAATTTGGGTTATGTGCCTAATGTGTAAGTGTTTTGACAGTGTCTTTAAAATATTATTTCTTTCACAGAATTGCGAAAGCCAAAAGCGATTCACACTATGAAAATGGAAAAATATTTATTTACGTTCGAAACGAATCTGGTCCGTGATATCGGAAATGAGAAATCTGAGATGAGAAACCGGCAGGGCGCTTCAGAACGTTGGATAAGCCATTCGGCTTGGGGTTCGGCTAGATTTTCTAATCATTTTTAAATTACATAAATCCACGTTATTATAATTTTATTAATAAGTGAAAGAATATCGAATCGTAACCGAATGGTTCTGAATTGGGGGGTTGGATGACAGATACCCTTGTACGAACAGTTGCCACCAGTACCTCCTTTCGAGAGGCAACTGGAAATTAAATTTCCCAGTATCTCCTTTAGGCGTTGCCGTATCCGGATAAAAATATATGCATTAAATCGATAGAAATTGCTCAGCGTGTTCAACTAGTATACTTTAGAGTCTCGAATGCGCCCATTTAATGTATTTCTACTCTAGATACCCATCTTGATATACGGATGGAGCATCGCCTTAAAAGGAGAGAGTGGGTCATTTAATTCCCAATTGCCCCCTCAAAAGGAGGCACCAATGGCAATTGAGACATTGTTTTACAAATTCCCAGTTGCCCCCAGTGGGAGCGATGCTGGAGAGGGCTACTGTGAATAACCCTTGCAGATTATTTAATAACTCTACTGGTAGTAGCTTTAAAAACTTACTGCTTATGAAATGTATACCCGCTGCAAGCCTCTTGAACATGTATCGAGGGTTGCGGAATGTGTAGATGGAAAACCCGCAACCCATCGCCATCACGAACAGGCTTATGATGCCGAAAGATATCATAGTCCTCACGTAATCTAAAATGATAATAATATTGTACCACTCGCAGACCGAAACTGTTAACCAGTAATTAAGAAATGAATCTGCCTATGCCAAGTGATCTTCTTTAGGTATAGATTGTAGAGTCGTAGTTATTTAATAATTGTTTTTAAAGGAAATTAGATTTTCGTCCTAAGGTAGTATATTGAATATTATGTATGCATGTTTATTATACTTACTAGCTACAATTAAATTGTAAGCTGGATCAATGGTTCTGTTAGTGTTGTCTGTAACAGGTTGCGCCAAATAATTTGTACACTCTGTAACAATATAAAAAAATAAAATAAAATAAATGTATACAAGAACTACCTACATTGCTTATTGCTTTTATATTCACCAATAAATAAGCTCTATTGAACTCTTTATTTAACCGCCTCCAAAAAAGGAGGAGGTTATCAATTCGACTGAATGATTTCTTTTGTGGTATTGTTACCTCATATCGCAGTAATTTATGGAGTGATTTGATTTTTTTTTCGCCTGCCTACAGGCTATGTATAACTTATTTCCATTTCATTGATGCCAAGTCAGTTTAGTGATTATAATAACAGAATTTATGATAAGTAATTTCTAGCTTCTTAAAGAACATAGTCATAAGGTGCAACCCCTCCTACCAACTATTATCACAAAAAATAACAATTAAAATTAAATTCAAAAAAGTAAAATCCAACTTCAAACCCAAAATTCACTAAAATGTCTTAATAACTCTTGCCCTTTTTAACACTATGACCATCTAAAATATCAACTATCAGAGCACCGACTCCAAAAAGAAATCGTTGGACTGAAATAGATCCTTACAATCATAAAGGGTCAAGAGTTTATTTATGACTTTTTAGTAGTTTGTTTTTATTGGTTTTAAAGTCGGATTTTACTTTTTTTTAAGTATTTTATTTTAGTTTTTTATAGTGAAATATTACTTTGGAATAGATTTTGATGAAACTTTTCAATAGTATATCTCAAAGTATTGGAATACCACAAAGGCTTTAATTTATAGATTTTAGAGATGGCCGTTGTCCAGCTATAATAGAATTAGAATATTTATAGAATCGCTATCAAATTGGATTTTTATCATACTTTTAAAACGTAAGTTTTTTAAATGCTTCTGAATTATCTCAAAAGTACGTACCCAAGTCAATAACCTGCTTTAACAGTGATAAGAGTTATCGATACGGATTGAAGCCGAGAGCGGATATAGCTCGAACGAGATCACTTCAAGCTTGGAGCACTTCGACTAGATAACTTTCGAGGACGTTCTGTCCCCACTAAGCTAAAGCTCCATCGACTTTGAATTTATGCACTTAACTCATACCTACGAGCATTTCCTCTATAAAAATGCGCAATTAAAGTACAATTATTGGTTAATGGAGAATTCGAAATGCCCGAGCAAAGACGCAAAAAGCCGCAGGCTAGTCATTTAAAAAATAAACAATACAATGTACCTAATAACGTTTGATCAAATACGTATTTTCACGAAATTAATTAAAAATTGTAACTTTGTTTAAATAATATAATAATCTGAGACTATTTATCAAAGTAGGTAGCAAATTAGCACAGAGCACAAATTTACTGTCTGATTTCATAATATCGCTGTTATAGCAGACATTTTTCAACAAGAATGTATACCTGCTGATGTGCTTGCGACTGTAACAATCTTAATATGCTCCTGATCGGCTTTATTTAGAACATACTCGTAAATATGTAATTATAACATAACGTCAAAATTACAGCAGAAGATATCTTTTCGTTGTATCGCTCCAAATAATCCAACGTGCTTCCATCATCAAACTCCCTGATTGTACCTCGATTTTGCTATTGATCCTACGGTGGATGAAATATGCTAGACAACGAATAAAAAATATCTTCATGTGTTTTGAAATTAAATATTTTAATTTGATCACCTAATTGTCTCTCGTTGAAGCTAAATATCCAAACTGAAATATTTATCTTTTGTAAAAATGGCATTAAAAAAGTGTAAAAACTTGAAAACCGTGATTTTTTTACTAAGGGCAATATTTGACATTAGATGGACCATGATAAAGCCTATCGACGGTCACAAGCTATCCATTTTTTTCACCCATAATACTGGTGTTTTCAAGCTATTGCATAGTTTCTATAGCGGGCCTTGAGCGTGAAGACCTAATCCAAAAATTTCGTAACGAAAATAACCTAAAACCCCCCACTCCGACCGGCACAGCGGTGATACTTTTTAGTTTTTTCATCTATAATTATAATAATAATTAGCAGAACTTTTAACAACTTTTTAAAATATCACGCATGTCTCTATTGTCCAGCAACCCGCCTTTAGGTGGCATTGGTTGTATAAATAAAATAAATAAATAGGTATTTATAATTACATAAGTTGATAAAAAATGCTATGCAATAGCTTTACCGCGGCAGTCTCCGAGTGCCACACGTATTTTTTTCATTTATTTATGAACTAAAATGTGTTGTGTGGGTATAATGGTATGTATATGATATTATTATTCAAGTACATTATTATATATTTGCTGCATCTTGAATTTATATTAACAAAATTTTTCTGCATCCATTACAATCTTTCTGTGACCTGAAGGTATGACTGGGAGAGAATGTTTTTAGCATAAAGTTCACCTTTTGTAATTTTTTGTGTGCAGTAAAGATTTTAAATAAATTAAATAAAAAAATAAAGTAAATAGTCTTATTTACTTGTATGTTTATTATAGTCTTATAATGAAGTAAAACTAGCTGTCCGCGTCTGTATTTCCTAGTGATTACAACTCGAATCTTCTGAGCGAGCTCGTTCCATCTTCGACTCAAGGTCTGGGAGTCAAAAGTAAAAAGTTAATTTAATTTAAAAAAAAAAATTGCGATATCAAGTAATTTTAGGTTCTTTTTGCGCAACAGGCAGTGTAATTTAATCCTCGGTTAACAATGTATCTGACGTTTTACGGCTTTATTGTTTGAAGCTATCAATCTTGCTATCGTCAGGCCAACTCGAAGCTCTTTGTTTATTGATCTTCATGACAAGATCCAGGGCACGCTCCGAAAGAACGGGTATGTGGTATTTTTATCGATGAGTATGTCTTATTGTGTGGGCTGCGCTGAAACGAAGAATTTTTCAAGAATAGACGGTTTACCTAACCGGCATAATTATGATGAATTTGGTTTACACCTACGTAAGATAACTGTTGCTTTAAAGCAGATCGCGATTAAAACAGGCAAGTTTTTATGAAAAAATAGTGGTACCTAAAAAAAGTAACTTTTTAAAATACTTGAATTTTCTTGTTACATTATTCAATTAATGATACAGTCGACAGCACATCAGGTTACCCACATTTGTTGCAAACTAGCCCTTATTACAACTGCATAAGATACCGTAGTGTTTACCTTCACGCGCTGTTTCCCGTACATGAAATCGTTCGGTGAAGAAGTTCTTGCTAAAACTACATCGAAATTGCGTGGTAAGCCGCACTCTCTAGATAATATCCGTACCCCTAACATTTACTTGCGAATCCATTTTATTTGGTTCAGAAAATGACTAATATACGTATTTTCGTCCATAGCCGTCACATTTGCTCGCACTAAAATATTGGAAAAAGTGTTAGTGACGACTGGAAAACGGTTAGCGTCTACATGGTTACGCCTTTGAAACGTTTACATACGTAAACATTTTAGCGAAACGGGGCGAAAACAAACGCTTCTGTTTAACAAGACGTGGTTGTTCAGCGAGTTTGATTTACAATACGATGTTTACCCGTATCTTTTAACCGTTTCAGTAAGATCTTGATGTTTTACAGCCATTAAATTACTTCTACTACTCGAGTTGTAACTTTACAATGATCTTAGGAGTTTATTGCATGTATTACGATGTAAGAATCAATACCCCACTGACGCTGTCTTTAGTACAAACCAAGTAATTGAATCAAATCGTTGATTCGAACAAAAACTGCTTTTTTATACCGGTCACATATGAAGTTCACATTTATTGTGAGGATCATAAAACATCCTTGTGATAAATTTGCAGATTCAATAAAAACAGCATGGTTTATTGTTTTAAGGAATTCTTTACACAATTACCGCTTATATAGTTTATTGCAGATAAAATGAATTCCTACACGTTATGGATGATTGATAATAATATGACGACGTGAAGTGTTTTGCAGATTTCAACTGCCAAACCCCCATTTTCGTTTCGTGCCTTGCTAGCAAGGGTCGCAGCCGCGAATTACTCTTAATTTTTGGTACAAAAGACCTTTGCAAGACATAAGAAAATTAAACACTACCTATGTTTCAATTGACACCTATATACTAACCGAGGAGCACTTTAAATATGAGCAGTCCTTTTTTATGAAGATATCACTTACGCTGACAAAGATATTGTAAACCAGGCCGTAACCATTGTAATAATA
Organism: Pyrausta purpuralis; assembly: GCA_963924145.1. Classification (NCBI taxonomy): domain Eukaryota; kingdom Metazoa; phylum Arthropoda; class Insecta; order Lepidoptera; family Crambidae; genus Pyrausta; species Pyrausta purpuralis. The sequence goes on from OZ001644.1 coordinate 15,240,140, forward strand.
TTACAAAATCCACGGGCATGAAGCATTTTTAGATAATAATAAGTCATCAAATCAAATCTTATTTATTTGGCACGATCATTTCATTTTCTTTGTGGCTTAGTATTTTACTATAAGCAAGCGGACGACGACTCATTTCTGGCAAGAATTATGTGCAATAAAACAAGCAATTTGTAAGTTAGTATAAAATCAATACTAGGAGAGATATTTTTTGAGAAATATTTAAAGGTAAAGAATATGATAACATATTATATGGTAATTATGGTAACGATTTTGTTATAGGGTTCGACATAATAATACGTGGAATAACGAGGCAGGGCGTTATTTTCTTTAAACGTGTTGTGACAATTATCAAACACCACTAAAACACACTTCTGTACTTAAAAAAGTAAATTAACAACAACATTGACGACCTCCGTGGTGTAGTGGCTAAGCACGCTGGGTTTCAAGGCGTCGCCGCTCGAGGTCCCGGGTTCGATTCCCGGTCGGGTTAACATGGAAATCAAAACTTTTCTCTATTATCTTGGGTCTGGGTGTTGTGGTACAACCGTTGTTTCTGATTTCCATAACTCAAGTGCTTTAGCTACTTACTTTGGGATCAGAGCAATGTATGTGATTAGTGTCCAATAATTATTTATTTAACATATTTCGACATCTTGTGAAAAGTCATCAACTATAGACTTCTAATAACAGATTCGTAGGGTAACCGATCTTATAAGTTTAAAAAAAAAAAACAAGCTGTGACGGTGCAGGCATCCAACCACACGAACTGTTATCGCGTTGTGTTACCGTTACTCAGGCAATTTTAGGATGCAGCGCCCCGCCCTCACGCAAAAGAAATTCAAAATTTTAATAAAATTAAATATAATACATTTAAGTATAATATATAAAATTCAACATAGTAATATAAAAGTATTTATATAAAAGTATTTATATAAATACTAATAAGTATTTCCGCAAATCATGCCTGATTACATTAATTATTTAACCTCCTTTTAATTGAACTAGCTTTATTTCTCGTTATTATCAGGTAAATGTTAAACAGTGTTTTTATTGTTTATGTGTGAGAAAAAAATTTTGATATAGTATTTATTTATGTATTATGCCAAAACTGAAAAAGATATACTGTAGAGTTCTCTCACATAAAGGCATTTTTATAGCGTGAATTTAGTGCGTTGTTAGTACAACGCACTAGTGTGCGAATGTGTATTCATTTGTGTAGTGCTACAAATTTTGACAGAAGCGCTACTTTGCCACGAGATTTGGTGGCAAAAACACCGCGTTGTTTGCGATTAGCTGAAATTAGCTACCTGTTGCAAGCGCATACCAGCCGATTGCAAACTGTACGAATTGCCCAAAATCACTAATAAGGGACAGAAGTAATACTCCGTTTGAACTTATATTGGAAATGAGCCGTCGGTAGCGCTGCTCTGTAGCGCGGTGGTGGCCACATAGCCGCGCTAGCCTCCTGTATGTAGTGAAGACCCACCATGTAATCCTAAGAACGAAAGAATGGCACGTGGCGCCACAATCGAAACGGGTTGCCGTAATTTACAAAAATTGATACATTTGGCTTTTTATTGCTTGCCGTAACTACATGATAAAAATTAATATTATGAACTAAATAAAACTTTATTGCATAACCGAAGGTGAACTTGACGCTGAATGGCATTCTCTACCACTTTTACCTTAGTGCTAAAGATAATTAAAATAAGGACCATTTAATTTTTTTTCTCGAAACAGAAATTTATATTTATTATGAGTGATTTATTTTAATGTTATAAGTCTAATGGTTTAGAATGTTTTAAACACTCACAGTGTGATATTTTATAATCATAAATATGAAATAAGAAACCAAAAAATTGCGCACGGGCGGGACTTGAACCAGCAACCTCTTGGGCTTGGGCCCACTGTTTCATAAAAAGACGGCTAGATGGCGCTATGCGTTACGCAATGACGTATCCATAAGAGACCACAAATTTCGCAGGGGCGGACTGACGGCACGGTAGTTCAATTGGTAAGAGCGTTTGGGCCGGTCAGCCAAGAGGTTGCTGGTTCAAGTCCCGCCCGTGCGCAATTTTTAGGTTTCTTATTTCATCTTTATGATATGTGTCATTTAGATTTTTTTATTGATAAGATTGGTACCACTGAGGTGTACCGACTGGAATGACGTTTTTAAAGTGTCATCTGCAGTTATTTTTTTTTGATAGGGGGCACTGTAAAATGCAGGGATTCGCTGTGTAGCGGTCCATAGTAGCTCTACAATTTGCTGTGTAAAGTTAACTCTCAAAGCGCTCTATTTGTAACTGACTATTTTGCTGACTTACGTTTATAAAAATGATATATAAAGCTCTTTAGATGTAAACACGCAATTCTTTTGAAGGCATGCTCCCCAGGGCGAGACTAAAGTGAAATTCAATGTCAAGAACGTCATGCTGTGATCGCCCTGAAACATCCCCCTAGAGAATTGAGCTCTTATTTTAGTATTTTTCTTAATGCGATGGTGAAATTCGCACATCGCAAATACGGTTACGGTAAATTATATCATTGCATATTTGTATTAAAACAAAACCAAACTACATTTTTCTTAATAAAGTTACATTAAAAATAAAATAATACATGATGTAGATCTTGACAGACTTTATAAAAAAATGTTTGAACGAGATCGAACTTATAGTTTTTAAGATAGAGCACATTTTCATTAACCGCAAACATAAGTTTGTTATTCATACAAATATTATGAAAAACTAAGTTATATTTGCTGTCAACAAAATATTGTGGTATTTTGGCTAAGTGGAAGTAAATGGATCTCTAATTCATTTAAAAGTTGGCATGGGACCTTGAGTGTGCGAGTCCGACTTGCACTTGGCCATTTTTTTTTATAACGTGTAGGATACTTGTTGCTGCTTTTAATCATGTTTTACTTCAAATACATAAAATGCTAAAAATTTGTGTGTACAATGTCACTAACAATATTATTTTTACAACATTTAAAATTTTATTGACAGAGGTTGACAAATTGACACTATTGAAAAAAATATGTACGTTTGTAAGCATTACACGTTGATGTGTCAGAATTTATTATAGTTATATTACAAAGCTGAAAAGTTTTCTGTTTGTTTGACTGTTAAATAACTGCTTATTTTATTTTCATCTGATGCACAGCCCTAACCCCAGATTATTTTTGAATAAAGTCCAACAAGTCCGTTTGCACGGTATGTATGTTAGTCATTTCTATTGTATGGGACTTTTTTTTGCTGCAATCAATGATTAAATAAAAAAATGAGCACGCTGGGTTTATGAGATAATATTCTTTGCTCATAAAGTCGTGTTATTGAATTTCAGAACAGCCCTCGTGAATAATAATGATTACGTGTAAGCATTTTTATGATAGCGACGACAATATGAAATTCTTAATTGAAGAAGAGTACATTGACTCGTGCAATATAAATATGATGATAGTACTCGTATTTTTTGTAATTCTATTGAGAAGTTTGTCTTTATGAAGGAATACAAAATTGGTTCCATGAAATACGCGATCACCCGATATTTCTTATGATACATCGAAAGGGAAAAAAAATGCGTAAAAAACAATACATTTTATATTACTTCATTTATTTGTTTTCAAATGCTCGTAGCACAGTGGTAGTAGCGCAAGTTAAAAGCAACCTACGGCGCGGTTGCGTTTGTATGGGTGACCATTCTGACTTATCTGGTATATCGTCACTTAGATGTTTGTATATAAGTCTTGTTTAATATCAGATGATATTTGTCATTAAGCCCAGTCAGAGGCCGCATGGGCGGCTTGATAGCATCTGACAGAAAGTTTAGTCGCTTGACTTGCAAACACCTCTCTACCAACCCGCACTGAACGCGCGTGCTGGAGTATGGCTCAATTAATTGCCTGAATTAAAGCCTTTGCCCAGCTGTGGGACGTAACATGTTAACTTTAGTTTATTTTTCATTTATTTGTAGAAAGCAGGAAATAAGGTGAAAACGAAAATATTTAAATTTATAATATTAAAAATAAAAGGTTATTTCTGAAATATGTTCAAATATAAATGGTTTCGTTATGTCTAAGGTATTCCTCCGTAGTGTGACGATTATTTCATACTGCGGAAAGCTTGTACCTAAGCTGCACAATTTTGATTTATAAAGAGTTTGTAAAATTTGTTTGCTCAAAAAAAACCGACATGTTCTCCTACTACTCTATCTCTCCATGAATCTTACGTTCAACAATTGTAGAAACTAACTATTGATTTGAAACAGGACCAACGTTTTATTTCACTCACTATTTGACTCAGTTGTATAAGATTAACAAAAATCTCAACATGTTACTAGTTACCGAATGGTACTTTTACCACAATGTTGTTACGTTGTAAAATTGTAAACTGCAACAGACGTGAAAATAGCGATAGACTGGTGTTAAAAATAGGTAGAGGGTTAGAGTAAGGCCTTGTTTTACAATCGGCAAAAAACTTTACCCACAAAAATGGAACGTCATTTCGCAAAAAACAATGGACAGATAAAGTTAACCTCAAATGACACTGTCAAAAATGCTGTAAGTATAGTTTTACTGAAATAACAGTTGACATTCAGAACCAAGTAAGGCAGGCTTAGGACACTACGTATTCAAGCTTTGTCGCTTTGCTTTGTTTGTTTGTTCAACCGGTTGCATGCGATATGGCTATCAAGTAGGTACCCTTAAATAAGTAGTTATAGGAAACTGACATCAATGTTCCCGATCTTGCAACCTATTTAGAGGTAGTATTCTCTTATTTTGAGCTCCTTGGTTATTTTCTCAACTAAAAAGTTACAGACTGTAGTATTTTAGATTGTTGTTATCAGAGTATGATGCAGTTCGCGTGTTTTTTACATGTTTAATTTTAGTCATGTAAGTATTTCTGTTTTGTTTGTTTTCTTGACAAACAACTTGAGTCATCACATAAAACCTAACTCAAAATAAAAGTGTGAGTAGCGAGTGACACTAAGAAACAAGCCAATTCAAATTTAAAAAAACCACACTCGTTCGACCACTTCGACTTAGAAAATATAGGTATAGATCTGATTCTCGATACATCAAGTTTTATCTCAGCTTAGATCTTGGTGATAATATTGCTAAAAAAACGTTTGTGAAACTCATGAGATAATATATCGACGTATTTGTTATTAAAGTCTGTCTTTTATTTCTATACTGAAAACTTTATTACAGTGTTAGTTTTTTCTCATTCTTCAAAAACAGTCAGAACTCAAAATAAATCTTAGAGAAAACGTACTGTTGATTTCGGTACTGAGCCCAATTTTAACTAAGACTTAGTAATAGCCTGATAGAAAAGTAAACGGCAAACGATAATGGACCTGCCGACTGAGTAAAAACAGAAGGTGGTTTGGATAAAATAAACTGCGCCTAACTATGCGCGGAAATACCGCGAATCGCAAACACTTCAGACTGTTTATATTTTTTAACACTTTTCATAGAATGCTGTTTAACATAAAGTTTCTCTCACCTCATTAGAAGGGTTTATGGGTTTTACAAACAATCTTAATTATTTAACTTCACGACAAGACACAATCCTGATTTCGTTTTTTTATATTTCTAAGTAAGTGATTTTCAAAAGTCCATTCGATCTTTGAAATAGGTGAATGTTAGGAAAGTGTTTATCCATTTTTATGTACAGTCAACCAGCACATCAGGTTATTATTACTGACTAAAATGAAGCCTTATTACAACTCCCTAACATACCGTATCAAAGGAAGAATGATTCAAGATACGTATTAGTTTAAAAATACAATACTATTACTGATGTCCATGAGTCTGTGAGGTTACCATTGAGCTGTGGTGGCAGCGTTAGGCAACCTACGGCGCGTTCGTGTTTGGAATGGTGACGATTCTGACCGAAGTGTCGTATTTCACGAGCATCTCAATGCTTCGGAAGGCAAGTTAATTGGTCTTAGCTAACGTCGGTATATACTAAGCCTAGTCAGAGGCTCTATTGGTGGCTTGATAAATATGCCAGCATGGTTAATCGCTTGTCTTGCAAACACCCATCTGCCAATCCTCACTCACTGACCCTCATACTTGAGGAAAGACCTTTGCCCTGCGGTGGGATGTTTGTGCTAGCTTCACTTTACTTTTAATTTTGTCCGTACACTTTTACTTAGCAGTATTTTCCTTGAATTAGAATAATAAATTTCAACCACTTACTTATGAAGAACGTTCCCTGCAGGCCAGTTATGTCATTCTGTGGCTTCGGCTGGACCGATATTGTAACATTGTTCTCAGTGACAGTAATGTTTTCAGGTATGAACACATTCCGGCATATCTCCCACACTCCAGCGTCACTGGTCATGAGATATCTCCCTTTTGCTCGTGGCGCAGGCGGATTGAGGTAAATCCCTGCAAACAAAAGCTCATTTTAAAACGGATGTTTCGGGCCAGCATCATATATAATTAATAATAATAATAACTAAATATTGGACACCAATATCATACATTGCTCTGATCCCAAAGTAAGTACCTAATGCACTTGTGTTATGGAAATCAGACACAACGGTGGTACCACAACACCCAGTCCCGAGATATTGAAAATTTGATTTCTATATTGACCCGACCGGGAATCGAATCCGGGACCTCGGAGCGGCGACGCCATCCAGCATGCTTAAAAACTAGCGTGCTTAGCCACTACACCACGGAGGTCGTCAGTGCTTTTGATAGGAGTATAAGTCACTGAACATGTACATACATAGTACATAACCTATGGTATTACTATGCAGTGACGCCAGGAAAAGTGTGTAAAATTTAATTGTATTGACACGAAATGGATAGAGGCAGGTGGGTTACTTGCATGAAAGATCCAATCTTATGATAACCGTGTTGTAAATGCTCAGTGTCTTGTATTAAGTATGTACTTTACTTTGGCTTAATGATACTACTACATAAGAGTTTGATAAGTTTGTATTCTGCCAGAAACTTGGCGACTCAAGACATCAGTATCACATTATGAATGGAGTAAGTGTCGCGGTAAACCGTCATATTTACAATGTTCTACCTGGAAATAATTGGCAGTATTAATAATCCGTATGTTCAGTTGGCATAAATCCAGATTGTTTGCGAGTAATTAATATAATTATGTCCACAATCCACACTTGTGAGATTGTGCCAAGTTTTAAATCTTTTTCTGCCTGAATTGAAATTGTGAAGTCGCGCTGCCTGAATTGAAATGGTCAAATTAACGTGAATTATTGTCATGATTTTGTATTTACGATCATGTTTATTTCACACAATCGTAATGTTATTTATGAAAGAAACCAATTTTACCTTCTGAGAACAAAGCAAATTGTTGAGATAAATTTTGTACCAAATTGCTCATAGTCTTATTATGTAGAGTAGGTATAAAGGTATAATATTAGGTGTGTATGCCGATATGTTCGCTGCTTGGTTGTGGGTAATTTACATTAAATTTTACTAAAAATCTTACTCAATTATCAATCACTAAAGAACTTTGTTATAAAATAATGTTAAAATAAGTGTTTAGAATTTAAATAGATAAATAAATAAAAACGCTTTCAAATAAGATGTGTGTAGACTGTTTGTGTAGGTTAAGTAAGTTTGACATCACGCACCGACTCAAATAGAACTTGTTTCTAATAAATAAGAAAACGAATGCTTTTTAGTCAGTTTTTGTGAAGATTTACTTTTTAATTTCATATTTTTTTAGTTATGACAACTCCCAAAAAATACTACACTGATTTTGATATGTTCTCTATTCTTAATTGAATGTAAAAAGAATCATCTTGCCATGACTTCTTGTTTTTGAAAAATCTTGAAAATAACATATAAACATACACACACTTACGAAATTTGGCACAAGAATTGTATAACATTTTAGTGTGTAGATCTATTCATTAATTCATTCATTAATATTATATTTATAATTAATTAATTGACAGATGATAATATACTAAAATCATTATTATTGGATAATATTGTTTAACCAATTCTGACGATATCACGAACATACAGGTAAAATATATTACAATCACCTGTGTAGTGAATTCCTGTAAGTGAATTAGTTGGTACCAAAAACATCATTATGTTGTATTACAGTTTTGACAGTTGGAACCCGTCAATTTTCCAAAAATGCACTTTTTGGCGTCCTACCGACATGAGACACGGACCAATCGATATTTTTTCTGATTTTAACTGTTCAATACATAGTCTATTTACGCTGTTTTTGGTACTAACACCACTTACGTTTTTTGCCGTCGAGCTATTAGCTTAAATTTTCTAGTATTCAGTAGTTTAAACTTGGCGCTCAACTAGCAATCTTAACAGCCGTGGCGATGATTTTCGTCGCCAGAAAGTCGAATGTTGTAGAGCACACATGTTCTAATTACAGAACACTTTCCCGACTGTTTCCAGACGCTTCCCACTTTGCACTGATGAGTCAGTAGGCGTGAAAATGTTTTGACACTCTAATTTTTTCTACATTTATCTCTATTTGTTTCTAAAGTTTACACAAACAGCACTCACTAAAACAAACTTTTCCAAAAAACGTAATTACTCGTACTTGTAAAACAGTTTCGAAAGATTATCAGTGCATGTGATCATATGAAGAAATAAATCATAAAGAAAAGATATCAGAATTTAGAAGAATTCAGAGAATTAGAATTAAAATATAGAAAGAAATCACATAATTTCGAAGTTCCTATCCATGCCAAAAGCAAATGCCCAATGGGCATGCGAAAAATCCCTGACTTGGACCAAGATATCCTATATCGTATTTCAAGTAGCGAGGAATTAATAAAAAATGATATGTTTTCAATCTAAAAACTTGGGAGAAATCCGTTTGAAATAAAGAAGACATTGTGTGTTTACATACGTCAACAAGGAGGACGATGATTATATTTATTTTCATGTGAATACGTAAAACATAAACCAGAAAAGATTCTGAAGTTTCTATAAGTATTATGTCTTTACTTCACTAGTTATAAACACAAACCTATCAAGTCAACAAATGTCTATCTGTTTATTGCGTAACAAAAGCGATTTAAATTTTTGAAAACATTTTTCTTTTGTTATTATGTACTAGATTTCTCTAAATCAAAATGCATTGTATTGTGATGACAATTTTAACTGGCCAATGCCGCTCTATACTACACGTACAACTTTCAGCTGAACCAAAATAGAACTCTCGGGCATTCAACTCGGTGCCACATGATTTTAATTATCGATCCATGCGAAGCATCAGTTTTGATACATCGGATATCCTATACTATCTTGTGTTAATAAACATGCTCGATGTGTTTATTTAGCGATCATGAAACAGATATAATATGAAACCATGTCAATCTTTGAAGAAAGTATTCACACATTATTAGGTTGGTGATACGTATGCCTGTTTTTTTTTTTCGTCAAACCAATTTAATTTAAATCGTTCTTCAATTTTAATTTCAAAAATAAGGAGTCATTACTCTTAAAATTTGTAAAATTTCTCTGTATCTGTAAAATTTATTTAAAATCTTTGAAATTTCAGTTATGATTACTCTGATACATTATGACAAGTAATAAAAATATTTGGTTTTAATTAAAATATATACTACCCCAAAATTTTAAAGCAAACCTTTTTTCATACTGACACTACTCTAACAACTTAACTACGTTGCCTTTTGTGTTGTATCCTTTTTAATTAAACCAAATATTTCTATTACTTGTTTGTCCAATTAGTTGCATTTAAAATAGCGCATATAAAATAACGTAAACAGATGGCGCTATTCATATATAAATAACCATTTCACGATGTCTTTACGGTGTTAACTGGTTGTTAAATCTATAACCGGAGCACGCACTGAGCTTTGTATTTATATTGAAATCGTAAGCTCAGTTAGAATTTTGTCGCTATGAACCAGCATAATGAAACAGGAAGCTAGTTCAGTGTTTTTAATTAAAGTTTATGATCATAAAGATGAAATAAGAAACCAAAAACTTGCGCATGGGCGGGACTTGAACCAGCAACCTTTTAGCTGACCGGGCCAAACGCTCTTACCAATTTAGCTACCGTGCTGATAGTCCGACCCTGCGAAATTTGTGGTCTCTTATGGATACGTCATTGCGTCACACTTAGCGCCATCTAGCCGTCTGTTTATGAAACAGAGGGCCCAAGCAGTTATTATATTTCGCAGGGTCGGACTGACAGCACCAAAAGGTTGCTGGTTCAAGTCCCGCCCGTGCGCAAGCTTTTGGTTTCTTATTTCATCTTTATGAATATATATTAAGACACTGTAAGTGTTTAAAACATTCTAAAACCAATAAAGTTTATAAATTTAACTTTTAATTTCAAGTTTATAAATTTAACTTACTTACTTTAGTATCTCTTTAAGTTGAATAATATTTTGGGATTTTATAAAAGGATTATAATTTTTCCATTTTTTTGGGTAAATAGGTGCTAGACTTTTGACTTTAAAAAACTTTTTTTTAATACGAATTACGTAATTTAATACTTGTTTTGGTTATGTCATTAAAGCATATTTATGACCCTTTCGGGTCGGACAGGTTCTTTTACATATTGTATAATTTGACATACATATATCATAGTTGTACATAGTGTAGCCTGTAAATAGGAGCAAAACTTTAAATAAAGGCCCTATAAGTAACAAGCAATCTATTATAAATGATTTTAATTTGAAAAAAATATTAACTATTCACTTTTTCAACAAAATAAATCAGCAATGTATCGCAAACAAATATGTCTAGCTTAGTGGTTTATTCGTCCAAGATGTCTAGTCATAGAAGTTGTCATAGTATCATAGCCTTAGAATCATAGATCACAATTTTTGATCCTATCACATGCCACATACTGTATACGTGTATATTTAGGTGACGAGTTTTTAAATACCTCGGTGGCGCAGCGGTAAGAGGGTCGCACCTTAAAGCGACGGCTGCGCCAGAGGTCCCGGGTTCGATCCCCAAATCGGACCTAAACTATATACCTGGGTTTTTCTATTCAGAAATTCTTAGGGTAGCCCGGAGCTCGAAAGTCGGCAGTGTTACAACCCCGTGCCTCAGAAAGCACGTAAAGCCGTTGGTTCTGCACCTGATCTCTCTCCGGTCGTGTCAGATTTTTGTCCCATTGGGCTATGAGAGTGAAAGGATTAGAGAGTGCACATGTGTACATACACTAGCGCACTATAATATGTCCCGCGCAGTCGGTTAGTCGTTGTGGCTTGCAACCGTAGTCAAAATCGGATAGGCGACTATTACTATTACTATGTTGGTCATTTTCCTATCTCGGGACCACAGGGTCCCGGACCTTTGGAAGGCGTACATGGGGCCGAAGCCAACACGCAGAGGCCCGTTTGACAACATTAATCTAAAAGCTGTGTGACACATTATTATTGTTATTACTATTATTATTAGTGTAGATTTTTCAAAAAGCTTGCACGAATTCAGTTTACAAATATTTGTTCTCACTTACCGTTTCCTCCTTCTATATGGACCCATTTCTCGGTGCACACGGCTGTGATCCAAACAAACGTGCTGAGACCGACGAGTATAGTGCAAGCGAAGAGAATCCGCCTCTCTAGTACCAACGCTTGCATCAGTGGCCGCCTTTCCGCTGCGCCCACCGACGACGCTGTCGACATTTTATCAGTTTCCATTTTCATTTGATCTGGAAAAAGGAAAAAAATATGTAACATTTCAAAATAATTCTGCCGGTATGATTTGTGTGATGATACTATTTAACAATACTTGTTTCTGAAGTTTACGCGAATACCTATTACTCATCGAAATGAAACACTATTTCACGGATGTACTTTTCGCGAATTTATTTAATTTTATCCCGACGTTTCGAACACTTTACAGCGTTCATGGTCACGGGTAGACTAAGATGTTATTTGTCATATACAGAATTTTGAAAAATTAAGTGTAATGTGTAGTCACTGTAGTGACAGTCACTCAATAATATTAATTAACGTTCGTTAGTGGATGCCATGCTGGTGGAATTTTTCAATCATCTCCTATGTTGAAATTTGGATTTTTTCTTATTTCTATAGCTTCGCGTAGTATACGTGGAAAAAAGCGACGTCCTTTTACGAAGCTTTTTTTTTAAACGTATGAAGTGGTTGGGTTTGTCTAAGGCATGTTCACACATTGCAGATTCTGTATTCCGTCTATGTTTACCGTCAGCTATATGTTATTTTATCCGCACGCCTATACTTCATTTGGTTTGCCCGATGTAGGAAAGGCCACAGTCATATTGCAGTCTATACACTCTTGCATCTTGAAGAGGTATGGTGCACTTGACAAGTAGTAATTATAGTTTAAAAAAACTAAAAAACCTTTTTACTCTGAATTGAATTATTCTCCTAATAACTTAAATTTTATTTTGGAGTAATGTTATATAGTTATGATTGATTGTTCGATCTTCTACTACGGTAATATTAACTCTTTGTAATTAATAATTATTTTCTACTTTTTAGTTCGGTTAGCTATAAAAGCGTGATTTTTTAAAATATAATTTATTTTTAATTTTTTTAGTTCGATGTTTCAATTAATTATTTGCGGACATGCGACACACGATAGCTCTATCTTTCTTACTCCCTTACAGAGGATCCACGTAATAATTTATTAATCCTGGTGGTCCTTATAAGGATGTTGAGAAACTGATATTAAATTATTTCATTGTCATCGGTCCTTAATACGTGTGCAAAGTTTCAAATTAATCAAACTTATGGAAATTGGTGAAAACTATGCTCAAAGATTCCATTACATACATACATAGATACAACCCAAGCTAATAAAAGCGTGGTAAAAAAAAAATGGTTAATCTTCTTTGGCGGCTTGAAATAAGTTTTGCTGGAAGCTCGCTTCAAGATATTTCCAATCTTGTTAGTGACCCCCTTTAATAGTATAATAGTCCCCCTAGCCGATTTCGACTACGGTGGCCAGTCACAACGACTAACCGACTGCGTGGGACATATTATAGTGCACAAGTGTGTGCGTAAACACAGGTGCACTCTCTATTCCTTTCACTCTCATAGCCCGATGGGACAGCAATCTGACACGACCGGAGAGAGATCAGGCGCAGTACCACCTTCTTTACGTGCTTTTCCGAAGCACGGGCGTGTAACACCGCTGACTTCCAAACTCCGGGCTACCGTAAGAATTTCTGAACATAAAAACTCAGGTATATATTTTTGGCCCGACCCGGGAATCGAACCCGGGACCTGGACCTCTGGCGCAGCCGTCACTTTAAAGTGTGACCCTCCTACCGCTGTGCCACAGAGGCAGTCAAAAGAGAGTCCCTTTATGTAAGGTAGTTCGGCATCAGGTGGGCGTTCAACTGTCATGGGCCTGGCAATGGCACGGGGTCTGCAACGAACGTGGTACTGGAAGTTGGTTGTCTCGTAGTACCTTCCTTACATGCTGAAGTTCAGCAGCCAGGTGTTGGTCGTCACAGATAAAGAAACGTCGTTTTAAGGGTTTCGTAGCCGAATGGCAAAAAACGAAACCCTTATAGTTTCGTCTAGTCTGTCTGTCTGTCCGTCCGTATGTCACAGCCACTTTATTCTGTAACTATAAGCATCACACTGTTAAAATTATGTATCCTGTTGACCGCATCACGATTCTCATACAAAAAATAAATAATACTGAAATTTAGGGCTCCCATACATGAAACTGAAACCAAAAAAAATTTTTTTTACAAACCTATGCGTGTGTCTATGTATAGGTCTTTTCAAATTACATAGAGGTTCCTAAAACCATTTTCTTTTAAAGTCTAACCTTTCATAGCTGGACGCTTCCGAAGTGGTAAAATGGGCGTCCCCCCCATCGAACTTCTAAACTTAGCGAGTGTAAATTTGGAAAAGATATGTAATGTAGATCTTAACAAATTCTTTCAACTAAAATTGGTTTGGACGTGATCGAACAAGTAGTTTTTGCGATAGAGCACATTTTCGACAACCGATAAGTGGAAGTAAGTGGATTCCCTAATTCAGTTAAAATTGGCACGGAACCCTCAGTGCCCGAGTCCGACTCGCACTTAGCCGGTTTTTTTTTATAATCTCGCGAAAAGTACATCCTTAAAATAATGTTTCCTTCCCCTTTTAATAAGTAATATTATCAACCTACTCGGGCCTAAAACAGATAAAGAGCTAAACTGTTATTGCCCGAATAACTACTTCGCGGCTAATGCTGTCTTTTAATTTTTTTCAAGCGTAGCATTTATCATTATGATAATGGAGTCAAATATAATTCTGCAACAAAAGCAGTAAATTTAAAATTCTGCAGTATACTCCTGAAAAGCTTAATTCATTGTCTGTATTCTGATACCGTCGGAGTTTTGGTACGGACCATTTTATTTTTAGTGTATTTACTCAATGTCATGAACGCTTCATGGCCGAAAATCGCTGAAAAATACCGCACAGAAAACAAAGAAAAACTTTTTTGTGTTAAAATACCGCGCTTCAGAATGTTTTGGCATGCGTAATGCTAACATTGACATCACACGCAATACATTATATAAATTTGTTACACACGGTCTCGCGTTGTTGTAAAGCGGGGTTTTTCATAAATCATTTGCGTTACGTTTTAGTGCTACCATAACCTCTAGTCTTTGCGATGTACCGACGTCACAGCAAGACGTTAAATTTTATTCCAGTTTCGGCGTCCCTCTGTTTTATTGTTTGCCGTCGGAAAGCGGGTACAGGGTAATGGCACTAACGCATTCGTCATGAAATCTATGTCAGCATTTTTAAAGGTTCACGAGTACCTACAAGATAAGAAAACGCAAAGGGACGACTCTTATGGGCCAATAAATAGTCCGCCCTTGAGAAGTACTTATAAAAGAAACAACAACAACAGCCACACTTTTTATTAGATGAATTACCAAGTTGTATGATAAATGACCAATTAAGGAGTTTTCAAAATTGATTAATGTAATGGATTGAATTAAGAATAATGTCGTAATTAAATGGGCTTAGTTTTTATTGTAATTCCAGGATATAAAAAATAAAAAGAATTTGGTCTGTACAAAATTCTGGTATACTTGTAATATATATATAAAGTAGTTGGCGATGTAACTCGACTGGTATAACGTCACGGGTTTACGATCATGCTAATAGGTATGCCGTCGTTCGTTTTAATATCTCCTACTAAAACAGTAATCGCATATAATTTTCCTTCGTATTTTCATTTGAACAGATTTTCTAGTTTGCTACATTGTATAGAAGTATAATCCTTGGTAATCACACACAGTTCATTTCTCATATTCAGGTAGAGTGATGAAATTGCAAGTATTGTTTACCGACTCATCATTGATGATGGATAGACTAGGATCAACCATTTTATGACAGGAATTAACTTAACAAAAAAGTTAAAACTGACTTCAAAACCAAAATGCACTGAAAAGTCTTAAATAAACTCATGACCCTTAAAGGAAAGGAAGCAATTTAAGGCAAATAAGTTCTTTTTGGATTCGGTGCTCTGGTAGTTAATGCTTGGTAGTCAAAACACCGATTCCGAAAAGAACTTGTTCCTGGTTGGCTACCTTTCTTTCAAGGGTCAAGAGTTTATTTAAGACGTTTTAGTGCATTTTGAGTTTAAAGTAGGTTTCTACTTGACTGACTGCTACTGAACTCCTAAGCGTTAAGGAGTTCCACCATCAGTTTAGCTCCACAAAATGTTGACTATCAGATGTAACAACACGTTATCATTAAGATTATAGTACGAAAATACTTAACGTGCCTTAAAAATTTGAGGCTTCCCCTCGATTACACCTAGATCCCATCATCAGATCCCAAATTGGCTACAATAGGACAGAATAGAAGGTATACCCTCTAAGGCAGGCGAAAAAAAAATCGGATCGGTTGATATATGACTGAGACATAAGGTAATATAGATACAAAAAAAACGGTCAAATTGATATCCTCCTCCTTTATTGAAGTCGGTTAAATTTACAAAAAAAAACTGTACCAATAGAAAACAATCGCAATGACATCAATTATTTTATAATTATTCTGGTAGCACTGATATTTACCTTGTTTGTAAGTCAGCTATCAAAATAAGCGATATTTTCGTTTGCAAGAACGAAGCTTAGCATACTGCTAGTTTGTTATGAAATTCAGTTAAATATCTCTACAATATCAATATCTCTAACCTACGGCGCGATCGTTATTGGATGGGGGAACATTTCAACCATATAAGAAACGTACATCACGAGCATCTTCGTGCTTCGGAAGGCACGTTAAGCCGTTGGTCCTGGCTAATATCGGTTGATATTTGTCGTTAAGCCTAGTCAGAGGCCTTATGGGCGGTTTAATAACATCTAACAGCAGGATTCATAGTTGAGGTAAGACCTTTGCTCAGCAGTGGGACGTTGCAGGCTAACTTTACTTTTATTTTAATCTCTACAAGTTAATTAAAAATATTGACTTGACTAAGAGTGGATTTTACCAAACATTGGCTTACACTCTCGTTCCTATACGAAGAATAATTTTATTCCTCGATTTAATTCTCGAGTAATTCAACGTCGTTTTGCAACGTAAATTGTGCTTGGAATAACTGAAATCGCTTTACAAAAGGAATGATTGAACTATATTATTATTCCGCAAATAAATGTTACACTAATGCAGTATGGTGTTAAAGTAAAAATCCTGTCAAGTTAATATTGTCGTATTATAGCTTAGGAAAGTATAAAGTTTTAACAACTTTAGTAAGTAGTTTTAACTAAAGTTTAGAAATTCTGACATAATGACATAAATCATATGACAAGCGAAATTCATTACCACAGATGAATTAAATATTACATGATACTTAGAATAGCCCTTTTTCTACGCAATATGGCAGTTATAGCTGCCATAGCTGCTGTATTACTGATGGTATAATTGCCAATTGATTTACTCTTGGATAAGTAGCGATTTGTTCTCAGGTTAACATTAATTTTCGTTTGGCTGAATCCGCCCTTAGCCGAATGAAAATGAAGTAGATATTAATCACAACCGCACCTTACGATAGATGTTAATTGGTAGATACAGTAAATAGAACCTACTTTATATTATCCTGAGATCCTTAAGGCATATGAGGTGCGTCGGTACTCTTAACATCAATGACGTAATTACTCACTTATCCGAAAGCTGCCCGTCTTTGTTTGTCCGTCAACGAGAGATAGGCGACAAGACGCCTGGCGTCTCATAGGCTGTGTTTACTGAGTGACGCTTAAACGTATCTTATGGTTAAGTTTTTTCTTTAACTAAACTATTTGATTGAACCGAGTAAAAGTTCATGTACAGTCAATATTTGGCGTATTGTAGAAAATTACTCTTGTTTTGGTTTTGATAACATATTGGGAGGATGTAAAATACAAACGCGTAGCTAACCTCACTTAATCGTGGTATTTTTAGACCACTTAGGAAGCAGCTTTTCTCATTCTATTTTATTAATACGCAAGCATAGTGGAAACTGAAGTGAATCAGATTTTCTTTTTTTGTTTTGTTTTCATTTACAATTATAAATCAGAACGAAGAATTTATATCTTTCGAAAGAGTGAGCTACTTGTTGCAGCAAGATAAATGACAACGGTCGAGACGGCTCCATCTTTCACAAAACAACAACTTAATTATGCCTTACAGCCAAGACATATTGACTTCGAAATACGGTGTAGATATACATACCAAGATCGCATGGTTTGTTTATAAAAGACGACAATTAATAAAGTCGCAAAAAATCATGATTTGACACAACTCAACCTTTGGGTTGGCTCAACACTTTAACTGACTAATATGAGAAGGTCATTAAACTTATTTTCATCCCAAAACAAAAATTGCGATTATTACACAGCGTAATATTCACTTATTTGGTTTAATGGCTCATAATACACTTCTTAAAACGATTATGGCCGCATGCCAAACCATACGAGACAATGATATAATATCAATGCAGACAACTAGCTGAAAAGTATAATATTGTTACGAAATATAATTGTTTTTAGTCTCTTGTATAATAAACATAAACAGCATGTATGAGTAACGCCAAAAATATTCCTGTATAGCTTTGCACGTCTTTGTTTTGTTTTCCACTACATAATTTTTGAGTTAGCATTATTTTGTCGATTTGCGAAAAACGTAACCATTATTCATAACGTAATATGGTGCTTTTTACCCGACTACGCAAGAAGGAGGGTTAAGTTTTTCGACCGTATGTATCTAAGTATGGTTGTATGTATGTATGTTCATTTCTTTGGCACGCCTGTCAGCCCAAACGGCTGAAAGCATTTTGACATTTGAGGGGTCATTAAATTTGTATCTAATAATATAAGGAGTGGCATAGGCTATATATTTTTTGAAAATGGTGACCAATAATGAAAAAAAGTGGTGAGGATGGATGTATTTTTTCTTATCATAGTAATATCGAATGAAATCTAGCAGCAAGGACATTAAAAAAGTATATAATTATATTAGATATTATATTTATATGATACTGTAACACACATTGTTAAAAAGCTCGCTGACATACATAGATCGTCTCGCGCGACGGGTAATTTGTCACATAAGAGTGTTATCTACTAAAATAATAAACTCAAAGCCTAACTTGCGTTACATTTTAAAACTTTGAAGCACACTTAGCTCAGGTTTGACTTTAAAAAAAAAACTAAAACGTCTTAAAAATCATTATTAATAAAAACTAAAAACACGACTGCTTACAAAATACTGAGAAGGAAAAAATAAGGCAAAGGGTTTGGACTCCTTCCTATGTGCATGTTTTTGGTTTTATTATTAATCTTTTAAAAAAAGTAGGTAGTAACATATTAACATGAAATACTGTATAAAATTACTAAATACGAAAATTATTCAAATTATTAAACAAAATACTTTGAAGGTGCAGCAGGCGGCGACAAACAATACTTGTAGATCTATTAAAACTACGGTGTTCACCTTAACTAATCTAAACAAAGTTACGAATTCAAATATTCCGTGCCAGTAAATTTCCAATACATGATATTTTAAACGTCCATGCTTGAACAACTACTGCTATAGTTATTTCATAAAAAAATACATTATTTATTTAAATTATTCATTCGTCTTCACTTATTTGAACATTGTTAAACTGGCCCTAGCACAGTTAAATAAGATAAGCCTATACGGTGAACATCGTTTATTGATTCTGTGTGCTTCCATGACTAATCTGTCACAATACTGCATTAAGATTATGAAATCAGTAGCTGTTTTCCGATGTATAGTGCGATATTGCACTACCACGTTGTTGTCAGATTACATTATCAGCTGACTCAATCAACTATTTAAGTAATATCTGATGATATGATATGACAAACTGGCGTTGCTATGATTTCATCCAATACATTAGAATGTTTTTCCCTATTTGTAAAAAATAATAATAAAACCAACTTAACACAATTCGTTCTCTCGCCAATAGTTCGAGAGTGAATGGCTGCTTACACCCGAGTTAGATAAATTAATTTTCATTTCGACTGTGAAAAAAGAAAAATACTACCTACATGCTCACTTATTAAAGCATTTATATTTACAGTAATCAATGGAATTCAAAATCAAAGTTTTGCGAGAAAATTGTGTTCCTTGTATGGTGAAAGATCTTGTTAGACGCACCGAATGTGCCACAGATAAGAACAACTTGCTACAAGATAGTTACTCAATGAGGACAAACATACATTTTAATGGCATTTTGATTTAGTTGTTGTTTGACTTCATTGTAAGATAAATTTCATGTTTGATTCAAAACCTCTCATTTCTGGTGTAGTTAAAATCTTGGACTTTTAGCTTTTTAAGTTTTTACTCTGTCTTTTGAAAAGCAAAGACAAGTTACTGAACTTCAATGGAGATTTTTTAAGTTGCCATTATGCTTAGGTGTCAAATCAATGTACAAATGACTCGAATTAGTTTTTGATGGTGTGGATACACCACCCAGTAACACGTGCACACCCGGCGGCCATGCCGTACATGCTGCTCATGCTGCAGCGGCATTTTTCATACTAGTATCTGTCAGTTCTCGACGTATACTGCCAGCAAAGCCACCGACCGGTGTGGATACGCCATGAAACCATTATAAAGCAAGCAAAACTTCACGGTATTTCGATAGTTATATCGACTCTCGCGTGTTTTTTTGTTGCGATCGAAGGTGCGTTCTATTAAACGTCTGCAACACGTGTCACGACCGGCACATTTTGGCATTTAACTTCGTCCGCGAGCGGCGCCGAAGTAGGCTTTCGCGGGCGTGGCGATCGTCGTGAACGGCCTGGGGAACGCACCCGAGAATATTTTTTTGAAGTATTGGTTTGGACAATAGTGCGTCCACACTTGGCATTATGGCGGGCAGCCGAATATTTGAATTGTAGATTTTTTGCAATAGCAAAAAATTTGACACATTGTATGGTTTTAGTTAATCATATCTACGCTTTATTGTAATTTAAACGCATGTAAACACTACGATCATTTAACGTATAGTTAAGTTAAGATGTAATTTAGAGAAAGCGTTGTTCGAAATTAAAGAAATAAATATTGAAGAGCTATTCAGCATAAGTGATCCTAACACACTTACAAATTGGTTATTCTACAAACTGCAATCTCTTTTATCATCAAATACTACTTCCAATACCATACCTCAAAAATGCAGTCTATTAAAACCATGGATGACCACTGGACTTCTGCGTTGTATTAGAAATCGAAACGATATGCAGAAAAAGCTGTAACTTGATCCTCTTAATGAGATACTAAAAACTACATACAAGCGCTACCGCAATTTCTGCAATCTTATTCTCAAAAAACAAAAACGCACTTTCGATCGGAATCAACTCCAAAAAGCACACAAAATCCTAAAAAAACTTGGCAGATAATCAATTACTTAACACAGAGAAAACAAAAGTGCTCCTTGAGCATAGGATTATTGGAGACAGAGTCAACACCTCAGGAAGCAGTGGATAAGGTCAACAATTATTTCTATTTGGTTGGAAAATTACTAGCGGACGCCATTAATCCATCAATATCGCATAACCTACCAAAAAATACAGATAACTTAGAAACTCCTTTAGAGTCATCATTTGTTCTTTTTGATACAGATCAAGAGGAAGTCAGCTCTTTGCTTATGGCCTTAAAATCCGACAGTGCTCCAGGGTGAGATAAAATACCAATAAGTTTTCTAAAAGCAGCCCATGAGCAAATAGTTCCCATAATAACGTATATGTTAACCTTTGTTTTGACCAGGGTACCTTTCCCCTTGCTTTCAAAGAAGCTATCGTTACGCCAGTGCACAAGGGTGGAGATGAAACTTCAGTGTCAAATTACAGACCTATTTCAGTGTTAACTTCTATTTCAATAATATTAGAAAAATTAATAAATAAAAGATTAATTAGCTTCTTAAATAAGTGCAACGTCTTGTCCTCTACCCAATACGGCTTCAGACAGGGATTGAGTGCTGAGGATGCTATTCTCGGACTCACTGATCGTATCACACGTACAGTAGATAGTGGGGATAGATGCTTAGCTGTCTTCCTGGACCTCAAAAAAGCATTCGACACTGTCTCTGTCGCATTAATGCTACATAAACTAGAAAACATCGGTGTCAGGGGCACTCCACTTTCTTTGTTTAGAGATTATTTGTCTTTCCGTAAGCAACGCGTCAAAATTACTGAATATATTAGTTCTGAAGCAACTTTATCATACGGAGTACCTCAGGGCAGTGTCTTGGGTCCAACATTGTTTTTAATTTATATAAACTCACTTTGCAACATGAAATTAGAAGGGGGACATGTTTTCTGTTATGCAGACGATACCGCTCTTGTTTTCTCGGGTAAAACTTGGGTCGCCGTAAAAACCCTAGCTGAAGCAGGCCTAGCAAAAGTTGCTTCATGGTTGGATAGTTATCTTTTAAAACTTAATACTCTTCAAACTAATTACATTTGTTTCTCAATATATGACCGAAACCAACCTTCATTAAATTTTCAAATCAAAATCCATAAATGTACGAAGATTCTTAGTACCACTTGCTCTTGTCCTAATATTCAAAAAGTTAAAAACATAAAATACCTAGGTATAATGCTCGACCAAAGGCTGTCTTGGCACGCGCAGGTAGAAGCAATAATGAGTAGAATGCGAAAATTGATCTGGGTTTTTAAACTACTACGACACGTTGCTACTAAGCATCTCTTAAATCAAGTTTATTTATCTTTGGCTCAATCAGTTCTTTCTTATTGTCTACCCGTATGGGGTGGAGCCACAAAAATAAATTTTTTGGACTTGGAGAGAGCCCAACGCTATTTGCTAACAGTGATGTTTTTTAAGCCGTATCGATTTCCCACAAGCGACATCTATTCTCTTTGCGGACACTTGAGCGTGAGAAAACTATATCTTTTACTAACTGTCCTTCGTAAACACAAGACACTCTATTTCACCCAAGACAAAACAGTACGTAGAAGGAAATAAAATTAGGCAAACAATTTTTTTAAGAGTCGGTGCTGTGATAGTTGATGCTTGATGGTCAAAGTGATGGCACCAACTCCAAAAAGAAATTGTTTGCCTAAAACGGATTCCTTTCCTTTCAATGGTAAAGAGTTTATTTATGACTTTTTAGTGCATTTTGGTTTTGAAGACTGTTGAGGTTGAGGTAACTTTTTTTTAAAGTTTATTTTATTTCTTCATTTTTAGTGATTATATAAGAGGGGGGGGGGGGGGGGGGAGTTGCACCTTATGATTCTATTTTTTAAGAAGCTACAAATTACCTATCATAAGTTCCGTCATTATAATTACTGAACTCCTAAGCGGTAAGGAGTTCCACCATCAGCTCAGCCCCACAAGATGTTGACTATCAGACGTAACAATACGTCAACATTAAGATTCTAGTAAAGAAACACTACGCGTGCCTTTAAAATTTGAGGGTTTCCCTCGATTACACCAAGATCTCATCATCAGATCCCAAAATAGAAAAAATGGGACCAACTAGAAGGTACACCCTCTAAGTAGGTAAAAAAACTTTTCGATTCGGTCGACAAACGATTGAGATATGAGGTAACATACATACAAAAAAAAATAAAAAAAAAACATACAGTCGAATTGATAACCTCCTCCTTTTTTGAAGTTGGTTAAAAAGACGTTTTGCCCTTTGTGCCGGCCAGGACTACTTTTGCTAAAAGACAGTTTGCATGGCAGTCATCTCATCTGTACAACGCCATTAATAATGAGCTGACGATTTATCCAATGACACAATTCAATTGTAAAAGGACACTAACCAATTGGCTTGCGGACAAAAGTTATGATGATGTAGAAAGATTAGTGCAAACCAACAACATGTAGGTATTCGTCAACCAACACACACATACACACGCAAACACACACACACACACACACACTTGATTTGTCTAGTTTGTTTATTTGTTTGCTTTCCTATAGTTTAAAAATTATAAATGTATACTATGGACAAAGAGAGAGCGGTTACTCCTATCACAAGCATAACCTGCTTAACGGGAGTTTCCTATGCCAAACATGTATGTGCCATTTATAATTATATTTAAATAAATTATTGAAATTTTCTTAGTGAGTAATATGATGGTGATGTAACTAAACTATCAGAGAGAAATGTTTTCTATACAAAGAGCGGACCTTTAGAATTGGCGTCTCTCTTCATTCTTTTTCTTTT
The DNA here is from genome assembly GCA_963924145.1 of Pyrausta purpuralis. Classification (NCBI taxonomy): domain Eukaryota; kingdom Metazoa; phylum Arthropoda; class Insecta; order Lepidoptera; family Crambidae; genus Pyrausta; species Pyrausta purpuralis. The sequence continues at coordinate 15,263,796 of OZ001644.1, forward strand.
TGGACCATTGTATAAAAAGTCTAGATCATTTCCATTAAAAAGACTTAAGAAAATTGCTCTTTTGCAAACTTACATCAACCTCTATGCTTTAAAAAGTCGTGTTTGAATTTAAGTTGTCCTAAACATTCAAAGTTTTCCATTACCTACGCACAGTTATTAAACTGAATATTCGAACCGTTATGGCAGTAGCGAGTAAAGTAAGTGCTAGTAAAATAAGGGATCAGTTTCATTACCCTGGACTATCGTGTTCACCCAGACTTAACAAGCCTGTAAACTTATATTACCTCTGGTTTTACCGTCAAGCGATTAAAAAATTGAATGAGCGTGCAGTAGACGAACGTTTATTTAAGGTAATGAATTGGAAAGTTTTTAATACATTAATTTCAGTGCTTTAATTGAATGTTAAACTATTCATGCATCATTATTTAGAACCGAGATTAAGGCCTGTTTTTTTTAACGTTAGATTAGAATTTTCGTCGAAAAAAAAAGCGCCTAATTTGAAAACGTCACTTATTTGTCAGCAATTATTGACGTAAATGTCATTTCCAAATCGGTCGTTTTGTACTTATTCAGTCGGATAAGACTTTTTTGACGTTGGTAAGATCGGCGCTTAGTGGCTTCCATTTTGACTAAGCCTGATATTAGACTATCATTTATTTATCATATATGATTAATAATATCTGTCAAATCGTAATAAAATAACATATTTAATGATGATGCTCCTCATTCTTCCATATTGCACCGAAGGTCATACAAACGTCATTTTAAATCAAAATGGACACCGCTTTAGCCGCTTGCTATGAGTGCCGTTTTAATAATTACTTTAAAAATGGAAAAACTGGTAAGACACAAATGAAAACCACAAAAATACATTTGTATTAGATCATGAACCACAAGGCCGTCAGAGAGAGGGTTCATAACACCTAAATTGAAGAACATAGATTGGAAGATATTTTATATTTCCCTAATTTAAGATACCTAGTACTGTACTGTTGCAAGGGCTCTAAGCGAAACTAATCCTAACACGAGCATTTCTAAAATTGCTTAATAGAGTGGTTAAGTTTATAAATATGTAATGGAAATGTTTTAGCAAATAAAATAATTTTTATTTAAGACAGACAAATACAATGTACCAATTGGATTCCAATCAAATATTCCACATCTGATCATAGACAATATGAATCATTACGTTGTAACAGCGTCATTGGTCAATGGTTTTTTATACAAATATGAATTCTACGTCTATGATCACAATATTTAAATATTAATCTAATATAACCCTAAATAAATACTACTTATTGAGTAAAAGTTAGAAACAGCATACTAAATTGTTTGGCTGGCTTTTTGATAAAACTCGAATGTCAAGTGAACTTCTCGTTTGTTGAGATTGTGTGTTTAGGTCTGTCGTCCTCTAGTGTTTGCACAGAAATGACGGAGCATTTAAAAGTCATTTAGTAGTAGATAGAGCGCTCGATGATACAATAAAATACTAGTAGGTAAGGTTGGTAACCATTTAAAGAAATATTATCACAGTAGTTTACTTCATTCAGCATTATTACTAACCAACTTACCAAGCTGTGGACACATGTTTTGGAATAGCATCCAGTTTAAACTTGTAACTAAGTTTAAAGTGTATTCATAATAATTTTGTTTTATTTTGTGTAACTTAGGTCAGATTTTTCAAATGTCTTTTGAAAAAATTAAAATATGCCATATTTGAAAAGTCACTTAATTGTCACCAATCATTCATGAAATTGTTATAATAAAATTGGTCGATTTATACTTATTCAGGCCTGATATTTTCAACGTCAGAAAAGGAATATTCGTCGAATAAAATATATTATGCCTAATTTGAAAAAGTCACCTATTTGTGAGTAATCATTTATGTAAATTTATTTTTTAAATCGGTCGTTTAATACTTATTCAGTCGGATAAGTATTATCTGACGATAGGAAAATCGTCCATTAATAAATAAATAATTTAAAAATAAATTTCTATCGTCCCTTCTTTGCTAGGTGTGAATACAGGATCCCCCTCTTTTCATACCTAGCAAGTACCAGCTACTAGCAAAGCAGCCACTGCTCGGGATAATCTAATACATGCACAAAAAACAACCACTGTCTGCTGGATACCTTCGATCACAAAATACCACTGTTTCTATAGCGTATAAAAGATATTGTCACTAAAACTTCACTGGACTGAAAATACTTTTATTAATGTATTTATTTACATGTAATTTTAAATTCATTTTTGGTAAACAGGAGTATCATAATACCATAAAGTTGTAATTGATTCTTACATTGATAACTAAAGATACCTACCTACCTGCCTACGGCATAAAGATCGTGTCGTGAAAACATTCTCCTTATTGTAATTATCCAAGATAGTACGGAAAAAATATTATTTAATTATACAGGAATGTATATATATTTTTTACTTATTTGGGTTTTAAAACGATGTAAATTCTTTTTTTCATTTTCATTTTTCATTTTCATTTTCAAATAGTAAATTATTTAATAAGACTACATGTATATCTTAGGTGTCCTTTATAAACGACAGTAGTATAAACTGGGTTCTTTTAATGGACAATAGGTAACTGTATTGTTTTCCAAATACCAAAAAATAAAAAATGATTTTTGATCTTTTGACATTGACATTTTGATCAAAAGGAGGCTCGTGTCCAGTATACACATAAAGTCCAATATCAAAGAGCTTTCTATGACCCCCTTACACAGCTTGTAAAGCTTGACATTTTGGGACTGCATCGCGCTGAAAGTCGCAGTGTGTAAAATTGATTGGGTCTATGATTTAAGATTATTATGAAAGATAATAAAGTCTTGTTTTTAACCGACTTAAAAAAATGAGGTCATTCAAGGGTCAGTTTAAACTTTAATTTCCTGAGTTCAGCTCAAAGTTTTATAGAACGAAGTAATTAACAAAATAGTTTCTGCAGTTTTTTGTACTGAAGTCAAGATTCAAAATATTAAAAAAGTTGTCCTTGCATAGTGCAGTTGTTGAAAACTTGATACTAATTATTAATGATTATGCTTTGTTAATATTTTTTGTATATAAATATGTTCTATCGCGGTCACTGCGGCCTAACTATCAAAATCGCTTTCACATCGTGTCGATTTTTGTTCGGTGTGATTCCCGTTTTACCTACGTTGTTACAATCATGGTATCTCACGCCAAATCAGCTTTACTGACAATTTCGCATGATATTTGTAATACTAATATTATAAAATAACAAATATTATTATCTTCAATATTAATACTTATGTTATATATTTATATAATATTATTATATTGATAATATTCGTTTACACTAAGTCGGAATTGAGCTGCCTTGCAATTGAACGGCTAAAGTTGGATCGCAATACGATCCCTGAACGTAAAGTAAGTAGCTAATGCACTTGTATTATGGAAATCAGAAACAACGGTGGTACCACAACACCCAGACCCGAGACAATGTAGAAAGTTCTGCAATGTAGAAAGCACACACAACACAAGAACGGGCATCTTTAAATGAAAGGTGACAACAATTTTAGCTTTTAAGGTAGTAAGACGAGAGACATCGACCGTTCCTAGCATTTGAACGAAACAATAAACTTTCTATCACAACTAACGTTTTTTTTTGTTGGTAACTTATATTTCGTTGGAATGTTAATGCTACTCGTATTTCTTGCTACTCTAATTAGGTTTTCAACGCTCACCAGAATTAAAAAAAAAACAAGCTATTAAACACACATTCTGTCCAGCACGAATCTTTATAAATTGGCTGCAATATAAACAACATGGGTAATGTTGACAACGAAACTGACCTGTTGGTAGACAGCTCTGCAACAACTGATAAACATTCAACGTCTTGCGGCATGTACCACTGTTGTTATGTTAGGACAAGACAGTATCATTTTCGGTGGCAATATCACTGAGCACGTGAGCTGTGTTGCTCTGGGCGATTCGGTATCGCGGCAGACGAGAACGCCCGGGACGCGTTGTCTGGGCGGGCGGTCGCGGCCGACTGGGCGGCGTAGCAGGAACGAAATCGGACTGGCTAAGAATGCAGCTTGTTGCCGGGTAACATCCGACCGGCACGTAAGTATAACCAAGATTAATCTTTTATAAAATTTCTAGTGTTTATTGAAATATCTGCTTAGAAGATAATAATCGATTGTAGCTTTAAGATCGACTCAATAGTACCTGTCAGTAAACAAATTTATTACTTGATTTATCTCTTGCTTAGCTATAATTTAGTAAGCCAATTGTGTCGATAATTTGGCTGGCAATTCCCTGAGATGGGAATCGAGGGTCTCATCTCAGGGAGTCAGCCCTTCGAGCAGTGGCGGAGTTAGCTGAAAACGCCAAACGTCACAAGTACGCATAGCGCAGTCACATTGGCATTTAGGTTGCGTTGCGTCTGCGATTACTCGTAAAAGCTGATCGACATGCCACACGGTCCGTTGTGTCGCCGTAACGCATGCTCTGAATCGCTCGTGTGGAAACAGCGCTCTCACTTTCAAGCGATTATGACTATGTTTTCACTGAATCTGAATATTGACAACTGTATTGATACTAACGCGTTTTATAAAAAAAAGTGTCTAAAATACTGACCAAATAGATTAAAATAACGTATTCATCTTCTATTTAGGAGAGTTAAAAACTTTTGGTGCATGATGTAGACTGTAGGTTTACGTGTAAGCTTGACATCATGACTACTCGTTTTTTAAAAATCCTGAGACAAACATACAAATATACTACATTTATCTATTTTACACATTGAAAAACTTTGCACACGTGCTGGGAAGCCTAAATAAATCTTTACATTAAAATTATATCGAAATCTGAGGATATCACATACAAACAGATCGAATTGATTACCTCTTTTTTTAAGATTTTTTTTACTATTTTTTTTTGACTTTGTTAACCGCTTTACGATTCTTATACAAAAAATAAAAAATAATGATGTTTAAGGGGGGGGGGGGGGGGGTTGGGTTAAAGGTTCATGTATGGGAATAATACATGAAACTAAAAAAGAAAAAATAATTCTAGTCAAACCTATGCGTGTGGGTCTATAGATAGGTCTTTTAAAATAACGTAGAGGTTCCTAAAACCATTTTCTTTTAAAGTTTAACGTTTTAAAGAGGTATTTTTGAAATATAGTACATTTTCAACAACCGCAACCATAACTTTGATCTTCGTACCAAACACTATGAAAAACAAAGTTATACTTGCTGTCAACAAAATATTGTGGTATTTTATTAAGTGGATTCCCTAATTCAGTTAAAGTTGGCACGGAACCCTAAGTGCGCGAGTCCGACTCGCACTTGGCCGTTTTTTGTTAAAGCGTCGAACTGAATAAATATTGTGTAAATCGGCGACATAAGCAGCTTCGACGAAAATGTTTATGCAACCTTATGGAGATAAAAAAAAACAATTGTCATGGTCAAAGCGTGTCCAACGTGATTTGATCTAGAATAACGTACCTACATTTATTTAATCATCACCAAAAGTTGATCGTGAAGGTAGACAAAAGATTCATGGACAATAATGTACCTGCCGAGAATAATACAGATCCTGAACCAATTAACGATGACCGACAGTCAAATTTGTAAGTTAACACAGGCTTTTATTCAATGTGTCCTATTGTAAAATAAATAGTAGGTAACGGTAGCTAGGTATAACCATTAAACTTTGTTTAAAATCGTTTTTACGTGGACCTATATAATATATTTATGTTTGGTATGGATGGCAAAAATAATAATAATCCCCCTAGCCGATTTCGACTACGGTGGCCAGTAACAACGACTAACCGACTTAGCGGGACATATTATAGTTCAAACGTGTGTGCGCCAATACAGGTGTACTCTCTATTCCTTTCACTCTCATAGCCCGATGGGACAGCAGTCTGACACAATCGGAAAGAGTTTAGGTGAAGACCCAACGGCTTTAACTGCTTTTCCGAGGCACCGCCAACTTTTAAACTCCAGGCTACCCTAAGAATTTCTGAGCAGATAAACTCAGCTATTTTTGGCCCGACCCGGGTTCGAACCCGGGACGGCTTCCGCAGAAGTCGTTTTAAAGTGCGACCCACTTACCGCTGCTCCACCGAGGCAGCCACGGATGACAATACATAATAACAACCATGGAGCTGGGGGCAGATTCTCGCGTCAATTAAACTTTTTCAGTTTGGTAATTCGTAAACAATTTTCACAATTTGCAAAAACTGTATTTCCCTGTTTAATGCAGGTAAAACGGCTCTGTATACTTGTATTGTTTAACATGTATTCCCTAATTGTCCAAAATAGTAATAACACATTATTGAAAACACAAGTTTAATTAAACGTGCACAATTAAATTGTTACAACACTATTGCACTACGCTTGCAACATAAAAAAATAAAAAGTGCGATTAGAGCTGACATTCTGGTCTATGTAATAAAAATTCAGATTAAGAAATCAGAGTTGAAGTTTTCGCGTATTCTAAGGTCACCTTTTTATTCGTCAGACTCTAAAAAATAGTTAACGAACACAGCAAAAATCTAAAACTAATTAAATGATGGTTATTGGAATCATGACCAAGAACTTATTGAACGCTCACGTAATAACCTTTTATCTCATTTCAGGGAAGATGCTGCGGTTTTGACGTGGGGGCAAAAATTTAAAATTATTACATTCACTTATTGGAGGGGAATAGTGTGTTTCGTTACACCAATTATTTTGATAGCAATCCTTGCTCCATTTCCACCTGAGGCGAGTATATTTTCTGCTATTTTTATGTGTCAAAGTTTTCACTTGGGTAGCGCTTGCGACGCCTGGGTCCAAAAACTCCGCGACAGAACATATCGCTTGGCATGACTCTGTGCTAATCGTCAATTAACGTCTAGAGCGTCAGGGCAACGAAGGAGTGGGGGCTACGCTATATTAGATACCAATAGGCCCGGAATTAGAGATGAATCAAGATTTTTGAATAAAAATATACGAACACACATATACGCATGAAACGTGGAATACGTGTTTGGAAGATAAATTAGAACATCACTATCAAATATTGTCCAATCCTAAAAATATCAAAAACATAGTAATCGAATTTAATACCCTCTTTTTTTGAAGTCAACATATCCCTTTTTTGAATTATGAAACAACATTTATACATTGTTCTAGTTTAGACAGAATTAGGAATGGAATGAAAGGGTATTGTATCCATCAACGTCGGCGGTTATAAGGATATTTTGTCCCTTGTGGGCCCGGGGCGGCTGTCACGACTGCCCTGCCTTTATTGCGGTCAAGAATTAGCCCTTAGTCTAGGGTCCCCTATAAACACCGTTGTGGTCTCCTATTGCGACGGTATTTAAATGTTATAGTGCCGCATCTCTGGTAATTTCAAACCATAACATGACTGCTAAAGCCGATAAGTCGACTGTCAACGTCACTGTTGAATTGATAATCAGAACCACGCCGCATCAGAACTACGGCTTGGTTTCTTCTGTTGCCATTAAGCTCACCGATCATGGAAGAGTCAATCAATGCCTCTGATTTATAATTAGATACAGCTAAATGACATTTGTTGGAATGCCATTATTTCATAATTTAAAAACAGTGTTTTCCATAAATAATCTAATAATTGAATTTTGTTTAATCGGTGATTTTCGTTGATTAAAGAATATTTAAATAGTTGTAATTTGAATTTGAGCTGCGCGAAAAACTGATGGCCAAAGAAGCAGCGTATAACGTCCAACGGCAGAACTTTTTTATGTTAATACATTTTGTTTGTAATCGCTATTAAAATACTATTGCACTACACTTGCAAGCAAATGTTATTCTGGTCTATTCTAATAATAATCAAAATGCCTATATTTATTTCATTATTAACTGGCATAAGAAAGAAGGTTATAAGTTTGGCATGTACAAATGTATGTGGTATTGTTGGTATTTGGTCATATTTAAGTGTTAATCTATTAATACTTCCAAGCACGTTTGCAAAATTTTAAATACAAATTATGGAATAACATATGGAATAACAAGCAGAATCAATTGAACCACGTTTAGTATGGGTCACATTCTTCAAAAAATCTTCATTAAAATGTTGTCCTGTGTATTTATTAATAAGACAGACCATCGCGAGCGCAAACTCGCTAAAATACGTAAACTATCGCTTCTTAGTTTTTTTTTATGAGCGTAGATAGTAATAACAATAATGTCAGCGCCGCAGAGCGGCCCGGCGAATCCTACCGACTCCTCTCTCGACAGATCGTCGTCCGTAGAGCAAGAAGTGCCATTAAAACTAGAAAACAACAAAACTTGAGTTATATTTATTAATTTTTTGTCTTTCAGAATTAGTTTAATTTAATTTAAAATCATCTGGAATGTCTGAGGTTTTGCGCATCAAACATTACACATTGTATATTTGAATGTTTGCATGTATGTCCACGGAATTCTCGAAAACGAGAACTGATAGCGATATGCTTCTTTTTCAATGCAATCAGATATATTCCAACTTATGCTACTGTGCAAGTTTCATCATAATCAGTTCACCGCTCAAGCGCCCCGGTTCGCCCACCCCGCACACCTTAGATGGGCCAGTTGATTCGAAAGTAATGGCGCGTCGTATATGTTTACAAAGAGACATTATCATGGCTTTGTGACGCTACGTAAGGTTCCAAAGTGGTGTCAATTTTAAAAGTAGATCAATGGAAGCCAACGTTAGTCTAAGTGCAATTGCAGTTCAATGTTACTTTTAATAACAAACGAACGAAAATAACGGCAGCTTATAAAAATACATGTTTTTATAGAAATTGAATACCATGTATTCAGAATTGTGTAGCAATTAGGCGTATTGAAGTTTAATATGGTCTGAACATCGTAAAAATATAACTATGGAGTCTTAAACAGTATTGCATACGAAATCAAGTAGTTTCATAAAGTAATTACGTTTGTGTATCCCCAGTACCCATAAGCGTTTTACGGATTTTGTTACTTGTGAGTGGTTGATGGTGGTGAGAGTGGTTTAGTCATATATTTTTTTTCAGAAATACCAATGGGTCGCTTACACCCTGTGCCTAATGGCAGTGTATTGGGTGACAGAGTGTATCCCATTGCCCGTAACATCGTTTTTACCCGTTTTTATATTTCCCTTGACAAGTGTCATGGACTCAGTTGATACATGCCGTTGCTACATCAATGTAAGTTGTTTTCTTTCTCAAACTATTTTATAAGTTATGGAAGTTGGCAGCCGCGAAAAGCAAATTTGTATTGGTGAGTTTATTTTGACTCGCACACTTTTATGCAAGTATTCTTGCTTTACATTCAAATACATTTACTAAATTTATTTGATAAGTTGACATTTTCGTTATTTGATCTCTACTTCATACTGGTACGTTTTTAAAACGCGCGACACGCAATTAACAGTATCGTTACCATGAGTTTCCGGCGATTAAACTCGCTAGGAACAACGTAAAATAGTCTATGGAAAATTGCACAGCGTCTCTAGCGGTCTCTTGCGGGAAAAAAATTTTTATACACTTTTTTACGTCGTTGCTAGTGAGTAAAACCGCCGTATATTAATGGTTAACAGATTTAATTTGTTCTCGTCGATGCTGTTGCGACTTTATCAATGCTAAAGTAGCGCAAGTGAGTAAAGTTTCGCGACTGCATCGCTGCCTAAAGTCGCAGTGTACAAAGGGTCTTAGATTTCCAGTGTTGAAAATAAGTCTTCTTGCGAATGATACGTTCCTATTAAACGGTTAAAGTAAAAAAAAACGTTGAAGTCCTCAATATATTGCCATCACATTGGCCATTTCAAGCATCATCCATCAGGGCACTGACTCCAAAATAAACTATTAGTGTTAAATGGAGTCCTTTGCTTCTAAAAGTCAAGAATTTAAGATATATATATAAGAAGTTGTTTTATTTTCCAAATAAATAAGGAGTTATAATTAAGGAGTTTAACCATCAGCTTAGGTCCTCAAAATGGTGACTGAAAGTGTCGAAAAACCATTCCTTTAAAATTTTTGGGTTATCTTCGATTTCACCAAGTTCCCGTCATCAAATCCCGACTTTGTAACAATGTTAACCTGGCCTGGCTGGCTCGCTGCAAATGACTGGTAACATTCGCAGCTTTCATACTATAGGGGCACAATTCAAAAAACGATTATTGGGAATTTGCATTTAAAGATTTTGGAGTCCCTGTATTTTCACAAAATCTGTCTTAATATGACTAATTTTGTGATGAATACAGGAGCTGTATAAATCCACAGACCAAAAACATACTGTTGATTGGAATAATTCATTCTTTTAGGATTCTATTTTAATGTTTCTTGGGAGCTTAATGCTCGCATGTGCAGTGGAGCAATCTGGTCTCCATAAGCGCCTCGCTCTTTGCGCCATCCGAGCTATTGGATATTCTCACTACAGGTAAAGGGAACATAATACTAAGTCAAAATCTATTTCGGTGGATAACTTGATATCCTTTTTCGCAGAAAATAAAAATATATGTTACTTTCACACAAACAAAGATAGTTGAATCGCACTGGATGCAGATCACTTGCAATCACTCGCTATACAGGGTTACCGGTTATTCGATACAAGCCTTTGAAGGGGTAAAAGTTGAGCACATTTGCAATAAATTTTGCCATATGTTTTTTTATTAAGAAAAATAGAACTCCAGCATAAGTTTTAGGTAGAATAGTTAATTATTCATCTTACTGTTATTTGGAAAAAGTGCAAACATGTTTTTTTTATTTTCTCTTTATTAAGGACAACAAACAATTACATTAATGGTATAACCTTAAATATTACTATGAAAATTACTTATAATGTAACCAACACAATTGTCCACAGATAGGTATAAAAATTAATATTAAAACATGTGACAGTTGGGCAAACAGAGCAATTAAGGTGTTGTGTTATTTAACAAAATTTTGTACATATTTATTTGTGAACTAGTCGCACTCGAGAACACAAAAAGCCTTACAGACAGCAACGTATACATTTTTCCTAAAGTTCGCAGGTGAGCTTGAGAAAGGATCGACATCACAGAGATATTTGTTATACAAACTCATTATTCTATATAAAGGACAACGCTCACCTGCGTGCGTCTTAGTAGTATTAAGTATAAGATCATAAACATCTACAGCCACAAAACGAGACATTTAATTATGAGACGAGTAATTTTGTAATTTAAGTTAAATAGATAATTTAAATTTAAATTACAAAATTACATTATAATTTTATAATAATAGCGCCAACAAAAACTTGAATATCTTAAAAACTATCTGCTAGGGTACATCATAAAAACTCTTGCAAATGAGCTTTACTTTTAACCCTCCGAGGGAATGTACGAATTACCGGTAACCCTGTATACATTTATAGAGGAGACCTTTGTTCAGCAGACATCCTTGCGCAACAAATTGCGTTCATTGAGCTGCTGCCTAATGTTTAATGAGTTTCTTATCTCAAGAAATAAATATAAATAGTAATAAATATTGGACACCAATCACATACATTGCTCTGATCCCAAAGTAAGTAACTAATGCATTTGTGTTATGGAAATCAGACACAACGGTGGTACCACAACACCAAGCCCGAGACAATATAGAAAATTTTGATTGCTACATTGACCCGACCGGGAATCGAATCCGGAATCTTAGAGCGGCGACGCCTTGATACCAGCGTGCTTAGCCACTACACCACGGAGGTCGTCGAAATACTTGAATATAGAAAGCTAATTTGACTTGGGTTTGTCAAATTAGCTTTCTATTTATTAAAAACCTAAATGAGAACAGTAGCTACAGGCTTATTAAATAGTAAAACTGCGAAATGTGTACAAAATTAAAAAACGAAATTTGTTTTTTCCGTAGGCTGCTGTTTGCTATGTGTTTCATCACTATGTTCATTTCAATGTGGATAACGAATACTGCTGCTACATCGATGATGGTGCCTATAAACTTTGCGGTGTTGAAAGTATTTGAAGATGTAAGTAGCACATTGAAGGCAGATTTTTATTTAATCTTATGGTTATAAGGTCGCAACGACGTTAAATAAAAAATATTTTATAAGCATTTCTAGATCGACATACTCAAAAATTATCAAAGTCTAACAATAACACATATATACACATTGAATTGATTACAATTTCATGTACAAACATAATCTTTTATGTGACACTTTAGAAATATAACTTACTTGATCTATGACAGTTAAAATATATTTTTTTAATGATATAAAATCTAGTAATATTGGGAATTGTATAAATTTCAATTCTTATTATCACATCCATAAAATCATTAGATCACTTGAATTAAATTATAGTTCTAGAGATAGTTTATAGCCCAACATCAAATTCATTATATCAAAACTCCCAGATTTCGGAAATAAAAGCCAATTTCCACCTTAAAAAAATATAAGATACTTAACCATAGTACAGTCCAAAAATTGCCATTTTTATGAGCAAACCATACAAACCATCACTTAAAAGATGTTAATTTTGTGCATAACTTGCGCTTAACGAATCATTTCTACATAAGCGTTTTTGCTTTCGATAGAGCTTGAAAATTGGTATCGAGCTTTATAAAAACTCGTTTTCATAAAAAAAACAAATTGCAGTGCACTTACCTTCATATTCTGTAGTACTTTTAACTTTCTTGATAAACATTGCATCAGCATAAAATAAAAATAAAAAAATAATTTATGTTTTTAGCAAAAACTTTTGACAATATTTGAAGAAGACATTAATGGCGATCGTGTTGCTTCTGATATCACGACTTGCTATTTTTGTGCGGCAACTTTTTCAGCTACTATTGGTAATAATAGCAATATTAATTTCTTTATTATAAAATGGTATCTGTAACTTGTTAAAACATTTTTTTCTAACAGGTGGAATTGGGACTCTTGTCGGCACTGCAACCAACCTAGTTTTCAAAGGACTATTTGAAAAGTATGTTTCCATTAAAACCTTAAAGCATTAAATATCTTCAAGTATTATGAGGAACTATTTACTCTATGGTTTTTAGGGTTCCGTAGCCGAATAGCAAAAAACGGAACCCTCATAGTTTTGCCAAGTCTGTCTGTCTGTCTGTCCTTCCGTATGTCACATAAAACTAAAAGCGAAAAAGTTTTTTTTTGTCAAACCTATACGTGTGGCGTGTCTATAAATAGGTCTTTTAAAATGACAAAGAGATTTCTAAAACCATTTCCTTTTAAATTCTAACGTTTGATAGATAGACACTTCCAAAGTGGTAAAATGGGCGTCCCCCCATCTAACTTCTAAATTAAGCGAGTGTAAATTTTGAAAATAATATATAATGATGATCTCAACAAATACTTTTAACAAAATTTGGTTCGGACAAGATCGAATTAGTAATTTTTGAGATATATCACATTTTCAAAAACCGCAAACATAACTTTGTTCTTCATACAATACTATGAAAAACAAAGTTATGTTTGCTGTCAATAAAATATTGTGGTATTTTGGGTTAGTTGAAGTAAGTGGATCACTAATTCAGTTAAAGTTGGCACGGAACCCTCAGTGGGCGAGTCCGATTCGCACTTAGCCGGGTTTTTTTTATATTTTCCCTTTTACAATCGAAATGTTTATACCACATTTATTTATTATTATATTATGTACCTTAATTCTTATATTACCCAACAATCATTAACTATTAAGCAGATAAAAGTAGTCGAGGCTTACTTAGCAATTATAAAACGTACTTATCCTTCATATTCTCTTTAATAATTAAATATTGAACCTCTGCGGAGCGCATTTTCAGCTTGTATTAGGCAACTTAAGCCATTCAATTTCCAGGCAGCTCAATTCCGACTCAGTGTAAATGAATATTATCAACATAATAATTATAATGCGAAGTCACAATACGAATTGCTAATTTGACCGTAAAGCTGAGCTGCTTACCTTTCAAAACTGCATAGCAATACGCAAACTGTTCATTATGATACGAATATTTTGTTTGTTCTGTTTTTAAAAAAAAAATTATTGCCTGTATTCTAAACTCGATTGACAACCACTCCCTTGATTTGACGCGAACTTTTTACTTTATTCCACAACCAAAATTTGTACAAAAGTCAGACTTAATGCCAAATTGCGTTTTCTACCAGTCATACCTTTGGACTAAGCAAAAATTATAGTGATTGGTGAATAGAAGGATTAAAGGATGATTAACGCTACAACGAGCCGGGGCTTGACCGTGCCGGAGCCGGGAAAAATATCCATAGTCATTCCAACGCTGTGCCCTGTCCGGGCCCGAGTGGAGCACGCTCAGGCTTGAATCACTTCATAAAAAAAATGTACACATTAATGTTTGACCGCGCCACGGCTGGCGCCCGGCCGGAGCCTGCCCCGGCGCCGGCACGGTGTAGCGTAAATCAGCCTTTAGGTAGAATCAGTTCTAACACGAAGTCAGCAATATTTTTATTTTCAGGGCATACCCAGAAGCTCCCGAATATCTATCGTTTCCAAAATTTTCAGCGTTTGCAATACCGTACATGATTTTGATGCAATTGGCTGTATATTTTTACTTACTTGTTTTTTACCTTGGTTTCCTCAGGTAAATAAAAAGGTTTTAAACAAGATTTATTACCTAAAACTGTTTTCATTATTTATTGTGATCTATTTTTTTATATATATTTGTATCCCTATGCGTTATTGCAGACCTAAAAGCAAAGAAGCAAAAAGTTCCATCATACCCCCTGAAGGTATAGAAGCTGCAAAAAATGCCGTTGTTGAAGATTGGAAGAAGATAGGAAAAATAACGTTTCGTGAAATCGTAAGACCAACTCAAATATTCAGCTAGAATATTTTTCCAACGTCAGGCAAGACTTATCCGACCGAGAGTCGCTTTACCAACGTCAAAGAGGACCGATCGTATAAGTATAAAGCGACCGATTTTTAGATGATATTTACATAAATGACTGCTGACAAATAGTTGTAATGTATTCGACGAATATACCTTATCTGTCGTTGGTGAAATCAGGCATGAATAAGTATCATCATCATAATCAGCATGAATAAGTATAAAACAACCAATTTTAAAATGAAATTGGCATAAATGATTGCTGACAAATACGTGACGTATTCAGATTATGCGTATTGTACTTTAATCGATGAATATTCCTTATCTGACGTTGGAAAAATCAGACTTTTATGAGATAGGTATTTTGTATAAGTCATGTAGTCTTATAGTCTTCTGTTTTTTTCAGCTGGTGATAGTATTGTTCAGTGGTGCCATTATAATGTTTTTTTCAAGATCTCCACAAATATTTTATGGGTGGGGTGATTTGGTCACTGACTCATATAAACTAAAAAACTATAAGTTGTGAGTAACTTATCACTGTGTAATTAAATTTTTGCTCTTACTCTAAAAGATAATCGACTAGCAACGCCCTGGCGTTTTCTTTTGCGCGTGTGGGCGTTATTTCTGTTAGCATAGATACAAAACACTTCAGGAAGTGAGCAACATATAAAATTAACTGTATTATAATAGCTCTTATCGTATACGTACAGTTTGCTTTAAATACGACACACGATGGATTTAAAAAAATTCGTGAATGTATATGCGTATGTAGGGTACGGCGTAGGATAAACAAAAGAAAGACGTCAGTTTCGTACTAAGTAGGTTGATTTAATACATCAAAGTTATTACACATGATCTTTATATACTTCCTTACACTATATACTTATCTATACACACCACACGTCCGGGGGACATAAAAAAAAAATAATTAGGCATGATTATTATTTTTAAAATTACTTAACATAGGTAATTATATCTTATATATTTTTTTTCTATTTTTATGAACAAGCTTTTCAAGGTTATTATATTTTATTAATACATTTGGATCAACATCCTTGATTACTTCAAAAGGTCCTAAATACAATGGATCCAACTTAGTTTTACATGCTTCATTCTTAACTAAAATTAAATCACCTTGATTATAATTGACAATATTTGTATAAGTATCATAACATAATTTTCTTAACTGCTTACTATTTTCTAAATTACACTTAGCTTCTAATTGCGACTTTTGGAGCCTGTACTTGAGTTCATTAGGATAGTTTTCATAATTGTACAATGGGTCTATTGTATCAGTTAAATTACTTGGAATATTGCATATTTTTCCGAATACAAGTTCGTACGGGCTATATTTAGTTTCTGTGTGTATAGTAGTATTGAACGCAAAGCACCAGTAGGGTAACCATGATGACCAATTTTCACTATTGTTATTTGTCATTATTCGTAAATAAGATATTAAGTTTTTATGGCTATTTTCAAGTGCACCAATTGTTTGATGATGATAAGCTGTTGACTGTAAGTGGGAAATATTTAATAATTTACATACATCTTGCATAACCGTAGAAACAAATTCGGTACCTTTGTCTGTTATGATTTCGCGTGGAATTCCGTAGCGTAAAATGAAATTATTTACAAACGCTGTTGCCACGGTCACACTATCCTTTGATGTAATAGGATATGCCTCGACGTACTTACTCAAGTCGCACTGGAGCGTTAAAATATACTTATAATCATTACTATCATTACTTATAGGGCCCACTAAATCTAAAAATACTCTATCAAACGCCGATTTACCTGTATTGGTTATAACCATCGGCTGTTTTGTATACTTAAAATGTTTCTGCTTTTGACATTGGTCGCATCTAGTAACGAATTCCGTGACGTCTTTTTCCATCCCTGGCCAGAAATAATGTCTCCTTATGTTACTTACCATTCGCCTGATCCCAGCATGACCACTGGTTGGCAACACGTGATAGTCATTTAATATAACTCGTATGGTGTCTTTAGCTATTACCTTTTTAACTCCTCGTACAATATGCAAACGTGGACCGGTCCATTGAGGAGATTGCTTTATTAAATTACTTATCTTGTTCATTAACACCTTATTATTTTCATTTAGTACAAAATATACGTTATTAATATTTAATTCTGTGCAAAATTGACTCAACTCCCTCACAAAGACACCTCGTGTACATTGCGATTGGGAAATTGGTTTTACACAAATTAAATCCTTTGATTTTATATATGCAAAATAATGAGACTCATATGTTACGTATTTTTTTATTTTATCCCATTCATTTTCTTTCAGAAATAGAAATTCGGTATATTGTTTTGGAAGTCTAATCATCTCGACAACTCTTGGGTGATCAGTCCAATTATCGTCAGGAGTGTTACTTTCCAAAATAGTATCCGATTTCATATCCATGTCGCTCAATTTCTTTCTCTGCGCTCTTGTCATTACCGATATAATATTTTCATGCATTCCTTTCAACTCTTCACTACTTATACTCATTCTGGACAATGCATCTGCAGCTACATTGTCCTTCCCTTTCACATAAATCACATCAAAATCATACTCGTCCAATATCAGTCTAAATTTCATACACCTACTTGAAGGATTTGTCATATTGAATAAATAAATTAAGGGTTTATGGTCTGTCTCTACTATGAACTTTTTACCGTAAAGATAAGGTCTGAAATATTTTACCGCCCATGTGATTGCCAATAACTCTTTTTCTATTGTGGGGTAATTTTTCTCGGCCTTATTTAAGCTTCGACTTGCAAATGCCACTGGTTTACGATCGCTATTGTTTAAAACTGCTCCTATGGCAAAGCCTGACGCATCAGTTTGTAATATAAACGTATTATCTTTATCGAAATTTGGATATTGCAATACTTTAGGTGAGCTAAGTAAGTGTTTCAAGGTTAAAAATGCATTTTGACATTCCTCTGTCCATTCAAAATTAACGTTTTTTCGGCACAATTTATTTAATGGTATAGTAATTTCTGCAAAAGACGGAATAAATTTTCGATAATAATTCGTGAATGCTACAAATCTACGGACTTCATCGGAATTTTGAGGCACAGGATACTGATCTATAGCTTTGGTTTTTTCTGGGTCTGGTTTAATTCCTTCAGCTGACACTGCATGTCCTAAATAAAGTACATCTTTCTTTAAAAATTTACATTTTGAAGAGTTCAATTTAAGATTAACTTTTCTGAGTCTGTAAAATATGTCAATTAAGTTTTTATTGTGTATATTTAGGGACCTTCCAAAACAGATCAAATCGTCCAAATATACTAAGCATTTTTCGTAATTTAAGCCTGTCATCGCTATTGTCATAGCTCTGGAGAAACAACTCGGACTAGTTTTCAATCCCATTGGTAGTCTAGTTAACTGATTTGACCTTCGTGGGTGGTGAAAGCTGTGTACTCTCTACTGTCGGACTTTAAATTTAATTGATAATATGATTGATTTAAATCTAGGTGGGTAAAGTACATAGAGCCTGATAGAGAATCTAAAATATCTGCTATGTTAGGTACCGGAAATTTATCATCAACGATTCTTTCGTTTAATTTGCGGTAATCAACGACTAAACGCCACTTCTTAGTATTGTTATCTGATTTTTTCGGAACCAATAACACAGGGCTGGACCATGCGCTGCAAGATGGCTCGATAATATTTTCTGTCAATAATTTATTTACTTGATTTGAAATTGTGAACGAGGTAATCTATAAGGCTTTATGTAAGATGGTGAAACATTTGGCTTTAATTTGATTTCTGGTTCATAAATGTTGCTTACTGTTAACTTATCTCCGGGCAGGTAAAATATGTCACAAAATTTCGCACAAATATTTTGAATCGAACGCCGTTCCTCTAAATTTAGATGTGAAAAATCCAACAGGGAAAACATTTTACGCACTCTCTCGCTGTTGACATTATCATCTCTTTCATACGTACAAATATTATAATTACTCAAACTCTCATAATCAGGATTAAAATAACTCAAGCTAATCTCATCATCGCGCGAGTTTAAAATTTGTATGGGTATTTTACCATTTACTGCCTTACAAATGCCTCCTGCCAAATAAACACCTTTGCATAACTCTTTCGACCGTATCAAACACTCTTCACTCATACATGTACTGATATAAAATATTTTCTCACAACGGGGAGGGACTGTTATAAAGTTATTCCCATGAATCTTACCTAACCCTAAAGGCAAGGTTAACTTTGTATTCGTATCCAAACACGACAAAGTCATATTATTTTCTTCATAATTAACTATGCAATTATATTGTTGTAAAAAATCTTGTCCAATTATTCCATCATGCAAGCATGTCAGATTTCTAAGAACATAAAACTTGTGTCTAAATTCCATTCCATTTGTGGACAGGTTAATGTAAACATAACCCTCAGTGTCCAAATGTCCGCCGATTTCTTTTATGCGTATGTTCTGCCTAATGATCGGAACTCGCAGCGCAACAACCGTCTCGTATTTCACTGCGGATAAGGATGCGTCTGTATCTATGAGCCATTTTTTACTCACGTTATCAACATCGAATTCTACATAGTTGCTATTATTACAAGAAAATATGCAGTTGTTATGCTCGAAAAAAATCGTTTTCAGAAACATTCTGCGGGGTTGTAGTCTGCACATTGCTAGACTGGCAGTCATTATTAGTGTTCATTAAATGAATTTGCCTTGTTTGGTTTCCGCGATAGGTATTATTATTGGACCAACGCATACCTTGAGTAGAGCCTCGATGGAAGGTACGCCCGCGGCCATAACTCATCTGGCGGGACGTCCCGGGGTTCTGATGCTGTTGGCGCGGCTGATATTGACCGCTGCCTGCACCTCGACCGCCTCGGAATCCTTGTCGTCCCGAGAAGCCTCTGCGGCCACCCCTAAATGTCCTGTTAAAGTTACCTGTTTTGCGTTGATGCTGCCCACTAAATATAGTTCCTTCCGATTGTGATCGGGAACAATATGACGACAACTCTTCATCTTAGGCTGCTCGAATGACATCTTTTAATGAAGAATAATTACGCACCGCTAATATTACTCTCATATTCGCGTTTCTTAACCCATCTATAAAACTTTTGATAGCTAACTTTTCATTAATCGGCCTTAATACCTCGTATGACGCACTGTTGCCATCGGCCTGTGAAATAGTGAGATTGACAAACAAACTCTCCAATCGTTTACCATAGTCCTCAATAGTACTAGTGTTTTGATTTTCTTTTATTAATTGAGTATGAATAGCTGTACTTGACATCTGAGTCAGTAAATGTTTTTTCATATCAGACAAAAGTAGCTCGCAAGAAGTGTAAGATGATGCCAAACGAAGTTTCGCACTTTCAGACAACCGCGTCTTCAAAATGAAATTTATTAAAGTGCATTTACCATCTGCATTTAACATTGAATTATATAACTCGATTGCATCAATAAGTTTTTTAGTGACTTCCTCCTTATCATTCATTTCAGGCAAAAGCGCCACCGCGGTTTTTAAATCGAAATTCGACATGGTGCTTAGCTTTTCAATATTACTATTACAAAACTCTTCAATTTTGGAATACAAAGACTCTATTCTGATACAAATTTCTTTGCTATATATTATATCATTATTTTTATAAGTTCCTTTTCGTATTTCACTATCTAAATCGTCAGCACATGAGAGATATCTACTATACAACAAAGTAGCTTGATTTAATTTCTCATTTAATATCTTTTCTGTTCGTCTATTTTTATTTAATTTAATGAGATTTTCTTTAAGACCTTTAATTTCACTGTAAATTAAATCTAGTTCCTCGAACATTACATACAAGTATTAATAATAAAATTACAAATATGCTTAATAATTGAATTGCTAATTGATTAAATGAGATAATTAAATTTGCCTTACACAATTATTATTTTAAGATTACATACCCAAACACCAAAGTATACGTGGATGAAATAATGGGGGACCACTTTCACTTGACTTGAAGGGGAAGGAGGAACACGTCAGACTTCACAAGTTTCACAGGTTTTCTTCTTTTGCGCCTGAGGTGCTCTTTCAGCACTTTAAATCAACTTAACACGCGCATGGCAGGGTCGCCATGTAGGGTACGGCGTAGGATAAACAAAAGAAAGACGTCAGTTTCGTACTAAGTAGGTTGATTTAATACATCAAAGTTATTACACATGATCTTTATATACTTCCTTACACTATATACTTATCTATACACACCACACGTATTTCATTTCAGCGTTCAAGATTCATCCGCTGCTTTATTAGTTGGATTCCTGATGCTACTTCTACCAGCAACATTAGAAATATTCAAGAATTTTACAGCCCAAAGTAACTATATCCATTTTTTTATCGCAGAAAGCGTTTAATTGCTTGTATGCTTATTTTGAAGTTGGCTTTTAACAGAATACGAAGATCTACCAAAAACACGCGTGCCGTCAGTTTTAGATTGGACATCGATGAACGCTACTCTGCCTTATAGTTTCATGTTCCTTTTAGGTAAGATACTTACTTACTTACAATAAGAATATATTGGTATAATATTTATTTATTTATTTATATTATACACAATTTTGACGCAGGGATCATAACGATAAGTACCTGTTGCCAGTTTATGGAACTACAATTGTCGCTTACCCACGCGGCACGCGATTCATTAAGTACCGTTACCATGAGTTTACTCGATAGCGACGACGGTTTTTCTCGATAGCGACAACGTAACTTTTTGTATGGAAAATTTTAGTTCTGTCAGCGACCGCTAGAGGCGCTGTGCAATTTTTCATAGACTTTTTTTAAGTCGCCGCTAGCGAGTAAAACCGTCGTAAACTCATGGTAACGGTACATGTGGTGAAAATTTCGGCCACTTGCTGTATCATTTTTTTTACATCTCACTTAAAATTACTTAATTTTTAATCTTATTACTATTTAAACAGGTGGTGGATTTGCCCTTTCTCAAGCGGCAAAGCCAGAATATTCGGACTTTAATGGAAAAATAGGGCAAGTCCTGAGAAATTTGGCTAGTTTACCCAACACCGTAATACTTCTCATCATCATAATATTCACGGTTATAATAACAAATTTTGCATCCAACGTCGCCATTTGCAATGTTATCGCACCCATCGGTATGCAGTTGGTAAGACCCACTACTTAGGACCCATTACACACTGCGACTTTAGCAGCGATGCAGTCGCCGTTAGCATCGATGCAGTCGCAAAACGGCAACCTTTATACATTGCGCTACTTTTATTTAGCATCGATGCAGTCGCGATGCAGAAGCTGGAAATTTACAAATTATGTACTGAATTTTGGCAACTGCATCGATGCTAACGCTCGCTAGCATCGCGACTGCATCGATGCAGTCGCGCTTCTGCAACGATGCTAACGCGCGACTGTATCGATGCTAAATTTAATATGTTCATTGCATGAGTCGCGATGCCGAAACGCGTTTTCAAAACGCGCGACTGCATTGATGCTAAAAGTCGCAGTATGTAAGGGGTCTTAATGCTACATCAACATCACTGTTAGTGTGTAATTTGTTGGATAAGACATGTTGAAACGAATTTAAAATAGCCATGTGTCTTTGATACTCAATGCTCGATGCAATTAGTTCAACATACATGCAGGGCAGTAATCATCAGGCAATAGGCAATTATCTAAAATTACACAAAATGTTTAATATTTTTTCTATGGCCGAAATTGAAATTAGAGACGCCTATCGACGGTAACAAGGTTTTATATTATTTTTCAACACACTCGCTCAAAATGACGTTTTTATTCCACCGATTTTTGGCACATAATCATAGATATTAAACACGCGTGCTTTTTCTTTATATTATTGCACTAGTGCCTTTTGTTTATTAACTCGACCAATTTACATTTGTACCCTAGTACCAAGTAGTAAGTAAGAAGATGAAGCGATATAATTTAGCCGGGTTATAACTTACACAACAAACAGTATTCATGCGAAAAATAACAGTACGTACATATTTATTTCAATAAATGGTAAATCCAGCTTTATTACTAAAAATAACTTAAATTCATTTAAAATTTTCTATAATTTGTGTTTTAAATAACGAATTATTTCATTTTTAATCTTGGCTGTTGGCCGATCTAGTTCGCGCCTTAACCTTGCGCGCGCATCAGTTTCGTGGCAAGAAAAAAAACAACGCGCCATTTTTCGTAAATACATAGTTGGCGGCTGTGGTGTGACGAAGTTTGGATTAATGGCAAGTGTGCTGAAAAACGTCGTATGAAACACGTGTGCCCGTGACCATAATATACGCGGCTTTCTTATGGCGCACTCGCTTTCGCTCGTGCGCACACAATATCGCCTTGTATATAATGGTCAACTTAGCACACTTGTATCATAATGTACTATTTCAACACATTTGCTCATAATGACGTCTTTATTCCACCGATTTTTGGCTCATAATCATAGATATTAAACACGCGTGCTTTTTCATTATATTATTGCACTAGTGCCTTTAGTTTATTAATCCGACCAATTAACATTTGTACCCTAGTAACAAGTCGTAAGTAAGAAGAAGAAGCGATATAATTTAGTCGGGTTATACAATACTTTTATTTTAGCAACAAACAGTATTTATGCAAAAAATAACAGTATCTACATATTGATTTCAATAAATGGTAAATCCAGATTTATTACTTAAAATAGCTCAAACTCATTTAACATTTCCTGTGATTTGTGTTTTAAACACGAATTTTTACATTTTTAATCTTGACTTTTGGCCGATCTAGTTCGCGCCTAAGCCTTGCGCGCGCATCGGTATCGCGGCAAGAAAAAAAAAACAACGCGCCATTTTTCGTAAATAATAATTGTCAGCTGTGATGTGATGTGACGGCAGTTTGGATTAATTATGAAATTTCATATTAATGAAAATGTCTACTTCAAGTGAAAAAAATGAAGAAAACCTATTATAAATATAACTCCGCCGGACATACGTAACGAGGCAAAAAACGCGTGCGAAAGTCTTTGCCATCAAAATCGAGTGAAATGTATTTTTACTAAATGTTTTAATAATTAAAAACTTAGTAAATGAAGAGTCTTGTTTTTTCCTCGCAAGTGTGTTGAAAAACGTCGTATGATACGCGTGTGCCTGTGACCAATATATACGCGGCTTTCTTATGGCGCACTCGCTTTCGCTCGTGCGTACACAATATCACCTTGTATATAATGGTCAACTTAGCACATTTGGGGCACCCTGTTTAGGTATTAGGTATGTTATATAATAGTAGTAGATGTCAACTATACACAGTCTGGCCATAAATAGTGTTACAATTAAAAATAAGAAAGATATTACATTTGAATTTGGAATCTGTCATTTTTATACGATTGCTCATTGTGTTTTCTAATTTTGGCGCCAATACATATTATAATATTTTGCGATATTAAAATGGAGTGGGGTGATAAAGGGAACCGAATCGCTGTGATTGCATTACACAAAGTTGGTATGGAGCCAAATGCAATTTTTAAAACTCTCCATACGCTCGGTATTAGTCAAATGATTGTGTACTTGGCTTTTAATAGGTACAATGAGATCTCCTCTGTTTGTGACATAAAAAGATCTGGCCGTCCACGTAGTGTTAGTGCGAAAAAGGTGGTCAAAGCAGTGAGGTTTCCCTCACATCGCAGAAATCCTGTCCGAAAGCAAAAGATTTTATCTCGGGAGTTGAAGATAGCACCCAGAACCATGTCGCGCATTTTAAAAGACGACTTAAGACTTGAAGCCTATAAAAGATGCACTGCTCATTTTTTCAACAGGGTAATAGGGTGGTTAAATCGAAAAAAACTACTGAAGCGGTACGCAAAGGGAGGTCACAGAAAAAAATGCTTACGGATGAGAAAATCTTTACAATTGAGCAACATTTTTTCTAAACAAAATGACCGTATTTATACTCAAACCTATAAGGAAGCTTCCCAATTAGTCGGCAGAGTGCAACGTGGGCATTACCCGACTTCAGTGATGGTTTTGGTGGGGTGTTAGCTATGAAGGAGTGACCGAGACATATTTTTGTGAAAAATCGGCATAAGTGTATCAAGATACCATTCTTGAGAAGGTAGCTAAGCCTCTTAACAACACCATGTTTAATAACCAAGCATGGTCTTTGCAACAAGACTCGGCGCCGGGTCATAAAGCTCGGTCCACGCAGTCTTGGTTAGAAGCGAACGTTTCAGACTTCATCAGAGCTGAAGACTGGCCATCGTCTAGTCCCGATCTTAATCCGCTGGATTATGATTTATGGTCAGTTTTAAAGAGTACGGCTTGCTCTAAACGCCATGATAATTTGGAGTCCCTAAAATAATCCATACGATTGGCAGAGATGAATATTCCCATGGAAAGAGAGCGTGCTTCTATTGATATCTGGCCTCAACGTTGAAAATACTGTATTGCAGCCAATGAAGACTATGCTTCGAATTCAAATAAGCTTTTTAATTTTATAAATTGTTTTATATTTATGTATAAATCTAACACACTGTAAAAGTAATAAATATTATTTGCATTTTTTTTTCTTTGTGACAATATTTATGGCAAGACTAGGTATATGTTGTTAAAATTTAACTAAAACCTATTCTAAGATACAACCTTCTTCTTTCTTCTTCTTCTTCTTCTTACAACTTCTAAGATACAAAGTTCTTTAAAAGTAAAAGATAATTTAAAAAAATAGCATTTCAAATAATATGTATTCTTATTTTTTTAACAAAAGTAATGAAACCAGCAATGTAGTGCAAACAAATGTGTCCAGTCGTAGAATTTGACATTGACATTTTCCACAACGAGATAGATAAAGACTGAATAGGGTTGATGACTTTGAATTACTTTATCTCTGAGTTTCAAAATAGCAACGTTTAGGAACTCTGTAATTATAAATTAAATAAAAACTCCTATTACACACACACACGCTGTACTGTTCCTGAACCTTTTAAAGAAATAAAATCAAGCACAGACTTGATTGCTACTCGAAGTAATTAGTATTCTTTTGTAGTTTTTGTGGTTTGATCTTAAGAGGTTTGTGCTTTCAGGCAAAAGAGATTAACAAAAACCCTTTATGGTACAACATGGCGGCAGGATTTTCCGCTTCATACGCCTTCTGTTTACCAGTTGGGACGCCTGGAAATCTTGTTGTGCAAAGTGCTGCTAATATACCAACAGGAAAAATGGTATGCAAAATACAATCGATAAATAAAAAGTGTTATTAAAAAAAATACCGGATCCATTTAAAACGCGATACAGCTCATTTGCCACAATTTCAACCCTATAGGTAATGTACTATCCAGAAATCAACCGTTTTGGAGGTAACTAGCTATTAAATATATATATTTATTTAAAGATTCAATATTTACTACTTTTGAAATTTAAAAAAAAAATCATGCTCAAACTCTTACTTTGTCCCAGTTTTTAAAAAGTTTACATTCTAGTCAATAATTACAAAAGATAAAATGACTATATTTTGTATTCATTTTGAAAATATGAAACCTATTATAAAATTATTTTATCTTTTGTGATAAATAATTAAAAACAAACATGTTTCTTTTTCAAAAGAAAATTGAACTTTGTCTGCAAAATTGATTTAAATACATCTTAGTAATCATCTTTTACTATTATACAAGATAAAAAAACAATCATATGCTGCACGACTTACGAGAAAAGTCTCAAGGATGTGATCATTTTAATACGTCATAAATGTACTGATTGGATCCTGTCATACCTTATCTTATGATACAATTTTGACCCAGTTTGTGTTATAGAGCTGATATTCCTCTCTTCTGAAGTGACTTGGCTAACCAACTGGATGTGACTGATTGCTTTCTACAACTTGGCATGTTCTAGTAAAAGAGATTATCATCATAAACAGCCAAAAGACGTCCACTGTTAACAAAGACCCTTTGACCAAAGGACGTCCACCGATAAGATGGACAGATGCCCTTGTATAGATTGAAGGATTAACTAAGCGACAATGTCTTAAGAAAATTTTCTTCTTCTGAATGAATGATAAATACGAGTTCTGCCATATGATCACTTTGCCTCCTCCAAACACTACCACTTTCTCAAAGTCACTAATACAATCTCATAAGGTAAGCAGCGCTGTGAAAAATATGACTGGTATTCCGCATGAGCATACGTACGTCTAGTTTCTACCATGAGTAAGTGGGTTGGTCGGTGGGTTATAAAAAAGGATCTTACCACAGAATACATCCGGAGAGTAAACCAACTTTGTAAATAACAGAGCTTTCAACTTGAGTTGACAAACCGCTTCGATTGCCTAAAGAATTGCGTATAATAACGACGTGGACGAAATAAACAACGGGTTTGAGGAAACTGTCCAAACGGTGCGGTCTAAGTTTTTTAGGCCTGGCCGTAAAGATAAACCTCAAAAACTGTCGGTCCACACTCTTGACCTTATGGCAAAACGTCGATCTATGGCACTGCAGACCACCGTTAATGCTGAAAACTACAGGCAGCTCAATAGACAAATATGGAAGTCCCTGCGACACGACATCCGTTGCTTTAACACTAACAGTGTTAAAGAAACGATAGAGCGAAACCAAGGCTGGAAAGTGTTTGCAAGAAACATGTCTATTGGGCAAAGCCTGTTGACGAAGCTTAAGACGGAGGACGGCAGTGTAGCGTCGACGAAAGGAGAGGTTTTGAGGGAGATCGAAAGGTTCTATGGGCAGTGCAGTGCACCAGTACACCTCAGTTGCCAAACCCGTTGATAGCTCGGTCAGAGACCCACGAGCTATCCTGACCCGACACTACACCGAAGACATCCCGGACATCAGCCTCTACGAGATTAGGATGGCCCTTAAACAGCTCAAAAACATCAAGACACCTGGCGAGGACGGAATCACAGCAGAGCATCTGAAGGCGGGTGGAACACCGGTACTTAAAGTCAGAGACTCTTTGATTCCGTGCTGCTGGAAGGCATCATACCCGAGGCGTGGAACAGCAGTGCGTTGGTGCTGTTCTTCAATAAACTTTCCATTTTTACTTTTTTTAAAGTTTATTTTATTTCTTCGTTTTTAGTGATTACATAAGAGGTGGGGGGGGGGGGGGAGTTGCACCTTATGATTCTATTTTTTTAAGAAGCTACAAATTACCTATCATAAGTTCCGTCATTATAATAACTGAACTCCTTAGCGTTAAGGAGTTCCACCATCAGCTCAGCCCCACAAAATGTTGACTATCAGACGTAACAACATGTCAACATTAAGATTCTAGTAAAGAACACTATACAAGCCTTTAAAATTTGAGGGTTTCCCTCGATTACACCAAGATCCCATCATCAGATCCCAAAATAGAAAAAATGGGACCAACTAGAAAGTATACACTCTAAGTAAGCGAAAAAAATTTTCGATTCGGTCGACAAATGACTGAGATATGAGGTAACAAACATACAAAAAAAAAACATACAGTTGAATTGATAACCTCCTCCTTTTTTGAAGTCATTAACCGACTTCAAAAAGGAGACAAAACTTTATTGAAGAACTATAGACCCATTCTCACTCCTGAGCCATGTCTACAAGCTGTTTTCTAGGGTCATCACGAATCGTCTCGCACGTAGGTTTGATGATTTCCAGCCTCCCAAACAAGCCGGTTTCCGAAAAGGCAATATTACCATAGACCACATCCATACGCTTAGGCAAATTATACAGAAGTCAGAGGAGTATAATATGCCTCTAAGCTTAGCGTTTGTGGACTATGAGAAGGCCTTTGATTCGATCGAAACTTGGGCGGTGCTTCAGTCTCTGCAGCGGTGCCACATAGACTATAGGTATATAGAGATGTTAAAGTGCCTTTACAATAACGCCACCATGTCGGTCCGAGTACAGGAGCAGAATACGAGGGCGATTCCACTGAGGAGAGGTGTGAGACAGGGAGATGTTATATCTCCGAAACTGTTCACAGCGGCATTGGAAGACGCCTTCAAACTTCTGGATTTGGAAGGAATCGGCATCAATGTTAATGGTAAATACGTCATACACCTCCGATTTGCCGATGATATAGTCGTTGTGGCAAAGACGCTGGACGATGTTGGCACTATGCTCGAAGACCTTGACCGAGTCTCTCAACAAGTGGGTCATAAAATGAACATGGAGAAGACTAAAATTATGTCGAGTTCCCTTGTTGTACCCACTCCAGTAAAAAAAAGTTAAAAAACCCACCACCACTCAAGTATCCATTGGGAACTCAACTCTCGAATTTGTCGACGAGTACGTCTACCTGGAGCAAGTGATCAAATTGGGTAGGACCAACTTCGAGAAAGAGGTCAATCGACGAATCCAACTCGGCTGGGCAGCGTTCGGGAAATTACGCAAGAGTGTCTTCTCATCTCATCTACCTCAGTGTCTAAAGTTGAAAGTCTTCAACCAGTGTGTGTTACCAGTGATGACATACAGATCCGAAACATGGTCTCTAACTATGGGTTTCATAAAGAAGCTCAAAAATCACACAACGAGCGATGGAGAGGGCTATGCTGGGTGTTTCTCTACGTTATCGAATCAGAAATGAGGAGATACGTAGAACTAAGGTAACGGACATAGCCTTGAGAATCAGTAAGCTCAAGTGGCAATTGGCAGGACACATAGTGCGAAGAACTGATGGCCGTTGGGGCAGGAAAGTAGATGTAGATTGGAGACCCTTCGACTAAAGACGTAGCGTAGGACGTCCATCAACAAGATGGACTGACGACCTTAAAAAGATCGCAGGATCAAACTGGGTGCAGACCGCTAGTGATCGGTCGCTGTGGAAAGCCGTGGGGGAGGCCTTTGTTCAGCCGTGGACGTCCTTTGTCTGAGAATGATGATGATGATGATTCAAATACATCTGCAATGCCAGTTATTAAGTCACTCATTTGTATTTGAATAATGAAATGGACATCTATAGACATTCATAAATATGAAATAAGAAACCAAAAATTTGCGCACGGGCGGTACTTGAACCAGCACTTTCTGGCTAACCGGGCCAAACACTCTACCAGTTGAGCTGCCGTGCTGTCTGTTGTACCCTTCGAAATTTGTGGTCTCTTGCGGATACGTCATTATGCGTGACGTTTAGCGCCATCTACCCGTCTGTTTATGCAACAGTGGGCAACGTAGTTATTCTTTACAGAAAAAAAAAACAACTTGGAAGTTGATGATGCTTCGCTATCTAATGGTTTAGAATGTTTTTAACACTCACAATGTCATATTTTATATTCGTAAAGATAAAATAAGAAACCAAAAAATTGCGAACGGGCGGGACTTGAACCAGCACTTTCTGGCTAACCCGGGCCAAACGCTCTACCAATTGAGCTACCGTGAATAGAAGAATTTTATTGTTCAATAGAAGATAATATTCAAAAAAACATTTTTTTTTAGTTTGACTTTTTTGAATCATATAAGGTCTTCTTTCACCTGCTGTCAGGATTGCACATTATGCAGGGACACACTGATACTATGTTGACAAATTTTCTTTCATCTTAACCTACTAGACAAAGGGAGACAGAACATATCGTCTAAATTAAAACTTTTCGTTTTCATCTAAATAAGTCGTGCACTACTTATTATAAGTACTAACATAAAATATTGTTTATAAAGTTAGTTTAGTATTTCACATTTCTGCATGCACATATTGGATGTCCCAAAGAGAGCGTGCCAAACTGAAACTGGAGATAGCTTAGCCATAGACCTTTCAAATAAAAATAACATGACTCTAATAAAAGTCTCATAGTTTAGGAGATAATGCCACTTTTTTTTCTTGTATGAAGAGTACAAGAAAGTGGCATTATCTCCCAAACCATGACACTTTCATAAGATTCATGTTATTTTTATTTAAAATGTCTCTTGCTAAGCTATCTCCAGTGTCAGTTTGGTTTACCATTTGTATGACAAAAAGTGGCATAATTAAAAAAAAATGAGTTGATCTGAAAGGTATGACTAAGTTCATATCTCATAGCCTCCTTGCCGCAAGGAAATGGTTTCGTTTTTGAATAGGAGATATTAAGTATTTTTTTTATGTTGCATGTTTAATTTTTTTCTTGTTAGCTAACTCCAGTATCAGTTTGGCACGCTCTTTTTGAGACACACTGTATATTGCACATGTATATGTGGAATAAGTGCTAGCGGCTTTATGGTATCATCATCATTATCAGTCAAAAGAAGTCCATAGCTGAATTTAATTTTGACTATGTCTTTTTAATTTCTTGTTGCAGATAAAAGCTGGCCTTGGGCCAACTGTTATCAGTATCGTTTTTTCATGGATTGCGATTTGTTTTTGGGCGCCAATTATTTGGCCAGACCTTAACAAAGATACGCTACCGTGGACTTGAGGCTTGGATTTTTTACAATACCTTAAAAATTGAATAATATTTTTGACGTTTATTTGCTGGAAATAAAATTATGTGAACGAAAAAAATAACTTGTAAACATGCTTATTTAATAGTTTTTCTCAAATATAAACATTATAAGAGTCAGCTTACTTATTTTCATTACCTTATTAATACCTATGAATTCTGTATGATGTTCATATGTTTTTCAAATAGCGTGTCGGCACCGGCACAATACGTTTACACGAAGCGTAATTTTGCGTGTGCTGACACGCTCCTTGCATCACGCTACGTTGCTAAACCAGAGAGTATACAAGGGTTGTAACCGTGTATGATGACCGTTTTGAAGGCGTCGCTGTATTAGTCGTAGTTAGTCTGTGCATTGATAGTTCTGCCAATACAGACAGTCAGACTGATCAAGACACTTATGTTTCAAAGCCTTAGGTAGACATTGCCAACAAAATATAAAACGAATCGCGGTTCGCTCACTACCACCAAATAGCACATAGGTAATATATGGGTAGCCTAAGGAATTCAACCCACTCACAGCTTGTTTCTAAGGAATGATGTTAACAGTCACCTCAACAATGAGTCGTTCCCACATTCCGTGGTTCGGGTTGCGATCAACCCATAGAAGCAAAAAAAACACAATAGTATAAAAGCTGGTTTCGACTAGTAACCGATGAAATATATACTCCACAACATCACAATGTCACACAAATCGCGCGACTTGTGTTTAGTTTTAAAATAATTTGTGATATATTGTATAAAACTTGGCTCCTTGTTAAATTTAAAGATTCTAGGTCGACTGGAAGTACTATTTAGTTTTTGATTCCTTGCGAGTGGTTGCGAGTTTAAAACTTTGCGGCTTAAATTACTGTTTCTTTTCATTTGGTTGACATACAAGTTTAATTTTGCTACAGCTTAAAGGTATTATAGAACTGCGTATTTGATATGAATTTCAATACGTGAAAAATAATAATGTGAAATTTCTCTAGATAAAGAAATATAATATAATCTATCTTAAGAAATATTTTCCAAGAAAATTGGTTTGAACTAGATCAAAACGGTAGTTTTTGAGATAAACGCATGTTTAACAACCGCAAACACAACTTTGTTCTTCATACAAAAAAAAACAAGGTAATGTTGCTGTCATTATAATGTGGTATTTTGACTAAGTGGAAATAAGTGGACCTCTACTTCTGTTAAAGTAAACACGAAACCCTTAGTACGCGAGTGCGACTGTAAGCCGGTTTTTGGAATTCTTTATCCGAATAGCAAAAAACGGAATTCTTATAATTTTGTCAAGTCGGTCTGTTTGTCTGTCTGTCTGTCAGCCTGTATGTCACAGCCACTTTTTTTCTGAAACTATTAGCATTACACAGATTAAACTTGGTAGGTAATCGTATCCTGTTTACCGCATTATATACGATATCCCCTAAACTAGTTTGAACGAGATCGATCTAGATAGCATATTTTCAACAACCACAAATATTACTATGTTCTTTATACAAACACTATGAAAAAAAGTTATTTTGGCTGTTAACAAAATATCATAGTATTTTCGCTTAGTGGAAGTGGTGCTGTGCTAGTAAGTGCAACACTAATTTAGTTTAAATTGGCACGGAACCCTTAATGCGCGAGTCCAACTTACACTTTGCCGGATTTCTATTTACGATGTTGATGCCGAAGCCATCTTATACAAAATATGTATATGAAAAAGTAGCAGACAAAGCAGACTCGCCACGCCTTTACGTGATTTACTTCTCTAAATTAACCTTCTTACATATCAGTCAAAAAGTATCGTCTTTGACAGATTTAGTAAAATATAATTATTGACATTTGTGTTTCGTTCTTTGATTTTTCACTCTCTTGTTCGGTAGGTACTTCAAGGTTCATGATAATTTTAAACCCACAAAACTGGTGTCTATAACACAAAATGTTGTAAGTATATGACGCTTTGTTATATTTGTACAAATTAA
Source organism: Pyrausta purpuralis (assembly GCA_963924145.1). NCBI lineage: Eukaryota > Metazoa > Arthropoda > Insecta > Lepidoptera > Crambidae > Pyrausta > Pyrausta purpuralis. The sequence goes on from OZ001644.1 coordinate 15,296,919, forward strand.
GATAATGTTGCACAGTACATATAATTTGTGTAGTTTTGGGTATCGTGACGTGACACCGTCACAGCTGTAAGCAGCTGTTCTACGTGACTGGTATTGTTATTTTGAAACTATGTTTTGAAAGAGCTCCGTACGCCAAAATAGTTTCGCCATATCCGTATGTCTATCCACAGTTTAGCTCAGACCTGTAGTATAAGAATACACAACCAACTGTAGTTTTTATGTAGTATTTTTCAAAAAAAAAAAAGGGTCAGTTACCGCCCCAGCAAATGAAAATGACCTCTTTTCTCGCATCTATCACATTCCATCATGTTTGTGTGGGTGTTATATTGTAGTGGACGGCATACTAGTTTAAATTTAAAGAAAAATAGTTTAGTTAAAATAATAGTTTAGTTGAAATCTTTAATTTTAGAGAAAAATGTGAATCGATGTACAGCCGTGTTTAGCCGTTTGGCACACGCATACTAGAAGTCAAGTTGTTTAACCCAAAGTACCTTAAAAATATCCATAACTAAATAGACTTGTAAGTATTTACTACAAGACACGCTGTTCAGAACAAATTTTAACACATTTTCTAAAATGACAGAAGTATGGAGTGCTGCCATCATTGAACAGTATACTAACTTCTCCAGTGCGACAAGGATATTCTGGCCAATAGATTACATTGACATGGGGGCGTTTGTATTCAATGAAAGAGCCAGTGCAAGAAAATCTTCCTTAATTCAGGCACACTATTTATTTATTAAGGTCTTTTTATTTATTACCTAATATCGTTTGCCTGACCAAGACAAATGGGACCAATGGGATCGGTAATGATTATAATAGTACTATACATGTATGTTAATATCATTGAAAACCAATTGTATTAACAATAAAAAACAATGAAAATTTAAAGGATTTTAGCTGTAAGGTTTAAACAGAAGACGTACAAAGAAAATCGAAAAATCTCAAAGGATTGGGGAGATTCCACTAGACTGGATCAGGCAACCGTATTTTCGAATTTGACAACATTAGTTCTGATTTTCGCCGTTGGCTAAAAGATCCATGTCACACTGTACGGTGTGCGTCAGAATGTCTGGTTGTCTATTGCGGTTGTCTTTGAAAGTTGATTCGAAAATTGCTACATAATTGCTAATATTTGCTACATTTAATAAATTATTGCTACATAGGATACATATTTAGAAATAAAGTATATTTTTTGACCAGCCATCCTGACGTTTGGTTGGCTGGTCACCTTCTAGTTTATAGTCAAGCATGCAGAGTTTCCCGAAATTTTTTGCGTCAATAATTGCTACATATTTACTTCATTTATCTTATTGCGTTGTAAATTTGAACATTTATGTTAAATACTGTTGAAGCAATTATTTAATTTATCCCTAGGAAAAGTGCCTGATGAAATAGTAATACTTAGTTATGTAGGTGTCGGTTTAATCGTTTAGGGTCTAGTAACCATCGGCGATGGCTCGGCGCTCCAAGTATAGGGGCATAGCCGAGCACGCTGTATAAGTGAGCATTCACCGAGGGGTACGAGGGATATTCAAGGCTCCGCTGGTCAACCGACATCCCACTTAGGCGATGTCGGAGGCACCTGTTTTTTTTGGTGGGAATGCTTGTCAATCAGGGGAATACCACATTACCCCCTCTGTCCCCACATGTAGGGTATGCGTAATCGTAGATAATTCACCCAGGGCGTAAAGTGGTGTCAGCTGGTGCGGGCGCCATCTTGAATCACGATATTTGATGCTTGAGATGATCAAAGATAGAGCACCGACTCCAAAAAGAAATTGCTCGCCTAAAATGGATTCCCTTCCTTTAAAGGGTCAAGAGATTATTTAAGACTTTTTAGTGCATTTAAATTTTGAAGGCAGTTTTAACTTTTTTTTGAGTATATTTTATTTCTTCATTTTAAGTGATTACAGAGGGGGGAAGAAAGTTGCACCTTATGTCTCTATTCTTTAAGAAGCTACAAATAACCTTTCATAAGTTCAGTGATTTTAATGACTGACGTCAGCTCAACTCCACATAATATTGCCTATCAGACGTGACAACACGTTAACATTTATACTCTAGTAAAAACACAGGGGATAATGTGGGACTCCCCTAATCAACAGGCAGGTATACCCACAAAAAACACAGGTGCCTCTCTGTTGCCTAAGTGTCTCGGAGCTACCACAGACATACACTTGGAACTAATATCGTTTTTAGCGCCAGGCAACGACCTCTATGTTACACTAGACACGCTGTTTAGAACAAACTTTGTATGACAGTAAGTTAAGTTTGCCAGAAACTACCGTGTCAAAACTTCCCTTACGTCAAATGCCAAAATTAAAAAAAAAGTGAAATATGTCTTATAGCGCCCGTATTTTCATCTGATATGCGAGAGTTTTGTTTAATTGTTTGTAGTAAATCTAAGTGATTAAAAGACTTATTGGAGGCGTAAAAGTATTAATTTAAGTTTTCTCACAACTTGTATTGAAAACCAAAGATCAACCAGAAACAGATATGCCCAAAATCTTATAGGTATAAATGAAGTATCTATATGTACCTTTCAGATCTACAGGGCCAATAAATATCTATGAAGCATGAGTTTTATATCAATTGACATTATTATCAAAGTCCGTTGTTGTACTTAGCTAGCCTAATACAGTAAACAGTATTTTCGTTACTTTAATAATAATGTCAGAGAATAAAACTAATTTACTATCTATTGATGATAAATGACGACCCGTCTGGTGTGGTTGAGAAATCGCCTACTACGCAGCGGGTTGCGGGTTCGATCCCCGCATGTGCATGAACATGTCTGTTTGTATTGGTCTGGGTACTTTCTATGAAATCATGTATGTATTTACAAACAAAAAGTATTTAAGTATTATATCCGTTGTCTGGCACCCATAACACAAGCTTTGAGTAGCTCACTTTGGGGCTAGATGGCGATATGTGGGAATGTCCAAAGGATATTTATTTATTATTTATTTAAAAAAGATCTCAGTCTCACTCTTAACGTTTAAATGTCTATGCCTAAAACTCAAATCAAAGTTTATTTTATTTTCAAATGAATCATTACATTAGAAAGGACTGTCAAGATTGTTTACCATATTCGACTAGCTAATAAAAACGTACTTTAATTAAAAATCTGTCTGTACTGACAGGAGTAGTATTGTAAGATAGGTAAAAATTGTGTTTAATAATATTGGTAGGCATTTTAGAACCTATTTTTGTGGATACAATATCATATTTATTCATTTAATAATATCAAACATTATTATTAGGAATAAAAAAACGTAAGTACTCATAACGGATCTTAGGCAGAATATTAAAAACCAGCAAGGTGTCATATCTGCTCGATTACTCTTTGCTACCTTTGACAGCTCAGTGTTGTTGCTGTAATGGCGATTGTCATGTTTGGAAGAAATGGGGAAAAATGATGGATGTAAATTATTTTTAGAATTTGTTTGTTTTCTAGGAAATAAGTTTACCTCTAATGCTTGAAAACGTTTCAAAATATAATGATGTATTAAATGAATTTGCTGTACCAACTTAAGATTGATTGTCCTATTGGACACGACAAAAATCTGCATCAAACAGGAGAAATCAAAAATATTCAATGGCAACATTTCACACTTCTTTCATTATAGAAAATGTGACACAAAATTTATTCTGAACAGCGTGTCTAGTATAATACGTATATGTCTATGGCGCCAGGGGCCTTTTTTTCCAGGAAGTAACTTACTTCCTCTAATGAGCAGTGTTCAAACACAAACTTTTCAGTTTCCAATACGGTTCTTTTATTTATCGAACTTTTATTTCTTTACCGTTTATAAATAAATTTCCATATCAATGTTAGTAACTATCAATAAAATAATATCCATTTAATACAGTCATGTTTAATAGGCACAAAAGCCTGTGTCACTCTTGCAGTTTCACATTCAACATTAAAATTTCAAGGAATACGTCAGTCCGTTGACATTTCACGTTAAAATCTTGTCATCAAATTGCGCACACTTTTTGCTTGGCATAGCGTCTCTATACGTAGTAGTAATACCTCGCTGGTTGCCATTGAATATTTTTAATTTTTCTGTTATATGCAGATTATTGTTGTGTTTCTTAGGTCAATCAATCTCAAGCTGCTATAGCAAATACATTTCCTACATCATGATAATATAAACTTTCTTATAATGTTGCCATTACCTGATTGAAACGTCACCTATTTGTTGGCAATCATTTATATTAATTCCACTTCCCCAGTCACTTTATATTTTATTAGTGATATGTGTGTCATATCGGATGTTTGAAAGATCAGCCATTAGTATTTTTTTGGAAATTTTCGATAACACAGTCTATTTATTTTACGATAATTATGAATAATTAACTGTTCCTACTGCAGATTTACGCAAAACATATAAGTCCGTCTCTTAAGATATTTTATTCCAATTTGAGGTAATTTTAAGCCCGACCTGAAAAAAGGTTATCGATTTGACCTGTCAGTGTGTATGTGATATCTTTAGGATTTGGGTATGATGATCTCTTGGGTTTTAGGCACTATCTCTATAGATATCTGCAGCACAGTTCCATATTTTTGTGAAGTACTGAACTAAAACTGAGTCATTAAGTTGTTTTCAAAAAAATACTATATGAACTTATTTTCAAGATTGTTTTTATATCTTAAGCAATGCAGATAAAGCGTATCGTTTGTGTTATATTGTACAAATTAAGCATCGGCCATATTGTATCAGGAGGAGCCCAAACTTTGGATGCTTTGAAAACTATTGATAAAAATGCCATAGTGCGCCTTCACATTAGAGCGACGGCAGCGCGTCTCTCTAATGTGAAGGGCTTACTGCTGTCATTTTCTGTATGAAATTGGCAGCGGCGCGACTGCCGAGCGATCGTTGCGCTGCTAAAACGCCCAAGTATGATAGCGCTCTTGATGCAGATGAGCTTGAGCAGATGTTATGATGTGGTATGTTTTCAGAATTGACTTAAAAGTTTCTTTTTAATGAATGGTACACACACATACAATAGGTTTCTGAAGATTTTAAATTATTTATTAAACAAAATATTTTATGTCTCCCGTCCTACCGGAGATGTTTTGACGTACTTCGAGTCAAAAAATACCTCCAGTACGCGTATGTCGAACGGCTTAACTGTACATCGAGAATTTTATGAGACATCTTATGAAGGAATTGCACTTAGTGTTATTTTTGTGCTCATTTCAATTAAAATACAACACAGTTATGTTGCCGTTTTATTTAAACATTATTTTTTGTCTGCAGCACGGCCCCGGAAAAAGATTTTACCACATGGGACAGAGCAAAATTGTTCCTTGTCAATCATTGGAAAGGACTTTTATGCTTAATTACACCTGTTATATTACTGGCGGTCCTTGCACCGTTTCCACCAAAGGTAAAAAAAAAACATTATTCCTTATAATTTTATATTCAAAACATTAGTACACAAATTCAAATCATCAGTCGACACAATTTTCGTCTTTGATATCATCTTATTTAGGCTAGGTTCTTGTCAGTGGAGTTATTTTCCATTCTTAACGCTCTTTTGCCTTTCTCTCATGATACGACGCAACATTCAACTTTGGTTTTATATAAAGCATACAGCTTATTCTTGGTCTTTCTCTCTTCCTTTGTCCTTCTATTCTTCCCTCCATGATAGTTCTGATGAAATTGTCGTGTCCTATCAAGTGTCCCAACATTGTCCCACTTAAATTGTTTCAATTAGTTTTCTCTTTTACTTTACCATGTTCAAGACTTCTTTATTCATTTTTTCTCCGTGCAGCTGATTTTCTCCATCCTCCTCTAGCACCACATCTCAAACTCTTCCAGCCTCTCCCTACTTTTTTTGGTCAAGGCTACGTTTCAAACCCAGAGTGCTATACTCCTGAGGTACACTTTCACAAGTTCATTGCGAACAGTGCTGGTTATCTTGGCCTGTTAGGGTTTTTTTATTATTATTTGAAGCTTGCCTTGCCAGTGCAATCCTTGCTTTTTTGTCTGGTGTACATCTGGAGTCATCGGTAATTAGACTGCCCAGGCATTTGAAGTTTTAAGCCTATGTTATTTTTTCTTTTTTTGATGCAATAAGTGTTTTAGTTTAATTAATATTAATTTCAAAATCATTAAATATTATGATGTCTAATTCTTATACTGATTTTTCTGTTTTATTTTCTGCTGTGGCTGCGATATCATCAGCGAATCGAATAAATTTAAATATTTTGGCACCACCCCTTTTCTAATACCAATATTTTGCGTATTGCACTCTAATGTTCAAAATAAGTGGCGAGAGAAGCCAGCCTTGTCTTATACCGTGTCTTATCTATTCCCTGTTTTTCTCCCACTTTTTACTATCGTTTCTTTGTTTTAGCATGGCTCAAAGATGATTCTTTATCTGTATAATCCCGTCCAACAACCTTTAAAATTCCTAACACTTTCATCCAAATAATTTTTTTCATAAGAATTTTCCAGATCGATAAAAGCTATATGTGTGTCCATATAACAATCAAGTTTTCTATGTTTTATTTATCTCAGAGCTAAAATAGCTTCTCTATTTTCTTTGTTTTTTGGGCCCTATACTCATCTGGGCCCAAATATCATTCCGTCAAAGGTCTTATACGGGTTTGATTACTTTAACTAAAATATTACTTGCTTGTGCATCTTGTGATATGATACTAAGCGTTCGAATGTTCGTCGCATTTACGTGTATTTGCTTTCTTTGGTAATGTTACTGTCTTACTTAAACAAAAATCTCGAGGTACTCGCATCTGGCCGGTTTCATACATTATCTGAATTCATTCAAAAAGTTCTTCCTTTAGTGGTCTGTAATTTGCATATAAATATAGTTTATCATTTCGATGTAAATATAGTCAACGCTCACCGTCTTTCCATTTTGTTTACCCTTCAAAGTTGTTTCGAATTCTTCTTTTAAGATAATAATACATAATAGCGATTTCCATCTTCCTCCGTTTATACGTAGATTTCTAACATACCTACCTTCTCCTGCATACAGTTTTTTCAAATAGTCGGCCCATCTTTCAGCTATCTTTTTGGAGTCCATCAGTATTTTCCTTTTTTCATTTAGGAGTGCAGTGTCTTTAATTAAAACTATACGGTTTATCAATTTTACCCCGCTTCATCATAATATCTATTTTATTGAAATTTTCTTGTGCATTTTGTTTTTCTGCATATAGGTCTTTAAAATAGGTATCCTTAAACTTTGTAGACGGAATCGAGGGAACACGATTTTTGACTTCAAAATGTTGTTTGGACTAGTAAGGAGGTCAACATATCATAAGTAACAAACAAAAGAACACGACAGTGTTATCTCAACTTTGCAATATTTCACTTGATGTCAGGGTACTTGGTAGCGGTGACTAGACTGTAGGTAAATCTTCTTCTCGTCGTATTTTGATAGTTTAAGCATCAGTATTAAATTTTAGTTTTATGTATTTTGGACACTTTAAACACTTAGATATATGAATCCTAAATCTTGAAGCTAAAGTTTTATTGCATTGTAAGCATGACATAACAATAAATGCATACTACGTGATTTTTTAAGATACATAGCGTTTGATACTGCTTCCTTAAATCCGTCGTTGGTCGAGAGGAATTGTCAAAATTCATAATAAAAAAGACTGTGCGCAGCGAAATTTCATACAAAACTGGCAGCTATAAATTTCGCAGGTTCGGACTGACAGCACAGTAGCTCAATTGGTAAGAGCGTTTGGCCCGGTCAGCCAAGAGGTTGCTGGTTTAAGTCCCGCCCGTGCGCAAATTTCTGGTTTCTTATTTCATCTTTATGAAAGTAATTGTTTTTCTTTTGCAGCCTTACCAGTGGTGCGCTTACACCCTTTTATTAATGGCAGTGTTTTGGGTGACGGAATGCATTCCTATTGCTGTAACATCATTTTTTCCGATATTTATATTCCCATTGACAGGAGTGTTGACCTCAGTGGAAACATGTCAACAATACACTAATGTAATTATTTTTTTACCTTACTACACACACATAAAATAAACATTTAAAATAATATTTCTAACTATGAGCAAATAAACGTACAGCGCGAAAAAAAAAAAAATCTGGCCCATAGATAACATTGACAGGAGGGCGCTAGCATTCAATCAGGGTAGCCAATGCAATAAATCTCCCTTGATTCAGGGAGTTTTGAAATCTGTTTTACAAATTTTATTTTTACCCAACGTTGGCAAAGTAATGAAAAAGGGTACTCATTTATACCAGTATAAGCATGATATTTGCTTTATGTATCTCCTACCGATAAATAACGCAAAAAATAGTATAAACAATAAAAACATTGAATAACTTAAGATAACTTTATTTAAGAATTTTATCTTTACGGTATTTTAATAGAATCATTTTATTTCAAAGAACAAGTGTACATAGAAAATGTACGAAAATAAAACATTCTGGAAAATTGGGAGATTTCCTGTAATGTTAGGGAGATTGGGATACACAAGATCTGACAACTGCATTTTTGACGATGACAGCGTTAGTTCTGATTTTCGCCGTTGGCCATAAATCCATGTCGCACTGTAGGTATAAGATTCGAGTACTGTACCGTTACCATGAGTTTACTCGCTAGCGACTACTAAACTTTTTTCGTTGCTAGCGAGTAAAACCGTCGTAAACTCATGGTAGCGGTACTGTACTGTATACTATGTTTTAACACTACCTGACATCTTGCGTAAAATCAAATGTCTGAGACAAAAAATGGTAGTTATAACAATTTTATTGATACATTTTTATTAAAAAGAAGCGGCTCGGTTATAGGCGATTTATTTATTTTTAAGTTTATTGATTAAGTTTTTTAAGGGCCGCATTGCAATGGCACCGACATTCCAAATAAAATTACATACTTACACATCAAAGAAAATTCGCAACCATGCACATCGAGCTCAATGAGTTAATGTTGCTCTCCGAAAATACAACATTAGACAGTTAAACCGGCCTAGCAGCAACCGAATGGAGCACACGTGGCTCTTAAGCGAGCTGTTTCAAACCGTCAGCCGTCTCCCCAGACAGCACCAGAGCTCAGGCAAGCCGCTTTTCAAAGACAGGTTACCCCAGGAAATGCTGTATAACTTGATCGTCAGCATGCCCAGAAGTATCTCTGCATGTGTTTCAGCCAGGGAAGGATTAACATATTAAACTTTAAATATAAAGCTTTAATTGATAAATTGTTGATTTTCTTCCATATATTTTTTTATAGTAAGAAAACACACTAATATTATTTCGTGAATAGCTGAAATTAAAAAATAAATCAGCCTATTCTAGTGGTGATTGGTGTGTGTATTTTGTCTCAAACCGAGCCCGTATATTTCTTGTAAGATTGTTTATATGAATTACTTATATACAACTATGTTCAACATCTATTTCTATATCTAGGTATACAGTAAACGTACCTAAAAAGTCGAAGGGCAAGGTGAAGGGGAAACCCGGGCATAAACAAGGCCATCGGGGCTTGTCATTTAGTCGGATAAGTTTTATCTGACGTTGGCCCTAAGAATTAAAACTTATTGCAAGGTCCAACATTAAATTGGCAGCACTGAAGAATACTGAACGATTTCGTCAACTTAATACATAAGATAGCGCACTTAGTCCATTTTTTTTAACACTTTCGTAATCCAATTCCTCCTTTTTTTATGTTACCTGCTTTTTGCCTATTTTAGTTATCAATTTTTATTACGTTTAGTGCATATCAAAATGCCACTGCTACCTACAAATAGGAGGGGGTTTTCTATTCGTGGAAAATCATAGGGAAGCTGTAAAATTTAACGGGCACTAATTACAACGTTTGTATGAATTGTATCTTTGCTTACTTAGTCTGCAACGATTTCTTTTGATGGTGGATCTCTTTTAACCTGAGGCATTCAGTGATATTGACAACAGAATTAGTCTTAATGACTTTTCAACTTATTACTGACTAGCGGTCCCCCGCGACTTCGTCCGCGCGTTTTGAGTTTGCTCCCTCCCCTCCCGTCGCAGCGTGATGTTTTATATCCTAAAGCCTTTCTCAATAAATAAGCTATCTAACACAGAAATATTTTTTCAAATCGGTTTAGCAGTTCCTGAGATAAGCGCGTTCAAACCAACAAACTCTTCAGCTTTATAATATAATTAGCGCAAGCGCACGTTGTGATGTTAAAACTGTGATAGCTCCTAAGATATTTATTGGAATAAAATGATATAAAGGGCAACTTTGTTCTAAATAAAATGCTCGTGATGATGAATGTATTTATTTTGATAAGTATAAATACCTGTGTGTATAATACACCTCTAAAAATGATGCATTATTTTTTTACAAATTTATTAACATAAAAAAGGTTGTAGTAAGTCAACCATAAAAGATAGACTTATGCTGTCGCAGACTTTATTATAGAACTCTTAATGTTAAACAATCCTGTCATACATGATTTTTGTGTAACTTTAGCGGTTTCCGCAGCGTACGCAGCGAAAGCTCTCAAAAGGAATATCTTTCTCCCGTTTTTGCAACATTTTTCATTGCTGCTGTGGTCTTGTGAGTCGTATCTTTATGTTATATAGCTTAAAGCCTTCCTCGATAAATGGACTATCTAACATAAAAATAATTTTTCAAATCGGGCCAGTAGTTTCTGAGATTAGCGCGTTCAAACAAACAAACAAACAAACAAACTCTTCAGCTTTATAATATTAGTATACATATGATGTAACGGGAACATACTCGTAATTACACCTAGCATTGGTGGCGATTGAGCTTAAATTATATTAGTTTGTTCTTTACATTTATTAAAAATGGATTCATGTTAAATTACAGCTTGCAATCATAACCTTGTTTTTTTAAAGCTAGAAATTTCGTTAAAGTATTACCTATGCTATTGTTATTATGGGCTATTTAGGCTTACTCGTATAAAGCAAAAAAATATTATTTGAAAAAAACATTACAAGGTGCCAATTTCAAGATTTTATTTCCAAATGTTCATAGCTCGAAAAGTACATATTTTAGAATTTTATTTTATTTTCTAGTGACTGTCATGGCCTAGCCTATCACCCGGTTCGGGCTTGACCTTGACTTTTTAGACACCCCTGTACAACGTCTTATACAAGTATAGGTATTTCCTACGCGCAACCAAGCTCAGTTGAAGTAAAGTTGGTAACAATATGCTGAGCGTATTAAAATCGATCTTACTCGTGTAATATTTTTCCGTTAGAATAAATTCCTTCGGAAAAATATTTTCCGGAATACATAAATAATACGTTGGATAATTATTAGCTGATTCATAAGAATGACAATATATGCATACATTTTTTTTGTTATTTTTTTAGGATGCCGTCTTGATGTTTCTTGGTAGTATAATACTGGCGTATGCAATTGAGCAGTCTGGTTTACACAAACGTCTGGCTTATGGTGCTATTAAAGTTTTTGGATATTCCCATTTAAAGTAAGTTTTAAAACCTTATGTTTACAAGAGAATATTGTAAGTGATTATAACTACTATAAACAAAACCCAAATTGAAGTGGAGCTTAATTGTTAAATCACAACAATTAAGAAGATCGCGAGTCTAATTATTCTTTCCTCTTTCAATATTTTAAAACTGACAGGTATTTTATTAAATACGTACGAATTGCCTGACAGATATTATACAGATTTATTAGACATCATAAAAAGTTGTCAGTTTTTATTGCTTAAAGTACATATTTCCTAAAATTGAATATTTTACTGACAAAAAACATTCTTAAAACGATTAAGCTTTACCGAAGCAATTTTTAAGAGTTATGTACAAAATTTTGGCATTTTCCCCATACAAACAAAAACTAAATATTTGAAATATATATGTACAATGGGCTTTTGCAATGAGTAAACATAAAATGAAAATAGTAACAAAATAAAAAATAATGAAAAAACACGCCAAAAGCTATGAATGGAAGGCGTTGAGTCATTAAACATTTTGTTATGGGAAAAAAAATCAGAAACTTGTTATGTGCGGTATCATTTTTGGATAAAAGAAACCAAAAATTACGCACGTGCGGAATTCGAACCTGCACCTATCTAGCTAGCCTGAACAACACAACATTACACACAAACATATAGCACATTATTACATTTCAGTAATTTTTACTTAATAAATTCACTCATCCTTTCAAAGCTGGTAAAATCAACATACCTACAAATATTTTATGTGATTAAAAAAAGTAATTTTGAGTTAACGCGTTATTAGTGATGTAGAAAATAATAGACTCATTTATGTCACGAACTAACTGCGCGCTAAGTCACAAAAATTCAGACATACAAACATTTACCTTTGTTATGTAAAGTTATGGGTGAAAAATAATTTAAGTGATTTTCATAAACTGGTAGTAATTATGGCTACTAACCCTTTGTCTATTTATATGAAAAGGAAAAAGAAAACCGTGTTACCAAAGTAGCTGCGATCTGAAATATCTATCAATGAGAAAAAATATAAAAGCCTACAACCCTAAAAACTGTGATTGTTATGAAATATTCAGTTTGGTTAATATTAGAGGTAGAATATTTGCCAATGATTGTTTCATACGAAAAAGAGCCATTTTATGTGAAATAAATGTTGTTTTTTTAACATTTCTTTTAAAGTGAAATTCTGTATTCTATTTATTTTTTTGTACGTACTATACACATTTTCATTGGTGATCAAATTTAGAAATCTTTTTTGACAAATATATTATTTATCGTGATAATCTGGCTTTATTAGGATCTAAATATTAGGTACTATACAAACGTTGCAGTAGTTACTAAAAGAAAATGACTAATTATAAAACATTTGTAAAATACGCAAAAACAAGCATTAAGTCAAATTTTTAACATAAAATAATGTAACAACTAAAAATAATTACAAAATTTAAGAAAAAACTTGAAAAATTCGGTATTAACTCAAAAATTTTAAATAACGCGAATCTGTAATATAAGAAACAATTCAACAATTTGAAAAGCTTTTTTTTATTAATTATTTAAACAAAGTGCTGACTTTGGTATAATCTATTACAGTATGTTACCAGTTTTCTGTTAGTAGAGAAAAAAACTTAATTTAGAGTTAGCACGCGACCTTCTTATAACAGTGTGATATTTACCAATGTAAAGTATTATCTAGTTTTGAAATTTTGACAACCAGCCTATTAATATACGTAAAGGTTTATGCTAAGAGTGAGTTTTTTTTCTCAGGTTACTTGCGGCCATATGTGTAGTGACAACTTTCGTTTCAATGTGGGTTACGAATACGGCAGCCACTACCATGATGGTCCCTATAAACTTTGCAGTTCTTCGTGTTTTCGAAGCTGTAAGCAGAATCAGTTAAATTCATACTATGTAAAAAGGGTGTCCAGAAAGTTAAGACCAAAAACCCTTGAAACTAAACTAACTCACGGTATTTTGTTGTTGGGCGTCCTCTGACGTTTTTAAAGACAACGAAAAAAACATCAGTCAAACCATAGTTATGACCTTATTTTGATTTACAGTGGAATGGTTTTAAGTTGTAGTAGTTGTAGTTGTCGGTGTAATGTAATTTTTGTTTGATTTTTAATATATTTTTTCTATTTGCAGCATAAAATTTTCAAAATATACAATACGAATCCTAGTGGAGATACTGTTGCGTCTGATATAACAACGTGCTATTTTTGCACAGCAACTTATTCAGCAACTATTGGTAACTCTTACAATATTTTTATTAGTTTGAGAATCGGTATACCAATATCAAAATTAAACAATCAATAACCAATAATTGGTCAATTTCGTTACTTTGGGGTCCGAATCTGGATTGCTAAAGACGCTCCATCGATGAACGAATGAACATAAAATCGACTCACGGCTTTTCGACTGCATACTTATTCGACGAACGGAATACCAAATGAACTTCAAAATGACACACTGTAGTTCGACTGGGCTTGTTTGATTTATTTCGAATTTATATTTTGTTTGTAAATGCCTTTAGGATGGTTGGGTTTTGCATAATATATTTTACAGTATTTTGATTCATGACATTAAAAATACATTCAACGAAAATTGGCATGGAAGGGATCGAACGAGTAGTTTTTTATAATATAGCACAGAAAGTCAAGTTATAAAAGTCATTTATTTATGCAAATAGGCCCATTGAGGACACTTTTAACTGTCCCACAGCTTCAGGAAAATTTTGGGCTAGTGCTGAGAAGAAGCTGCGCAACAAATGCCTCATTTTAAAAGGTTTACAGTTCGTAGTGATCATGCAAGTCCATACATTTTTATCTTTTAAATAATCATCCATTTTATAATACCCTTTCGTCATTAAGGCTTCTTTAATGACAGTTTTAAATTTATTAACCGGTAAGCTTACAATGTGTTCTGGTAGTTTATTAAAAAATATATATACATTTCAATCGATCGCCTAAATTGTAAAAAGCAAGCCAATTCTTAATCCTAGTATTATAATTGTGTATATAACATTTTTTCTTGAATGAATGTATATTTTTGCGTACATACATTAAAGGATTTGAAAACTAATATCCGCGCCTTTTTTTTACGAGGCCAGCCTGCTGCACATGTCTTCATATAGACTTCCGAAGATGAAAGGAACATAATTTAAAGAACCTTTTCTTTTCTTGATTTTATTAATATTGCTCATTTTGAGTTTAAAGCTAACAATATAAATTCAAAATAAATCTAACAAGTCCAGTCGAACTACAGTGTGTCGTTTTGAAGTTCGTTCGATATTCCGTTCGTTGACTAAGTGTACAGTCGAACAGCCGTGAGTCGCAATTGACATGGGTTGCCGTAGGCGTCGCGTGAGGGTTTGTAATGACGTCATCAATGACTTTTTTCCGCCACCACAATGACCGTGATATTCAAAAGTAGAACACCCAAGTGGCTCCTCGGATACGTGGCATCACTATTATTGCGGTACCTATCAGATAGGTAAAATCGGGCCTCTTTTTGGGGTAGAAATCAGCTTTTTTTTTCGGCAGGTTTAGCCGTGGCAGACGTTTACATTCGGACTCAACGCATATTTTATGGGAAATCAGTATACTTTTCATTCTATTTGTCATTGTCATTGTGGTATCAGATAGAATGATTTTGAAGTGATGTGTTCTCCCTGTAATTGCACAGGCTGAGCGTTCCACTTGATGTCTGCGACGACCGCCACGCATTCGAGGAGACACTTTGGCGTTGATGACTTATGAATCAATTTTATAAACCTGATTATCATAAAAATAGACCTGTCAAACGCCAAAAAAAGACTTCCCACTCAGCCACCCACGTTCGTCCATTTCGTGTCAAAAGAGTTCATTTTTGCACACTTGTGCAATGACAGTGACAGGTCCTTAATCAGTTTAGTAATATGGTAGTCAAGTCGATGCCTTTTTATTAATATGATTTTGATCAGGTTTTCTGTAGCTATCATAGCTTCTTTCGTTTGTATCTTTTACACACGTACCCATCCGGTTTGTTTTGTTCATGAATATAAATTTCTCATGTAAAAAACAACTGTGTCAGACAAGGAATCGAACCCTGTATCTCACGTTATCCGGGCGCATGCCAATACCATTCAGCCACCGCCACCGCCACAATGGCAAGCCTGTTGAATTTTGCAAGTTAATCAAAACGGCTTGAGGATAGTGCACAAATGCACATCATACATCGATCACAAGACCAATCCAATGAAAATGCCACATAAATATCAATAGTATAATAATGCGATGCAGATTAAAAATCAATTATTTGTTTGGTTTAAATTTCATTATTTGCTTTCAGGTGGCATCGGGACTTTAGTTGGAACAGGGACAAACCTGTCATTTAAAGGACTCTTTCAAACGTAATTGCCTTGATCTTTTTTCATAAACTCGAATCCGTTTTCGCTTAAAGATGAAATAGGAAACCAAAAAATGTGCACGGGCGGGACATGAACCTGCAACGGTGATATACGGAGACGGACAGACAGAAAGACTAGACGAAATTATAAGGGTTCCATTATTTGCCATTCATCTACGGAACCCTAAAAGTCACCGTAATACCATTGGTGGTACTTCTGGATGTACCATGGATGACAAAGGGTCTTACCATTGGTTGATTTTTTATTTTTTATTTTCAGAGCATATCCAAAGGCTCCAGAATATTTGTCATTTCCAAAATTCTCAGCGTTTGGCGTACCGTTTATGCTTGTCTTGGAAATTTTCTTATATCTTTGGATGGCAGTAGTTTATTTTGGATTATTCAGGTAATTTTTGTATTATTATAAGAACTGATACGATTTTAGTCTTACATAATTCACAGAATAGGGTTGCGAATCTCATGCATTCGATCACGTTCGTAAAAAAGTTCCTTTAAGTATTCGGCCCTTAGCCGACGCAGACAGATTGGTTAGGGGCATATGGTTATCCCTATATTAATTACATAAAACTAAGGGGGCGTTTCGTCACCATTCTTGAAGTAAAGTCAGCAACATAACAGAAACAAAATTCACTTCTATAGGATAGAAAACAAGAAAATATCTGTAAGTTATTGGGCATGCTAAATATTTATGCAAAGTAATTGCATGCGTTCCTGAATTCCAAATCAAACTGACACATTTTTTTTCAACTCATGTTTCTTCTATCATTCACTCATTTGTGTTGCCATTCATAGCGCCAAATAATTGTCTATAGCCGAAAGCGCTTCAATTTGACATACAGCGCTCAAATTAATGAAAACTTGAAAAAAAGGCGCGAAGTCAGATTTGAACCATGGATGCACGGGGCGCCGAAGTGGTTAAAAAAAGATGAAATAAGAAACCAAAAATTTGCGCACGGGCGGGACTTGAACCAGCAACCTTTTGGCATACCGGGCCAAACGCTCTTACCAATTGAGCTACCGTGCTGTCAGTCCGACCCTGCGAAATTTGTGGTTTCTTATGAAAACGTCAATTGCGTGACGCTTAGCGCCATCTAGCCGTCTGTTTATGAAACAGATGGCCCAAGCAGTTATTCTTTACAGAATAAATTCAACTTGTAAGTTGATGTCGCTTCCCTATCTAATGCTTTAGAATGTTTTTAACACTCACAGTGTCATGTTTTATATTCATAAAGATGAAATAAGAAACCAAAAATTTGCGCACGGGCGGGACTTGAACCAGCAACCTTTTGGCATACCGGGTCAAATGCTCTTACCAATTGAGCTACCGTGCTGTCAGTCCGACCCTGCGAAATTTGTGGTTTCTTATGAAAACGTCAATTGCGTGACGCTTAGCGCCATCTAGCCGTCTGTTTATGAAATAGATGGCCCAAACAGTTATTCTTTACAGAATAAATTCAACTTGGAAATTGATGTCGCTTCGCTATCTAATGCTTTAGAATGTTTTTAACACTCACAGTGTCATGTTTTATATTCATAAAGATGAAATAAGAAACCAAAAATTTGCGCACGGGCGGGACTTGAACCAGCAACTTTTTGGCATACCGGGCCAAACGCTCTTACCAATTGAGCTACCGTGCTGTCAGTCCGACCCTGCGAAATTTGTGGTTTCTTATGAAAACGTCAATTGCGTGACGCTTAGCGCCATCTAGCCGTCTGTTTATGAAACAGATGGCCCAAACAGTTATTCTTTACAGAATAAATTCAACTTGGAAATTGATGTCGCTTCGCTATCTAATGCTTTAGAATGTTTTTAACACTCACAGTGTCATGTTTTATATTCATAAAGATGAAATAAGAAACCAAAACTGACAGCCACTGTTAAATAATAAAAAATAATCTTTAATATCTGATTTATTAAATCGTTGATTTAAATTACAAACTTTGTTAAACAATTAATTAAATAGATAAACTTAACAATATTAAAAAAGGAGCCGGTCTAGCCTATGGCAGAACACAAAGGGAGTTGTGGGTAGACTTTGGGGTGGATACCTACTTGACACAAATAAAAAACTACACTATGACTACAGAATGTTTAATAAATATCTTGGGCACATAAATAACTTCGGACTACAAACAATATTTAATGATATACAAAACTTGATTGCGGAAATAGAAAACAGCTACATGATTGAGGAAGAATTAACACCGACTGAATCGCCAAACAACGATATTGATCCGCTGTTTTTTCGAGACTGAGTTCCTACATATTCTACATCAAAACATTGCAGGAGTGCTGAGCAAGACAGATGCCCTGATGATCAACATGCAGGAGTTGGTAGATAGAAATATACATTTAAATATACTTTGCATCACGGAACACTTTATAATGGAGGGCCATGAGTGTATATTAGATATCCCAAACTTTGTTCTAGCTAGCTCCTACTGTAGAAAAAGTAAAAAACGAGGCGGTTCATGTATTTTGGTTAGGAAAGAACATAAATGGAGAGAAATTATTGAAATTAAAAATATGGCAATAATAAACGCATTTGAAAGTTGTGCTATTGAGCTTATTGAATATAGATTGATAGTGATGTGTTTATATCGTATACCTGATGCAACTAATTTAGATGTATTTTTTGAACAGTTAGAAAAAGCTTTAATATATCTGTCCAAGTTTAAAGGAACTAATATTATTCTTTCTGGTGACTTCAATATTGACATTTTGATAAAAAATAATGTGACTAAAGAATTTGAATATTGTTTATTAAATTATAACTTAACATTGGCCATAAGACAACCGACAAGATTATCAAGCCAAAAATGTATTGACAACATCGCTCATACCTTTAAAAAAAAATGTGAGACTGAAGTGTTGGAATTTTGCTTATCTGATCATACAGCTCAATTGATCAAAATACCAGTTAAAAGAATATTAAAGCAACGATACTGGCGAAAAACTATACGTGACTACAGTGATGAATATATTCAAAAATTTATCATGTGTATTATCTTTCTCTAGAATGTATTCCTGTACAGACCCAACTCTGGCATATCGCTGCTTCATGGAGGATTTCAGTCTTTTTTATAATCTATGTTTTCCACTAAAGCAAATAACTATTTAAGTAAATAGTACACCAAAATGGATATCTCGAGGTTTAAAATTATGTAGCAAAAGAAAAAGAGAACTACTTTGGAAACTTAGACTAAGGCCGACAAAAAATAACATTACAATATACAAAAATTATTCAAAAAGGTTTAAAAAAATTATAAAATTGACAAAGCGTGCACAAAATAATTATAAAATCAAAACTTCGGAAAATAAATCTAAAACTACATGGCAAATTATTAATAGCGCTAAACTAAATGTACCTAAACAAAACATAGCAAAAATTAAAATAAATGACGAATATATAACGGACCCAAAAAAAATTGCTGACAAATTTAATAATTATTTTATTGACAAAATCAACCCATTGCACGGATATGGTAAAAATGTAACTAATAACTTGCAACACCAATTAAACTCTATGTTCATGTCGCCTTGTCTTCCTATACAAATCTCTAAAATCATACAAGGTTTGAAGGGAACAAATAGTGTAGGATACGACGGTATTGCTACTAAAATAATAAAATCTGTTAATAAATACATATGTCAGCACTTATGCTATATATTGAATCTAAGTATAGAAAAAGGTATCTTCCCCAGTGATCTAAAGTTGACAATAATAAAACCTTTATTTAAAAAAAACAATAGAGATCTCATGGAATATTACCGACCCATTGCACTCATATCAGTCTTTTCAAAAATCTTTGAGAAATACATTTATAGTGAATTAAACAGTTACATGGAAAAAAATAACCTACTTCGTACTGAGCAAAAAGGATTCCGACAAAACAGAACAATTAACATGGCTATTTTTGACTTCTATAAATATGTTATAAATCAGGTGGATAGGACTAATCCTGTATGTGCTCTGTACTGTGACATGACCCAAGCGTTTGACTATGTTGACCACAACATTTTATTAAAAAAACTGTCAGCTTATGGCATCAGGGGAAATGTCCTTAATTTAATAAAATCCTATCTCAGTGATCGTTCTCAAAAAACCGAAATATGTAGAATTAATACAAAAACAAATTATGAGGAATTTTTTACCTCTAAGGAACGAAGTGTAAAGTACGGGGTTCCACAAGGCAGTGTATTAGGGCCTCTTCTATTCATTATATATATTAATGACCTGCCAACCGCCACAAGACAACCCATGACATTATTCGCAGATGATAGCACGGTGACAATTAAGTGTAATGACATAAATACGTATAAATTTGACATTAATGATTCTTTAAACTCTATAATTTCGTGGCTGAATAATAATAATTTAAAAATAAACATTGACAAAACCCATATAATGCACTTTAACCAAAGATCTGAAACTCCTTCTGACATTATTATATCGTACCAGGGTAAAACAATTAGCGAAATAGACACTGCTCGCTTTCTAGGTATCCAAATAGACAATAAATTGAATTGGAAATATCATACCAACGAGTTATGTAAAAAACTAAGCACCCAAGCGTATGCGTTATATAGGCTTTCCAGTACAGTTAATGTTGACGCATTACTAACTGCTTATTATGGCTTAGTCGAATCCCATTTGAGATTTGGTATAATTTTTTGGGGTAACTCTACCAACAAAGAAATAGTTTTTAAAGGCCAAAAACGTTGCATTCGCTCTATGTTTAGATTACAAACTACTGATACGTGTAAAGGTATGTTCAGAAAGCATAAGGTTTTGACGCTTCCGTCATTATACATTTTGGAAACCGCTCTATTTGTGAAATGCAACCCTCATTTATTTGAGCGCATGGCTGATATATACGTGCGCAATCGCCGTGGTGGAAACCGTTTATGCTTACATCCTTCGAAAACAGCATTGTTAAATAAAAGTTGTGTATGCATGGCCCCTAAAATTTACAACAAACTACCCAATAACTTGAAGCTTTTGAATAAGGACCTTTTTAAAAATAAACTTAAAGTAATCTTGGTCGACAAATGTTATTATAATGTACAGGAATTTTTTGATGACAAATGACATTTTTATATATAATTTAATGTGACATTGTTTCTTTTTTATCAATTATTATTATTTAATTATGACTTAATGGGATTGTGTCTGCATTTTGAATATTTGAATACAATTTGTTCGCTTTTAATGACATTTTTACACGCCGAATGTTGGCAGAACATGTTGATGCTAAAACTTTGTTGTCATCATTTATGTACACACATGTTTAATAAATAAATATCTTTATCTTTTATCTTATCTTTATAAAACATGACACTGTGAGTGTTAAAAACATTCTAAAGCATTGGTTAAAAAAGTTCAAGAATGCTGTTTTTTTTCTTCCGATAGTAAATCGGTTACATGGCCAGTCCAATTTTGATATAGACTTTATATCTGTGGCTTATTTCGACCCTCAGTTGGTTAGTTACTATCGAGTAGCTTTCATTATTAGGGATAGTTTGTTTGGGTAGTTTTGAGCAACCCGTATAAGACAATTATTTATCTTTTGATAAGAAGGATTTGTTAGATATGTGTATAAAGTGAGGTTTTTAAGGGATACATTAAAAATATACCATAGTTTTTTTTTAAATTAGTGATATAAAGAGATAGCGAGATAAGTTTTTGTAAAAAAAAGTCAAATCTGTGGTTTTAATTAACTATAGGAAAAAGTATAAAACGTTTATATTTCTAATATTTATTTTTTTAGTACATATAATCTCACATGATTAAAGAATGTTTTCACTTAGTATAAAGTGTGCGGCAGAATGGCTGGTTGTCTGTAGCATTGCTCTATGAGAGTTGATTGAAAATTGATACACAATTGCTTAAAGTTGCTACATACGAACATAATAAATAATTGCTACATAAGATATATATTTAGAAATAAAATATTTTTTTGATCAGTCTTCCTGACGTTTGGTTGGCTGGTCACCTCCTAAGCAAGCAAGCATGCCAATTCCCCGGAATGGATTGCGCCAACAATTGTTACATATTTTCTTCATTTATCTGAATGACGACCTCATGTCGACCTCCGTGGTCGAGTGGCTAGCAGGCTGGTTTCAAGCGTCGCCATCTCGTGAGGTTTCGGGTTCGATCCCCGGTCGGGTTGATATAGAAAACGATATTTTCTATATTGTCTCGAGTCTGGGTGTTGTGGTACCACCGTTGATTCCGATATTCATAACATAAGTGCTTTAGCTACTTAGCTTGGGATCGGAGCAATGTATGTGATGTTGTCAAGTATTAAAAAAAAAGTTACAACTTCAGACTATGTTTAATAAAGGATGTAGCAATTATTTAAATTATCTCAAGAAATAGTTGGTGATAAAATAATAAAAGCAATTAGTTACAGTGTGTCTTCACTGAACGGGGTTTCTATTTTAGGAGGCAGACGTTTTGAATTGTTAAATGGCATGTTATGTTACGAGTAGTTGTTGAGGGTAGGTAGGATATTTTTTGATGCAAGAATCGCATTACATACTTACACGGTACCAGAGCCTAAACGATTGAACCGACACCTACATAACTTAGTATTTGCCTTTATTATTTTATCAGGCATTTTTGCTTGGAAAAAATTAAATAATTCACGATATGTAATCCCGATTTAAGCACGATTCACGATAAACATATGTCAAACGGTAAGACACATCATATAAAATGTAGGAAATATTATTTCTTAAATTCGTTATAGATATTTTAGTTATAATGCGCCAAAAGGGTGATGTCGTCTAAAAATATATTAGACGCCTTTTTTGAATATGGCGGCGCAAGCGGCTGAAATATGAAATGGAAAAGTTAGAATTCGATAAATTTTTCCCAAAAAAAAAGAAAAACCAACTTCAAAAACAAAATGCACTAAAAATTATTGATGAATATTGCTTATGATAGCCAATGCAATGACACTGATTTGAAAATGAAATTGTCCACTAAAATGGAGTCCTTTCTTTTTAGTCAGTTTTTTTCATTGTTTTTAAAGTCGTTTTTTTTACATTTTTTGTAAAACCTTATTTAATTTAATTTGCGAATTTTTTGTGGTTTAAAGAGGAGCTGGGGGAGTTGCGTTTGACTCTGTTCTTTAATAAGCGAAGTAGGGAAGGTAAAAATATATATTGAAATCGGTCCACAAACGACTGAGATACGAGGTAACATAAATACAAAAAATAATACGGTTGAATTAATAACACCCTCCGAAGAATCATTCCTCTAAGATACACTTTCCTCGTAGATCCACTTTTGAAAAATCCTCGCTTTTGTTCCTGTAAGATACACTTTTTCAAACGTTAACACTCTTTTCTCGTAGATACACTTTTAGGTATAGTTGTGCAATAAATTATTAACAAATGTATACATGTATGTAACAAATATATCGACAATATGGTTGAATGAAGCCTCAAGTCCTACTCGTTATTGTACTGAGCATCGGAAAAACAAGTGAATGCCGTAAAAACAAATAAACATCGAAAAAACATGTAATGTATGACTTAGTACTTAAGGTCTTATTTATCATTAGAATATTTTCCGGAAGCAATTATGACAAACAAAGACCTTTTATTTTATTTAATCAATATATTTGTCAAAAATTTCGGATGATCCAAGCCCAGGTATATCATAAAGATCAGTGCATACGAAAAATACGTGATATTCTAATAATTTCACGCATTAATAATATGAAAGCTTTTTTCGACTCTATTACATTATTGGGTCTTACTTATTTTATGTTGTTGATGTTTTAAGTTGAAATTTGCTTGTCCACACTTTTTATTTTTCGAGTGTCATTTGTTATAATTATTTATTTATTTTATCTTTATTGGAAAACACAACAGATTACATCGAGACTTAAACTTATGATATACATGATTATAATAGAGTTATAACTAGAAAATAATCCTAAAACGTGTTTTCATGGCATGCTAGGATTGGTGTTAAGAGACAGAGATGTCTATTCACGTGATACAAATGAATTATTGCAACATAATATATTTAACTATAATAACTACAGAAATATTCTAATTAGGGTTTAGGAAGACTCTTGAGGATATTCCTTAAGACTACTCTAAAGTGAGTTATATTGGCATTGAAGATGTCAAGGTCGCTGAAGTGAAGACTGTATGCCTCGTATTGTTTACATAATCGGGCCAGCGGTTGATTCTGTGAGATTTTATTGCGGTAGAGGGGTAAGTCAAATATCTTGGTCATTGGTCTGCGAGGATTGTGTTTTATATTAAAATTAATCTTCTCCAAGATCTCGGGTGCGTCCAATTCTGAGTGCACTATTTTATGGAGGTCTATTTCGGAACGTCGAATGTGGAGTGGTGTTACGTTAAACTCAGCAAGTCTCTCTTCGTAAGAATGAAGTCTTCTATTGTTGCCAGTACGGAAGCTTAATAATCGCAAAAACTTGGCTTGGATGGATTCAATGCGTTCAGAGTGAACTGTGTAGTGAGGATTCCATATTATTGAACCGTAATCTAAGTTACTGCGGACAAAGCTGTTGTATAATAGCATTAAACTATTGGCGCGCTTAAAGATTTTGCTTTGTCTGGCAACAAAACCCAACATCTGGTTTGATTTTTTTACTATAGCATCGTGGTGCTGTCGGAAGCTAAGTTGTTCGTCAAATATGACGCCAAGGTCCCTGACAGTTGACTTGCGAGGCAGACTTTGTTGCTCTAGAATGTACTCATTGTATACGTACTATTGTAACGAAAAAAAACAACAATATAAATTGTTGTTTTTTTTTTGTTACAATATAAATTGTTGTTTTTTTTTGTTACAATGATCAATATTGCCATCTTTGATTTTTTTTATTTCCAAAACTTGCAGCGATTCTTTTCTGGTTAGCTGTACTTGTCCAAAGTGTATCTTATAGGAACAAAAGCGGGGATTTTTCAAAAGTGTATCCACGAGGAAAGTGTATCTTAGAGGAATGATTCCATTTGAAGATGGTCATAAAGCGTTACAATCGGTAAAATAATTTATTTTAAAAATTCCTGGTAACTCATGGGTTTGTTTTTATTTGAAAGTCGAATATTGTAAACAATCGAGACATTCTTTTTTAATGAAATGATTAATTTTAAAATGAGATAAACACGAAAACTTACAACTTGCATGGGTAATTCATTGTTTTTTATTGAGATCTTATTAAATCAAAAAGTTTTATGAAAAGATTGTTTACATTATTTGACTAGTCAAGAAAAACTGAGTGTAGTACCGGTGATTTAGATAACAGCTAGAGCTACTTTACATAATATTTTGAGTAGTGAATACTGATTACTTTATTTGTTTTATTACAGACCTAAAAGTAAGGCTGCAAAGGCAGCAGTTATTACAAAAGAAGCAAAAGCAGCAGCTCAACGCGCTATACTTGAAGATTCTGCCAAAATGGGACGATTTTCATTTTGGGAATTTGTAATAATATTTCTTACCTACTAAAACAATTATGCAAAGTATTTGTCAGCAATATTGTATGTAAATGCCATTTTAAAATCGCTCGGTTTATACTTATTCGGCCGGGTAAAGGCCTCTACGCACACAACATTGCCGTCGTGCCGATCAGTGACTTATCTGCACTTTTCAGTAACAGCAATCACTGAACGTCACTACACGTTACTGACGAGTGCGAATAGCGTCGTAAAAGATGTATGCTACCATATCAATTTTCGCTGACACTGATAGATACGTTACTGATCGGCACGTGTCGGCACTATGCCGGCACTGTTGTGTGCGTGGGCCGTTTCTTAGAAGCTGATGGTAAAATAGGCCATTAATCGAATAAAAAACCGTCTTGTCTAAATTCATATAAGGAAGAATATGGTTATACACATAGAAAAAATGAATTAGGTTAGAATGGTTCTGATCGTTCGTTTGTATGGGAACCTCTGTCGCCGGTGGGAGTTACCGCGCTGTTGCTGCAGTGATAAAAGTACCAATCAATGATTTAACGCACCAATATCACAAACCAATCACAATTTCCGTTAGGAGCTCTGTGATTGGTGGTGGTAGTACTTGAAACCGACTACCAATCACAGAGCTTCTAGCGGTGAAACCTCCAATCATCATTCAGATACGTTCGTTCTTTTATGTCAAAATACTAGTGATGTGGTAAAGGTCGATTATTATAAATTCAATTACCGATGTAATGTTTCGCTTTGTGAATAAACATGTAGGATTTAAGTTTGTAATAATTTGGATAATTTCACAGCTCATTTGATCGCATCAAAGGGTACTACTATTGCCTTTCGGTAAAAATAATAGAAGAAAAAAATTAGTTGCTAAACGTTACTTGAAATAGAGTAACTTATACCTTTAAATATTAGTTTCTAAAAATAGTTCTATTAGTAGAATTGAATCATTCTTTGTATAAAGAATAAGTAATATTACTTATATACGACAAATAGATTCTAATGTAAAGAAAAATGTTTAAAGGTATAAAAGCATAAAGGCCATGGTCTACATTATTCAGGTATTATATCTTACCATGCTATTTATTCATTTGTATTCTTAGCTAATACCATAAAGCCGAAGAGTTTGTATGTGTTTATCGTGCTAATCTCAGGAACTACTGGACCAATTAAAAAAAAGTTTTTGTGTTGGATGTCTAACATAACGAGAAAGACTTTAGGCTTGAACTTTACGCAGGGACGGAAGGGGAGAGAACAAACTCAAATCGAAAATAGTTAAGATTACAATTAAAAAAATACAATATACCTATAGACGTATGGTTGACCGGTATAGAATTCTTTTGGCATTAAGTCCGCCACATGTACAATTTTATGTTTCGTGCATGTGCAAGTTTTCAATAAATAAATATGACCCAAGTTAGTATGGTGGTTAAGTTAAAGAAATGAACAGCTGCATTAAACAACAGTTAACCTTGCAGTGCTTTTGTTCGCATTTAAATCACATCACCAAAGGGGTTTTGCAGAGGTTTGTTAAATTACAAAATTATACACAAACTCACAATAAGTGTATAGCTGACTACAAATAACTCTTACGAAAATATTTGTATGCAGGGTTATTGATTATATGACTGGATCCTTTTAAGAGTTGATGGGGGAGCTCATTTGGGACAATCTTGATCCCAGAATATACTTTCCAAAAGTCAACCATTTTTAAGGAAATATTTTTTTTAAGTTTTAGTAGGAAAACGAGATTTCAAAATTAATTATTTCGAGATTTAAATTATTAATTTTAAATATATTTACAAATAAATAGGTAGACCAAACGATAAATTAAAATCGAAGATAATAACAGCGAAAGTAGAAGAGTTGAGGATTCAGCAGTGCGTTTTTGCTGAGTTATATATTTATTGCAACGTTATTTTGGTAGCTCGAATTAGAATATAATACATTTTTTTTTCAAATAGCTCTAGTAGTTCCTGAGATAAGCGCGTTCCAACATATGAACTTTTCAACTTTATTGTATTTATTTTATCATTATTATGTTTCAAAACAAAACTTATTTTTATCTTTTAATACATCAGTAGGGAAATTACCATTTATCGATAATTTTACTGAGCTGTGAGCTACATCCCTAGTGATGCGTATACAAGCGAACAAAGCAAGTTGGACACGATACATTGCGTGTTAAGATAGCAGATTTGTTAAAAATATGCGTGGACAGTCATCAATAAATATTTTTTTTGAACTTAGTGCAAGAAAACCGCTATCATTTGAAATATCATAATTAAAAAGTGTTTTTTGCAAATAATGTCGAAATAACTACGTATTATTACTCACCGGTGAAAAAATACACTTCCTCTCTCATTTTTTATGACCTGGCTTCACGCTCTTCAAGTAATTATAGCAAAAGACGGCATTTTTGACAAAAAATAATGCAACGCTCTTGTCACGCGACTGAAGTAGCTACGGCTCAATGCAGGCATATGCCTACAATTAAGCTCGCTGCCGCACTGACCGGCGCCATTCTAACCTTATTCATTTTTTCTATGGTTTTACACATAGAATTTTTTTTTCTATGGTTATACAGTTTGTCTAGGCATACAATTTTAAAGTCAATAACTGCAACGAATTTAATCAAGGAAAATATCCCTTATTGGCGATTGTTAATAACTCTAGAAGCAATAGACCGATAGCAGTGATTGCTGCATCAATTTGTTAGGTAACTCAAATACATTAAGTTTAATTTAAGTTGACTGTAAGTTTAATTAAAAAAAAACGTATGTCACTGGTCTCATTTTAGTACTATTTTAGAATGAATTGCCCGAATGCGCAAAACACGGTAAAAACAACTCTCCTTTTGTCAATTAAAAACTGAAGTTATATGATAGCGTGTTTTTATTAATGCATTAGTTACACTATACCCTTTTTTTAATAAAACTTAAAACGAGCCCCTACATGATGTGAGACATAAACCGCCGTAAATTTAACGAGTAAAGTATTTTTGTAAAAGAAACAAAAACACTGCCAAATGGTGGGGTTTTCCTTGATGCAATTAGTTGTATCATTGTATGCCTGGACACACTATATATTTTTTGTTAGAGCTAATTATTATAGTTTTTAGATGTTTAATAACTTTTATTCATTTATTTCAGATGGTTCTAATATTGTTTACTACCGCCATGATAGGATTTTTCTGTAGATCACCACAAATATTTACCGGGTGGGCTGATTTGATAGAAAAATCATTTGGACTTAAAGGATTGTAAGCAAGTTTTTAGCGACACCTTCCTTCCAAGTTTTTTTTATATATTTTTTGTCACTTTTCAAACATAATAGTATACAGGGTATCCCAAAAAAAATGGATAACCTAGTAACTAGCTTTAATTTTGAAATATTATTTTTATATTTTAAGACTTATACGTGGTACTACCGACAGCCGTTGCTTCAGAACAGAGCAGTATTTGCTATTTAAGTTGCCATCAGATTAAAATTATAGAAATATAATTTGTATAATTTTCAAATTTCAATTCACAATAGATACGATGGACGTCCTACATTTTTATACCACGGCTGATGAAAAATGCAACACAGTGAATTTTCTTTTCTGCATTTTAACTTTTTTATTTATTTTATGAATGTGCTGATTTTTTTTTTGTGAAACCGGAAAAGTTGGCAATTGTTGGCTAGTACTTTTGTAGTTATAAGCATCATATTGTTGAAATTTGGTAAAAAGATGTATCTTGTAACCACTTTACGATTTTTATACAAACAATAAAGAACCAGATAGACGCCTCCAAACTGGTAAAATGTGCGTCTGGCCCTCTAAATTCTAAACTAAGCGAGTGTAAATTTGGACAAAAAAAGTAGATCTTGACAAATACTTTCAACGAAAATTAGTTTGGATGGGATCGAATTAGTTGTTTTTGAGATATAGCACATTTTCAACAACCGCAAACGTAACTTTGTTCTTCATACAAATACTATTAAAAACAAAGTTATATTTGCTGTTAACAAAATATTGTGGTATTTTATCTTAGTGGAAGTAAGTGGATTCTCTTATTCAGTTAAAGTTGGCACGGAACCCTCAATGCCTGAGTCCGACTTGCACTTGGCCGATATATTTTTTACCACGCTTTAATTAGCTTGGGTTGTATCTATGTATGTGTGTAATGGAATCTTTGAGCATTAATTTGACAACTTCCAGAAATTTGATTAATTTGAAACTTTTGCACACGTATCAAGGACCGATGAGAATGCAGTAATTTAATAAAAGTTTCCCAATATCCTTACAAGGATTAATAAATTCTTTCGTGGATCCTCTGTGAGGGAGTAAGAAAGATAGAGCTATCGCGTGATCTGCGGATGCGGAAAAATATCACTAAGTCATGTTTTTGTATGAAATATGAGGGGGGCTCCCATTCAAAAAATCTTTAGCCCAAGATCCATATGTATATTATTTTAAGAGATACTTAGTTAAATAAGATAGATTTACTTGATAGAAGTGAAATAGCAGTTTTTTTATTACAAATTATACTTAAAACTGTCGTACAAAAACAAGTTTTGGTGCGAGTTTTGTATGCGCTCTGGGTCAATCAATGAGAAAATTTTCGAAGTTATTTAAATGTTTTTATAGCAAGTATCATACATTAACCATTATCTAGGGAACTTTTCATGAAGTCCGACAAGTCCAGTCGTTTTTTGTTTATTTTTTACAGCCATATAAATTTGTTGGTTAAATTTAGATTTGGAAAATTGTGTTCCGCAACTTTGCAAGTAAATGAAAAAAGAACTAGATAGCTTGTGCATGTGATTTTTTGTGTTAGTAAAACCGCAAAATAATGCACCATAGCATACAAAAATAAGGCGCAGAAAAAGAAATTAAACTAATATTTTTAACCTTAAAAGATTGATTTCAGTATATCTATATACCTAGTCTTGCCATAGATATTGTCGAAAAAGAATAATAATAATAATAATAATGCAAATACTATTTATTAATTTTACAGTGTGTTAGTTTAATACATAAATATAAAACAAATTAAAATATAAAAAGCTTATTCGAAGTGGTCTCCATTGGCTGCAATACAGTCCTTTAAACTTGAGGTCAGTTATCAATAGAAGCACGCACTCTTTCCATGGGAAAATTCTTTACTGCCAATCGTATGGATTGTTTTAGGGACTCCAAATTTTCATGGCGATAAGAGCAAGCCGTACTCTCTAAAACTGACCATTAATCATAATCCAGCAGATTAAGTTCGGCACTAGACGACGGCCAGTCTTCAGCTCTGATGAAGTCTAAAACGTTCGCTTCTAACCAAGACTGCGTGGACCGAGCTTTATGACCCGGCGCCCAGTCTTGTTGGAAAGACTACGCTTAGTTATTGAACATGGTGTTGTTAAGGGGCTTAACTACCTTCTCAAGAATGGTATTTTGATACACTTGTGCCGATGTTTTGATACCTTTTTCACAAAAATATGAGTCAGTCACTCCTTCATAGCTAACACCCCACCAAATCATCACTGAAGGGTAATGCCCAAGTTGTACTCTGCCGACTAATTGGGAAGCTTCCTTAGAGGTTTGAGCATACGGTCATCCTGTTTGTTAAAATGTTGCTCAATTGTAAAGATTTTCTCATCCGTAAACAAAAAAATTCTGTGACCTTCCTTTGTGTACCGCTTTAGTAGTTTTATCGATTTTACCACCCCATTCTTTTTTAAATTATCAGTTAAAAAATGACCAGTGCATCTCTTATAGGCTGCAAGTCCTAAGTCATCTTTTAAAATACGTGACATGATCCTGGGTGCTATCTTCATCTCCCGAGATAAAATCTTTTGCTTTCGGACAGGATTTCTGCGAATTTTTTCCCTTACTGATTTGACCACCTTTTTTCGTACGAACATTACATTACTACATTACAGTACGTGAACGGCCAGATCTTTTTCTGTCACAAACAGAGGAGGTCTCATTGTACCTATTGATAGCCCGGTACACAAACATTTGACAAATACCAAGCGTATGGAGAGTTTCAAAAATTGCATTTGGCTCAATGCCAACTTTGTGTGAGGCAATCACAGCGATTTGGTTCTCTTTATCACCCCACTCCATTTTAATATCGCAAAAGATTATAAAATGTATTGGCGCCAAAATTAGAAAACACAATGGGCAATCGTATAAAAATGACAGATTCTAAATTCAAATGTAATATTTTTCTTATTTTTAATTGTAAAACTATTTATGGCCAGACTATAAGCTAGCGAACCCAGCGAACTTTGTTTCGCCCCCATTCTCATCTCGCCCCGGCCCCGTCCCACCCAGTCCCGTAATTTAAAATTTTAAGCGGTCTCAGAGTAACTTAAAAAATATATATGGGTATGCAAAATAGAGACCTACTCTATATGCTCACAAAATTTCATGAGAATCGGTCAAGCCGTTTCGGAGGAGTACAGGAACGAACATTGTGACACGAGAATTTTATATATAAGATATATATCTGGACGGTAGCTCATCTCATTTTAGTTACTTACGTTTAACTTACTTAACGTTGATTTGCGAGTTTTTATGCGTACAGATTCCATTAGATTGCTAGAGCTTGTTGTATGAGTTTTCAATAATGTCTTTTTATGAGGTTAAGTAATACCCGTAAAACGTTATGTAGAGCTATATACAAACGTAATAAGTTAAATAGTTTTTACAATGAGTAAAAATATAAGTCCTTTTCCTTTAAATAGCAATATTCTTGTATTACTACCTATTTTGACTTTTTGTAATAATAAATTATCAGAAATGATGATGAAAATTGTAGGTTATAGGATTTTAAACTTTATAATAGGTAACTGTTATGCATGTTATTATATTCAATACAAAAAAAACTTTAAATATTTAACAATTCTATTTAATAGCCAAAAAAATCTTTTTAACTTATAATTGGTTATTCGAGAATTTAGGATTTTAAATGAAGATAGTGGCCATCCACCAAATGTCATTTTGGCTTTCCAATTAAATATCTGAGTATAATAATGTTAAAGAAGTTTATTATAACTGCGTTTTGATTTTTCAGCATTAAAGACTCCACGTTGGCGTTTTTGATTGCTTTCATGATGTTTCTTTTTCCATCTTCACTGAAAATATTTAAAAATTGTACCGTCAAGAGTAAGTTTTTGTGTCCGTTACTCTAGCAGGAAAGTGTCTCGTAGGGCACATTGAAGTATGCCGTTGGATAGTGCTAAGTATGCTTAATTAGTGCGCCAAATAGAAAATTTGTGGGGGCCACAGTTTTTGCATAAAACGGAAAATACGTTTTCTGCTGGAGAAACGCTGCTACAGCAGGAACTTTTTTAAATAATGACTCTGGAGCAGAACAAAGTATATTGTTAGATAGATCTTATAACACATAATTTGTGCGACTAAAAATTTAATCTGTAGGACTCACCGTTTTTAAGATATTCCTTTTCCAGCTAGAGAAACGTTTCTCTATATCCTATATCACGGGAACCGGTTAATGTGCGACCGTAAAAAAACGTACACTAAAAGGTGTTTATTTGTGACACTTAATCCATTATTTGTATGTAACTATATCTTTCTGGTTCTTGAGAAATAAGCAGGTATTTGGAAATGTAAAAATCGATAGAACTATTTAAATAAGCAACCAATGAATACAGTTCCAACGTTTGAAGAACACATTTATTATTTTAAACCACCTCAAAGAGTATGAAGAGCAGCCGTTTATTAGTTTCCTAATAATTCCACTTTGACTCCAAACTCACAGTGCATAATTTTGTCATGTGAATTCAATAATTAAAACCAACTGTATGTGTTCAAGTATACACCAACGTTTAGTGCGCTTAACAAAGAACGTGTCTTAAAATATTTACATTAAAATAAGGCAAATTTTAGCAGATACAAGCAATAAGGCTAATCGATTTTACGTTATTAATTATTCGACCAAATTAGAATGGTCACAAAAAAGCGGCCTCTATATACAAATTGACGACCTCCTTCATTTTGTTTACAATCTGGTTGACATATACTTGGCCTTGTATAATTTGCTGCAAAATTTTATGTTCCAATTCTATGGTTCAAAGATTAGGACTCTTTATACAACTTTAGCGATTTTGTAACAAATTAAATTAACTTGATTTTTTTACTTGATTGCTTTCTGGTCAAACTTTAAATTAAATGTCCCGTGAAATATTATTGAGCATTAAATAATTTTTATCATAAGGAGATGGCGCTGTCTGACTTTCAGTAACATGGCAGAGGATAACTGTGTTACGCCAACATAAATTTAAAATAAACGAGTAACACACAATTGATATAGTGTACAAGTTTAATCGTAAACATTTTTTTGCAATGAAATATAATATATCATTATTAATAATAAACATTTTAATATATTGTTCCTAGAGTTATCAAAGCCATCTAGTGGGAAGTATAAAATTCATGCAATAAATATTAGTTTTCTCCATGCCGAAAATAAAACTCTCATTGAACAAACAGATATTGTTTTAAATAAGGCTATGATCGAATATGATTAGCCGCTAACACCTTTTTAACGTTTCAATTATGTAATATAAATTATTATTAGTTAGTTAATATAAATATTAATAGTAGTACAGACTTGATGAACCTATAAGGGTTCCGTTTTTAACCATTCAGCTACGGAATCCTAAAAAGCATGTTGACCTGTTTATTTATATTAATAGAATATAAAAATGATAAATTACATCATAATGTGTATCATCATATCATATCATAATATATGTATACTTATAAAACAACATATCCCTGGATAAAAAGCAACTTCGAAAAGTTTTACCAACTCTTCGTTTTCATCCTGAATAAAAGACAAGCTAATAAGTATGACATCAGTTTCAAATAACAACAAACGTGAAGTTTAGAACCACTATATAAATGTTGTGCGGCTATAGCAATGCTTAAGATATCTGTAACTCTATATAGGGCCTAGTGACTCATTAGACGTTGCAGCGTTGGTTTTAAGCTAGTCAGCTTTAAGGTTCATAATCCGCGCGCATCGTGTAATTAAATAAAAATATTAAACGTAGTGTTTCAGTGCTTCCAGTACCAATGTAAAGTAACAGAGATAATAATAAAATACACAGAAAATAATAAACATTTTATTGCTTTTTATTCAATTTACAATTCAAATAGGTAAAAACAATGAATATAAAAAAAGCCAAATTTGTATCAAAAAGAAAGGAAAGCCGTACCTATTAAATGTTTACCTCTTATACCTCCACAAATTTGAGCAGATACATACGTACCTGACTGTACGTAAAAGGGCCTTATATTATATGACTTTTTAAAGGAGGCCGTCAATTTATATGTAGAGTCCGCTTTTTTGTAACCATTCTAATTTGGCCGGATAATCAATAACGTAAAATCAATTAGCCTTATTGCTTGTATCTGCTAAAATTTGCCTTATTTTAATGTAAATATTTCAAGACACGTTCTTTGTTAAGCGCACTAAACGTTGGTGTATACTTGAACACATACAGTTGGTTTTAATTATTGAATTCACATGACAAAATTATGCACTGTGAGTTTGGAGTCAAAGTGGAATTATTAGGAAACTAATAAACGGCTGCTCTTCATACTCTTTGAGGTGGTTTAAAATAATAAATGTGTTCTTCAAACGTTGGAACTGTATTCATTGGTTGCTTATTTAAATAGTTCTATCGATTTTTACATTTCCAAATACTTGATTATTTCTCAAGAACCAGAAAGATATAGTTACATACAAATAATGGATTAAGTGTCACAAATAAACACCTTTTAGTGTAAGTTTTTTTACGTTCGCACATTAACCGGTTCCCGTGATATAGGATATGGAGAAACGTTTCTTTAGCAGGAAATGGAATATCTTAAAAACGGTGAGTCCTGCAGATTAAATTTTTAGTCGCACAAATTATGTGTTATAAGATCTATCAAACAATATACTTTGTTCTGCTCCAGAGTCATTATTTAAAAAAGTTCCTGCTGTAGCAGCGTTTCTCCAGCAGAAAACGTATTTTCCGTTTTATGCAAAAACTGTGGCCCCCACAAATTTTCTATTTGGCGCACTAATTAAGCATACTTAGCACTATCCAACGGCATACTTCAATGTGCCCTACGAGACACTTTCCTGCTAGAGTGACGGACACTAAGTTTTTTTATTAAAATTTTACAACTTACTTGTCATAATTAATTAAGCAGTTACTAATTTAATCTTATGGATATGTTACAACATATTTGTAAGGAATTGAATACAAAAAACGATACAGTGCGAACATTTTAATAATATTTAATTATGAGGACATTTTTTGTCGATTTCAGAAAAGGACGATCTTCCGAAGACAAGAGTGGTTTCAATTCTCGATTGGACAAAGTTAAACGCTGAAATGCCGTTCAGCTTCAGTTTTCTTTTGGGTATTTATTATTATTATTTTATATTGACTTTCTTGGTCCTTTCGAGTAGTGGTAAATAGAGACTATTTTATTCATGACACTTTCAGTAATTTTAAGGGGTTCCGTAGCCAAATGGCAAAACAGAACCTTAATAATTTCATCAAGTTTGTCTGTCTGTCTATCCGTCCGTATGACGCAGCCAACTTATTATGTAACAATTAGCTGTACTGTGCTGTACGATTTCTATACAAAAAATAATAATATTAGAGGACTTAGTTGGGGTGATTCCCATACATGAACAAAAAAAATATGTTTTGCCTAACCCTATGCATGCTTATGGATAGGTCTCTTAAATGATATTGAGGTTCCAAAATCATTTTTTTAAATTTTAACATTCGAGATATAGACGCTTCCAAAGTGGTAAAATGGGCGTCCTCCACCCCTCTAACTTTTTAACGAAGCAATTGAAAAAAAAATGCTTTACAAGAACTTTCAACGAAAATTGGTTTGAACGAGATCGATTTATTAGTTGAGATATAGCACATTTCAACAAACGCAAATATAAATTTGTCCTTTAAGGGGCTCCCCGAATTTTTAACGCATACTAGCGCCACTTTAGTAGAAAAATCATAACTCGTTAAATAAAAGACCAATCGAAAATCTGATTGATGCGATTGTAGCTCTGGTTATGTGGGTTAGATACAATGTTCAAGTTCAATAAAACAGAGTTATACAGTTAGAAAAATTGCCAGAAATGCCATATTAAGCAGTTTGTCTAACTCTAACTACAGTTAACTACTTTAGAAACAATTTAAACGTACTAAATAAACTATAGAACCTGTACTACAATCACGTCAAGCAGATTTTTGATTGTTTTTGTATTTAAGGAGTAATAATTATTTTAAATAGAATGGCGCTAGTGTGCGCGTCAAAAATTCAGGGAGCCCCTTAAACAAATACTATGAAAATAAAAAGTTATTTTTGCTGTTAAAAAATATAATGGTATGTAAGTGGCTAGTAAGTGAAACCCAATAAGGGGTTATATAGTTATTGTTGGCACGGAACTCTCAGTGCGCGAGTCCGACTCGCACTTGTTTTTTTTTAGTCAAAAGATAGATTCTATCTTATTAGTGTAGTAATTCTAGTATCGTTTTCCACAGTGCAGTTTTGCAAAGGGCCAATAGAATGAAAACTCATATTACCTTTGTAAACCCATTTTAATGTATATGTCATCGCGTAAACTCGCGTAAAAACCGCGTGCGTACGTTTTTAAAGCTGTTAGATTGTAAGATGCCGATTTATTGTGAACTGTGTCAAACTTTATACATTGCAGTGACGAATCACTTGCCATAGTTGTGGGTCGGGGTAGGAGAAGGATAAACGTTTATCCTTCGTGTAAGGCTGACATGTTAGTACCAAAAAAGCATAATAGCTGAATCTTGTCGAGCTTGTTCATAATAAAAAAATCGTCAGATTACAATATAACCTATTATGAGCCTTAACATCACACATAAAGCGATTGAAAGGGCTATGCTCGGTGTTTATCTACAAGATCGAATCAAAAAGTAAGGAAATACGTAGAAAACCTAAGGTACGGACATAGCCCTGAGAATCTGTAAGCTTAAGTGGCAATGGGCAGAGCACATAGCGCAAAAAACTATTGGCTGTTAGGGCAAGGAAGTTCTTGATTGGCGACCTTTCGATCAAAAGCGCGGTGAAGGACGTCCACTGAGAAGCTGGACATAAGACCTTGTGTAGATCGCAGGACCAAACTGGATGCAGAATACTTGTGATCGGTTGCTGTGGAAAACCGTTGGGGAGTCAAATGTTTAGAAGTGGACGCCATTTGGCGTGATAAAGATGACAATGTGTTATTTTTAACTCCAATTATCCATTTAACATTTTTCTCTGTTCATGCATTACATGTAATATACAATGCACTTTTACACCAAGAATAGATAATTGTATTTTTTGTTTTTTAAAGTGCTTTGTCACTTTACAAACTTAATAACATAAACTTCACTTGTAAAAAGCAACTGTGTCAGACACGGAATCGAACTGTGTGTCTTACGTTATCCTGGCGCTTGCCTATACCACTCGGCCACCCAGGGCTTTGAATACCGTTAAAATTCAGGTATCGTTACCTACGCCAGACGAAGGTAACGTTAATGGAAAAGGTAACGTTATGCTTGGTAACGATACCTTGGATGACCTTTTACCGTTAAATTGACCTAACGTTATCGACAATTTTATCGGTAAGTGATAATGTTACCATGGCCTAGGCTTGCTAACGATACCAAATCAATACCACAAGTATCGTTAAACTTACCGTTATCATGAAGTATACTACAATAAAATCAAAAAAACTTGCCACCAAACACTAAGCACGTGTTTGCGAAACCAAATCGTGTGTTTGCATCTATCTACGGGCTGACGATGTTGCCATTTCGCCGATCGGCCGGCCCGCGTAGCGTGGAATCGCGCACATCGCCGCGCCGGATAGCAACATCGCTTTATGTAACGATAAAAGTATCGATACTTTTAACGTTAATTGTTAACATTATTATACCGGAATCAATATTAAACTACCGTTACCCATGTAACGGTTACAATTGTAACTTTATGAAAATATCGTTATTTAACGATTATTATAGTGTGAATTTGGTATCGTTAACAAGCCCTGCGGCCACCTATACATTGGCAAGCCTGTTGAATTTTGCAATCGCTTTCTTTGACCGATGAAGCCTACGCGTTGAAGAAAGTTGTAAGTTATAAATTGACTTACTTCATTTTAACCGATTGTTAAACACGAGTTATATTTGTAAAAATATTTCCTTCGGATGTTGAGAGAGCAAGCTCGCAACATTGACAACATGAAGTTTAGAAAAGCTCTACTATCTTGGCATAAGCCAGCTATAACCTTAATTATTTTTTATAAAGTAAACATCAACTACTATATTATTATAAAAACACTTGTGTTGTATTTAAACGAATGTTTTATTTTTAGGTGGTGGCTTTGCTTTATCTAAAGGTGCAGATTCGTCTGGACTAAACGCTAAACTTGGAGAGACAATGCAGGGGTTAAAAGATTTGCCAAATCTCGTTATCATTCTCATAATAATCGTGGCAGTAATAGCAATCACAAATTTCGCTTCTAATGTGGCTGTCGCTAACGTCATGTGTCCAATTGCGATGCAACTGGTTAGTTACCAATAAATATTTTTTCTTATCATTAGTTTGTAAGTTTGTTAATATTTGTGAATAGTGATCTTGGTATTCATATTTACTTTTTACAGTTGAATATAAATTGTACTAACATTATAAAAATGCAACGTGTGGCCTATACATTTTTGAACAATTAACCTATGGAGTATTTACGCAGTTATCTTGATCAGATCGTAATATCTATACTAATATTATAAAGCTGAAGAGTTTGTTTGTTTGTTTGTTTGTTTGTTTGTTTGAACGCGATAATCTCAGAAACTACGGGCCCGATTTGAAAAATTATTTTTATGTTGGATAGTCCATTTATCGAGGAAGGCTCTAGGTTATATAACATAAAGATACGACTCATAAGACCACAGCAGCAATGAAAAATGTTGCGAAAACGGGAGAAAGATATTCCTTTTGAAAGCTTCCGCTGCGTACGCTGCGGAAACCGCTAAAGTTACACAAAAATCATGTATGACAGGATTGTTCAGCATTAAGAGTTCTATAATAAAGTCTGCGACAGCATAAGTCTATCTTTTATGGTTGACTTACTACAACCTTTTTTATGTTAATAAATTTGTAAAAAAATAATGCATCATTTTTAGAGGTGTATTATACACACAGGTATTTATTTTTATCAAAATAAATACATTCATCATCACGAGCATTTCATTTAGAACAAAGTTGCCTTTTATATCATTTGATTCCAATAAATATCTTAGGAGCTATCACAGTTTTAACATAACTCTGCACCAAAATAATGTTCGCAGCTTAAGTACAACGTGCGCTTGCGCTAATTACTATATTATAAAGCTGAAGAGTTTGTTGGTTTGAAGTTGAACGCGCTTATCTCAGAAACTGCTGGACCGATTTGAAAAAATATTTGTGTGTTAGATAGCTTATTTATTGAGAAAGGCTTTAGGATATAAAACATCACGCTGCGACGGGAGGGGAGGGAGTAAACTCAAAACGCGCGAACGAAGTCGCGGGGGACCGCTAGTTATATTATACATATAATTAATATTGTATTTAAGACATTTTAGTCCATAAACGTTTTTAAACTACATCAGTTGATTAACCCATTAATTTTATTTGATCAATTGATGTACTTATTACTAACAGTTTTATAACATTTAAATTTCTTCTAAATGCGTCTTGATATACATAAGTCACAAATATGTAGATTTCATAGACAATGATTGTTTTTGTATGAAACTTTGACTAATTTTTCGGTCCGCCATTAAACTTTTTTGTTTAAAAGTATCCATCAATAAAACCTTAAAAACAGATGTCTTGCATTGTTTTACAAATAAATAATCTGTGGCCAAAATCTCCTAAACTGTCACGTTAAACTATTAAAAGGCTGTAACGGATGATCGAATTTTAGTTTTACATCTTTAAACCTTACAAGTCGAAATTCTGACCGTTTACCTAGTTTTACCACCCTGCTTT
Organism: Pyrausta purpuralis; assembly: GCA_963924145.1. Classification (NCBI taxonomy): domain Eukaryota; kingdom Metazoa; phylum Arthropoda; class Insecta; order Lepidoptera; family Crambidae; genus Pyrausta; species Pyrausta purpuralis. The sequence goes on from OZ001644.1 coordinate 15,337,288, forward strand.
CGATTCATATTGATGTGATCTATCAATATTAAGATTCCGTAGCCGATTGGCAAAAAACGGAACCCTATAGTTACGTCAGGTCTGTCTGTTTGTCTGTCCTTCCGTATGTCACAGCCACTTTATTCTGAAACTATTAGTATTACAAAGTTTCAACTTAGAAGGTAGATGTATCCTGTTAACCGCTATACAATTCTCATATAAAAATAAAAATATTTAAGGGGGGCTCCCATACATGAAACTAAAACTTAAAAAAATAATTTGTCAAACCTATGCATCCATGGATAGGTTTTTTTAAAATGTCACGGATGTTTCAAAAACCATTTTCACTAAAAGTCGACGTTTGAAACAAAACGAGTTTCAATTTGAAAACAATACATTATGTAGATCTTGACAAGATTTTCAAAAAGTTTTTTTTTAATAAAAAAAATCAAGCTTTTTGCACTTCTATTATAGGTTATTAGCTACACGCAGTATAAAATTCAAAGTTATCAAAATAATAATTGTTTTCTTTTTCTATTTAAAGGCAAAGTCAACCAATCAAAACCCACTCTGGTACTGCATAGTGTCTGGATTCTGCGCCTCTTTTTGTTTTTTGATTCCTGTGGGAACTCCTGGCAACTTAATAGTCCAAAGCGTTGCTAAAATTCCAACAACAAAGATGGTAAGCTACGATATACAATCCGGTTACCCTTTGAAAAGGGTAGCCGTTAATAAACGGCAACCCTTATCCATTGTGGCATCATTCTGTTATTCTTCACATAAGTTGGCAGCACTAAAGACTGTAGTAGACTCGTGTATTATTTGACTTTTGATACACACACTCGCCGGTCACGCTAGGGCCTAGGGATGTCAACTTTGGTTTATACACAAAAAAACTATTATATTCGTCAAACTTATACCTATATATAGTCGTTTGATATTTTGTTAAGAATAAAAAAGAAGAAACGAAATTAAAAACCAAGAAACTAAGCTTACACGACAATTTATTGTGTACTACCAAATCATTCTATGATACTTTCTAAACGGTTGACCTATGACGCATTTTTTTGAATTACCTAGTCTTTTTTACCAATTTCAGACAAGGAATATATGTTGAATACAAAACAAAACGCCTAATTAAATAACGTCACCTATTTGTCAGCAATCATTTCTGTAAATGTCGTTTTAAAATCTGTCGATTTTAAATTATTCGAACGTATGTCAAATAAATCCCATCTGACGTTGGTAAAATCGACTCTTATTTATTTTGGACCTATTGCTACTAAAAGACAATAAAAATTACACAATATCTACATGCATAAAACAAATGTATTTATCTTACGGAATATTTTTGGTACGAATGTATTCATCATACAAAATTAAGTTCCTTCGTATAAACAGATTCAAAATAATAATAATAATTATAAAAAAACAATTATACAAAAAGAGCTAAAGTCACCTAACTAGGTACATATTTTCAACTTACAAAAATCTTGCCAGACGCGTGTCTCAAGCAGACGGCACTCGCGCTTTCACTGTCCCGAAATGTTCCGAGATCTCTTGTCCGTGAGCGGTGTCTATGTGTTCGTTGCTCGAACGCGATTTGCATATAGTTTGACTTCTGTACTTCAATCCATATTTCATGTCTATGGCATAAAATTATTATCCCTTTGGAATAGAACGACAAAAGCGAGATGTCAGTAGCAGCAAACTGTGTGATAAAAAGAGATGGGTAGCAGAACCATTTTTGTCAGATGTCAAACAGTTGACCGCCCCGCAGAAACTCGCTGAAAATTACGTGAATTTGATTTTTTATATTTAAAAGTGAAATTGTGTATATTTTGGAGTAATAATGCGTCTGAAACATGGTGACTTGATCGGTGATTGATTATTATGCATTACAGCGGCATAACTCTAACAAATAATCATTTAACAGGTAGATTAGTCCAAATCGAAGCCTCTTAATATACGACTTATATTTACCAATGCGCTTCAAATTAAAAGTACGCAGTTTGATTATTTTATTCTGCAAACGTTAATTTACGTAAAAAATTAAGGCAGAAAAACACAGGGAATGTATATCGACGAATATTGTGTATAATGAAATAACATTTAGTTTTACAACTAGAGCTGCATGTTTAATATTTTGTGTCGACTATTTATCATGCAGTAAACTACTATATTTAACTTAGGAACATTGTTATAAATCACCTGATCGAAAGGTTATCTCATTTAAATCTACAAATGTTACTTACTTATGTTAGTTACTGACATCTTAAATCGGTTTCGTTTGACAGCTTTTACTTGTCCTTCTATTCCGATAGGAATATTAATTTTATGGTCTATGGTGTATTGCTGAGACGTTGTCATTTCGACAAATTTAGTGTTGCAACCAAAATTTTGCACGAAATATTTCACGCGGATTGCATCAATATAAATGGTAATTGATTATTATAGCTACTTATGCCGATTAGTGGAGTGTATACGATTTTGAGCCGATTAGGTTTTGCCAATCAATACTTCGAGTTCCATTCCATGCATGATGTTTAGGTACTAAATAATAAATAAAAAAAACATTATCCATTATGGATCATATTTTTTTATTATTATTTTAAGGCATTGCTTAGTTATAATTTGGCGACAATATTAAAATTATATTCTATTTACTTTATTTAATGAGTATTTCTCAAAATATATTATATCTGTGGGAGAAAATATGACGTGTTTCGAAATTTAAGAATGCTTTGATTTTATATAAGAAATAATAAAATTAATTCGGAGAAAAACTAATGGATTCTAAGAAAAAAAATTCAATAAAATATTTTTACTTTCCATAAAAACGAATTGCCATCCTACATCTTTGTTTTAAGGCATCATAGAAGGTTTCATGTCCCATTTTTGTTTAGTAATATTTACCCTGATTAAATGTAGTCTTTGTGAAAAATATCATCCTGATGGAGACTCATTAAAAAATATTAAACACAAACAACGTAATGAGTCGTATAATTAAACTGTTTTAGTTATTACACTTTCGTTACAATTCATTTCTTTTCCGTTCATTTTTCTGAATATCTAGTTATTTTACATTTTATTACTGGCCAAGCTGCCTTTATCCTAATTGAATGATCGTTTGTAGTCTCCGCCACTTCCTTTCATGTGCAAACGTTTATCGTTATTTGAACTAATGTTTTTTGAGACGTGAGTAATTATATCCTTTTTTCATAACAAGCAAAGTTAAAATGGGTGCCTGATAAAAGGGTATTTGCCAGTTCTCACTGCGCAGGTGAGTTTGCGAGGGAAGAAACGCCGCCCCTTGTAGCTGTGCTGCTACCCATCATTGGTAGACATTTAACTGCGCATTTTATATCGGTCGGAAGCCACAGCCTCGTCTGTTGAAATAGAACGTCCCACTAATCCAATAATTTGACATGTGAATAATCCTTTCACTGTTCCGTAATATAAACCCCACACCCCAGAAACAATTCGGCATGCTACGATATAATTAAGATTTTAATCAAAACCAAATAACAGTAATAATTGAAGTGACTAAGGGCCGATTTCCCAACGTCAGATAACTTATCCGACTGAATAAGTATGAACCGACCGATTTCAAAATATCATTTACTTAAATGATCGCTGACAAATATGTACGTTTTCAAATTAGGTGTATTGGAGGAATATTCCTTATCTGAAGTTAGTAAAATCGGGCCTTAATATATTAGATAATAATAAATGAATATCCTTTGGACATTCCCACACATCAATAACAATAAGTCATTTTATTTTACAGATTTTTGCAGGCTCTGGGCCAACTCTTAGCACAATAATTATAACATTTGTTTTCATGGGATTTTTCGCTCCGGTAATTTGGCCAGATTTACACGCCGCACCAGAATGGATAAAGGCAGAAAAATGAATTTATACCTACGTCGTTCTTGGTCATGAAAATTATATCAGCCATGTCGACAGAATATCTAAAATCCTTGTTATTAACTTTAAGTGTTATCAACTTCAACTTTGTTTAATATCGTTCATGATGTTCCAAGACTAAAATTAGGTATACCAATACCTACCCAAGTTGCGTTAAGTCGCGTTTACAATAATATTTTCCTAAATGCTTAAGAATGTGACCATTAATTTGAATTAAGCTTATTCATTGTTTGTTTGTTTAAACATTGAGGAATTTTGTTTTCTTGTTTATTATCTAATAAAATTATGATCTAAAAAAGTTTGTTTTTATCAAAATATGACTGGACAAGGGGGACCATTTTGTACTCTTGAATACAAAATCAACCACATCGTAAGGCGACAATGCTTGTAGTAAAAGCTATACCTACGCCAAAAAAAAAACGAAAATATATGTTACAGACAAAAGATACAAGCGATTAAAAGCATTTTTTATCCGAAGTACCAAAAAGCTTTGGTAGGAAGGGAGAGCTAAGTCATCAAAAATGTTATATGGGATATAAAAAATCCTCAGAAACCTGTGTGATGTCATTTGAAAAGACTTTAAGGCGGTTCTGAGAGTATACCTACCACCACCACTACCACCATCTTTTCATTCTTCATGTTTATCCTTACCTAAAGGTTGTCTGGAAGAAATTGCTACAAGTAATAAGCCCGCCTAAATTGCACTTATAGCGAATAGATACCTATATAAGATACATAATAATTACACAGGATAGAATCCTGTGTAATGTTTATGGTGTCCAATAAAGTTTGTATTATAATTATTATTATGTTGGTCATTTTCCTATCTCGGGATCACAGGGTCCCGGACCTTTGGAAGGCGTACATGGGGCCGAAGCCAACACGCAGAGGCCCGTTTGACAACATTAATCTAAAAGCTGTGTGACACAAACCGACGATTATCCCTGTATGCACTATACAAGTGCACCCAAGGACAACCCCCGGTTTGTGTAGGACTATTGCAAGATATGGACAAAAAGATACTGAGTTATGGGTGTGGGTGTTAGGTGGACCGGGTAACTGGGACTATGAAATAACTATGGCCCCTGCCTGACGTATGTTTCTCACACGGATAAAATGGCAGGGGGTGACTTGTGCACTCAGTCGATGGGCCCCCCAAATTAGTTGCTAGCACTAAGTGACGTAGACAACAAGGAGGCAACATGAGTTGAGGTGCTAGGGGAGTGAAGAGGTGTACCACGGCTCTCAGGACAATTCCGGTTATCGTTCAAGATCTCTACAAGCATCTTACTGGCACATTTCTTTCCCCCGAGCATAACTCTAGCGAGTCTCCACTCAAACCAGCCAATGAAGGCAAGCAAGAGGTGGGAGATACTGTCCCTCGTCAGCTTTCACTCTGCCCGGCCAGTGAAGGCAAGACAGAGATGATGAACAGGGGTTCTCCCAGGAGCAATCAGGTACGTGGGGTCTCTACTGCCCAACAGCTCGCCACAAGCTGCCCCGCGTATTTATTATTATTATTATTACCATAAGTACATTTCAGCTTTACTGCTTCGTGTAGGTATGTCACTGTCTAAGAAAATTGTTTTTTTTTTATTTATTTATTATAACAAATTATTGAGAAAGTATCGAAAGATCTTTAGCAAAAATATTAAAATTTTATTATTTAAATGAATGAATTGATAGAGCTGATAGACTTAATCATTGACCTAATAAAGATCCTCTATTTACTTCTGTTCTTATATATTTCTGATTAGGCTCATTTTGATAACACGCTAACTGCAGTGTGCGTCAGAATAGCTGGTTGTCTGTGGCGTCGGTCTATAAGAGTTTATTCGAAAATTGCTACATTATAGCTCGTATTTGCATATGCTATTTACATATTTAGAAATAAAATATATTTTTTGATCAACCACCCTGACATTTAGTCGGCTGGTCACCTTCTAGTTTTAGTCAAGCATGCAGAGTTTCCCGAAATGTACTGCGTCAATAATTTCTACATATTTACTTCATTTATCGCATTGCGTTGTAAATTTCAACATATTGTTAGAGATGGTGTCAAAGAATTAATTTGGTGATTTAAATAATTATCTGAATACTTACAGCCTACTTTTAAAAAAAATATATGATGAACGAAGCACAAACAAGAATTTTAAAAAATGGAACGCAGCGAAAACAAAAGACAGATGAAAAAAAGGAAGAGAAAAATTATTGTTTGGTGAAGACAGGGTTTTTTGGAAAAATAGAAAGTTTGATTACAAATAGTTTTTTATTTCAGCATCCAAATACCAGATAAGTGTGTTTCTATTACATTTATATCGATTGACATCATTAGGCCGCACATTTTGTTTTATATCTACAAATCTGAACTTTGTCAAAACATGGCTGTTGTACAATGCAAAAATTACACTATTGGGCACATTCATACACATCGTATACAAACCATGTAGGCTCAATGAACCTATTATTCAATTAATGATCTAGGTAACTAATCATAACTTTAATATTTTTCAGAAGTGGGATCCCAAAATGCACCGGCGGAAGCGTAGTCGTGCAGGCTGTGAATTCTCAGTGGAAAACCTTTCTGGAGAACGGCGACCTTGGCGATCCGATGAGGCTACTACACTTCCACTAAAGGAAATTCAGAACGCACTTGAGGAGACCAATCCACATATTCAACGTGAGTCTGTTCCATATCACATTGACAATGCCTCTATTGCAAAGGCTGAAATTATTCCCTTGTTCGACCCAGAAAAATCTAATGTTTTTGCACACCAATGGATTAATAAGATTGATCAACTAGGAATGATCCACCATTGGTCTGATGAGACCAAAAGTTATTATATGCAGTCTAGATTAAGTGGTATGGCACGAACTTGGCATGGGTCGCTACAAAATTATATGCTTACGTGGGCTGAATGGAAAAGTGAGCTGGTCAAGGCTTTTCCATACAATATGGATTATGCAGAGTCTTTAAAAGAGATGTTATCATTAAAAAAGAGTTTTAATGAAAGCATGGCGCAATATTTCTACCAGAAGAATGCCCTTCTCACTAGATTAGAAATATTTGGTGAAAAAGCAGTTGCATGTCTTATTGACGGCTTACCAATACATATGAAGGCCCCAGCACGAGCTGGAAACTTTACATCTCCTACAGAATTATATTCAAAATTCTTAGCAATGATGGAAGAAAAAAATAAGACCGGCTCTGTAAATCGGACAACAAGATTTGAACCGCTTAGAACTGAGACGAATACCTCTACTACATACATAAGTCAGAATAAAGAGAGAGGTCAAAAGCCCGTATCATGTTTTCTCTGTAACGAGCTGGGACATACTGTCAGACGTTGCCCAAAAAACCCTGGTCGTCCTCATTGCGACAGGTGCAATAAAATTGGCCACGCGACTGATAAATGCTGGTTCAAGCCAGGCCCCAACCTCCCAGCTCCAACTACAATCAACACAATTAATGCTGAGGTAAATAATACATATTTCACTAATGTTACTCTTGACAATATCAAAATCAGGGCGTATTTTGATTCAGGCGCAAAAATTAATGTGATAAGTTTTACTATGTCTAAGATGTTACAATATCCATTGTTACCTTGTGACTACCTGATCAGCGGCTTTGGCGGTGGTGCTGTGACTGCTTTAGGACAGCACAATGTTACATTGGAAGTCTGTGGCATTTTATTTGATACAACCCTAGTAGTGGCTGACTATGGAGGACACCTGCCGCAAATGATTTTAGGTCAGCCTATAATTAATGATCCCCGAATAAAATTTATCATTTCTGGTAATAAATTAATAATCGAAGAAGCGAAAGTAGAGGGTTTGACGGATGTACTACTGATCAATGACATTATCGACGATGTTCGTATTGAAATACGATGCTCAAAAGACGTTACCATTCCGCCGTCTACTGTAAGAATCATAGATATACTATGCCAAGGAAATAGTGATGAGGGGTCCGTCTTTGTCGAGTCAAGAACACGGTTTTATGATGGCAAGGATTACTTTATTCCGGCGTCTATTGTCAATTCCGTATCAGCAGTGATCGAAATACGAAATGCATCATTAATACCGTTGACCCTCAAAGCTGGCGAATTACTAGCAAGAGGAAGTCGGTGCATTGAGGCCGAGTACCACTTGGAATCCGAGGATAGGGATGAGGGCGGACAAGTTTTATCTATAGATGTAGATACAATACAATGTGGTGCTACTGATCCCGAGACAAAAAGAAAGTTAGTAAATTTACTACAAGATTATTCGGATTGCTTTTCGTCTAAAACTGAGGAACTAGGATGTACTGATAAAATTAAAATGAAGATCGATCTCAACTGTGATAAACCGGTATGCTATAGACCATACAGATTGTCAGAAGCCGAAAAAAGTATAGTTAGAGAAAAAATCGCTGATTTGACAAAAAACAAGATAATTCAGGAATCCACTTCCCCTTTTTCTAGTCCCATTGTGCTAGTGCGTAAGAAGGATGGAGACCACCGGCTGTGTGTGGACTATCGAAAATTAAATAGTATAACTGTCAAAGATCGTTACCCCTTACCGATAATTGAAGAACAAATTGAAAAGTTGGGAGGTAAGAAGGTGTTCACGAGCCTAGACATGTCTCAAGGCTTCTACCAAATTCCTTTGGATGAGGAGTCAATTCCCAAAACCGGATTTTCGACGCCAGCAGGTCATTACGAGTTTTTGCGGATGCCTTTTGGACTTGCAAACTCTCCGAGCGTATATCAGAGGTTGATGGACAAGATCCTAGGCTCCTTAAGACATGATAAGGTACTGCCGTATATGGATGATTTGTTGATACCCACGTTTAATGAAACTGAGGCTCTTGAGACACTACGCACTGTACTAGACATCATAAGAGATGCAAAGCTAACGTTGAATTTATCCAAGTGCAAATTTCTTCAGAGAAACATCCAATATCTTGGTTACGAAATTAATGAAGAAGGAGTACGCCCTGGCAGTAAGAAAATAGAAGCTGTAACTAAATACCAACAGCCTACAAACATACATGAATTGCGTATGTTCCTGGGTCTCACTAGTTACTTTCGAAAGTTCGTCAGGGGCTACGCTTTAATTGCCAGCGACTTATATAAACTTCTAAAAAAAGAGGCAGTATGGGAATGGAGTCTACCACAACAGAATGCCTTCGACAAATTGAAAGAAATACTGACCACTAGACCAGTACTTGCATTGTACAATTCTCAGGCAGAGACAGAAGTACATACGGACGCTTCTAGCAAAGGCATAGCAGGGATTTTACTTCAAAAGACTGGTACATCTTTTCGCCCGGTTGCTTACTTTAGCAGAAAGACGTCTAGAGAGGAATCAATCTACCATTCATACGAATTAGAGTGTTTAGCAGTTGTAGAATCGCTTAAGAGATTCAGAATTTATTTAGGAGGTATTAACTTCAAAGTTGCTACAGATTGTGCTGCTGTGCGCCAGACATTCGAGAAACGTGACTTGTTACCTCGGATAGCTCGATGGTGGTTAAGCATACAAGAATATAATTTCACGATAGTCCATCGCCCAGGCACGACACACAAGCACGTTGATGCGCTTAGTAGAGCATCGGTAGAGGCAGCAGAAAATCAACAGGTGCTGGTTTTGGATCTCTTAGACTGGGTGGTGTGCATGCAAAATCAAGACTCAAAAATTTGTACTATACGCGACAAACTAGAGAGAGGAGATGGAGATCCAGACATAATGAATAATTACGTTCTTAAAGATAACAAAGTTTATAGACGTTGCATCAATGATCAGCTTCGCTTGGTTATACCAAAATATTGCCGATGGAACATTATGAGGAAGTATCATGATGACGTTGGACATCCGGGTCTTAAAAAGTGTGATGTGCTTGTAAAGGAACACTGTTGGTTTCCGGGTATGACGAGGTTTATTCGAAAATATGTTAATGGCTGCCTTGATTGTACTTACAAAAGAGGACAGTATGGAAGACTCGAAGGAGAACTTCATCCTATAGATAAAGTTGCGAAACCACTGGATACAATTCACATTGACCACGTAGGCCCATTTTGCAAAAGCCGTAAAGGGCATTCATTTCTACTCGTTGTAGTTGATTCCTTTACTAAATTTATATGGGCGAAACCTTGTAGATCTACAAAATCTGTGGAAGCGACTGAAAGGTTAATGGAGATATTTTCTGAATTCGGTTTTCCCAGAAGAATAGTATCAGATCGAGGAACAGCCTTTTCCAGCAAGACCTTCCGAGACTTCTGTCATACCAACCAGATCATTCACGTTATGAACTCAGTCGCTTCGCCTAGATCAAACGGTCAGGTGGAGCGATACAACAGAACAGTTGTGGAAAGCATCAACAAAAGCACTCAGGATGAACGTTATTGGGATTCTTGTTTACCCAGAGTCATGTGGGGGTTAAACAACACCATAAGCTCTACAACAGGCTTAACGCCCTACAAATTGATGTTTCAAGGAAGTCGAAGTCTTCTACAAGGTATAGGTGACAATGTCATACATTCGGCCGAAGAAGCTGCAAATAATATACAGAAAGCCAAAAAGAAAATCGATAAAACGGCAATACAAATGAAAAAGAGATTTGATGCAAAAAGAAAGAAACCAACTAAATATCAAATCAATGACCTTGTATTATGGCACAAGTCAGAATGCGGATCCAAAGATGCAATACGGAAATTAAAAGAAAAGTACAGTGGGCCTTACAAAATCGTGAAGTGCCTGGGAAATGACAGATATATAATAACATCACTAAAGGGTTTAAAGGGCTACAAGAAGTTTTCAGCTACAGTGGCATCTGACGCTTTAAGGAGATTTAGCAACCACGCAGCAGAAAGTGAAAGTCAAGAAAGCGAAAGTGATGTTGATAGTACTGAAGACTTGATGGATTTACTGGAAGGATAACTTGGTAATTGTTAACATAAATAGCCTGGGCCACTACACAATAGTAGTGAATGTAATGATTACTCTGGGCCACTATGTAATGGTAGTGATTGTCCTCTGTGACCTTTCTAGTAGTAGTTTTTATACTCTGGGCCACTATTTAGTACTAGTGATTGAACTCTGGGCCACTATCTAATGGTAGTGATTGTACCTAATAGTAGTTGCTATACTCTGGGCCGCTATTTAATAATAGTGACTGTATTCTGGGCCACTATATAATGGTAGTGACTGTACTCTGCGACGTACATAATAATAGTTGTTATACTCTGGGTCACTATGTAATAATGGTGATAGTACTCTGGGCCACTACTAATGGTAGTGATTGTACCTAATAGAAGTTGTAATACTCTGGGCCACTATTTAATAATAGTGATTGTATTCTGGGCCACTATTTAATGGTATTGATTGTACTCTGTAACCTACCTAGTATTAGTTGTTATACACTGGGCCACTATATAATAATAGTGATTGTACTCTGGGTTCTGGTGGTGATCTGATGGTGGTGATTGCACTCTGGGCCACAATCAAATGGCAGTGATCACACTCTGAGTCACTATCTAATGATAGTCCGAATTTAATGATACAACCCCTAGAACCTTACCCACTGGTAGTATTAGTATAAAACTGATCACCTTGGTCATCATGTAAATAGTATTACTACAAATTAGGAAATGCAATCTGTTATTTTTTTAATAACAATTTTGATCACTTAGTAAACATTTTACTAGATAGTACATATGCATCTAACACAATTGAACTAGCATGCAGAGAACTTCTGGGTCAATAATTGATAAAACTAACCTTTTTTTTAAAAAAAAAGATATATTTCATACATGTTGTATTTATCAAATATGCAAGGCTAAAAGTTATTTTTTTTGTTATAACAGTACAAAATTGGAATAAATATACCTTATAAGATTTTCATAGTATATCAAAATCTTTTGGAAATTAAAACTCAATTTCTAATAATTTTATTACTATAGGTATAAATAATGAGACGCTTATTTTATTTGCAGGGACGCAAATAGAGTCAGGATGGGCGAGTGTTAGAGATGGTGTCAAAGAATTAATTTGGTGATTTAAATAATTATCTGAATACTTACAGCCTACTTTTAAAAAAAATATATGATGAACGAAGCACAAACAAGAATTTTAAAAAATGGAACGCAGCGAAAACAAAAGACAGATGAAAAAAAGGAAGAGAAAAATTATTGTTTGGTGAAGACAGGGTTTTTTGGAAAAATAGAAAGTTTGATTACAAATAGTTTTTTATTTCAGCATCCAAATACCAGATAAGTGTGTTTCTATTACATTTATATCGATTGACATCATTAGGCCGCACATTTTGTTTTATGTCTACAAATCTGAACTTTGTCAAAACATGGCTGTTGTACAATGCAAAAATTACACTATTGGGCACATTCATACACATCGTATACAAACCATGTAGGCTCAATGAACCTATTATTCAATTAATGATCTAGGTAACTAATCATAACTTTAATAATATGTTAAATAACGGATGTAACAATTATTTAAATTATCCCAAGGAAAAGTGCCCTATGAAAATAAAGGCAAATACTAAGTTATCTAGGTGTCGGTTTAATATTAGCCTCTGGTAAATACAAAAAAAAACATAGTTTTAGGTAAATAAAAAAAACTATATGTTTTTCTTTTATGCTGCGATAAATAATATAAAAACGTTGAAGAAAACTTCGCTTTATCAAAAATTTAATTCATTATTAATTTTAAATCAATATTTGTATAACAGTTTTTATGTTTAGAACATTCCTAACCTCTGTTTTTTGTGTTTATTGTTCTTATTTGGAATCTTTTAATCTAAAGAAAACTGCAATGTAAGAAAACAGATAGGTATAACAGTTTTCTGATACATTTGTAATAAAAACATGAATTAGTGAGGTAAAATGTAAAAACCGACTCCAAAACTAAAATGCACTAAAAAGTCTTAAATAAACTCTTCACCATTGAAAGGAAAGGAATTAGTTTTAGGCAAACAATTTATTTTTGGAGTCGGTGCTGTGATAGTTGATGCTTGATGGTCAAAGTGATGGCACCGACTCCAAAAAGAAATTGTTTGCCAAAAACAGATTCCTTTCCTTTCAATGGTGAAGAGTTTATTTAAGACTTTTAGTGCATTTTAGTTTTGAAGTCGTTTACTTTTTTTAAAGTTAATTTTATTTCTTCATTTTTAGTGATTACATTAGAGGGGGGGGGGGGTGATTATATTTGTTAAGAAGCTACAAATTACCTATCATAAGTTCCGTTATTATAATTACTGAACTCTTAAGCGTTAAGGAGTTCCACCATCAGCTCAGCCCCACAAGATGTTGACTATCAGACGTAACAACACGTCAACATTAAGGTTCTAGTAAAAAAACACTATACGTGCCTTTAAAATTTGAGGGTTTCCCTCGATTACACCAAGATTCCATCATCAGATCCCAAAATGGAAAAAATGGGACCAACTAGAAGGTACACCCTCTAAGTAGGCGAAAAAAATTCGATTTGGTCGACAAACGACTGAGATATGAGGTAACAAACATACAAAAAAAAAAACATACACTCGAATTGATAACCTCCTCTTTTTTTGAAGTCGGTTAAAAAATAGTATTAGTTTTTAACGTATGTTACAAAATTAAAGCAATCTCGTAAATTTTCGCAATACACACATATTTGAATAACACAAGTATTAATCAACGTTATATCGATAGTCGTGACGTCAAAACTTACCTAAGCACTGTTGTAAACTGGGTTTCGTATTTTACTTATTTATCCGCAAATGATAATTGCAACAACAAAATATTATGCCGAAAAATAAGGAAACTCTATTACCTTGTGGGAAAATGTGTATTTGTAGACGATTTTACACACAAAATATATAAAATATGAAACTCAAAATTTCGATAAGAAATCAAATTTAACGGTAAAACATGTGTGATTCAAAAAGTATCAACAATAGCGCACCTCACTTTCAGTTTTCGCACGAGCCTTTTTATCAGAAACTTGTTTAAACTGGAATCATTCGTTATCATTGAAAACTTTTGAAAAATACTGGCGACTGTAATTTGAAGTTTCCACAAAATTTTTTATTGCAAAAAGTGATCTCGCTCTCAAACGTTTTTCGCTGACAAATTCTATAGAAATAAACAAGATTGGTCGCACTTTTTACCAAGCTTTTTTTCACTACATATTAGCAAATTACAATTGAATCTTGGTAGGCAGGTGTATCCAGTTAACCGCTTCACAATTGTTTTAAAATAATGTAGGGAACATATAGATAGGTGTTTTAAAATGACATTGAAGCCCAAAACCTTTTTTCTACAAATGGTTAGGACGTTTTTAGTGATATTATTCTTTAAGTTTAACATTGAAAAGTAATGCTTCTAAAGTGGTAATTTAGGCATCCCCGTTCAAATATTTAAATTGAAAAGCGAACATTTAATAAAATTTCGTAGGTGGGTACATGTTAACAAATACTTTCCACGGCAATGGAATCTGTGTCCATAAAGTCAAGGTCAAGCCGAAACCGGATGATAAGCTAGGCCATTATTGTCACTAGAAAAATACTCGTAATTTACGAGTTATGGACTTTTAAAAATAATTCTTTAAATTGACACCTTGTATTGGTTTGTCGACCACTGTGGTACAGACATTAAGTTTTTGTCTTGCATTGCAAACCTGATAGCTGTTCTATCAATGTTAGTTTGAAATTTTAACACAGCTTCCTCAATTTTCATTTCATGATAATTCAACCTTACTTATTACAAGGCCCAACTTTAACTCGCTGTACAGGAAAATAATGTACTATGGCAACTTAAGTTGCTAACTAAGTTATTACTATAACAGATGGCGCATGTAGTGCAGATTCTAAAATAGTGTAACACATGCTAATTTAATTAATAAAAAGACATTTTTATTTTATTTATGTAAGTAGGTACCTGCTTTTTGACTATTTTAGTTATCACTTTTTAAATGTATTTAGTGCATACCAGAATGAACTTACCATCATAATAATTATAACTTACCGACTTTCTACTTACTACTTACCGTGTTTCTTACCGACTTTAAAATAGTAGGAGTTTCTTAACTCAAGCGAAATCGAGTGAATTTCTTGAAATTAACAAGCACGTTTTAAGACTAGTATCTTTATTTTGACACATATTTATGTCCGAGACTCATCATTTTGTTGTTCCGACCTGATGGTGGATCTTTTTAATGCTTAGGAGTTCATTAATATTGAAAGCAGCCTTTGTGTGAAGGCCAACGTATATGCAACACTTGGACTTTAGGGTGCTGTGTACTGATTCTGCGTATAGCTCACCCATAGACTGCTTGTGTAGAAGGACGTGCAAAAAGCCCTGAACAGGGTGATTTTGACGCCCCTTGAACAGCGAGCAAATCTGCGTGCTATCATATTCGCACGAACAACGCCCTACGCCCGCATTGTCATTCAAGTCCGAAGTTAAATTGTGCCCAAGGTATTTAAATTGTTCTACTCTATTAAGGGGGTAAGCATTCAGTCTAAGTTTCAGTATTTGACTTAGGGACCTCGCCCGGGGCTGAAAGATCATCCACTCACTTTTCTTTGTATTATAAAACAAACCGTCTAGCTACTAATATTTTTCGGCAATATCAAGCAGCTGCGAAAATTTACCTGCAGAGGCACTCAGCAGCACCATGCTGTCCACGTAAATAATATTATAAAGGCAGGCTCCAACAATATCGCAGTCAATCTGTATACTACTGAGCTCCTCCGTAAGCGTGTTCACATAAAGATTGGAGTGTTTTGGCGATGTCCGCATCCCCTACCTCACGTCACACTCCAACCTATATGGTGTCAAATACGCCCTCGACCACCGAACATTCATCATCATCATCATCATTATCAGTCGAAGGATGTCCACTGCTGAACATAGGCCTCCCCCACGGCTTTCCACAGCGACCGATCACTAGCGATCTGCATCCGGTTTGATCCTGCCATCTTTTTAAGGTCGTCTGTCCATCTTGATGGTGGACATCCTACGCTACGTCTTTGGTCGAAGGGTCTCCAATCTAGAACTTTCCTACCCCAACGGCCATCAGTTCGTCGCGCTATGTGCCCGGCCCATTGCCACTTGAGCTTACTGATTCTCAGGGCTATATTCCGTTACCTTAGTTCGCCTACGTATCTCCTCATTTCTGATTCGATCCCGTAGAGAAACACCCAGCATAGCCCTCTCCATCGCTCGTTGTGTGATTTTAAGCTTCTTTATGAGGCACATAGTAAGGGACCATGTTCCGGATCCGTATGACATCACTGGTAACACACACTGGTTGAAGACTTTCGTCTTTAGACACTGAGGTAGGTCAGATGAGAAGACACTCTTGCGTAATTTCCCGAACGCTGCCCAGCCTAAGTGGATTCGTCGATTGACCTCTTTCTCGAAGTTGGACCTACCCAATAGGATCACTTGTCCCACGTACTCGTCGAATTCGATGACTTCAAGAGTTGAGTTCCCAATGGATGCTGGAGTGGGTACAACAAGGGAACTCGACATAATTTTCGTCTTCTCCATGTTCATTTTAAGAACCACTTGTTGGGAGACTCGGTCAAGGTCTTCGAGCATAGTGCCAAGATCGAACACTATTGATCTGGTTTCCATTCCATATTTTATATATTATTTGCCACAGAATACCGTAAGAAACCAGGAGGGCGATTCAGAACCATTGGGTTCCAAACCCAAACTTCGGCATACGATTCCTAATCCCAAACCCAACATTTGGAACAATTTAGAACAACATAGAAATCGATTTCGATTACAACACCGGTTTCAGTTGTTGCATTTATGGAGCCTGCAACTATAAATATTTCACAATTTTAAGTAATATAGCAAATATAGGCCCTTTGAGTGACCAGTAATCAATTCTAAATGGTTTAAATTATAATTATGAAAAACTTATTTATTGATGATGTCATTATCGTTCGATTACTGAGATTACAGCGTAGTTTTAGTTATCGACGCTATTCAGAACATTTTTTTCTGACATTTGTTGCCGAACGTCTCGGTATTTTCTGTCAAAGTTAATCGGGTGCCCTGTAGCACCCGTTTATGTCGGAAAATCCAGATAAAATCCAGATAAAAATGAGTATTGACCTATCTAGGTGTATTTCTTCGCAATGTGAATATAATGAGTTGCTACAAACATAAATAGGTGCAGTGCGTTTACCAAACACGAAAAATAACATCGACATCCGTGTCGACGAAATACAAATTAAAAGTGTGTCTCTATATACACAGCATCTTTTAGGAATACAGAGAATGCCAGGATAACTTGTAAAAGGTTTTTGTCAACAGGACGCGGTGGTCAATACAGTTATTTTATTAACATTTTGCAGGACAATCAAGTTCCTACGAAACTTTGTGTGTTCGAGTGGAAATATCTTATCATTCAGGACATTGCTGATTGCTGTGTTCTAATTTTTATAACAAAGAGCGTAAGAAAGAGGAGTCGAAAGTTCAAATAAATTATTTGGAAACCTTTAAAATAAAGGGTGATAAATTACTTAATAAAAATTAAACAAGTTATATTTTGTACAAGTTTTTTTTACATACATCATAGTAATAGTATCCAATGTTTTTAATTATAATAAAATATTATAAAACTATCGTATTTCACTGTTCTGCAGTTTATTGTAAGCAAACTTCACTTCGATGATACAAATGCTAGGAAGTTTGAATGTTGTTTGCTGAAGAGTTTAAAAGACAATCCAAATAACCAAGCAAAGTACAGCCATCCAAGAGGTGACAATACCATCTCTCATCCTCTTCCTCCGTAAATACTATAGGTTCCTAACAAAAAGAAAGATAATAAGTAATCTCAATTTAGACATAGTACCTGTGGATCTGTATTGATCGCTTTCTCTCATTCAAGTCAAATTACAAAGCTTTTGATTCAGGCAAATAATATAGTACCTACTCTGGAAATTAAGTTTTCTCTATTTAAATATAGTTTATTTACATATAAGTCTTACACAATTTGTTTAGATCGCTATGATATACAGGGTGACTTTGTTATCAGTACCGAAATTTTGTGTAAAGACTCCACTGATGAATATGAACAACTTTTACTATGGGGGCAATGGTGAAATCGAGAAAAAAAATCAGCTGTTCCATACATTTTGACCGCGCGCCAATTGAACTTTTGTATGGAACAGCTGAATTTTTTTTCTCGATTTCACTATTGCCCCCATAGTAAAAGTTGTTCATATTCATCAGTGGAGTCTTTACACAAAATTTCGGTAGTGATAACAAAGTCACTCTGTATAAGACATATTATCACGTTTTTGACAATGTATGATCGCGTTCCGATTTTGTCGAAAATCGCTGCTGACATTTGTCAAAAATTGGGAACCAAGCAAAGCAAACAAGAGGTTTGTAGTACGGAAACTGAAAACTGAAACGTACCCAATATTTGACTTTCATTTATAAGGTAGGCATTAAAATATAAATATACAAAATTATTTAATTTCATATTAACCCTTAATCTGAGCTCAATTAATCACATATCAATATCAAAAAATATATTGTAGCAATATCATCATCATCATTATCCGCCAAAGGACGTCCACTGCTGAACATAGGCCTCTCCCACGGTTTTCCACAGCGACCGATCACTAGCGGTCTGCATCCAGTTTGATCCTGCGATCTTTTTAAGGTCGTCTGTCCATCTTGTTGGTGGATGTAGCAATATAGAACACACAAATTGAGTTTATATAGTATGTATTATATTCATTAAATCATGTTATATTTTTTTATTTGAAGGCTTTTAAATGAAACAACCGAAGCCGTTTCTGTAATCGAAACCCAAACCCAATGTTATTCTGAATTGCTCCGACACCCACGTTAGGATTAGGATTGGGAAAATAAAGTTGTGAAAATAAGTTGTAATGAGTCAACTAAAAGTTTGGTGAAGTAATTATATATTTCAACCATAATATAATCTTATCTCAGGTTATACTTTAAATATTTTGTTTATTCAAGACGTAAACTATTTTATTTCAGAGGTTTAAGATAAAAGCATATTTTCTGTTAATCTGTAGGTATTTTCTGGTGAATACACCAACCGTCGAATTAAAAGGATTTAAAGTATCCCGCAGATGTTTAAAAATACACATGCGGGGATTCTGCTCCCGTCGCCAGTGCCTACGTCACGCCTACTATTTCTCCTTCCATGATATCCTGTAAACCCAAATGGAAATGGCAATGGCAGAATTTACAGGGACGTGACGGTATGAATTTTGCCGCGTCCAATAGTTTTTAAAAGAAAGATTATTTATACACATTTTATTTCGTTTATTTGTATGTAAGCAAGTACTGGAGGTCCTGCCATAGCTCTAGGGTTGTGTAATATATTGACCAATTAGAAGTTTTAATACAAATAAATACTTACTTTACGGGTAAAACACATCCGATTGTTAATTTCTTTTTTTTAAAGAAAACGGGCACCAGAGAGAAAATACTGTGACGCAAGAAATGTCAAACAATGATCGGTATATGAAAATCTCTGTAATCGAAAGATGTGACGTCATCTTCGGTTCCGTCTTGGGTTTGGGAAAATGTTGTCCGGATTCGGTTGTTCTGAATAGAAAATTTAAAAAATCTCACCCAAACCCAAACCGAATGTCTTACTTATCGAATGGTTCTGAATCGCCCTGCAGACGCCTTCGATTAGTCCAAAAACACGCAAAAATGGGCGTGTTTTTATCCGTATAGTACTTGACAGCTTCAGACACAATATAACCGTTTCAGTAGAGAGACCTTGAAACCAAATTGGTTGTCGTGTATATGTAGATGTTTTTGTCAAGCTAAATGTTAGGCGAACTGTCAAGCACTTAGAGACCAAGGTGTGGCATTCATCCTATTGGAACGCTCTACAAGGCACTAATTAGGCAGTCGACAGCGCGGCGGAGCAAGTCTGCACAATGTAGACCCTACTGAACACTCATTCGGTGGTAATACTACAAAGTGGCAATTAAAATTGTTGGAACGCTTTATCAATAAACCACACATCAGGTGTGTAATGTAAATCATGGAAGTTCTGAAATAAAATCCTTTGTTGCTCACTACGCTGTTTAACTACGAGTTTTAATATTACAAATTTGATTTTTTAATAGGAGCTAAAATATAATGTTTATTGCCAAAAATACCATAATAGACCAGAAATTTCGAGCGGTTGGACTGACAGCACGGTAGCTCAATCGGAAGAGTGTTTGGCCCGGTTAGCCAGAAAGTTGCAGGTTTGAGTCCCGCTCGTGCGCAATTTTTGGTTTCTTATTTCGTCTTGGAAGGGTATGGAACTTTTGGCTTACTTTTCGGTTTGTCTTTTTTATGATGCCATAAACAAACCTCAAAAATCTATTCTTTATTATTTTACCGTAAGCCGTCGTAAGCCGTTAGCCATAAAGATGCTCAAATTTTAGTTATGAGTAGCTTAAAATTTTAAAAACTAACACTTTGAAGTTTTACCTTATTATATTTTCGATGTTGATGTGATCTGTCAATTTCTTATAGTTTCAGTCAGCAATGGCTCACATTTCAAGAAATCAAAACATTAGGATTCCAAGGCCATGGCTGTAGTTCTGATATTCATCAAGATTCTCACTAGGATATCTGCATAACGGAAGACATAAAAAATTTATGGATATTCTATCGCACTTACTTTCCATAACCCTTGTACTTACTTGTAACAAAGATTGAAACAATTTGACAAATGGCAGTGTTTATTTTAAGGAAATGTAACAATTAAAAATTTTGTAACACAATTCACGTAATATCCTGTACGTAAATTCGAAAGACACTTGTTATCTGTTATCGATATCTACCTACGTACATTTAGTCATAACTTGTCTAGGTATAAATTGTACGTGAACCAGCATTATCACTTATCACTTCTCGATATGCCTTATAAACGTTTGAGTAAACCCAGGGTCTTGGATCAGACGGGCGTGGTACGGCGGTAAGGGTCGGTTCCAACAGCGCGATCGTGTCGCGGAGGAATTTGCTGCTCATCATTTTTTGGTGGTGCTCGTACACCAGCTCCGAAAGTCACGAGTTCTTCTTCTTTAGACGGTGGCGGTTCTACAGCTGATGTGTCCAAAAAACGACCACTGGCCACCGATGCTTGTGACTGAAAGATTGAAGCACTTCTTAGACCGCTAAGCGTATTTGCACTTTGAGGTACTTCTTTGAACTCCTCAAAATAATTGTCACAAGCCGTTGGCCTCGGCGCTGCTGGAAAACCGTAAAGAGTAGAAGACGACAGATCTTTCAAGGATGCTGAGCTTAAATTTATCCTCCTGTTTTTATGAATTGAGCAATGAGGCATATCGTCACCGTCAAAAACGAACCGTCGCCTCTCGCGTGGCGTCGCAGCAGAGGAGCCTGTAGGTGGGTAGGTGTCTCTTTTCATCATTCGCCTGTCTATGAGTGATGATTCATTTTCTCTGAAATCTGTGAATGCGTATTCACGATCCCAAGCCCGGCAGTCAGCTTTGGCTTTTTCACAGAGTTCGGTTATCCAGTCTTTTTGATACCATTGTAGAAAAAGGAATATAGCAGACGTGCCTGCTAGCTCGGCCGCTATGAAACCACTTATGTACAAGCCAAAGGAATATCCATAACTGTAGGACATTCGAGGCGTGTCATAGAAAGTCAGGTAACGCAGTTTGTGGCCCACTTGTGATTTAAATACAGATATGTACATGACGATTCCAGTCAGCATGATGAGACCTGGAAAAAGACAATAAAAACTGTTATATAATGTGACGCTGTAAAGCATTATTGGATTTATATATGGCTTGATTTGATTCCAAAAAACTTTAAGCAGAAGAAAATGTGTTCTTTTATACTGGTTTTGTACTTATTAGGAAAATATCTTTTATGGAGTTGTTTCTGGGTAATTTTGAATATTAACCAACTAACTCAAAAGACACCAATCAATCACCAACCACTGAGTTCAATCGCGTCATGTACGATAATGTATTGGGCGGTAAGCTGTTCATAACATTGTATAGGACTTGCACAAAGTGCAAATGATTAAGGTTAAAAAAATAACAGTAGGCCTTATCGAGGACAGCGAAGGAAACTGTTGAAGACAGCTACAAGACCACATGAAATTATTTAAGTTTTATATGATTTCATAAGCTTTGATTTGTGATATTGCCGTTTATTTACTCATTTCTCTACTGGACTTTAAGAAAAATATAGATGTATGTTAGAATGAATACGAAAATTGTTGAGTAAAATTGTTGAGTAAATTTGCAATATACTCGTATGTAAGAACGAAATGTACATAGTAGTGCCGTGTGCAAACTTCGTGCTGAATATTTAGAGAAAATAATAAATCGTTTTAGTCGCTAATTGAACGCAGAATATCATATAAGAATAAAGCCGAATTTTTATGCAGAAGGTTCATTCCTTCCTACGGTTGAATAGTAAATACAGCTACTAGTGAAAAGTTAAGTATCAGTAAATCACCAGTAAATTTACTGTTAAAATATAGTTTAGTAGAAGTATTAATAAATTTGTGTCAGTATAAGTGCAGTGTTTTACTGGGCAACAGTCAGTGCCTAGCGTTAAAATTAAAAATACAATCCTATAATGCATAGTTTAACACCAACAGCGTTGGTCGTTCGAGCCGGATTGCTAACACGCACTAGTGGACTCTGTGCTATGAAATTAGTGTTTGTGACTTAGTGCTATATGGACACACTTATTTTGGACTATAAATTGTAAGCAATTTTATTATTTTTACAAGTGATTACTGTGTTATTTCGTGTAAAGTGCATCCGATCTGAACTTTGATTCCTGAGTGATGTGAACTCTGTCTGTTTCTATGTGTTGATTTTGATTTGCAAATAGATATTTGACTCTGCCGATTGACTCTGATAAGTGTTAAATTCAAATGGTGAATACGCGAAGCCAAGTCATGGCCAAAAGTTCTGTACGTGTGTTGCCGGAACCGCCCCGTTCACCGTCCCCGTCGACGAGGAGCCGCTTGGAAGCGGAACAGCATACGTCCGCCCAGCCTACCGAACGTGGCGCTGCTATGTTGGGTACGTACTCAGCGTTCGACGTGAACATGGGACATGCCAAGACCGCCGCAACGAGCAGGACGCAGCACGCCACAGCGCGCTCCACCAGATCCACTGCTAGCGCTGTAGCATGGCTACGGTTCGAGGAAGAGGAGCGGCTCGCAGCCATCAGACGCAAGGAGCTGGAGCTTGAGGCCGAGATGGTGAAAAAGAAGCTCACGGCAGACCTAGCAGAGTTGGAAGAAGACAGTGACCAGGAACAGATGCCAGAAATAGAAAAAGTAAACGAGTGACTGGACTAGTCTGCGCCAAACGTAGATGCCGAACGGGGAGAGCGCCTGGAGGCTCCACCGTAACCCAGCAACGAAGACTCGAAGGGCAAGATTTTAGACGCCGAGACCGGTCCACCCCAGACCACGTGCAGAAAGGAGAAAATCGTCAACCCCGAAGGGACGAGGTATTGAACAGTTGGTGGACACGCTGTCACAGATGATAGCGTCGCGACCACCACCGCGGCAATTTACGGATCTACCGCTGTTCTCCGGATTACCACTGGAGTGGATACACTTCGCCACTGCAATGGAGGAGTCAACAAGGCTGTATAAGTTCACTCCATATGAAAACTTGGCCTGACAACGCAACGCTCTCAGGAGTGAAGCAAAGGAAGTGGTAGCGCCACTACTTAGCAGCGCAACGCACCCAGATCGACTAATGAAGACGTACAGCAATGCTTTGGAAGCAAGGCATACGAAAAACTTAAGGCGCTGCCCAAGATGGGAAGTACTGCAAGTTAATTAAATTCCTTCGCCATCAAAGTCCAGATTATTTTTTATTTTTGAAACTTTCGCGTTGTATTATAATTTATAACTACGGGTCTATACGCGACGTATATTATGTAGTAGTATTATTACTATTTACACCCTCGACGTTTCGACGGTATTGTAACCGTCACGGTCACGAGGAGACACGTCGAGAGTTGTGCAACTCTCGATGTTGCGACGATCTTCTGCGACGCAAGCGAAGAAGCATACGCGACGGCTGCATACTGGAGGCTCACCTACAGCAACAAGGAAGTGGAAGTTGTGCTGGTGGCAGCTCGCGCGAAGGTCACCCCACTTAAGACACAAATCATTACCAGTAGCTACAAGCAGCATTAATTGGAACGAGGTTAGCGAAGGCCATCAAACAAGAACACAGACTTCACATCGATGACACGGTCTACTGGAGTGACTCGCAAACAGTCTTGCATTGGCTGAGGAACGGAGGTCGACGCTACACACCCTTTGTAGCACACCGGCTCGGCGAGATCACCGAAGAAACGAAGCCAGCAGACTGGCGGTGGGTGCCGACTCACCAGAACATAGCTGACGTAGCAACGCGAACAGGCTACGTGCCAACGTCCGAAGATGAACAATGGTTTGGAATGACGTCATTTCTCGAGAAGCCTAGACGTGACTGGCCACGCCAAGAAGACCGCAGCGATGACATCACCACGGAACTACTACATCGGGCGAGAACACCGAAGAGCTGGCCATGCGAACACCGAGAGGATAGTCAGACAGAAGACTCAGAAGCGCTGACGCCCAACCACTTTCTTCTGGGATCATCAACCAGCCTGCCACACACCGGAGCCTGCGAAGAAGCAGACCGGTGGGCTTGGAGAGCAGCGATGGCACTTGCGGACAGCTTCTGGCAGCGGTGGATGCGCGAGTACCAACCCACACTGGTGCCGCGCCTTGACCGTCACGAACGCCAGGTTGCCGACAAAACAGGCGATCCGGTCATCATCGCTGATCCACAACTACCACGGAACATGTGGCTGAGAAGCACTAGTACCAGGACCATTCCAGGGCCTGACGGTGTCACACGCATTGTAAATGTGCTACCAAAGGTGGGGCCTTCAAAAAACCCACATCCAAGATCGTCGTGATATCTACATCCGCACCTTCCCCGGACCAGAGGGAAGGGACGCGCTGCATCAACGAAAGGCTGTCTACCGGAGGAGGCTACGGTACGCCTTCGCTGGGTGGATAATGTTGACGACAGCCACAAGACCGCATGAAATTATTTAAATTTTATATGATTTCATATGCTTTGATTTGTAATATTGCCGTTAATTTACTCATTTCCCTACTAGACTTTAAATTGCGAGAATATATATGTAATTATTTCATTAATGTCTCTATGAGGGAGTATGTGTGTGCATACATTTATCGAATACAAAGCATATGCTAGGCTATTTTGTTTTGTCTCCTCTAAAAACCGATAGGTAATGGAAATTTTGTCACCAGATATAATGAAGAGAACTCCGGCAATAAAGGTGCACAGCCTTCGCCCCTTGACGCAGTGACCCAGAACGCAGCACAGCGCACCTACAGCTTGCGTCAAAACAGCTAAGAGGAGCGGGGCCGCTGACCTTGTCACCACATCTGCAATAAAAAAAAACACAACTTTTAGATTCGGCACTCATCATCAGTATAAGCCAAATGACGTCCTCTGCTAATTTTAGACCTCCCACCATGGTCTTTTAATTAAACTTTCCTATAGTCTTTATAAAACAAATTTTGTTTTTGGTTAGTTTTCTTACTTTTTTTAGCGTTTCTGCAGCAAACTAAGAATTTATATTGTCTTGTCACTATTTTTTCGTAAACTTGTTGTCTTGTTGGTCGCATGTATCGCTGACTGTGACTGATATGGTATATTTGTAAACCCATCAAAATGTCAGGCCATCATTATAGATAGTTCGAGCAAATGGCTAAGATTAGCTTGTAGTGGACTGCTCCAATCGTGATTCACAACGCCGACATTCCGGATGTGACTTTCGTTACCTACTAATAATTGTTAATAATGTCAAATATTAAAATGTTATAGAGAGAAGGTATGTCGAACAATCACGCCGCGCCCTATCTACCACTGATGGGATTTAATGGTAAAAGCTTGTGTTTTTGCCGAATGCTTTTATTGCACTGATTTTTACATGCATAGTAACGACAAATCAGGTCAGAGCGCAGCTGGTCAAAGTGCATAGTACGAGTAAACATAAAGTTAATACTAATAAAATGTACGAGTTTGCTCGTACACCAGACAGAAATAATGTCAAGAACTTGGGGTTATGCATAGGCAGCATCCTCTGCTGGTTAAAAGTGGTTAACAAGGTCAGCTGAAAAGTCACTGCGATTTTAAACGCTCACAATAAGATTAAAATTAAAAAAAAAACTTCCTCTTTACACGAAAACTCTTCTTGTTTTGTCTTTCTGATATTTATGCAACGTGTGTTGCATAAATATCAGTAAAGCTTTTGCCTCAATAAACTTGATCGTCTCCTGGTCAATTATGGTATTCGTTTCATCTTAGGTCTCCGTATGCACGACTACATTCATGCTTATCAGTCTTAGCTTAAATTGCTTGCCATCCGTCATTGCGGAGAAATAACTAACAATTCTGTACACTCTTTTCAACATGCTTCGAAACCCTCACTATCCGTCCTATATATCACAGTGCTACAACTATCTGCCATGGCTTCCACAACTTCGCGCAACCTTCGTTCTTCCCATAATCTCACTCTTTACAAGTCCTGTTTTATGTCGAACTCTTTTACAATCTCTGCTATAAAACTTTGGAATTCTCTCCCCAATGATATAAGAATGTCTCCCAACAAGTTTACTTTTAAAAAATATCTCCGCTCCTTGGACGAATAAACCACTGGACGCGCAATGACGGGCAATTTCGCTTGTGCCCCCTTAGCCACGAAGCGGGCTTTTTGGCCTCACTTACAGGTGACGTCTTGTCAGTACGGTGATAGAGCTCAGTGAGAACCATTAACGGAAAAAAATGGTAAATGTGGCTTATTTTTGTGTAAAAATTATAGCGGCAAGACAAAAATATTCATTTTCATCCGTAAGTATAGTTTAATCCCAAAAAAGCTGATATTTTTCATGAAAATAGTGAAATGTGTTTTCCAAGAGAAAAGTAACATTGCCATTTAAAAAAGTGGTGGTCAGTTACTACAAAATCAACAAGATAACGTATACTATAGACGGTAGGATTGCCGTATGTTTATCATTCGTTCTCTTATCAGTTTAATTTTAATTGTGCTTGACAATTGTCGATAAATCGTATCGATAAACATTTATTAAATTTTTAATATAAATTCTTTTAAAATAAAATGATTAATCTGTAAAAAGTTTCACTCGAGAGTAGATTAAGGTAATTAAAAAACACAACAGTTTGCTTTAAAATTTTAAACTACATATTGTATGACAATACATCTTAAAAATATAATTTCAGATTTCTTGTGGATCCATTACGTAATATAAAGTGGGAGACAAAATGGATCCCCACAAAACATCACCGAATATGTGGTATCCATTTAACACCAGTGTGATTTAATGCCAACGCAAAAATCTACTGCTTAATTATCCCATAGGAGGATTTAAATGGTGCTGGGCTGTATGTACTTATGGGCGGTTTCACAATGTTTTAGGAAGTTCTAGTTAGTGTTACTTGCCAGACCGTTCATATAAACGTCCTATGTTTCAGTTGTTCATTCGATGGTTTGTGCATTAAACATGTCCATAATGTAATTTATTGTTTTAGTGATAAAAATTGTCTTTTTACAAAAGATTCATTCATTCATTCGTTCCGCACATATCGATAAAAAAATGTCAAAAACTAAAACACTAAATGTCAAAAATTTACACAACAAGCTCCCCCCGCCCCGCAGAAATTGGCTAATGATGGTTAATTCATCCAAGCTTCGCACCCACTATCTTTACCTTGACTCGCTTCAGAACTAACTACCATTATTTTTCATTTTTGTCGCTTTGGATGTCGTAAATTAATAATAAATAAATAAATATTGTACACCAATCACATACATTGCTTTGATCCCAAAGTAAGTAGCTAACGCACTTGTGTTACGGAAATCAGACACAACGGTGGTACCACAACACCCAGACCCGAGACAATATAGAAAATTTTGATTTCTACATGGACCCGACCGGGAATCGAAACCGGGACCTCGAAGCGGCGACGCCTTGAAACCAGCGTGCTTAGCCACTACACCACGGAGGCCGAAATATTTTAAATTTATGTATTCATAATTTCGTATTCATTAAATTTTATAGGCAATGTATGGTCAATAGTTCTTTTAAAACCTTATGAGTATATTTATGTAATATTAGTACGTATGTATGTTTATGTTATTGCATTATTATAATGATTATTTTATACCACTCTCAATTATTGTGAACGTTCCGCTGATTAGACTCATAGCATTCCCAAGAGGTTAACTGGTGATCGAAAAAAAAAAAACGTTGGAACTTGGTCTATGCTTCTAGGTAATAATTAAGTCTTCCAATCGAACAACTTACAGTGCAAAAAAGTTGAAATAAAAATAAAAACTCTTTTTTTTAAAAGTTAAACGAAATAATTTTACTTCTATTGATATAAACTTACATGGTCACTAACAATAGATTGTAACGGGATTGCTACCATGTACCTTATTGTATTTAAATTCCCGATATTTGGGTTCTGTTGCCATTGCTATGGTCAGTTACGCCGTGATCATAGCATTTGCAACAGTGCTAAAATATATAAATAAAATAATATGGTAAATAGTAGGGGTTGCCGTTACAATCTATTATAACTTTACTTCTACCCTGCTAATCATTTAAATCTAAGATTTAGAATCTTCTTAAGATATCCTCCTCCATTTCCCGGAGTAAGTCCCAGTTGCGTACGATAACGCGCTGCATAAGCATTATTTTTACTTACGTAGCTATTTTTAAAACCCAACGCTTATAAAAATTATGTATTATTTAAGTTTCATTAAAAAATACTTCTCAAACTATAAATATACAACAATAAAATCAACAATTTTGTTTCAGCGTTATCTATGCAAAATGTCAAAAAAAATTGATTGAGACTACACCTGGAGGTGATGAATGATGGTCTCAGTGTGCAGAACATCATCCTCATCATCACACAGCAAATTAACTAGGTAGCTGTTATTTAAGATAGTAAGTATATGTTCAGCAGGAAGGGCTTTTAATTGTTTATTAAGAGACGGTTTTTAAAATGCAGTATGGAAATAAGAGGGAACCACCACACTATCCGACCTAATTTAAAGTTTTTATCGAAAGAACTCCACCGACAAAAGCCTAACTCTAAACTTTTATGATAATAATACTTACAAGGAATGGCGTTCGTAGAATCACTTGGATCTGGCGAATATTGTGATAGTGGAAAATATGGGATATCTAAGCACCGGTACACCGTACTGCCAGCTGAAAATAAAACAAAACAATCTATACTAATATTATAAAGCTGAAGAGTTTGTTTGTTTGTTTGTTTGTTTGTTTGTTTGTTTGTTTGAACGCGCTAATCTCAAAAACTACTGGCCCGATTTGAAAAATTATTTTTACGTTGGATATTCCATTTATCGAGGAAGGTTTTAGGCTATATAACATAAAGATACGACTCATAAGACCACAGCAGCAATGAAAAATGTTGCGAAAACGGGAGAAAGATATTCCTTATGAGAGCTTTCGCTGCATACGCTGCGGAAACCGCTTAAGTTACACAAAAATCATGTATGACAGGATTGTTCAGCATTAAGAGTTCTATAATAAAGTCCGCGACAACATACGTCTATCTTTTATGGTTGACTTACTACAACCTTTTTCATGTTAATAAATTTGTAAAAAAATAATGCATTATTTTAAGAGGTGTATTATACACACAGGTATTTATTCTTATCAAAATAAATACATTCATCATCACGAGCATTTCATTTAGAACCAAGTTGCCCTTTATATCATTTGATTTCAATAAATACCTTAGGAGCTATCACAGTTTTAACATAACTCCGCACCAAAATAATGTTCGCAGCTTAAGTACAACGTGCGCTTGCGCTAATCTATACTAATATTATAAAGCTGAAGAGTTTGTTTGTTTGTTTGTTTGTTTGTTTGTTTGTTTGTTTGTTTGTTTGTTTGAACGCGCTAATCTCAAAAACTACTGGCCCGATTTGAAAAAAGTTTTTTGCGTTGGATAGTCCATTTATCGAGGAAGGCTTTGGGCTATATAACATAAAGATACGACTCATTAGACCACAGCAGAAATGAAAAATGTTGCGAAAACGGGAGAATGATATTCCTTTTGAGAGCTTTCGCTGCATACGCTGCGGAAACCGCTTAAGTTACACAAAAATCATGTATGACAGGATTGTTCAGCATTAAGAGTTCTATAATAAAGTCCGCGACAGCATATGTCTATCTTTTATGGTTGACTTACTACAACCTTTTTTATGTAAATAAATTTGTAAAAAAATAATGCATTATTTTTAGAGGTGTATTATACACGCAGGTATTTATTCTTATCAAAATAAATACATTCATCATCACGAGCATTTCATTTAGAACCAAGTTGCTCTTTATATCATTTGATTCCAATAAATATCTTAGGAGCTATCACAGTTTTAACATAACTCCGCATCAAAATAATGTTTGCAGCACTTAAGTACAACGTGCGCTTGCGCTAATATATTATAAAGCTGAAGAGTTTGTTTGTTTGAACGCGCTTATCTCAGGAACTGCTGGACCGATTTGAAAAAAATATTTCTGTGTTGGATAGCTTATTTATCGAGAAAGGCTTTAGGATATAAAACATGACGCTGCGACGGGAGGGGAGGGAGCAAACTCAAAACGCGCGGACGAAGTCGCGGGGGACCGCTAGTATATTATAAAGCTGAAGAGTTTGTTTGTTTGAACGCGCTTATCTCAGGAACTGCTGGACCGATTTGAAAAAATATTTCTGTGTTGGATAGCTTATTTATCGAGAAAGGCTTTAGGATATAAAACATGACGCTGCGACGGGAGGGGATGGAGCAAACTCAAAACGCGCGGACGAAGTCGCGGGGGACCGCTAGTAGTTATATACACATTCCATTAAAAGGATATTCGCATCTTAATTTTAAAGAGACACCTACGCATTTCTTTAAAATAAAATTTTATTATTTCTACACCTAAATAGTTAAATAAGGTCTTGCTTTACAAATAAAATAACAAGACGGCATTATTGTCAAAAAATACTGCAATTGTTTTGGTACGCATCTGGAGGACGCAACGACTGAGCGCGACTTATGCTCACAATATTAGCTCGCCTGCCCAGCTGACCAAGGGACCTTATTTAACCTGACTTATTTTTGAATCACTCGCTTGATAATCTCGTGATTTTCATTATTTATTTTTTTAAACGAATTTCACACGCCATATTCAAGCGAGCGTTTCAAAAATAGGCTGAATCAGGCTAAATAAAATAGTAACCGAATTCTAAATCGGGGGACAGATAGCTCATCCAACCAATCTATAATAATATTATAAAACTTAATAATATGTTTGTTTGCATGTGCTAATCTCAGGAACTCTTGGACTGATTAAAATAATTATTTTTGTGCAGGATAGATTATTTATCGAGAAAGGTTTAAGGCTATAAAACACAAACAACGGGAGGGGAGGGAGCGAACTCAAAACACGCGGACAAAGTCACGAGGGACCGCTAGTAGAACTTAAAACAAAACAGTTGTTTGATGCATACAGGAATTGTAGTAGATAGGGACGAATGCGGACGGATTATTGCGGACACACAACGATGCATTTCACTTAGCACGCCCGCCCTAATAGCACCAGACCAGACAAATACGAGCGCAGAAAATTACAGTAGGTTGTAAGGATGATGAATACGTAACGACGTTTAAAATAATTTAGAATCAATAAAATTGGTTACAAATATCTTCAAGTGCAGTAAAACTGCTACATTTTGTTTTTTTGTGATTTAACAACCTTTTTTGAGTAATCATTGAAATACATTTATAATTTTTTTTTCCACACATCGCCATCTAGTCCCAAAGTAAGCTACTCAAAGCTTGTGTTATGGGTGCCAACGGATATAATACTTAAATACTTTTTGTTTGTAAATGCATACATAATATACATAGAAAACACCCAGACCAATACAAACAGACATGTTCATGCACACAAATGTTTGTATTGTGTGTGAATATTTAATTACTTTCGCACTTTATCAATTGCCGCGATAAACGCTATAAAGGCGGTCATGTTAGGAATACAAGTGACATTCATTCTAACGGGTGTCCTAAGTGAAATAATGCGAATGGTATGGAAGGGTATGGAAGTGGGCCGCGGTGCACAAAGCGCTTTCCGTTTTGTAGCAGAAACGCATTGTACCACAGTCTAGCGGTAACTTTCTATTGTGCTAGCGCTTTGTGATACGACAGCGGATTTTTGCATCAGTTTTCACAACAACTCTATTTAAAGTTGACGTTTTCGGAACACGCATGAGTGATTTGTAGCTCTGTACACAAGAAATCTACAATATGAAACATTATTAACATTTTAAGGTAAAATAAAAATTAAAAATGCCACTCCCGATTTTATAAAAATAAATGATGGGTTATTTTTATGATAAAGCAAGACATGCTGTTTAAATTTTGGTTGTATTTTTCTGTTTTGTAATTTGTAAATCCGTTATGTGATCGTGTATGTCATTATTTTAAAACTCGTTAAAAAGTGTGTGTGTGTGTTTGTGATGTCCTAAATTAATAAACTCATTTTCTTTCTTCCTTTCTTTCGAAATAATCTTAAAATGAGGTGACCTTACACATTAAAAGTTTATTTGAGATAGATCTAGCAGTATTGGAGGTAGGTGTTTTTTAAACCTTTTATTGATAAAACAATACCGAAATTTTTTAAATGGTAAATTCTACCAACTTAATGATTTTAGTGTAGATAGCTCTTTTTTTGTCAAGTTTTGGTAAAGTTTCACTAATTAAAGTTTTTGGAAATATTAGCCTTCAATATCGCATTCTATGCCAGACACACTATGTATAAGTTCATCAACAGAATGAACTTACAGATCGACCGCAAAAAGTGCCCTTCCAATTATACGTATTCCATAATATTACCTTGAAGTAAATGATATTTTGTTCACTCAAATTAAGGATGAACTTGTTATTTGCAATCATAACGTAGAGTACATGAATTGGGAGTGGTGTCAAAACTGTCTCAGTTGGTTTAAATCACTACATTACATCAATTACTGATAAATTACTTGTTTTTCCACTCTGTGACACTAGAAAAAGTTCTCTAATGAAGACGAGTGAACTGTGAATAATGTTACGAGAAACATATTTGCTACTTACGATCAGTGTGGCATATCCTCCACAGACCCGAGACGGTGTGTTTTGCGACCAGTCCGTGCCTGCCAGTGCCGTTGTAGCTTGGGTTCAGCATATTTTCTTCTGTATGCAGCCAATTGTTGGTTGACACAGCCACTAGAACAGCTGCGACTGCCGTGCCCGCGGATAAGGGCGTCAGAAGCCAAAGGCACGCCACTGACGAGTCAATTTTCGCAACTAAGGTAGGTGAAGGGGGAGTTGGCCTGAAATTGAGAAAAGGACATGGTGAACATTCGAATTACAGTTTAATGATTACGTGAGAGACTCACACATGAAAACAACGTATTATTTTATCTTTTTAGGGTTCCGTAGCCGAATGGCAAAAAACGGAACCCTTATAGTTTCGCCAAGTCTGTCCGTCTGTCTGTCCGTCCGTATGTCACAGCCTCCTTTATCCTGTAACTACCTATATAAGCATCACATTGTTGAAATTTAGTAGAAAGATGTATCCTGTTAACCGCTTTACGATTCTTACACAAAAAATAAAAATATGATATTTGAGGGGGGGCTCCTATACATGAAGCTAAAACCGTTTTTTGTTTAGTCAAACCTATGCGTGCGGTGGGGTGTCTACGGATAGCTCTTATAAAGTGACATAGAGATTTTTAACACCATTTTCTTTCAAAGTCTAACATTTCATAGCTAGACGCTTCCAAAGTGGTAAAATGGGGTCCCCCCCCCCCCTCCCATCTAACTTCCAAACTAAGCGAGTATAAATTAAAAAAAAAAAAAACTGTGTGGATTTCAACAAACACTTTCAACGAAAATTGGTTTGGCCTGTCCAAAAGAGAAGTTTTTGAAATATAGCATATTTTCAACAACCGCAAACATAACTTTGTTCTAGGGCTTTAGAATGTTTTTAACACTCACAGTGTCATATTTTATATACATAAAGATGAAATAAGAAACCAAAAATTTGCGCACGGGCGGGACTTGAACCAGCAACCTTTTGGCAAACCTGGGCCAAACGCTCTTACCAATTGAGCTACCGTGCTATTAGTCCGACCCTGCGAAATTTGTGGTCTCTTATGTAAACGTCAATTGCGTGACGCTTAGCGCCATCTAGCCGTCTGTTTATGAAACAGATGGCCCAAGCAGTTATTCTTTACAGAATAAATTCAACTTGGAAATTGATGTCGCTTCGCTATCTAAGGCTTTAGAATGTTTTTAACACTCACAGTGTCATATTTTATATACATAAAGATGAAATAAGAAACCAAAAATTTGCGCACGGGCGGGACTTGAACCAGCAACCTTTTGGCAAACCGGGCCAAACGCTCTTACCAATTGAGCTACCGTGCTGTTAGTCCGACCCTGCGAAATTTGTGGTCTCTTATGTAAACGTCAATTGCGTGACGCTTAGCGCCATCTAGCCGTCTGTTTATGAAACAGACGGCCCAAGCAGTTATTCTTTACAGAATAAATTCAACTTGGAAATTGATGTCGCTTCGCTATCTAAGGCTTTAGAATGTTTTTAACACTCACAGTGTCATATTTTATATACATAAAGATGAAATAAGAAACACTGTGAGTGTTAAAAACATTCTAAAGCCTTAGATAGCGAAGCGACATCAATTTCCAAGTTGAATTTATTCTGTAAAGAATAACTGCTTGGGCCATCTGTTTCATAAACAGACGGCTAGATGGCGCTAAGCGTCACGCAATTGACGTTTACATAAGAGACCACAAATTTCGCAGGGTCGGACTAACAGCACGGTAGCTCAATTGGTAAGAGCGTTTGGCCCGGTTTGCCAAAAGGTTGCTGGTTCAAGTCCCGCCCGTGCGCAAATTTTTGGTTTCTTATTTCATCTTTATGTATATAAAATATGACACTGTGAGTGTTAAAAACATTCTAAAGCCTTAGATAGCGAAGCGACATCAATTTCCAAGTTGAATTTATTCTGTAAAGAATAACTGCTTGGGCCATCTGTTTCATAAACAGACGGCTAGATGGCGCTAAGCGTCACGCAATTGACGTTTACATAAGAGACCACAAATTTCGCAGGGTCGGACTAACAGCACGGTAGCTCAATGGGTTCCCTCTATCTGGCAGAATCTTTTTACTCCGAATGTCACTTGGCATAACACACTTGGTATAATTTTCTTTAATCGAATATTATTCAGGCAGAATTTTCTGTTAGCATAATTATTGTTTGGTCGAATATTCATATGCCCGAATTTACAATGGCATACTTTTAAGATAGCAGAAATTTATAAGGCATAATTACCTTTGGCATAATTTTACTTTGCATACTTTCGCTAAGCATAATGTTTATTAAGTACGATGTTTATTTGGCATAATTTGACTAGGCATACTATGAAGAAAGCAGAATTTCGTTTAGAATAATTTCACTACGCATATTGCTATTTCTTTTAAATAGTATTTTACCCTCAAAATGAATTAAAAAGTCATTAAGTTGTGGTACAAAAGTTAGTGACAGACACGAATCGGTGCAAAACCGACTCCGCGCAGTCTTGTTTGCCCCACCCCTAGAGTGTAATTCAAAATCGCGTAGGCGCGGAGGGGCGAGGCAGCCCGCGAGCTGAGGAGCAGGTGGTTTGAAAGCTCGCCGCCGCGGCTGAGGCTGGCCGGCAAAGCCGGCCAGCAAGCCGAAGCTGCGGTGGTGAGCGAAAACCATCTGCGACGATAAGCTCGCGTGGGACTGCCGGAGCCCCGCAGCTCCGGAGCCGTGACAGAAACCATGCATGTTGCATGCTGCATGCAAGCTGTTGCTTGCTTGCATGCTGCATGCTTGCTTGCATATTGCATGCTTGCTTGCTTGCATGTTGCATGCTTGCTTGCTTGCTGCATGCTTGCTTGCTTGCTTCATGCTTTGCTTGCTTGCTTGCATGCTGAATGCTTGCTTGCATGCTGCATGTTTGATTTGCCATGCATGTTGTATGTTAGTATTGCTGAGATAGAACTTTGGGATACACAGAGAAATTAAGGTTTATAGGAGAATATTTAATATGAAGAATATGCCAAAAGACGATTCGGACTGTGAACTTTCTGCGATAGGATGATTCTGCCTATTAATGACTATATATACGAATTGTATGCCACAAGACGATTCTATCTGTAAACTTTCTGCGTTAGGATGATTCTGCTTTCAGACTATTATGGATATTAAATTTCTGCCTAAAGATGATTCTAGCTTACACGATTATGCGTTTTGAACGTCTGATAAATGAGTGAATGCTAATTGATGTTCTGCGAAAGGAAGTTTATGCTATTTGACGATATGCCAAATAAAATTATGACAATAAAAATTCTGCGAAACAAGGTAGACCCTAGCTCAATTGGTAAGAGCGTTTGGCCCGGTTTGCCAAAAGGTTGCTGGTTCAAGTCCCGCCCGTGCGCAAATTTTTGGTTTCTTATTTCATCTTTATGTATATAACTTTGTCCTTCATACAAACACTAGGAAAAACAAAGTTATTTTTGCTGTCAACAAAATATTGTGGTATTTTACTAAGTGGGAGTTAGTGGATTCCCTAATTCAGTTTAAGTTGGCACGGAACCCTTAGTGCGCGAGTCCGACTCGCACTTGGTCGGTTTTTTATAGATGCAAAATATTGAACGTTGTCTTCTAAAAGGATTACTTCTACTAAAAATGCATATAAAATCGAATCTAACCACGTACGAGTATATCTACTGGATGGTCGGTCAAAAACTGCTTATCGGGTACGGGTAAAAATTTGCATAAAAATTGTTTAGCTGCTCAATTTTTACGATCGTAAATCACAGCTCTACGTGCACATAATATATCGGAGAGCTGCGCTGGTAATATAAATGCGGTATCTGAATATTGCAAATAGTGTGCTCACACTCACTAGCTATTTTAAGCGATTTCAAAATATCTACAGATGGATGACTCATCATCTCTGAAAAATCTAAAATGAAACCTTAGTTAAATAAATAAATATTTGACAACATCACATACATTGCTCTGATCCCAACGGTGGTACAACAACACCCAGACCCGAGACAATATAGAAAAGATCGTTTTCTACATTGACCCGACCGGGAATCGAACCCGGAACCACACGAGATGGCGACGCTTGAAACCAGCGTTCTAGCTACTCGACCACGGAGGTCGTCTATAGAGGAGTTATACTATGGAAGATACTTACACTCCATTAGATATATCAGAAAATAATATCACCTATGTCGACAAGATTGTTCTCAATCAATTAATGCTTGCAATAAATTGTCATGTCTGAAACCGACCTACTGACTCTAGTTTACGTGCACAACAAATATTGGATAGTTGGAGGGTAGCAGAAGAACCAGCCGCCCGATGCTGATGAAGACGCTGAGCGCCGCGTCGTGGTCACGAGTCTCCTCGTGACCACGACGGTTGCAACACCGTTGAAACGTCGAAGGTGTAAGTAGTAAAGATACTACTTCATAATATGCGTCGCGTGTAGACCCGCAGTTATAAGTTTAAAGTTATGTCTAAAACCGGCCAATAAATTGACACGGAGAGTTAACTCTGAAAATTTGTCAACGGGTCACTCAAAATTTCATATAAACGTACTTACAAACTGTATTACGTTTTATGAATTAGGTCAATATATTCTTTAACTGTCTTATAAATACGTTTTTTTTTATCGACAAATTTTTAAATGACTACACAAAGTCCATATGCGGCGGGCTGCGAACGAGTGCAGTGAGAGAGATAGATGAAATATATCCTTTCCTTTGGACATTCCCACACATCGCCATCTAGTCCCAAAATAAGCTACTCAAAGCTTGTGTTATGGGTGCTTGACAACGGATATAATACTTAAATACTTTTTGTTTGTAAATACATACATGATATACTATAAAACACCCAGACCAATACAAAAGACATGTTCATACACACAAATGTTTGTATTGTGCGGGGATCGAACCCGCAACCCGCTGCGTAGTAGGCGATTTCTCGACCACTACACCAGACGGGTCATGAAGCTTTTATCCATTGAGACATGACTAATATAAATTTTAGGATATGGTCACTAGTTTACCTAGGCGGGCGGCGGCTGGCGATGGCGCCACTGAGCGTCGGCGCAGGCTGCGCGCGTGCCCCTCGCGGCAACGATGCGTGGACGCACTGCGCACCCGCCCCGCCCCACATACCTTCCCCCCGCTTCACTGAAATGCACAGAAAAAATTCAGTCAATGTTATGCCAACATACAAATAATTAACCGCCTTTAACGAGTATGGTATACAACTTAAAGGTAACGTACACCAACAGTCTACGCACATTATGCAACAAGTCCATTTTTTTCTCCTCATAAGCAGAGGAATACGTTTTTAAGCTTTTTAGTCAGTTTTGCTGAAGGCGTTTTTTTTTCAACGGTAGATAGCTAATTGAACTAAAAAATAATCATCTCGCTCTTTGGCTTCTTGTTTTCGAAATAGACATAGAAACTTTTGTACACGTGTTTGAAAGCGATATACTCCAATTTAATCAAATTCTAACGATAGACATGTCAAATACAGGTTATCAACAACTTTTATTTTAAGTCGGTCAAAAACCAATGCGATAGCGATCCATACCTGTTATCTTTACATTCATTTTTGACAGCGTTACTCGTCAAAAATATAAATTAACAGCATTGTTAATTGCCAACATAGCGGCATAGTAATGAGATGGAAGTAAATTGAAGTCAAACCGATTACGCCTGATACAACTCCTCACGAAATAAATACATTGTATATTTATTTATGTTTTAGGTGTAAGTCAGACTGGTTTTTGTACTGCGTATTGCGTTCGTTTTGTAAGCGATTGTGTTACACTGTGATACACAAAGTACATTACATTACATACATTGTGATACACAAAGTAAAAAACCTTGAAAAGATAAAAGTAAGTTAAACAGTTTTTTTGTGTTTATTCACTAAAAGCAAAATAATATTATATAGGTCCTTGATACCGTGACTCCAATCTGATCGAAATAATATGATTTATCAGACATAATACTAGTCCCCCTAGCTGATTTCGACTACGGTGGCCAATCACAACGACTAACCGTACATATTATAGTGCACAAGTGTGTGCGCAAACACAGGTGCACTCTCTATTCCTTTCACTCTCAAACCCGATGGGACAGCAATCTGACACGACCTGAGAAAGATCAAGCGCAAGACCAACGGCTTTACGTACTTCACCGAGGCACGGGGGTGGAAACCGCCAACTTCCAAACTCCGGGCCACCCTTTTCGGTTAAGAATAATTCCTTAACCGAAAACCCAGGTTCATATTTTTGACCTGACCCGGGGATCGAATTCAGGACCTCTGGCGCAGCCGTCGCTTAAAGGCAGTTAATGCCCTATGAATGATCCTCATAATAGTCAAAGTCGTTTGAAAGTGTATTCTACAAACGGCTACACGGTTGTGGAATACACTTTCTCTGGTTATTAGGAGGAGACGAAATCGTCTTTCAAGAACAAATTGCGTAAGTTTTTGGCTAAATAATTTGTGAAACTTATGAAATATATAAGTATGTATATTTTTAAGTTATTTCTGTATGGGGTTGTTATGGATATACTGTGTATTTTACTCATGTTAAAGTATAATCCTTAATTTAAATAATGGTATGAATTATAATATTATTGTAGTACATCGGATTATATTGTTGCGTTTTTTTAAGTTCTATCTTACTACATTCTCTAAAATCTTTCTGCATGACCTATATTTACGACGAACGACGAGGGAAGGGTGCTTTCAGCATTAAGTCTAGCTTTTGTGCACTGTTACTTTTTCAATAAAGTTTTTTAAATAAAATGATGAAAGGAGTGGTGTGACGATTTTCATATAATATGGCTTCCACGAAGATCGATGTCACGGTTCCACTTAAAAGGTAATGTAAAACTATTCTCAAATAAAAATCTTCTACAATTGCAACTAGAAGATTAAAAATAAACATTATTTTCTGAAAATGGCTTACCTTTACCAATTAGCAAGCCATTACCTAGATATAAGAAAGGAAATGTAGAAGGTGTAAGAACAACGCCATTTGTTCATTGCCATGAGGGCAGATAAACGGCACACACCGACTCATTGGGATTTGCTGGCTGGCGAAATTCAGGATTTATAACCTAGCCGAGATTTTATCTGAGCTATGGTGTATAGAACAGGGATTTTTGGGATTACTAATTAATTTTCGTAATATTTTTTTCTTGCAGATATTGAAGTGGATCAATGAAAATAATATTGTTTCTATCTACACCTAAAGGCTACTTCAATAGCCCAAAAAGCCCTTCTTTTGCAAGACATTTCAAAATATGCAACTACCAGGTTATCGTGACAGGTCCTGTCACTGGTTGGTGTGAAACATAAAATTATTATCCCTTCCGATTGGGGATAGTACTTCTATGGTGTGAAAAGAGTGCAAAAATGAACTATTTGTCACTAAAAGGACGCTCGCGGGTGGAAATGAAATGAAAATATTTATTTGCCATATTGTCATATGCAGATGGTGTAAATAACAGTAAAAAATAACACTCGTGTTTTACCTTTATATATGGCATGTAAATATAATTAATTTTGTACCCCATAGATTTTATTCATTACAATTTCATTTTGTAATTATAATTCATGTTTAAAAATGACACTAAATTTATAGAGGTTCGTGTTCGTTCGTGTTCGTGTAGAAAATTTCTTTTAAAGCGCACTGTGGGAAGGTCTTTAATGTCATTCGGAAAGGCATTGTAAATCTTGACATCATATTGATTGTGATAATGCTGCAGCTTCAGCATTTTTTTTTATCGTTAACTAGTTTACTCGTATCTCTAAGCTTTCTGTTGTAAATATAGCTTCTCCTTTTAAATAAATTCATATTCTTTTGGACGAACAAACGATTCCATAATATACAAACTCGGTAAAGGCAATACAATATAATGTAAGTCCTTAAATACACATTTACAAGACTAATGATAGGACATACCACAGATCTCCCTTATACACTTTTTGGGATTTAAATAGTCAATCAAAGTCTGTAGAGTTTTCCCAAACCAAATGTCCTAGGTTAGAATTGAGCCTATATAACCGTAATACCGTAAGGGAAGTCTGCAAGATAGACGACTGCCGCAGTCTTCTTAAAACGTAAAAAACGTATCGGGTTATTTTTCCACTTAATGCTTCAATTTGCAGCCTCCAATCACAGTTATCATCTACTGAACAGACGGATGAGACCCAGCGGGAAAAATTTGACACGTTCATTCTTATGATGACCGGGTTGTACGTAAATCAAAGGCATCGTATTTGGTACTTATTCGAAACATTTAAGAGTAGCAGATAAAAATTGTATCCACCACCACGCTCAATTAACGGTTAAAACGACCAGCAAAAAAACAAACCGAGAGCTTCAGCAATTATTGGCCAGCTGTTGTATTTTCCAGCTCTATCTGTTTTGTTTTGTAGTTGCTCTGTGGTCCGATTCAGCACAAAATGTTATTTGGCTGAAAATTTAAAGATCCACGTCGAATACCAATGAGAGATAAATAATTGCACTTTTATTTAATTTATTTACCCCAACACAAAGAACTCTTGTTTTAATTAAAGGTAGTGAGATTATTTGCTCACATACAATACAGTTAACCCGAAATAAGCAATATTAACAATGTACTTGTAAGTGAATACCAACAAATCATTCTCATATAAACTTCATTCTGTAATCGATTTATCCCAATAAACACCGGCAATGAAGTAATGAAGTAGTATATCAACTATTTAAAAAATGTCGTATTTAGATGACGTTTTTATTCTAGTTTTTGGTGTTAAACAGACTGATATTTTACTT
The DNA here is from genome assembly GCA_963924145.1 of Pyrausta purpuralis. Classification (NCBI taxonomy): domain Eukaryota; kingdom Metazoa; phylum Arthropoda; class Insecta; order Lepidoptera; family Crambidae; genus Pyrausta; species Pyrausta purpuralis. The sequence continues at coordinate 15,379,302 of OZ001644.1, forward strand.
CACCGCAAAAGTCTAATTAAGTTACTTAAATACAAAAAAACGTACATATTCTTTTTTTTTTTAAATGGTCACCTTTTTTTGAAATCGCTAAGAACGGACACCCTTGAAAATATTCCAAGCAAAACATGGAGATAAGATATCTATGCATATTTGCGTACAAATAGCCTATCTATTGGAATTCAAGGCATGTGTACAGGGTAAAACCCGGATCTCTCTTGTCACGGATTCACGGCAAAGAATCTCTCGTTCAAATGCTGGCAGAAGCAGAAATTTTGTTTAAAATAGGAACCAAGCAACGGCTTCCATAACAAAAGTGCACTAGCTACTGAATATGGGATCTGGACAATGTACTAAAGTGTGTATGTGTTTGGTGTCCAATATAAATGTCTATTTATGACTGGTAGAGAATGCTTTCAGCATTAAGTTCGCCATATGTGCCTTTTGTTTGTGCATGAAGTATTTTAAATAAAAATAAAATTTTATTGAACCAAAAGGAGCTTATAAGATTATTTATTAGATTACTTATTTACACATTTATACCTTATAAGCCAATACAAAGTTGGAGGACGTCCACTATAGTATCGCCGTATAACAAACAAAATAATGCTTAAGTGCGCCTTCACACTAGAGCGATAGTAGCGCGACAGCAGCGTCTCTCTAAAGTGAAGGGCTTACTGCTGTCATTTTATGTATGAAATTGTCAGCAGCGCGACTGCCGCGTGACCGTCGCGCTGCTAGAATCGCCTAAGAGCGCTTTCACATTTAGGCGACTTTAACAGCGTGGCTGTAGCGCGACTTACGCGCGACAGTCGCGCTGCTGATGATTTCATACTATACACGGCGGCAGCGCCGCAGCAGCGTGTAAGTCACGTGGCTGCGTCCTACTATACCCATTACCCATTGCAGTGGTAATAATATCCCTGTATTAGCACTGAAATGGGTAATGGGTGTAGAGGGACCGACCCAGTCGCGCGACCGTCGCGCTGCTAATGTAAAGGCATCCGCTGCTGCCGCGCTGCTGACGCTCTAATGTAAAGGCGCCCGACTTAACGTCACGTCAGTAAACGTCAACTGGGGGCAATTCTCGTGTAATTCGTATACGAAAAAAGTTCACCGCCAATTTTTAGGGAAAATGGTTAAACTCGCAATCTAATTACCACACGAAAAAAGTTCGATTGCCGCGAGAATCGGCCTCCTGGTCGTAAGGCGACTCTAACCGGAATCGACTTTTGTCGACGTTGTTCATGTGTGTACTTGGCAATTTGAAAGAAAGAAGAGAAGACAGAAAGAAAGGTAATACATTTATTAATTTGTGTGTGACTTTTGTTCAAGTAATAAAACACTGACAAAATTGTAGCTAGAACTTTGATACGATGCCGCGCAATAACGTAGCTACCTAAAGATTATACAGAGATTCGACGTCGGCAGCCGTTGTGCCTAGAAATTAAAAATTTCTATGGACATGGTTAGACTATGTGCGTCATCACGAAGATCAGTTTTGGAGGTTCTGTAACGATGTTAGAACAAATGTGTTAGCGCACAATAATTGCGATAACTTGAAATAAAAATAAACATATATTTAGGATCTCCAGACGCTTTTCATGAGACTCATCAAATGAGTCTGTAAAAAAAACATTAAAGTAAAAATAAATGGTCGAACCTTAAACCTACCTTTTAGCTCTACCGCGGGTGGGTACTCGGAAGACTGTGTAATAGCGCCTATTCATCTCATGAATTCTATCCACACCACTTGAATCCGTATTAATATGGGAATTGGGAGCAACACGTCAGTGATGTTGACTCTGGATACGGTCCAATGTACGGACAACAGCATATCAAGATGCACACTGTTGTTTCTTACTCAGTTGTGATAAGGGTGTGTTTGCAACAAAAATTTAAAGTCTGATGTGCTGGCGTCTATACGTAAACGATGCTCGAATTTTAATATCCCTCGCCGGCAAGCTATGATCTATGGTTTAACCCATGACCCAAGTTTTGAAGAAGTATTACCCACTTTTCAAATTGTATGCCAACGGAATAAGGTTCTATTTGGATTCGAGATTGTAACAACGAATAAACGATGCAGCGCTTTATTATGTCCTATTTGTTGCTTGTCTACATCTGCAATGACTCACAAAATAAGTAAGAAGGTATTTAATTGAAAAAAAGTTGAATTTATTTATTATTTTTTAATGAAGCGTTATCTAAAATGATTGAATCAAATATTATATAAAAACACTAAGCTTTTAACCGAATTCAAGAATGAGATTTATTCTTTTTTGACTTCCAATTGTATAGCGCTCTTTTTTTTTCATCTGCTTGTAAGGTTAACCTTCTAGTTCGTCACATTGTTTCCAAGCCGGGATCTGATGATAGGAACTTGGTGTAATCGAGGAAAACCTACAAATTTTAAAGGAACATATACTGTTTTTGTACTAGTAGTATCTAAATGTTCACATGTTTTAACGTCAGGTAGCCGTCAGATTTTGTAGAGCTGAGCTGATGGTGGAAGGCTTTAACGCTTAGGAGTTCAGTTGTATATTAAGTTTTGTCAGATAATTTGAAGCATAGTAAAGAACAACAAAGTCAAAAGGTCCAGCCCCCCCCCCTCCCCCCTTTCATATCCCAAAGAGTATTAAATAAACCGAATAATTACTTCGCTACGGATCTAGAAGAGATTGAATTTGGCATCGTCTTAATGCAGTAATTTGTAAAAACAGGCAAATGAATTGATTTCATAAATAAAGTCAATCTCATTCTTAATTTTTCTTTTTTTATATAAAATTCTTCTCGATTTAACCAAATGGATTGTCTGAAAAGGTGCATGACAGCCTGTGTTTGAATCACGGTGTGCTATCCCCGCGTTTGTGCACGTATTTTGTTGCTATAGAAATATTAGGAGTCTCAGGTGGACATTGATATTCTCGCGTCGTGTCTCATACGCTTACCAACGAATTTTCTCAGCACAGTCAGCTGTACTAAATTCAGTATTACACAACCCTCAAAGCCGCTATGTAATAACACTAAAGACGCCCATAATCAAATTCAATTATTCCCTACCCTATCCGCCTTTGTTACAGGTCCTTTTTTATTATACAGACTTTTTATTATGGTTTTTGACTGGCCTGATTTGATGCTTTAATACTTCGTTCTACTTAAAACAGTTATTTTGTTTAAGTCACTAATTTTCATCTGACTTTTGTTTGTTTGGTTATCAGATAGATAAAACCTATTAAAACTTACACTGGACTTTGTAAAACTTAACCTATGTACACCTAGATATGAGGTAGAGGTTAGTTTGTTACGATGACAACCGTTTTGAATAAAAACTTAAGAAAATGTTAAGAAAACGTTTTGAAAAAAAAAACCTGTTAAAAGAAAAGTAATTATACAGTCAAATAAAAAAGAAAATGGTGATATATTGTCTCCTACCAGATAAAAGGAATTACTTTCGCATTATCTTGTAAACAGAATTAAGATAACGGTCTGAAATGTCCGCAAAACCCATTTCAACACATTACCCTCAAATCTTTTTGACGAAATAATTAAATTGTTCACGAGTCGCGCAAATGGCCTATTTGAAGCATAATGCGTTGTGAAAAGACTTTATATTAAACAAGATTTTTCAGGCCTTATTTCAGACTTAATACAGCAGCTAGCCAGACGACCTTTTACCTCAATTAATGAGCAAAAGACTTAAATTAAAGCAAATTGCGGGCGATATAATTGAACACAAAGGGCTATTTATAATTTAGCAAATACTGCCGACAACCGGATTGTCAGATTACAACAAAAGTTGAGAAAATCACGCCTTTTTTAGCATGATAAAAAATAATTAGCCACTCCTGTTTCAGAAGTTTAATTACGGATGAAAAGTGCCGAGAGTTTGCCGATGGAAATGTAACCAAAGGGGAAAAGGCGACTTGGCACATTTGAAGATTTTTTTATTTAAATAAATTTTTAAAGTTTGTTATTCGTAAGAATACGACGGATTGAAGCAAATCCATCAATTTTTTTTTAATTAAGGGTCGCATAATAAGTTTTCTTGAACTTTGTAGCTGAAACTAGCTACTAAATTGAAGCTTTTACACAAGATACGAGTAATTACTTTATATAGGTACGAGTATATCTGTCGAATATAAATCCTTGTCCTAATCAGTTCTGATTAGCGTTACCTTGCTAATACTTCATTCGTACGAAATGACGTTATTTTTAAGGGTTTCATAGCCGAATGGCAATAACCGGAACCCTTGTAGTTTCTTCAAGTCTCTCCGTCCGTTTGTCACAGCCACTTTATTCTGAAACTATATGCATCACACTGTTGAAATTTGGTACGGAGATGTATCCTGTTAACCGCTTTACGATTATTTTACAAATAATAAAATATAATGTTATTAAAGGGAAAAATATAATGATATCCTATACATGAAACTAAAACCAAAACATTTTTTTGTCAAACTTACACTGTACTCTTATTTGAACTATACCTGATTGAAATAAAAAAGAATCATTTCGCTATGACTTCTCGTTTTCGAGGAATCCGTGGATAAACATACAAACATACACACTTACGAAATTTTGCAGCCTCAGGAAGCGTTTTTTGATCAAAATGCTAAAATTTTATCCAATCTAACGATTTCGAATACTAGTTCAAGATTTTTGGTCGGTTTAAGTCAGAGTTTTAATTTTGTTGATGGTGAAATAGGCTCTAACTATAACAAATGAGGGCCAAAGTTAAAGAAATAAAATGATTTCTCTTATAACATACTATTCTAATGTGTTACTTATGTATTTTGGTGCCCAAAAATGTATTAATACAAACTGTTTCAGTTAAAGAGCGTCAACCCGAGACTATGTATATCCGTGATTTGGTCTGCCCCTTTTTGGTTGTTGATTGTGGTGACATGTTACCAGTAGATTTGTTTCAATTATGTATTTAAGTGTTTTTTAACCTATTAGTACGATTAAAATATCATTGAAATCAGTGCCATTTTTTTAGATTTTGATATTGGACACCAATCACATACATTGCTCTGATCCAAAAGTTAGTAGCTAATGCACTTGTGTTATGGAAATCAAACACAAAGGTAGCACTACAACACCCAGACCCGAGACGATATAGAAAATTTTCCGAACGGGAATTGACCCCGGTACCTCAGAGACGCGACACCTTGAAATCGAGCGTGCTTAGTCACTACACCACGGAGGTCGTTCAAAGATACAATGAAGGACTTTGTAATGTGTATAGTGATTAAATTATATCATCAATAATGTCGACTAATATTCCATTAGTTAATTACAGTGGTGTTCGGTGGTCCGTGGAGACGCAGGATAATGCATCAAGACAACTATGAGGACTGCAAGGCTATCATATTATGCACTGTCAATGTTGAGCTTACTACGACAGACGTAGTGATTATGTTATAAGTGCATACATGCCTACTGATATTTGCGTACCTACTTAAATACAGCAATAATACCTAATTCAATTTATAAAATCGTGTTCGAGTACAAAATCAGTAACTTTCATTCCTTCTATATTCTGCAATCACTTCGTTTGCATTGACTGCATTTTTGTAAAGATTATTTATTCGACTCTATCCAGAGTGTCCAAGTATAAAAACTCCTAATGCTAAAGGTATGTACGCAAGGTCGGATTTTTTTATCGGTACTATTTTCTCCAGAAGATTTTTTTTTCCCGAACCAAACCAAATAGGCCCGGCAAAGCCATTTCCCTTTTAACACCTAAGCTATCAACTTGACGGTTTATTTGAATGTGAAATCAGAATATATTTGGTTAGATGCCGATCAAATTCAACCCTCGCTTGACATATAGCCTTGGAATGATAAATAAGAATAAATATTATGATTGAAGAACAGAAAAGCAGAAAATAGCCCCGGTAGAGTGATATGTCTCTGCAAGACCAAGGTTGAAATCGTTTTAAATTGTAAATAATGTATTAATTATAAATGTATAATATTTTTTTGTGCACAATACTAACTCATAGGTTTAACGATGGCTTATACATGTAATCGAAAAAACGTTTTTATTTTAAACTTATATGTAGTTTTATTTACTGCTTTCCATTTTAAACTTATGAAAAAAAAAAACTTAAGTACATGAATAAGAACAAAGAAGCAAGGCAAGAAAAGAAAAACAGACTTAGCTAAATGGTCACTTTCATTTAACTTTGGACCAAATTATATACCAAGCGCATAAGCTAAACTTACCGCACCAAAACGTAACTTGATAGTAGGCAAAACGCTAGCTTTCATATTTTCCAGCGCTCAGCCAATTTAGTTCTAACGAAGGGAAAACATTGCACGAGATTTCTGAACATATGGATGTAACCGAACTATCCTAGGGGAACCAAACAAGTGCATCATTAGCTTGCTTATAAACTGTTCTTTCACATAGCCAGATAAAAACAAACAGTCAGCATAAAATAAAGTAGTGATAGAAGCCATTTAAATTCGAGAACCGGTTCACAAAAAAGTAACTTTAACTCGCGATCGACAACAAAATAAGTTGCCGCGAAAATCGCCGTCTGCTAGGATAATCTGTTATAAAATACTTCTGAGTTTATTACATAAACTCTTTTATTTTAACTGTGTCTTAGTTGCAGAGCAACGAACTAACTTAATTAAATTTGCACGCCGATATTAAAGCCGTGTAAGGTTCATTTAAATTATGAGTGGTTTATTACGTCATTTATTTTATGATTACGGTTTTATTCGATGTGATCAATATTTTATCAGAGAGCAAATATTATTTCTGGAAAGCCGTTTCAACTTTATGCATTTGAGGCTTATTTGTAAGCGAGAGACGTACATGACTTATTATACGTTCGAAAGACCTAGCTGAGTTTGGCATCAGTACTTTAAGATTTTTCACTAAATAACCTGAGGTTGTGAAAATCAGTATAAGCTTAGGAACTGACTGAAAAACCATGCAAGTTGTTTAGTTACTGATTCTGAGTAACTCCCTTCAATCTTTACTCGTTGTTTTGAAACACCTTGTATACAGATACAGCTACACCCCAACTCGACCTCAAGCAAAACACAAACTTTGTAGTAGTAACTGCGGCTATAAACGAAGCAGTTAAATATAATTACCTACCCGAAGAAGGCCATCGCCCTGAAATCGGCGCCCGGCCAACGCCGGCTTTTCTTATTGAAACGAAGAAGGTATTTTGATTTTTGGTTAGGTAGTTCAATTCTAAGCTTTACTTCTATGCCTGTTACAATTGATTAAAATCAACGTTATATACGTATAACACTTATGTATATGGTTTACATGTATTAACCATACAAGCATGCTAATTATATTTGATAACATTCCTATTCGATCTAATGATGGCACTATGATACCACCTGTCTCTGTTGTCTTAAGTTCAGTACATACAGGTACAAACACAAGACAAAGTTTATATGAAATAATTTCATGTACATTAAATTATTTCGGGCAGTCAGAGCAGAGGTACCCTTTCAGTTTCCAACAGCACGAATATTATACCTACCAATGCAACGCTCAAGGCTCACTTTAAATGAATTCGCGCAAAGATTACAGGCAACACTTGTTACTTCATTACCGGCTAACTTCAGTGTCATGGATAATAATTACACCCCAGAATACGCAGGCAAAGAAGGAACATCATGCTCGTATTTAATCACTATTGTAATACGTATTTAATTAAGATTTTTCCTTTAAGTTTTGCTGTTAGACACTTGTTTTTATTGTAATGTCGTGCTTATAAAATAACTGCGATACTAATTGTAGCCTTCATCATTGCTAACTGTAGTAAAGACCAATTTGAAGAATTTAAAACCTGATCATTTCTTAAAGCCTCGATTTTAACCATTTTTATTGTTGGAGTTTTCATGAAAGCAAACTTACTTATTTTTTTTATCTAGATTATTATACCAATTTTACTAATTGGAAACACATTCTTTGAAATAAAGATGAAATAAGAAACCATAATTTGCGTACGGGCTGGACTCAAACCATCAACTTTTAGCTAACCGTGCCAAACATTCTTCCAATTGAGCTATCGTAATGTCGGTCTGACCGTGCGAATTTTCTGGTCTTTTATGAATACGTCATTACGCGTGACGTCTGCGCTATCTACCCCAACTATTTTACAACAGCATTGGGCCAAGTAGTTATTTATTACAGAATAAATTCAACTTGTAAATTGAAAAATCTTCGCTACCCAATGGTTCTGAATGTTTTGAACACGCACAGTATCATATTTTTATTCTGTGAATATTAAGAAATTCAATAACGAATACTTTAACAACCATTTGCAAACATGCAACAACGCACTTGCTGTTCAAACATCAACTGGGTACGACCAAAAGAACGCGGAAAAGTTTCAAATAGAAACGACTGTTATAAACGGTATCATCAAACATAATTACAAACGCGACACCAAAGACAAGAACTTACATTGAGGACGCCTGTTGTAAAAGTTGTAAAACTCATTACGGCCTGATGTGATCCATTTTCGCCCCTGCTCCTCGCTGTGATAATGCTATTATTCAAAAAAGGGTGCCACACGAATAAGACATGAGTGTGAGGATGCAATCATTGTGCCTACAGATATTTGGTATGGGGTTCAAGAGATACTCTAAGCAAACAAAAATATTTATTCAACTTAGGGCCGATTTTTCAATGGTCAGACAAAACTTATCAGACTGACAAGCGATTATGAAGCGACAGATTTAAAAAAATGACAGGTACCTATAATTGCTGACAATTAGGTGACGTTTTGAAATTACTCATATTGTATTTTGTTCGACGAATATTTCTTATCTGACTATTGAAAAATCAGCCCTTAATTAAAAATGTGGCTCCCTTCTCACTAGCCTCAAAATAGCGTGTGATTTGTTTTAATTATTGTTCAACTTTCGAATGAACAATGTAGCCACTTTTGAATACATTCAGTTTGTTTTTTTTAACGAAAATCACTCGTTATACTAAAATTAGGCAACAGGGAGATCTATTTTTGAATCACTCACTTGAATATTGAAACGAATGAAAATTACGCCCAATATTTCTTCTTCAATCTTTTTTTAAATTACTCCCGCGTGGAATTATACCAATTTTCATTGGAAAATCGGACATTAATCAATGTATATTACACGCCATCTTGACTCGAGTGCTTCAAAAATAGGAGTGTAATCTTTTTATTTTCAAATTTAAGTATGTTTTATTGTTTCTCTGTTACAAGGAATCTTTTTTCGGAGTCGCTTATCCTGGAGGTTCGAGATGAAGTGAAACACTCGCGCCCTCTATCGGGAGTTCGAGACATTATCCTTGTTTTTGTCATCTCATCTAGATGGCGCTAGCTGTATTTAGTTTGGTATCAGCGTTCATAACAAAATTAGTCAATACAAAGATTATATCGTATTATTGTGCATAATTCGATATAATCTTTGTATTGACTAATTACAAATTTACACATTTTGGCCGAAAGTGTCAGCCAAATAAAATTATTAATTTTGTACGACCTTATGACCTTACCTATCCGCCTCAACATTTTTATAAATGGCTGGCACCAAACATTCGATAGAAATTATGATATGTCTGAGATTTGAAAGTTAAACAGTTTCTCACACTTCGTGCTATGAATAAACAAATACCATATCTATAACTGAGTTTCACGCAGAAAAAAATGCATGTTGCAATTAGATGATAAATAAATAAAACCGATATATTTTATTACACAAGTAAAATAAATACAATAGATATGTACTTCTATTTGGAAGGGCGAGTTTTCGAAACTTGAAGAACTTTGAAATTGAATTAATAAAAAATAATAAATTAAGAAAAAAATAGATTTGTGCATCTTTGCGGCTGGTTGCGGCTTGGTATTCAGTGTTTACAGCGTATTGCGCTTGCTTACCTGTAGATTTATAAAACTATAGCCTTAGTTTCGAACGTTTCGTTGGAAGGCCTATGGCATTATTGAAGTATAAAAAAATCGGAATCGGATTTTATTTAAGTATGTTGATCTATTCAGGCTTTCAAAATCGTGTGCTAAATTTCATTAGTCTATGAATGTATGTTTGTTTGTATATTTGCATGCTGTGTGTCTACGGATTTCTTGAAAACGAAAATTCATAGCTAGACGATCCTTTTTATTTCACTCAGGTTTATTTCAACACTTACGTAAGACTCCAAAAGAATTTATTTCACCTAAATAAAAGGCAATGGGTTGGTTTTAGCTTTTTTGAGAGTTTTTTAAAAGTGGTTTATTTTTACAGACTTATAATTATTTCAATGTGATGTATCTATGTGATATTGTTGGAATTTGATAACTTACAAGAATGATGATCTAGAAAGGCTTCCAAACACTTGTGCAACATTTCGTAAGTGTATGTATATACAGGGTGTTGTTTTGGTTTGGTGACTCAGGGGTGGCTGTACAAACGATACAGATGTCAAAAAAATTAATATTTTTTTTTTTAAAATAGAAGAAACCCATAAAATCATTTTTTTTATGCGGTACAGCCATCGGGTCAAAACTACCATCACCAGGTAGTCTATTCAAAGCTTACTAGATACGCCGTAGTATTTCGTAGATAAGCGCTAGCTACGTGCTAGGGTGCGAGTTTTCCCATTCGTTTTGTCATTTTTTTGAATGTTGTGAAGAGGTTTTCTTGTATAAAACTTTTTCAGATTAAAAAAAAGTTTTTTTTAGAATAAACATAACTCATATTATCATCCCTGAGTTGGATGTCACTGACCAAAACAACACCCTGTATGTATATTTGTCCATGGATTTCTCTAAAACAAGAAGTCATAGCGAGATGATTAATTTTTAGTTTGATTAGATATATTTTAACTTAGGGGGAGCAGTGTTCGTTTCGTCAAAATCTGTCTTCATTATTTTTTTATCTGTTTCGTTTCGGGGGGCCTGTATTATTCATTATTGAAGGTTCACAATGATGACTATATAGGTTTGAAGACAACAATAAAAAAATCAAGTAATCAGAATAGAAGACAGGCGCATAGTTAGGGCGACGCAGCCGCTAGGCGCCTGCTATTTATTTAATGTGACCCACCCCCACTTTACGACGTCTTTAGGGTTCCTTTTGAAGTTACTTAATTAAAAAACGAAAGACTCGTATAAAACCTTCGCAGTCGTTAACGTTTGTCACTTCTTGCTTTTTTTCCAAGGAAATCGTTAAGAAATTTAATGTCATTATCATAAACATTGGTTTGCGGTTTCATTCAGTTGTTTTTTTTTCTTCATTATTTTTAGTAGCCATCTCGTAATCATGAACTACCGCGGAAGGTTCGATCTCAGAAGAAGAATAAAAAATATTAAAAAATTAAAAAAAATAAAAAATATTAAAAAAGAATATTTTTTTTATGAATTATTGTTTATCGAAGCATTTATAAAAGCTCGTAGTCATATTTTGCGATTACATTGAGAAATCAAAACTCATGATGATCTTACTTATAAGATATATGAATATATGAGCTACATTGCTCTTAAACAATGTAGCTCATATATTCAAGAAAAAATAAAATAATTCGTCATGGGAATAAATCTTTTAAACCTCAATAATTAAACTATAATTAAACCTCACGCACAGAAAGTTGACTACCTCATTGTGCGGAACTTTCTGTGCGTGTGTTAACTCGTACTTGGCGTTTTTTTTTACTCGCTATGATGATACCGTCTCATCTTATTGAGCCGTTTGCTTCACTTCCCAAGGGAAACCTTTTATTAAGTGATGGTGCTTTGGAGCTACGAACTCGCATTCAACGCAGCTAGCCCGCTTTTGTCACAGTCAATGAAATATATTTTTACGACACGCAACTTGCGTTACACATCATAAATCATTTAACTACGAAATGTTAGCTGTGAAATTCACGTAAATCAGTTATGGCAATTTTTCCGTTGTTTGAAACCATGATTCATGGTTTTGATGTCCATCGATGATTAATAAATAGGATTCCAAATTGCGTTTTCAACGCGCACCGTCTGTCATTTTTTTTGTTTGTTTTTGAATATTTTTCAGGTTTTACTTTGAAATATTTTTCACGCCGTTTCTATTTGTATTGCTATTGTTTTAATCAGGGCTTGAAACCGGTTCAAGATTTACCGGTATTATAACGGTTAAACCGGTTTTATCGTAAAATTCCGTTCCGGAGCGGAACCAAATAAGAGCGATACTGTGAACATAAATAAACCGGTTAATTCGTAGCCGCTCGCGACGATCGCAACGCGACTTGTTTTTAGACCGAATTTACTTCAAAAATATTTTAAGCTAATTATCAGATGCTTCAGAATTATTTCTATTGCCATTATATTGTTTAATATTATAATTAAAAGTTACAAAAATAATTTGAAGAAATACCACTGTACGTATCTGATAGGATATAACAACAAAATACGTTTTATTGAATAAAAACAAACGTCAATGCGCGCACCGCACGCAGATCTTAACGAAGTTGAGGTGGTTGTCCTGGCTGAACGAAAAGTTAAACCGGTTAATGAAAAATACCCATATTTTTGCGAACCGGTTTAAAAACCAGTTCAAAGGAACATAACCTTTTTCAAAAAGTTCCACCTGTATTTTCGTTAAACCGGTTCAGAAAAAATACCGGTCTCCAAGCCCTGGTTTTAATACGTTTTATATTATTTTTGACATTGATTATCTAACTACACCCTAATTAATTAGGAGGCACTTCAGTAATTGTAGAATTGACCTTAGTATGTAACCAATGAAGTTGGTCGTGCTTTTAACTAGAGTTTGCTACTTAATCATACGGCGACTGACTTATTTGTCTCATCAAATCTAAACCGCGACGTCTGGGCAAGTTAACCTAACCGAGTACTAAAATGTTGACGCCAACGAACGAAGGAATGATTTATTGTTATGAATATAGACAATTAGTCATCCAATCTCAAGTTTAACTACTATCCATGTTTTGTAGTTTAACCTTGACAAAGTAAACCATTTACTTAAGGTATTTCTTTGCCGATATAAACAATATTGACGTCAAGAATCGATAACATCATTTGTCAAACGAAGGCACCGACGTTGATACAAGCAAGCAACGTAAAGATGACAAACAATTGATTTATACCTTTATACAGCGTGTGGCCTGTAATAGGAGCTAACATTATAATCAATGTTTGACGACTCGTCTGGTGTAGTGGTCGAGAAATCGCCTACTACGCAGCGGGTTGTGGGTTCGATCCCCGCACAATACAAACATTTGTGTGCATGAACATGTCTGTTTGTATTGGTCTGGGTGTTTTCTATGTATATCATGTATGTATTTACAAACAAAAAGTATTTAAGCATTATATCCACCCACCCATAACACAAGCTTTGAGTAGCTTACTTTGGGGCTAGATGGCGATGTTTGAGAATGTCCAAAGGAAAGGAATGTTTGTTTAGAGTGTACGAACGAGTAGTTGACCTTGACTTGGTCATAATGCTCTTAAATACTTAAAAAAACGGTTATCACTGAAGATTTTGCCTCGAAAACATAAAACCAAATTTGTAAGTTAATAATATTTATTACTTTTTAAATTTATATATTTTTAATTTAAATTTTATATATTTTATTAATACGTTAATGTGAGTTTCAGGTACACAGAAAAGTATAGTAAAGATTGGCGAAAATACCGTAAGAGCAAATGTAACTGCTAACATTGTTACCCGAATTCTTACTCACTAATAAATTTCTTTTCGTTTCATTTCATAGTGTTTTACTAATTTGGATTTGTCAAATTCAATAACTAGACACTTTTTTTTAAATACATTGCTAGTTTGATTTATTTTGTTAGAAAAAAAAACTTTCATTTTAATAACTTAAAACCGTTTAGGATCTATAACTGGTTACTCAAACGGCATATATATTTTTTCTCCTATAAGGCCACATCCTGTATATCAAGCTTCTCATAGCGATACCGTATAAAATCCTGGCATGATTTATTGAATGTTATTTCGGAGTCCAAAGCCGAGGGCTTCCGATTATGAAGACTGTTATTTGCTGAGGACCTAGCGATGTATATTTATAGCTTCCATCAAAAACGGTTTTGTGGCGAGTCCATATATGAAGATGGGAACTTCTATTTACAAATACGAATATTTGTTACTATTGATAAAAGAGCTGCAAAACACCGTGCGTGCAGAAGTAAGAGTAGTGCGTTAGATCTATTTTTTATTTGTACATATTTTTATTATAATGGATCGCCTTGCGTTTGCTTGGGTAAGTTAATAATAGTATGTACAACCACTCTCTTGGGAATGGTTTCCGGGAACAAAATGATTACCTTTAGATGTCCATCTCCATCAATATATTAACGTTAAATTAATTTATCATACTACTTGAACGTTTAAACGTATTCAGTTAGGTTTCGTTACTCAATATAACAATTTCCTTCTAATTGCTTTAAGGATCTGAATTTCGGAAGATCTCAAAATCTATAGAAAAAAAATAGGAAATACAAAATGGAATCCTAATAAAGGATGCAAAAGAACAGAACTAAGTTTGTCCTACTAAAAAATAAAAATAAAACTTTATTTATTTTATGTCTGATTCAATCTCTTCTTGAATCCCGGCCTATGATGGAACGCACTCGATCGTTCGCAAAAACTTATTTTAAAACTCTGAAGCCTGCAAACTGCGCCACAGAGATAATGGAATTGTCTCTAGAACTTTCATCAGGATTGATTGATTGCACAAATAGAACGGACCGTTTTTTAAACCGACTTATTGTCCGCGTTTCGTTTACTACGATGACGCTTTTAAAAAGTTGAATAGAAAATTATTTTCATTAAATTTTAGTTAGTGTTCTCATAATTAAAGTACCACAATATTTTGACAGCAAATATTACTTTGTTTTTCATAGTGTTTGTATAAATAACAAAGTTATGTTTACGGTTGTTGAAAATATGCTGTATATACAGGGTGAAATTTTAATCAGTGACCAAATTTTAAGTGTGGACTCAACTGATGAATATGAACAACTTTTACTATGGGACCAATAGTGAAATCGAGAAAAAATATCAGCTGTTCCATACATTTTGACCGCGCGCCAATTGAGCTTTTGTATGGAACAACTGTTTTTTTTTCTCGATTTCACTATTGCTCCCATAGTAAAAGTTGTTCATATTCATCAGTGGAGTATTCACACTAAATTTGGTCACTGATTAAAATTTCACCCTGTATAAAAATCGCTTCTCTGCTGATAAAAAATACTATTATTTACGAGTATTACAATTTATTTCTAGTCAGTTTTAATTTCATAAAAAATATGTTTTATTTTGTTTTATTGTATGCATTTTTACTTTGTTAAGTAATTAAACTACATTGTATTAATATTTAGTTAAATTTAGAAGCATCAATGTCTTTATAACTTAAAAAAACAACACAATAAGAGTTTTATCAAATAACGCTGCGTATATTGGGATAACGAAGGTCGAACGTAAGGTCGGAAAACATTTTAGACAACCTTTTCGACAGTTGACAGGGTTCCGAATCTATGGGATCACTAAAAAGCTACTAATTCAATTAATACGAATGAATTTATTGCAACATTCACACTCGTAGGTGTTATATTTAAGTACTTGTAGCATAACTTTCAGCACGCCATAAGCTTTTATAAAATCTATAAGAGGTCTATAAGTGCGGTCGATATTGCCACTGTCGATAAAAATCTATCTGTAACATTCCTGTACTAAGTTTACTTACATTTACGCATCGCAGCAAGTACCAAGAGCAATTTTCATATCATCGAGTGGGTACCGCCGAAGTTTCCCCCAGCCGGCGTTTATTGCTGTTTACTCGACTGCGAAAAATTCCAATTTCTCCACTTTGTTTTATACAGATCCATTTCCTTCCGAGGACCTTTCCGATTTCGCTGATATTGTAAGTAATGAGAGTGGTTTACGAAAAAAACGAACGTTAGCTTTTGTTAAGGTTTTCATTTCATATCAATTCTGGTTCAGTTAATGGAAGAGTTCGAGGCATATGATTCATATGTGCGATTGGTATTCAATTTATTACTTACTTGGAATTTGATATCGCTATTATTTATTTGGTTCTAATTAAGTTCATGCACATTACTGCGAAGCTTAACCTTTGAAGGTTCAATGCACTATTTTTACATTCCTTTATGTCTTCTTTATTTAAAAGTTATTTGAAGAAGGTTTTGACCCTTAATGTGACTTTTAACGCTACGATTTAGCGAGTTATCTTTTTTTTTGTTTGATTGGTTGGCTAGAACGGCCTCAAGTATCCAAAGAGTATTTATGTACTTGTGGCAGGTAATTTTACTTGTTGTGTTGTGTTATTAAATTGTTTTTGACGCAAATCAAAAATAAAATAATAATAAATAAATCCTGATTGTAAAATGCTATAATAATGCATCTTTTTTCAATAATCCGCATTATCGCAGCTTATGCATCACCAGATGTGCTTACTGTTGAGGTCTTACCATCTAAAATACTTTTAACACGCGAAACAAAAACCGGCGTCACTTTTGACGACCCGTCTGGTGTTGTGGTCGAGAAGTCGCCTACTACGCAACGGGTTGCGGGTTCGATCCCCGCACAATACAAACATTCGTGTGCATGAACATGTTTGTTTGTACTGGTCTGGGTGTTTTCTATGCATATCATGTATGTGTTACAGTCAAAACTCATAGCCGGTCAAAACCACTTTTGACTGCAAAAATCAGTCAATAATGGTTTTAACCGATGTCGTTAGTCAAAACCACTTTTGACTGCCGAAGTCAGTCAAAACTGTTTATGACTAACGCGCTTGGTCAAAAGTAGTTTTGACAGCTATTTTTAGTCAAAAGTGGTTTTGACTGACTTAAAGTTTAGGCTATCGATCAAAACACATAAAAAGTCAATAACGGGAGCGAAAATTACTATGGAAATCATTCATAAAGTTTAAATTAAACTATTTTCGAGGTGCATTATTGAAATTTTTTGTTTATTAAAAAAAAGTGCGAAACCTGTGTACTGTAAACAGTTTGAAATAGAAGCATGTTTTCTTTTTTCATTGGGAGATTGTTACTTTGTGGGGGATAGAGCTGTTCGCGTCCGTGGGTGTGATACCTACACGTGTCCCATGGGTAATGCTAAATGAACAGCAACTGATGTGGAGCTAGGCGGAAAGATGGAGAAGTTGGCTTTTTATAAAATTTGTGAAACTTATGAAAATACTGAGCCATACCGCCCAGGCCCACACCAGGATATTGACAAAGGCTACTTAAACGTGTTTCTCCTGACATCAAAAGAAATACGTTTAAGTAGCCTTCACCATTATTATGGATACTGTTTTTGAATTTTGAACCAATTTTGACCAATGCCCTTGGTTAAAATCACTTTTGACTGCCAAAGTCAGTCAAAACTGTTTTTGACTAAAGACATCGGTCAAAACCAATATTGACTGAATTTTGCAGTCAAAAGTGGTTTTGACCGGCTATGAGTTTTGACTGTAACATATGTATTTACAAGCAAAAAGTATTTAAGTATTATATCCGTTGTCTGGCACCCATAACACAAGCTTTGAGTAGCTTACTTTGGGACTAGATGGCGATGTCCAAAGGATATATTTAAAAAGGATATTTATATTTACTTCAAATATAAGAATTGAGGTCAGAAAGTGCAAGCGAATGTGGCTCTTAAAGTGGTAAGGCGGCGGTGACCTCGATAGTACGCTCATATATATACTTACAACAGTTAATTCAAATACCTTTTTTTTCAGGGGTTTATATTAAAAGTTTTACTATCTATTCCAAATATTAATATTCAGTAATAATGAATAATTTAGCAGCCAGCCATTACATGCATGAATCCGGGACCCATATTAAAATACCACCACTGCCGTTGATACCTGTGTAATGCTCGATCATTCTCCTCATATTATCATTATCCGACATAATCTTGTATTATAATGTTACCAGTAGGGAAAATGGGGGTCGCCCCCGATAGGGGTGGTAATGTACGAAGGGCTTTGATCGATGGTTTAGTATGCGTCGACATACAAGTGTTGCTAGTCAAAATGTAATGAAAGCGCATTTGGGATGCGAGTTCTTATGTAGGTCAAGTTGGGTTTAGTTAATGTTTTAACAAGATTCCGATAGATAAAGCAGTGTTTTCGTATTGGTATGGATTTTTTCTTTTTATTGGAATTGGTACTAAATAAAAATGTGTTACAATTCCGTTTTAACTCGAGATGAAGCGGAGAAGGTAGAGATGCAAAAATGATAGGAGCTTTCTGGAAGAAAATTCGGCCAGATTGTGATATTAAATATGAGTTTACCTACTGGTTAGGCCTTACTGAAGTTTCTTATTTATTTACGGTAAGATTAACGCTTAAACACACAAGTGGTTGCAGGCAATCGCATATCAATAGAATATCTATTGCGTCTCGTTTACATACGCTTGAGGGATTAATGCACATTCGGAATTGTATAAATTATGTATTTAAATACTTTATCGTACAAATTTTGGGAACGGTTCCGACACAGCTTGGGTGTAGCAACTGGCCCAAATTGTAATTCGTGTATAATGTTTCATTACTTTAATTTGTTTATTTGTTGTATTAAGGTATTACCCACGTTTTCCCTTGAATTTTGATCTAAAAGTTTAACAGATATGTGCTATTTATATGCGTCAAATAATTAACGCAATATTTTCGTTAAATAAATGACGAGGTATTATCCCTCTTAATTTTAATTTTATTGTATTCGATTTGCATTTTGTAAAATTAAATCTGTTGAACAAATGGCAAATCAATTTTTGTCATTGTTTATGAACGTACCTTATATTATTATTTAATATTTTGGTTTAAAAATCTTTATTCATTGTACAAATATATATGAAATCATACTGCGTTAGAATGAATACTTCATGATTTATTTTCTTATAAACGGAATGTAATCCCAAATGTAGGTTTAGGATTCAAGAATTTCTCATAAAGGAGAATGTAATAGCACTAAGTCCTTTGTGCCTAGTCTGCATACTAGTTGATATTGGATAGGACTCTTCTCGACTTTTATTTGAAATGTGAGTGACAGAGCAACGCGTCACGTAGCTAAAGTATTGAACCGCAAAGTATTATGTAGGATGTCGTATCCTGTAGTTTTCGGTATATAAAAGTCATCAAGAGAGTCTTTGAAACATTGTGATTATAAAATACGCTGTCAGGTTAGTACTCAATTAACATTTTAAAATGTACCTACCTTTAATGATTATTAGGAAATACTTATATTTGTAGTGCTACTCAACGTTCCTATATATATATTTATTTATCGTTGTTGTGATAAAGCAAATTTAAGCATGTATATTCTGTTTACCTCTTAAGCAGTCAAGCTGAGATCTAGGTTCCTGCGTTCTTTTGATTCTATTTTATACGATGAACTACAATGAACTAAAATTACGTTAATAAAATACAGCGGTAGATATGGGCGTGGATTATAGACGAGAGAGAGAGTGAGAAAGGAGACGAACGTTTGAATTTGAATGAGGAATGTAGAAGTTGACGTTATGATTGACATGAGTGATAGCAAGACGTAAAGACGTGATTATAATTGAAGACGATAAATAATTCAAGATAAATCACGTTATACCAAACTCGTGTATTTCCTACGAATCCAAACCCCGAGTACCACACTTGGGGCCTTGTTGTGAATTCTGCCAAAATGCTCGTATCGAGATTTGTTGCCTTCCCCGAAAAGTAATTTATTTATTTATTTATTCTTTATTTTTAATTTAACAATATCAATTTAACTTAATTGCCTCGCAAACCACTTTTTTATTCTTATGAAAACTAACAAAATACCTTTTTTATTTGGTATAAATAAGCAAATAATACAGAGGAATTTACAAATATAAATGTAGCGATAAGAAAAATGGCTTACCCAGGCTCAGGGATTATGGTCTCCCACAGTTATTTTTCCAGGGTTATCAGTAATTTTTCAGGAATCTGTTGATGAAGGATCAAACACGGCATTATCTAAAACCTAAATCTATATGCATTGCTTACCTAATTTATTCTAGCTTTTCTCTGCGGCCTAGTTAAGGGTTAAGTATAGATTAATATCAAAGATAAAGAAAAGCTGGTATAATTGTACGCACAAGTTTTTTTATTATACTTTCTAAATGTTGGGCTACTTTTGTTTTATTTCAATCTCACCCATTTTACAGCTGCTATCTACAATATAGATAGGACAGTACTATAAAAGTGTAATCATTTTCATCCATCTTAAAAGCACATAAAGCTGCTGAACTTTAAATTTGACAACGTCCATTTAAAACTCAACTTTACTGAAGTTAAAATAAAGTGCGTTTCAGGTTCTTCTATTCAGCCCAAAAGTGATTACAATCGATCCCATTATAAAATGTGCTTTATGGAACTCTTTTTATCTTTCGTGATTATGTCTTTTTGGTTTGAAGTAGGTGAGTAGGTAGTAGCTGTAAGGATTTGAACAAAAATATGAATATAAACATAATTTTGTGTTTTGTTGTGTCTTAACCCGGCGTTACTGACGTTGTGTCTAATTGACCTGGGGCATTTTGATAGGTTTATATATATTTTTTTGCATTTTGAGATTTGAGCGTTAGTGTAGCTGGACGTAAAACTCCTTCCTACGCGATTAGGTTTATAGTGAATATGACTTACTAACGACCTACCAACAAATTTAGCGTTGCTAAAAGAGTCGGTTTTATAGAAAAACCCGTCTGAAATTGTTTAATAGACGCGTTATCTCCTTGTAGCAATCCTATTTAGTTTTTTTTTATGTTCAGTAATGAACCTTTTATAAAGGTACAAAAAAAGTAATAGAAATGAAGAAGATTTGCTATATTTTTCTGAAAGGTTATCGATGTAAATTGGGTTATTATGACGCGGGGTCATTTTAAAAAAAATATTTTCACGTCGTTCGCGCTGGGTTAATAGGTAGGCATAATTTTATACTAACAAATATTCTTCAAATCGGTTTTTTGTGACCCATTCTTAGAAAACAATTTAAAGAATTCAATACTTGAATGCGTACGAATCGATCCCTACCATCCATTATTTCTTGGCATCCAATTAGGGTACCGAATCAATTATAGCTCTAAGCTCCATTGGAGCGTTACGCAAAATGGCGCTACACGTCATATTGTTCAATACTATGTCTAACAATTCAATAACATAAATTGGTAGTCTCGAGCATTTTCTGGGGTTCTCCTATTAAATGTTTGTGTATTGGATACCTATTTATTCGACGTAGACACGTAGATAGAAATCGAAATGTTAAACGTTAACCTAAAAAAAATCGTGTTTAACACCAATCTGATTGTCCTAGGAACATACTAGTGCACCAAAAACACGAAAGGGTTTGATGGGTTCTTAAAACTAGCGTTACTTCATTCTCATGATTAAATTGTATCGCTACTTCTAATCCTGAGAAGAGTCAATTCGTATTTTTTTGACTTGAAAATTCATTAAAACGCCCGTCAAGAAAATTGTGTAGTGACATCCGGTCATGTGTGTGATGGATGAAACAGCATGGATCATGTCAGCGACAGAAATCCCATAAATGGAAGTAAAAAAAGTTTTTATGTTCACTGTTGAATTTGCCGCCAGCATCGCCGAAAGTGGAAGAAGTGGAACCCGTTTTGTACGTTCAAACTCACACCGAAAGCCAAAAATTAATTATTATGTAATTTGATTAATCTAATTTTAATTTCTATATCATTGAATTGAATTAAATGATAATTTGCTATTTTAAATAATACAATATACCAATTATTTTTTATCGTAATCTTAAGTTAAAATATTATTAATATTATTTTATGTTGTTTTATTAGCTTGTGTTATTTAATGTGAATTTTGTTTGAACCCACAAGGGCACTCGCTGAAAATCAGCGTCGTGGTATGCGCTCTGCTGCTGCCACGACCAATGCTGAGCGGGTGACTTTTTCGGCCTAAGCATATGTTTTTTTTTTCAAATATTGTTTACTTTTGGTCGAATGAATTCAGTTTCCTTCTTTCTTTCTACTAAGCCAGCTTTTATGAGGATAACATAGCTTGGCAAATGAGCGTGGGCAAAACTTGAGACGGGTGTTATTATTTATGATTTGTAACTACGTCGCACAGCCGAGCAAACTTTCTGTTATCTGGCTAGTTCGAAAGTCTCCCAATTTCTCGGATCTTTGACCAAATGGTCATTTTAAATAAGAGTTATAAAACTAGGTAATCGACTTTTTAGCGGAAAACTGTCATTATAAAGATGATCCAGGTTGGTAGTTGTTTACTACCGTCGTTATAATAATTTTGCAACAATGATATTTAAAAATAGATTAGGTATGCGTTAAATAAGTTTCTTACAACGTTTCAACCTATATTATTTTGATTTAAATATTTGCTACTCTCCGTTTTGTGATTCTGATACGCGCATTAAAAGGTAACACTATAATCTTACCAGATATCTTTGTTAACAAGCTAAATTATGCAATAAGTATTAAGAGAACATAAACATAAATATGTAATACGACAGTTTATAAAGATATTAAAGTCATTATCTACATGATGTTAGAAGTTTTATCAATAATCTTTACTTAAGTCTCAAGCGTCATTGAAATCCCTATCATATTATAACCCACTTTTCACGACCAATTAGGTGAAGAAAACTTATTCTTTTCATTATTATTTTATGGAAAAGATTGGAACATACCTTTGTAAGATTTTCCAGGAAATATTGCTTAACTGCGGTAGGGTTGTTACAAAAACATTCACATTATTTAAAGTCCTAACGTCGAAGAAAATTATTTGACCAAAAATATTATTATGAATAAAAAATACGCTCATAATCTTAATTTTCAAAAGTCATAGCAGGACTATTTGCGTTTGTTTCCAACCCCTTTATCAAAGCCAAGCAAAAACAGACCTAATGTCGTTGCGATACAAACTACAGTTAGACAAAAAGGTTTCATAACGAACCACTACAACGCATAACTGAAACTGTGTCATGCATCCGAGATAGTACTTGTGTCGTATCTATATCTTTCGTCTACACACTATTAAGTTTTTTAACGAAAATGCTTAAATTAGCTATCATTTAAAACTATAAATATAAGAGCTTAGAGATAATACTGACAAAAACTAAATGATTTTAAGTAAAGTGAGCAAAAACAATTAAAAAAGTTTTGAATGTTTTGATCATTGCAAGACTATATATGATTAAAAAAATGTGTTCAGTAAGACTATTTTTTTTAAAATTTCACGTGAGTATTTCTAATGGATTATAACACATTTTTTTAAAGCCATTGTATGAACAGGCTTCTTCTGAGTTAGCTCGCACCATTGTTGTTTCTGTCTATGCCACGTCTGTTCTAGTCTAGTAACAAGAGCGAAACCATTTCAAATAAACATAAGAAAACGTCTCTTTTTCGGAATACGCTCTTAAAATATAACTTTTCAAAATGAAATACCAATTAGCACTTCTGAAAATCCCTTCTTCAATACTCTAAAAGTTTTGGAATAATTAAATAAAAAGAACTCAAGTTTATCTTCGAGTTGTAAAGTTAATCTGAAGCAGAACAGAAAGTCCTCCCGTCAAAATACTTTATTCAAAATTAAGATTTTGCTGCGTTTAAAGTACCGACCGAATATTTTTAATTTTTTTTTGAACGTGACTCTATTCTGAAACACAGAAAGTGGGAGCATGTTTTTAACGATTACTCTTTATAATCAGAGTAACTTTGGTGTACTTTTAATTGATGGCGGCAGGTAATTTTCCATGTACTTTTCAACTTCGATGTTTAGCTTTGTAATCGATGAATAAATTTTAAGATCAAATATTATTTCAAGCTAAATTTTAACGTAGCTTTGTGTTTATATCATGCAAATCCATTAAGTGTACAGGTTATGTGAAGACTGAAGAGGTGAGTGAGAATACCTCAAGTTCATGAATACTATATTATACGTTAATTTGTGGTAAGATATTTGGGCAGGGTAATAGTAGGTTGAAACCTTTGATGTTATAACCATGAGATGTTAGGAAGTTGTGTCATTTTTTCAAAATCTTTGACCAGTATTTTCGTATTTCTTGCTTTGATAACTAATAGTTATCTTGGTATGTCATTGCTACTTATTATTGCACCCTGGCTCCGTCAGTTTAGTTAAAAAAATGTATACATGTTTTACCTACGCGTATGTCGCTCATGTATAAATTATAAGATTGCTTGAGACTATCAAAAAAATAAGTATATCTTCAAAAAAATCTTTCGGATTTTGACAGAATAATCTGGCATCACCGGCACAATTCAACAGGCTTGCCAATGTGTGGATGGCTTAATGGTAAAGGCATGCACCCGGATAGCGTAAGACACGGGGTTCGACTGCTTGCCTAACACAGTCGCTTATTACAAGTGCAATTTATAATATTTCAATGTTTGAAAGGTGCGTATACTTGTGTTATGTCAATACAATAAAGGCTACAAACAAAAGTGTACAATGTTAACTGTATTAAAAAAAAACATCAGTATGTACATGAAAACTGCTTTTTCTCTTAATATCGTTCTACATGTATAGCAATCTTAGACGCGAAACGTGACTCCCCTTAACACTTACGGCATTATTTCGTTGTTTGAGGGAGAGACGAAAAATAGCCGACAGTGTGCGAGCATAAATTGTATGGTTTCTATCAACGAAATATTGTTTTACATTGATCGTATTGTTATTACTACGTATGAAGAAGCTATGCCAAGCAAAAATGTGTCGCTATTTCGAGGACAACATTATGACGTATTCCTTAAAATTTAAATTTCTAATAAACCGTTTTTATGAGTTAATGAAATTTTCGTCAATTCATGGGGCACGAAATTTGTTTGTGGTGTTAGTTCCACATTTTTGTAAAAGTAGTTCAGTGGAATCCTTTCCAATGTTTCCTTTTCTAACACATACGTGGAATTGTAAATGATACGCGCCTGATATCTCTGGTCTAAAAATCAATTCTTCATCAATTCAAGTTGCGATTCTGTCGCATATTTCCAAACCACGCGATTGTATCGATAATAAAAAGTCGCAGTGTGTAAGGTTTCTAGCATCTACAGCACAGAATACATCTAGCAAATAATGAGTTTTACGTTCAGAAAAAATCCTGCAGAAGGTGATATTATGAAAGCTCTATTAGTGGACATAATATACTTAGTAATCTCTTAGCGATTTGTTATTTGCACATGCTTAGCTGGCAGTATATCCTTGATTGATTACGTCCCTTCTCGGAATATGAGGAAAAATATTCTGTTTTCCTTTGCAGCGTAATTAGCTTATGGTAAAACTGAAAGCAACGGTTTTTTACTATTAACCCTTAATACGACATACAAAATATTTATGCCAAGTGTTTAGGTACCTGCTTCGAAAAAGTTTTTTTTGAACACACAGTGGCGATAAGACAGATGAATAGATGCGACTCTCAGTATACCTACCTAGTAAAGGTACTCGGAATTTCCGTTAGAAAAATTAACTAAAATATAGAAAGGTACTATAAAGTGCAATTTATAAATCCTTTACATGCTTTCACAGCAAGCATTCCAACGAAATCGCATTATGCGCTTGAAAACAACGGCTTAATGTTCAGTTAACTCCATAAAAAGTGTTCGGTAAATATGCCTATAAAGTGCAGGCCCATTAATATTGGCCGTGCTTGGACAATACCTTTCAATACAAGATTTAAGCCGGAAAAATATTCCGGGCATGCTATTTTCGCGCTATTTATAACCGTTTTTCAAAGTGACGAAATTTAGGTGGTGTCCCGTTACGATTTGGCTCAGTTGTTTGAGTGTCACTTTAACTTGGTCGCGTTCTACGAGTGGACATTCGATTCAGGCAAGGGAAGCTATAAATAAGCTCAAGAGGGCATGAACAGTTTGAATTTGAAGATTTTGTGTTTGGCTAGCAGTAATGAAGTACGAACGAATAAAAGATATTCTTATAGTCGACGACCCGTCTGGTGTAGTGGTCGAGAAATCGCCTACTACGCAGCGGGTGCAGGTTCGATCCCCGCACAATACAAACATTTGTGTGCATGAACATGTCTGTTTGTATTGGTCTGGGTGTTTTCTTTGTATATCATGTATGTATTTACAAAAAAAAAAGTATTTAAGTATTATATCCGTTGTCTGGCACCCATAACACAAGCTTTGAGTAGCTTACTTTGGGGCTAGATGGCGATGTGTGGGAATGTCCAAAGGATATTTATTTATTATTTATTATAGTAATTTGACGTATTATTATGTACGTTATCCGTTTCACTGACTGCATAGTATGTTTCAAAGTAACAGAAACGAGGCAACCTAGTTAATTCTACGTGTGCATATTTGAACTGAGACATGATTATAAGGTTGACTTACACTTGTACAGTCAACATAATAAATACCTTGATACCCGTCTTTAACCTCAAATAATGTATGACGTATGGCACGTGAGCTCATCTTTCCCCGACCCGAATACACAGCGCACATTAAATCAACATTTATAACGCCCCTTACGCGGTTTTGAAAATTTTGCCGTGCAGTCACTGTTATAGCCAGAGTTTCAGCTTGATTGATGGCACGCTCAGAGCTGGGGGCGCCACCTTCTATGGTGACATAAAAATCGCTGTAATCCGCCCAATTGCTTGATTATAGCTGTTAATCTCTCACCAAGATGGAGCTAAGGCGTCTCGCTGCCTTTTTATCGTTCTTGTTTTATTCGTTCCACAAAATTGTAGGCATTCAAGACTACTTAACAAAATTGAAACGGGATAGTATATCTGCGTAATATGTCTTGCTCTTGTTTAGGAGTCCATTTTAATGGTACTCGCTGGAACAATCTCGTTAGAGCAATAGTTACCCCATTTACTTTGGGCGTAAAATTGTTTATTTTTTCTTTGGAGAAATGAGTGTTGATTCTGAAGAGTAATACAAATGTTTATGGTGGATTTATTTGCGGTCTGCTCGTTTGTTGTACTATTTTATGGAAGGCCTCGAAGTTATTTAAGCAGTTTATTTTTATCTGTTATTTAGTTACGAACACATGAATAAAAACAAGTAGTCATACTTATATTATAAACGCGTAAGTTTGTGAGACGGATGTATGAATGTTTGGTTGTAACACCTTCACGCGAAAACTACTGGATAGATTTTGATGAAACTTTAGTAAAACATAGCTAATAAATTAGAATAATATATAGGATATATTTTACTTCGATATGTGTTTAATACTTCAACACCCGAGCGGTTGCAGGTAACCGCATAGCAATAGAATTTGCATTGTGTCTCGTTCACATACGCTTGAGGGATTAATTAGTAAAAAAAACTTTGATGATAAACGTTTAAAAACCGGAGGAATTTTTTAATATCCAAGTAGGCGCATGTTTTTAAAAGAAATCACTCACATTAACTCGGGTTAAACCGCGGGGGGCCGCTAGCAGGTATATACGAATTCAGCATATCCAGTATTTATTTTAATTTATTTAAACTTTATTGCACTGCGAGTGGTACAATTGGCGGACTAACGGACCTTATGTCATTTTCTATTAGTTAACCAGTCTATATTATCTAGAGCCCAGACTTAACGACTACTGTTGCAATTCCAGGCTATTATTTTTTAAACAAAATGAAATCCTTAGGATTCGTTAAGTCGAATCTGAAAATGTTTTTTTGTGTATTTAAAAAAAATCCTATTATGAAGACGTCTTTATGAGGGAGATTCCAGAAACCACTTGTGAGAAAAAATCTTATTAGAAATAAAGAAATATTTTCCTTTTGTAATTCGCGTATACCGTTTATATGAAGTAATAGAACTTCCTAGTAAATTAAAAAGCTCCCAAGACAATAAGGAGTAACGACCCAACATTTTTTCAAATCAAAACTCATTGCCGGGAAAATAACCTCAAACTTTGATAAAAATAAGACCAGCCGCACTTAAATTATCGTAAAAAATGTTATAGAGCACAGAAATGTATTGAAGAAGTTTCAAATCAAACCTTTTCAGGACCGACAGAGTTAAATTTGTTATTTGAAGGTCTAGGCTTTGAAGCATTTATTTCCTCATTCGTTTTTATTATCATAACGGTATAAAATTATTTTGGTTCGTTCTTTCTTAAATTTTTACTTTCTGTGGCTTTTAGAAGTAATGGAACAAATCAAGGTTTTAATTTTAAAAGTAAAGTTTGTCACAGCTTCAGCTGTGGAATTATAAGGTTTGTATAATGTGTCTTATGCTTACATCTTTTTTTATTTTATTTTTTTAAATTATATTGCCGCGTCATATGAAATATACAAAAGAATCAAATGTTTGAAATGTGTTTCTTATTTCATTTGCTTATGAAATGAGATCATTTACTCCAATAACCTCATACACTTTATTCGATTTTTTTTTCGCTCCAATATGTAACGAGGCATTATGTCGATCGCGCTGTAACAGCACAACTATGTCACAACAAAACGAACGGGATTTCGCTGGCGCAGTGGTGATTATCTGGCTTAGTTCGTATATTAGTTTTGGTTTTGATATCGATGGTTTGACTATCGATAGAAGCTTGAAAACATTGACAGTATCAATTGACCCGATAATAAAATTAACCAAAATAATTGACACCATTTAATATCATTAATATTACCCATAATATTGTTTTAAAATTCACAAAATAAATAAAAACTATAAAAGTATCAAAATTCATAAGTGACGCTACAACAACCGTTTTATAGTATATAACAATTGGTGGTAATTCTTATTTATAGTTTACCAAATATAAGAGGGTAGTATCAGTATCATTTTAATATGACTACTTACTATTACTTACTTAATATTTGTACAAAATATTGACTATGACACTATCGTTTAGACCATCAATATTACAACACTAGCGTATAAAGCCCAGTAAAACGAACCAATCACAAAAACGCCGGTGATATTTCCATGCCATTTTGGTGTTAGCTTTTACAGATTAGTAACGTGTGAGAAATTGCCGTATTGGCACTGCAGTATATCTGTGATATGCGTACAGCCAATTAACGTCACCTAAACACCACAAAAGTTGAGATAGAGAGAAGAAAAATCATCTTTTACAGTTCCGTAATATGTGATGTAACTATGTATGCGCGAAGAACTGATGGCCGTTGGGGCAGAAAAGTTCTAGACTCTTCGAGTAAAAACGCGGCGTGGGACGTCCACTGACACGATAGACAGACAACCTTGTGAAGATCGCAGGATCAAACTGGAAACAGACCGCTTGAGATTGGTCGCTGTGGAAACCGTAGGGTGATCATAAGTGGACGTCCTTTGGCTGATATTGATGATGATGATGTTATGTATAAAATGTTTTTAATTTCATGTCAGTATCCTGTATTCTTTTATAGACATAATTCATCAACGTGTTGAAATAATCGAATAAATCTGTTTATTTCTATGAATTGGGAAAAACTTCATTAAAGAATTGAGAGTCTATCCACAAGGTGATTACGACGCTCAGTCATGACGTAAACCGGCTAAACAGAAAGCTAAGAAAAAGTGTATTTTAATCAAATTCCGTGACCGCGGCCGAAGTCTGAAGCACAAGAAATGTTAAATTTTTGACATTTCGTTTTAATAGGTTATATTATTATATTCTGATTTTCTGTTGCATAAAAACCTTTTAAATTAAGCAATCATGTATTTATTAAATTAATATGTTGTTAAACTAAGCTTAAGCATATTTCAAAAATTCCACTCAATCAATGAATTCACGAAAACACCAATTTCGTGTCAATGTTTTTCGAGCGACTCGTTATTCGACAGGAAACTATTTCGAGACTTCCAACACAGTGAATTATTTCTACGACTCTCCAGTCTCTGACAAGAACTTTTAATATCTTACTTCATGTAGTAGTTCGTGACAGCTGCTCCCACAAAAAGCTGGGTACTTAGTTTTATTAAAGGCAAAACTTTTAACCAAGTCTTCTTGACGAAGCTTTGTGCCTGTAATTTACAAGCAAAAATATTCATGAGTGTCTCTGATGCAAAAACTTTGTCATAATATATGGGGGCTTTGGGCATACGTATGTCGATATTATAATTTGGTCTCAGAAGTTTATATTAGAGTTCCTTTCAACAAAATAATCGCAGTACGATTAGATATAATCACTTTAAGATTCGTGTTTTAGCTTTGAATTCGGCCAAGTTTGATATTGTATATTTAAAATGTGGAAATGATAGTAGTTACTAACGGAAATTGCTATAGTAAATTTTATAGTAAAAAATAATGTGTCTTAGTTTTTTTAAGACCTTTATTTGTTGACCAATATTTAATACAGCTAAGTGAATTAGGTTTAGTAAAAGGTGCGAGTAAAATCTGTGTAACTATACCAAGTTACCAAGTTTTTAGAGTTTTCTTGACTAGAAACGATATTTTTGATGTTTGTGAACGCCCCCAACCTTAAACGCTCCCTAGGGTCATATTTCCATATCACACGCACGAAAACTTGGAAAGACAAAGTAATCGTTCCGCACCTCGAATAGGTTTGCCTCAAACATGTGTGGAAGCAAGGAACTTTCATTCCGCAGCCGCTAGCAACTACAGTGAAAGATAAAGAAATGATGCAAGTTTTCGACCTTTCTCTGCGATATAAATTGCGAATAAAATATGTCCATAGACACGTTTTATTCTAAAATAATGTAGCAAACACTGGTATCCCATACACGTATACCTAAGTAAGTACTTAAAAGAAAAAATAATAGTTTATCCAACCAGTGATCAACAAATAACCGAGCAAAGAAAATTATCAGAGACGACGAACTCTTAGAAAATAAATTGCTAAGACCATAGGCGCAGTAAGGCATGTCTGTCGGTCTTCCACAGGTTACATTTTGAAGAATGTGCTAATGTGCTGGTTCTATTTAATTAATATTCTTGTTCCCAAAAATCAATACGGATTGTGGTATCTACTCGACCTTGTTGAAAATGCTAATTTGATCACTGTATTTACATCAATGTTACGACCCTACGTGCTTTGTTTTAGTTCCCAAAATACCTGCTATTCGTCAGATAGCAAACTGAAAGTTCTTGTTTGCACGATTAACGATATAAACTGTTTTCTGTTTAGTATTCATGGTAGTCTACTCATTTCGTATTCAAGGAGCGGAGGAAAATGAAATATGGACTATTCCCTGTGCATTTTGAACACAAGGTGACTTGAAGATATCCTCACCATTATTGGTTCTGTTCTTTTAACATCGCGGTTGTCGTTTATTTTTTTATTTATAGGGTTCCGTAGCCGAATGGCAAAAAACGGAACACTTATAGTTTCGTCAAGTCTGCCGGTTTGTCTGTCTGTCCGTATGTCACAGCCACTTCATTTGAAATTGTTAGCATTACACAGATTAAACTTGGTAGGTAGGTGTATGCGGTGCCAACCGCTTTACGATTTCCACACAAAAATATAACATAGTTACATTTGAGGGTGGCTCCCATACATGGAACCTAAACGAAAAAAGTACTCAAACCCATGCTTGTGTCTACAGACAGGTCTTTTAAAATTCCAACGAGGTTTTTACAATCATTTTATATAACCGTTTGTAAAATAATCAATTTTCAAAATTTAGATCTTTACAAATACTTTCAACGAAAATTGGTTCGAACTAGATCAAACTATAGTTTTTTGAGATAGAGCACATTTTCAATAACCGCAAATATAACTTTGTTATTCATACAAATACTATGGAAAACAAATATATTTTGCTCTCAACAAAATATTGTGGTATTGTGTCTAAGTAGAAGTAAGTGGACCCCTAATTTAGTTAAAGTTGGCACGGAACCCTCAGTGCGCGAGTTGACTCGTACTTAACCGGTTTTACTTCCACTGAGCGTTGGGATTACTGGGTTATGTTAAGTGGTATAGTAAAAGTCGGTCGGATAAGTCCAATCTGACGTTGGTAAAATAGACTTTTAGTGGTATAAGTCTTGAGTCTCAAACAATTAAGAAAAAAAATAGCCAAGTGCGAGTCGGACTCGCGTACTGAGGGTTCCGTGCCAACTTTATCTAAATTAGGGAATCCACTTAGTAAAATACAACAATATTTTGTTGATCGCAAATATTACTTTGTTTTCATAGTGTTTGTATGAAGAACAAAGTTATGTTTGCAGTTGTTGAAAAAGTGCTATATCTCAAAAACTTCTCGTCAAATTTTCGTTGAAAGTATTTGTTTAGATCTATATTACATTTTATTTTCAAAATTTGCACTCGCTTAGTTTAGAAGTTAGATGCGGGGTCGCCCTTTTTACAACTTTGGAAGCGTCTATCTATCAAACGTTAGACTTTAAAAGAAAATGGTTTTAGGAACCTCTATGTTATTTTAAAAGTCCACCATTTAAAAGACCCCACACGCATAGGTTTGACCAAAAAAAATATTTTTCGGTTTTAGTTTTATGTATGGGATAAATATCATTTTTTTTATATAAGAATCGTAAAGCGGTTAACAGGATACATCTTCTTATCAATTTTCAACAGTGTGATGCTAATAGTTACAGAATAAAGTGGCTGTGACATACGGACGGACGGATATACAGACAGACTTGACGAAACTATAAGGGTTCCGTTTTTTTCCATTCGGCTACGGAACCCTAAAAATGGATAGGTAAAGTAGTTAGTATCATTGTTTCACAATATCCATTAAACATATCATGGACAAATCCAAGTCAATTTTAAATGATGCTTTGATAATAATGAATCTGGGCTTTATTTAAAGCGTTTAATGATGATGAAATTGAAGGTTATAATGAAAATCGTGGCTGGCAGCTGTGTTTTTCAATAAAAATGATTCCATTATAATTGATTTGTCTATAATTTTAATTCACAAGTTTTTTTTTTATTGTCGGTGTGACTTTTTATTTTAGTTCGAGTTACGGTTAGAAGCTTATAAAAAAAACAACGGACAGGATTTTTTGTTACTGAACTGCTTTGATTTTGAATTTTATTAATGGTGTGGTGGGAATACCTACATTCTTATTTATTAATTGCATTAATTAACGGACTTAATACTCATAACATTCTTTACCAGTGTAACATAGGTATAAACAATGTTATTATCTATTTAAAGCAAGTGTATATCAAAGGCTTATGAGCAATGATTTGATGTGGTTTGATTATGGTGATGAGCGGAGCGAGTAATTAACACATTTAAATGTGTGCCCACATCAGAGATTGAGATGCTTTGGCTTGGGGAATAACGATAGCATAAACAATATTTTAGTTAGTAGTTACTCTTAGTTTTGAACGTATGTTGTTAATGATTTATGATAGAGATTTCTTTAAGGGGTGTAAGATAAATAGAGTAAAATATCTTACACTCTGCGACTTTTAGCAACGATGCAGTCGCGCGTTTTGATAACGCGCTTGAGCATCGCGACTCACGAAATGAACAGATTTAATTTAGCATCGATGCAGTCGCGCGTTAGCTTCGATGTAGAAACGCGACTGCATCGATGCTTACGTGCGTTAGTATCGATGCAGGAATTTCTGTACATAATTTGTCAATTTATTGCTTCTGCATCGCGACTGTATCGATGCTAACGCGCGTTAGCATCGCGACTATATCGATGCTTAAAGTAGCATCATGATAATGATGATGATGAATGCAGTCACGCGTTAGATTCGATGCAGAAACGAGACTGCATCGATGCTAACGTGCGTTAGTATCGATGCAACAATTGCTGTACATAATTTGACAATTTACTGCTTCTGCATCGCGACTGTATCGATGCTAACGCGCGTTAGCATCGCGACTTTATCGATGCTTAAAGTAGCGCAGTGTGTAAAGGCTGACATTTTGCGACAGCATCGATGCTAACGTTCGATAGCATCGTAACTGCATCGCTGCTAAAAGTCGCAGTGTGTAAAGGGTCTAAAACATATTGTTAAATAACGATAGTGAACGACGGAAGGCTTCAGTAAATGGTTTTCAATATAGAATATAATAGATGTGTAAAATACTAATTAAGTGGATTAAATTGAAACTATTTACAGAGTGATACTCTTGTGCAATAACATTTCATGACCAACCTACAGAACTGAAAAATTTAATAAATAAATAAATTATTAAATAATGGTATTTGTAGAGTCATCAGCCAAAATATGAAACCGAAAATGTTCTTCCACAAATTTTTGAGTTTAAGAAACTCATCATCATCATTTAAAATCATCATTTCATCTTAAAGAGGAATACAAAAAAAAACACTGCGTGCTAAAAACATAAATTATGCAGTAAAAATATGTATAAAACATTAAATAGAATTGTCTGACTCGTACAGTGGTCATCAATTTTGTATTCAACACTTTTAAATCCAGGAAAATCCTTCTCTGTCCTTTTAAGGATGACTCATGCTACAACGTGCCGGGGCTGGACCGTGCCGGAGCCGGGAAAAATTTCACACGCCGTATCCCAACCGCCCACGCCGGGTCCGGACATGAATCATTTCATACAAAAATGTTTACAATAATTTTTGAACAAGCCCTGGCCGCAACCCGGTCGGAGCCCGGCCCGGCGCCGGTACGTTGAAGCGTGAATCAGCCTTTACATGAAAAATGGTGGAACGCAATTTGACCCGCATCTCGCAATTGAAAACTCTATTCGTCGGTGATTGATTGACGTTTGGCGTTGAAAATACCATGTGTCAGGCGATGATTCGTTTCACGTATAGCGAAAAATGGTTGGCAAGCGTTATATCGTTGTACGTATTTGAGCCGTCATATAAAACATTGCAAATGTTTCAACTGTGTTTTCAGCCCTTAACAGTAATTATGTAAGTATAATTTCTGATCTAAATACATAACGGATCGATATCGCGGACAATTATTTGTAATCAAGCGCCTGAAGTTTCAAATTCTTTAATAGCATTTGTGATCACAGGCAGACTAAGATGTTATTGGTCATTACAAAGTCATGAAAAAATAAACTACCATGACTCATTAATATTAATTGACGTTCATATCCACGCATAAAAGATTACTGTGCTTTTAAATATTGCAGACTAATGATTCTGCTTGTGAATTTGAAAAAGTAGGATCCCATGCCGGTGAGACTTTTCAACCATCTTACCAGTTAACATTTTGATATTTTCCACAGAAAATTACAAAATAAGATTTCGGCACACCAATTCAAAATGCTGTTATTTTATAAATGTTTAATATTTATAATATCAAAGCTATCATCCGTACCTTTTAAGTACGAAAAATATTTTTAATGTAACCACTTTAGTGCGGATAAAACCATCGAATCTGTTTGAGAACGCCTCAAACCCTCACACGCTGCACGAATGTAATCTTGGAGTATTTTATTCCCATCTTGGCGAAAAGTAGTCTTCAAGATATCAAAGGTCTCATATTTCTTTTTCGATCTCTTGCCTTTAGAATGAACTATATGAAAAAATCCGTATATGCAAAAGTCCGGAGAACATAGTAGCCGTTATGCTGATTAACTGAAGCTGGAAACATTTTCATTGCAGTTCCAATTTTTGAGTTCGTCTCAAATGTGCAAGCAGTTAAACTTAAAAATTAAAATGGTTTCGATTTTTTCACTTCCACTCTTTGAAACTGCGACGAAAACCAGTAATTATGTCGTAGGTTTGCAAAAAAAACCTAATTTAATAATTATTGACAAAAAATTGGTTCGCTGTCGTAAACCATTTTGTTGCTAGTGGCATTTCAAATGCCAAACTCTGTATATGTGCGCAAAATCAATCCGTAAATTGTTTTATTTCATCATTGCAAATCAATTTGGATTCGCGTAAACTTAAGAATCAAATCAGTATAATATATAAATATCAGTATAATGTATAAAACCTTAATGGTAATGCGGTAAAAAATAAAATTGTTAACTTCTGAAATCTTAAAAACAAATCCATTAAAGAGCCGCCTCTTAAGTTCATTATTTATAACAGAACAAACTGATGGAAAAATAAACTCCGAACTCGAGATGTGCTAACAAAGTTCCGATCATTACCTCCGTAACTTTTTACTTTGCCGCAGTCTTTGACCTTCATATTTCATCACGTCTGAATCTAACTCAATCCGCACTAACAGTATCCTCTTAATGCGAAATTCCCCAAATGGAGGCCATTGTTTCTCCCGCAAAAGCATCAAATAAGAAACAAGACGGTGAATACAAAACGAAATAGAGCACTCACTTCTACGAACGATGCGTCGATGTACCTTTAGGGAAGGGGCCTTACACACGGCTAGCATTTTGACAAAGCTTATGTTACGTTAAAGACATGTTGAAACATCTGTGAATAACGTGCTGTCGGTATGATGATGGAAGGGTACCTATAGTTTAGCATGATGGCTAAACTATACTTGAAGTATGTGTTCATTTCGATTCCAATCGTGCCAGTCGTGTGACCGAGGCCTAACCGACAGAGAGGTCACATTAGCGTATAGCGGAACCTCCTTCTACTGGGTGAAATCGTTAAATACGATATGTCTCCATCACATTTCCATACATTTTCGAACTCAACAAGAAACCATTACCGTTACTATGAACTTACGACGTTTGACTCGCTAGCGACGACGTAAAAAAGTCTATAGAAAATTTCACAGCGCCTCTAGTCGTCACTTACAGAACTAAATATTGTCATACAATAACCGACTTCAAAACCAAAATGCACTATTCCTTTCCTTTCAATGGTGAAGAGTTTATTTAAGACTTTTTAGTGCATTTTGGTTTTGAAGTCGGTTTTTACTTTTTCTTTTAAAGTTTATTTTATTTCTTCATTTTTAGTGATTACATAAGACGGGGGGGGGGGGGGGGGGGGGAGTTGCACCTTATGAGTCCATTTTTTAAGAAGCTACAAGTTACCTATCATAAGTTCCGTCATTATAATTACTGAACTCTTAAGCGTTAAGGAGTTCCACCATCAGCTCAGCCCCACAAGATGCTGGGTTTCCCTCGATTACACCAAGATCCCATCATCAGATCCCAAAATGGACCAACTAGAAGGTACACGCTCTAAGTAGGTGAAAAAATTTTTCGATTCGGTCGACAAACGACTGAGATATGAGGTAACATACATACAAAAAAAAAAAACATACAGTCGAATTGATAACCTCCTCCTTTTTTGAAGTCGGTTAAAAAGTAACGTCATCGCTAGCGAGTAAAACCACAGTAAATTCATGGTAACGGTACAGGTGCCTATTTTGAAGTAGTACGTGTCGACGAGGAGTCCTATTTATGAGTTGGTGTTTTTCCTTCTTATTTGGAACAAAACGTAAATTGCACCAAACAGTCAGAAAAACGCAACAACATCGTTACCTATAAATAAATAAAACCGAATTAGAATTGTAGGAATTCGTTTTGCATGTTCACAATACTGAAAAGTAATTGCAATTACTTAAAGAATATTTTTTAAGAAACGAAACTTATTTGTTCTTTATGATATCGTGCCTATAATTCAGATTACAGAATCAACTCCCATATCCATCATCAATCGAAAACTTCACGCTTAAACCTTGAGCATGTAAGGGTGCAGCAAGTATGGACGTTGATATAGCTAAGTATCTAAGGGTCGTATCACACTGGTCGGATGCGAGCGAGTCACGGGTGGTCCGCGTCATTCTCGTCACGTGGCACGGACGTCAGCGTCACGGCGAAGTAGACTAGCGATGGGTCGATATCGGATTTTGAGATAACGTAACGTAACCGTTAACTGATTTCCAATAACCGGTTTCATAACTAGTGATTTTTGTAACTAGTTATTTTCACAACGTCCCGAATAAGACGTGTTACTATACCTGTTTCGTTTACACTTACGTCCGCGTTCTATAGTTGTTTCATTCATTCACGCAACAAAGCTATCACACGTTATGTTACGACCCTTTTTAAGGCGCTTTTAAACATTTCTTGTTTTAACCCTGCATGCTAAGAAAACGTTGTGTAGGATGGTGAATGTATAACGTCGTTTACAACTTGTCATAACGAATAACGTTAAACAAGTGATTTTTTGTGAGGAGTGAAGCCAACCAAACATGTACGATAATATGTCTTTCACTTAAGAGTAAATTCAATTTCAAATTTCAATTCAGAGAGTTGTGAGATAAGAAGCATTTATTAAAGACCGATGCCTATTTCCATCGTTTTAATGGCGTTACGAATGTAACTGGTAATTGTTGTAGAGGATAACGAGTGTTCACTGTTTGAGCTCGTAACTGGTAAAAAAAAATGGTAACGGTTAATAACGCCTATCGCTAAAGTGGACGTCGCGGATACGCAACAATTTCGGCTTGAAAATCGTTGGTGTACGTGACGTTCACGCCGCGACCCTGCGTCATCCACGCCCCGCCTTGAAACGCTCGCATGCCGTCAGTGTGTTAAGGCTCTAAGATCGCACCCGGCTGCTAAGCAACTTATTACCAATACCCGTCATAATCATATTTGATGCCTACCTCCCTAGTGATCGGAATCTTATTTTGATCGATGAAAAGCGTTTTACGAGATCGATTTTGATTGATGTGACAAGGCTTTCCGTTCTTCCCACCCTTCTACGGACGTTTTCAATTTATCTACACAGCATGAGTTTATTGGTCCGATGAGGTAATAAAAAATCAAGATTACAAATAATAGGGAGTAAACATTTTGATAGTGAGAGAAAACATTTCAACAAAGCTGACGGTATAATATTATAAAAAATCCTGCGCATAAGAGTCGATTTTAAAATAATATTTACATAAATGCCATTTTAAAATTGGTCGCTTTATACTTATTCGGTAGGATAAGTCCTAAATGATATTGATAAAATCTAATCTATGAAAGAAAGAACAAATATTATTAATTTGGGTCATTCACAAACACAACGCACACATTCAAACAAGTGTCGGAAGTCTCGACATAGTTCCGTGTGAAACCACCAGGTGGCGCTCGAAAAATGCTGAGACAAAATTGGTGTTTTTGTGTATTTATTGATTAAGAAGAATTTTTGAATGATGCTTAAAAAACTACAAATATTTTTTAGGATTTATTAAAGATATAACTACGTAAGTTAAAATGATATTTGATGAATTAGAAAATCATAAAATTGAAATTGTCGACGCGAAATGTCAAAAATGATACATCAGACTACAGCCGAAGGTCGTATACAGGAGCTCAAAAATGAGCCTTCACACATTTTATGAGTCGCTTAGCACCGTAACTTTTAAAGGGACCAATATTTTTATAAAACTACGAGTACCTGATCAAAATTATATTTTAGTAAAGTTTTCTTTTTCTGATTGGTAATAACTATAATGTTGTTACGGAATTCTGTTCATCGATTTCAACTTTCGTCTGAGTACTGTCACTGACGAACGAGTTACTTCTCATCAACTAATAATGGTTAAAAGCAGCGCTTCTGCTTGTAAGGAAACATTAATAATTATATAGCGAGAAAATTTACTGGTTTAAAATGCGCAAATTTGGTTTCTTTCATCTTTATGAGAAAACTTAAGTTTTATATTAGATTCTGTTACCTAGAACAAAAAAACAATTCCCACTCCTCAATCATAGCAAGATAATGCGTGAATTATATGAAGGAGGGTAGAAACTGCGGTAAGATGTGATACGTAATGCGATTTTCAGTGCCTTTGTCTCTCCTTTATTGGCTGGAATACCAGTTTTCCTTCTCACAGCAACATAGATATATCTTGCTTTATAGTTTACTAAGCATTTTTGTGTGACATACAAAGATGGTTTTACGCTCAATGTACTGTTACCAAGCCACTTGCTTTCTTTTATTTGGTCGCTCGAGGTATACATGGCGCGTTGTGCATGAAGTATGAATTTGTAAATCACTGGTATTATAACAATGTGATGTTTGAAAACCATTAGGAACGCATGAATTTGTACGAAATTTTGAGCATAACTTACTAACATATTTCTAACAATAATTATAGGGTATAGTCGAGGTTTCAGGCCTCTTTTAAGAAGACGTGTTGCTATGCGCGCAGCGTTGCACGAAACGGGCCGCTAGAACCACAAACATAGAGTGAAGTAAGCAGCGTTCAAGGAAAAGCGTTTTGCAAGCGTTTTTTTTTTGTCGTAGCACTGCACGCCGCGAACGCGGTAAATAAAGTGACGCGACGGGCGACGGCGAGTGAAACGGTAAAAAAACCTGACAAGTGCGAGTCGGACTCGCGAACTGAGGGTTCCGTGCCAACTTTAACTGAATTATGGAATCCATTTACTTCCACTTTGTAAAATACCAAAATATTTTGTTGACAGCAAATATAACTTTTCATAGTATTTGTATAAAGAACAAAGTTGTGTTTACGGTTGTCGAAATTTTGGTATATCTCAAAATCGTCTCGTTCGATCCTGTCCGAAATATCGGACTCGGAATCGGACGGAATAATCGTTGAAAGTATTTGGTAAGATCTACATTATATATATATTTTACGCTTAGGTTAGAAGTTAGATGGGGGGGGGGGGGGAGACGCCCATTTTACCACTTTGGAAGCGTCTAGCTGTGAAACGTTAGACTTTAAAAGAAAATAGTTTTAGAAACCTCTATGTCATTTTAAAAGACTAATCCATGAACACCCACTTTGATGAAAAAATAAAATTTGGTTTTAGTTTCATGTACGGGAGTCCCCCCTTAAAGATCTTTTTTTATTATTTTTTGTATGACAATCGTAAAGCGATTAACGGAATACATCTTTCTACCAAATTTTAATAGTGTGATGCTTATAGTTACACAATTAAGTGGCCGAGACATACGGACGGACAGACAGACAGACTTGACGAAACTGTAAGGGTTCCGTTTTTTGCCATTAGCTCCGGAACCCTAAAAATACACTTTTTAAATAATATTTATCTTCAAGCAATATGTCAATGAAATTGTCTATTATTACGAACAATACACATGTTTGCTTTTTATAACTTTGCTTTTTTTACTTGGCTCTTTTTGGCTTGAAGGATGCCAATATGCTGCGAGAGTCGCAGCGGGTGTCGCTCAGAATGACGCCCTATACAACGC
Source organism: Pyrausta purpuralis (assembly GCA_963924145.1). NCBI lineage: Eukaryota > Metazoa > Arthropoda > Insecta > Lepidoptera > Crambidae > Pyrausta > Pyrausta purpuralis. Next base: position 15,420,299 of record OZ001644.1, read on the forward strand.
GGCGTATTACGTGGAAGATGGAGTGGTGGTCGCTGCGTACATTTCTATAGTTTGAGTTAGTGCGTGGGATGATGCAGGTCGCTGTACGCGCCGCCTCACTATAAAGGTCGAAGCCCACTAATCAACCCGTCACAGGACCGTATCAACTCGAGGCGTTCAGTATTCTTTGTATGTAACTCCATACTTCAACGCACATCTATCAACTTCGTTACGTCACCACCTCGGATCCAGACCAACTCGGAACCCACTCTCGACCAGCGGCGCATGCGTTGTAACGCGCTTACGGCGCGTCGCCCGCTGGTTGACGACTAATCGTCCACCCTGGCAAATCAGCTGTCATTCACAAGAAGAACTGTCATAAGTTGTAGCAAACACGATCCGAGGCGAGGCGTTGCTGTTCCCTTTGCGTAACGTGCTTCCGTATGGTTGACACCTGGTTGATGCTGTTCCCGTGCCGGTTGGGTAGATTTGCTTCAACCCAAACACGATAGAAACGCCTGACGCGCCGCGCGAAGCCACGTCTCAGGTACCTTTCCACTTTAACATGAAATGCTTGCACATACTACACAAATACGTTAAAAAGGGCGTTAACAATTTTTACTCTTAAAAAGACCTAACCAAACTATTGGTGGTAACGCGCAAGAAACCTCAACCGTACATTTCAGTAAAAGGAACTTTGGTCCTAAACAGAGTTTTGAAGAGAGAGTTTTTTTTTCCACAAAGGCTATTATTATAATATCCAGTTTGTTAAAACAACGGCCCTAACAAAACAACAAAGTTTCCAGTCGGGTTCGTATTTATTTTGGATAGGTCTTTTTAACTTTTTGGTCTCAAGTCACGTCCTTTGTGTGAGTTGCGCCACGCAGTCGTAGGAACTACGCAAATAATGGCATAAGGCCAGTTTCCTACATACGACTATTTTATGGAAGACCGGACATTTATTATTCAATGTTTATTTTGGAACTGGCATTATTTCATCCCTGTTTTATGTTGGCTGCTAAGCCGTTAAACGCCTCTAGGGATATTTTTGGCTGTTTTGTTTGAAACATTTACAATAGTCATTTAGCAATATACTAGCAAGACTTACATATAATTATTAGTGACTTCAATAAAAGGCAGTTATTTTTAACGAATTCAAATAAAGATCGTTACAATTCGACTTATTTGTATGTAAGTTTGTGATATCGTTATTTGTATATTTGTCCATGGATTTCCCGAGAAACGAGATGATTAATTTTTTTGTTTTTTTAACATTATTTACCTACACCTGTTGTTATCGAACTTTTTTGGTGACGGAACCCTTTCCGTAAGCGATATATTTGATGGAACCGTACAATGAAACAATAGTTTTAAAGAGTGTATTATTTATAAATATACCTAATAAAAAGTACCTACCATGTAACTTTTGCTTATTATTTACTTACATACCAAGTACAATAAAAGAAGATATTAAAAAACACAAGTAGGTATCGACGGTGGTGGCCTAAAAAATTAGAAGCCGCGTCAGAACGGTCGACCAGAGAGAGGTGTTTTGATTTTTATGTCTTAATTCTTGCGAAACTTTTACAAAGGAGCTCTGGGGGGCTTCCGCTGTAAGAGTTTTACCTTTCCATATTTTATGCGACCTAGTTTTAATTTAAAAAAATAAATTGGGACGAAACGTCGTTTTAATATCCAAACAAGCCGCAAATTAATTCCCTTTATTACTTATCAAAGGGCCACTTGTCAAACTGGCTAAACTAATCAACATTCCATTTCCTTGGCTCAATATGACTTAATTACGTATTTGATCTCCGTTTTTTACTTCACGAAATTAAAATTTGTGTCATCACCATATCCAATTGTAAACACGTTTAATATTAAATTAAATTTGGCTTTTTTCAAATCGTAAAAATGCATATTAATGATCATTTTCTTACTAGAATTATGAACACATCTTAGATAACATGAATGAAAATCAGATTGACGTTGACGACGCGTTCGGTGCAGTGGTTAGCGCTTCTGACCATTACGCTGGCCGTCTCGGATTCGAATCCCGCAACCCGAATTCGACCACGAACGTTTGAACATAAGTCATAATAATAATATAATATTGGACACCAATCACATACATTGCTCTGATCCCAAAGTAAGTAGCCAATGCACTTGTGTTATGGAATTCAGACACAACGGTGGTACCACAACTCCCAGACCCGAGACAATATAGAAAAGATCGTTTTCTACATTGACTCGACCGGGAATCGAACCCGGAACCTCACGAGATGGCGTAGCTTGAAACCAGCTTGCAAGCCACTCGGCTACGGAGGTAATTTAAATACACATCTTATGTAAATTTATACGTAAAGGAAGTTTTCCAGGACAACTAGTAATAAATTAAAATTTTAAAACCCCTCGACACTATAAATGACACGGTACCAAATTTTTATTCGATTGGATATAAGGAAATTAGTTTGATCCCTTCATCGATTAGAAATGAGCTGATAATCTTCAAACAGATAAACTGATTTTCCTAAAGCATGGATAAGGACACTCGGGTCAATATCTATCATCGGTACAAAAAACGGTTCATCAGTTTGGGAGCTATGAAACCACAGTCGGATACACAAATACACAGACAGACACGTGAAACTTATGACACCCTTCTATTTTTGTAGTCAATAAACATAACTTTTCATTAAAGAGATGAATAGCATCTATTTTTAATATACATCAATGACCTATGTAATCTCCGAGAAGTTGGGGGGAGGATATTTTCGTACGCGGACGACACTGCGGTTGTCTTCACTGGTAACACCTGGGAATCTGTTTTTAAACTCACTGAGAGAGGCTTACATAATATCTCTAACTGGCTTGGTGATAATCTTCTGACGATAAATATTCAAAAAACTAATTATATATGCTTTACTCCATCTTATAAATCGCAGCCCGATAACCATTTCCAAATTAAAATACATAACTGCCTCAACACCGTTAACCCAGACTGCACTTGTCCTCATATTGACAAAGTCAGCCAAACCAAACATCTTGGTATCATTTTGGACGAACGGTTAAGCTGGAAACCACATATGGAGCTGTTAATCAATAGAACCAGAAAGCTTATATGGGTTTTTAAGTCACTTCGACAGGTTATGACATACGCACTTTTAAATAAAACCTACATAGCACTGGCTCAATCAGTTCTTACATACGAGTATTGTATCCCGATATGGGGAGGTGCTGGCAAAACTCATATTCTGGAATTAGAGAAAGCGCAGAGATCTCTAATAAAAGTAATGTACTTTAAGCCATATCGCTTCCCTACAGATAAATTATACCGAATGAGTGGTTTACTATCAGTCAGAAAACTGTGTGTTCTCAGTCTTGTCATGAAATGTCATAAGTCTTTGACTTATGTCGATCTTTCTCACAAGAGAAGGAAAGACGCAGTGGTACCTACCTCTACTACTCGCACAGCTTTTGCCAGAAGGCAATATTTGAGCCAGTCAGCCCTTGTATACAACAAATTAAATAAAGTACTTAAAATATATTCTATGTTACCTTACACTTGTAAGAAAACCATAATGCAATGGCTGTGCACACTAAGGTATGAGGAAGTAGAGAATTTACTCAAAAGAACATCTTAAAGATATTCAACATCATGGTTCCTGTATGTGGTAAGCTCTGGCCGATCCCAAGGAGTCACTTCCGTAGGGCATACAGGAACAAATACCTAGATATACTCGCTCTCCTGTACTTAAAACCTGGATACAAATTATATACGCAAGCACGCAAGCACGCAAGCACGCACGCACGCACGCACGCACGCACGCACGCACTCACGCACGCACGCACGCACGCACGCACGCACGCACGCACGCACGCACGCACGCACGCACGCACGCACGCACGCACGCACGCACGCACGCACGCACGCACGCACGCACGCACGCACGCACGCACGCACGCACGCACGCACGCCACACACACACACACACACACACACACACACACACACACACACACACACACACACACACACACACACACACACAGAGACCAACGAGCAAACTTTATTAATACTTTTTCGTTATTAATTGTTTTATTTTCTGTCACATCGTTTATCATAAAATAGAAATTTAAGATAACCACGAGGGAATAAGCGAGTTATTCCCACTACAAGTGTCCTTGACTACTTACCGGGAAAACTCAGTAACATACTTGTAAACTGTTTTTTTTTTTGGAAATAAACGATTTATTATTATTATTATAGCATTCCAAGAACTTCATTGAATTTAGCCATATATTAATATTTAATAATAATTGTAACTAGAGCGTGTTAGAGCCATTTAATGGAGGTGTCATAATTAGAAGGAATCCGAGGCGTTTCTGTCCCCATACGTAACGTGCTTCCGTATGGTTGGTGCTTTTCCCTTGCCAGGTGGGTCGATTTGTTTCCACCTATACGGTTAAAATACGTATACGGGCCGCTATTTAGCAACGGATTTTATAGTTGTATGACGGTCGTATCTAGCTGTTCTTATGGTAATGGCAAAGCGACTTATTTTTTTTGTGCCCAGGAATCGGCGACGCGGATTGCCTTGTCGATCTTATTATTAAGCTGTCCTGCACTTTAGACCCTTTGCACACTGCGATTTTTGACAGCGATGTAGTAGCGATGCCAACGCGTGTTAGCATCGATACAGTCGCAAAATATCAAACTTTACACACTGCTCTGCTCATAGCATCGATACGGTCGCGGTGCTAAGGCGTGTTAGCATCGATACAGTCGCGATGCAGAAGCTGTAAATTGTCAAATTATTTACAGAATTTTGGCGACTGTATCGATACTAACGCACGATAGCATTGATGCAGTCGCGCTTTTGCATCGATGCTAACGCGCTTTAAGAAAGTCGCAAACAACAGTGAAATGTGAAAACTCTACGAAAAAATACAAGTCACAAAGTTTTGTCGACAATCATACCTATATATTATCATCACAACCTCAAACGGACATGATGGGAACGCACCGTTATCTAAAGATAACATCATGACCAATTATTTTATTGAAAGAAAATCCTTTAGTCCTTCTATATAGGTCTGTTCTTTATAAACTCAAAAACAAATTATTTAAGGATTTTCATGCGGCTACCAAAAATTAATGATAAGAGTGTGATAGTTACGTCAAGGAAAATCTTAATTGTATCGAGCAAATCTGGGACGGATAGATATAGTATATTGTATAACGGCATGCCTATAACTGCGATGCAGAAACAATTACATTTAGATATAACTCTGATAATGCGAATCCCCTTGAAAGGTATACACAGCCTACGTGTTGCTTATCTATTTCAATAGCTTTTGATAAAGACTATTGGTCTTCTCCAACTAAATTAGTATGGAAATTAAATTCCAAAAGCAATTACAACTCATCGTTGTTATATTTTGAATAATTGATGTTTGGTTTAACTTTCATAATAATGCTACTAAAATTTAAATGAATAAAGACTCTTTGGTATATTAGAAACTAGAAACAAAGTAAGAAAATATTAAAAGTATTTAATATTTTCTTATTCTATATTAAGAAATCTGTAATAGTAAAAAAACATTTTTTTAAACTGAACACAAGTGCCAAATGCATCTTATTGAATTTTCAATTAAAACTGTTGATTCGCATTAACATACACCCAAAAATTTATCTTATAGGCACATTTGACTTTTGAATATAATTTTATTGCACTTGTAATTGTGTAATACTGAAAAACTATTGCGGGGTAAAAACCTTAGCCCTCAATCTTTTAGTTCAAATTTCTTTTCTTATAATATACGAAAGTCCTTATCCCTTAAACTAAATAGAGAACGAAATATTACTTCTTCATGTTATATTACCTCCCAGCTTTAAGAAATTGTGGGTACGCACCATAATTGTTAAGCCAACTTAGCAATATTGCGTGATATGATTACATTTGCTTCTCGTATAACATGGCACGCACGGTAAAAATTGAATTACAAGCCTGAAACGTAAACATTAGGATAAATTAATAAAGAAACCAAGTAAGCATTCCTCTAACTTCGTAGACAGCGAAGTAAATAGCTTCAGCAAAGTGATTACGTAACGAAAGTGAGCGAAAGCGATGCTATGGCTATCCGCACTAAGTGGCATGTCATGGCCAGAAGAAGCGTAGTGGACGCACAGTTCGTCTCTTGAGAGTAGTCTTAGATTGTCTTCACAGTGATTATCAAGAGTATCCGAGTGATAGTGAGTCTGCGCTTGTTAAATGCTAGTACTGTGCTCTGCGCTGTCAAATGTACTTGCGCAATAATGCCCACTGAACAATCATCATAGGTACATATAACAATATGTGTATAAACCCTACAATTTGACGACCTCTGTGGTCGAGTGGCAAGCACACTGGTTTCAAGCGTCGCCATCTCGTGAGGTTCCGGGTTCGATTCCCGGTCGGGTCAATGTTGAAAACGATATTTTCTATATTGTCCCGAGTCTGGGTGTTGTAGTACCACCGTTGTATCTGATTTCTATAACACAAGTGCATTGGCTACTTACTTTGGGATCAGAGCAATGTATTTGATTGGTGTCCAATATTTATAAAAAAAAAGTGCGTAACAATTTCGGGCTAGTCCTAGGAAGATAAAATGCAAGCCTCTTTTCAAAAGCTATACATTTTTATGTTAATTGAGGCAAATCTACACATAAATAAATGTCATTTGAATCAACGATTAGATTGTGCCCGTTTTACTTTCGAAAAATAAGCACTAACTAACGAATAATTTAAATATGAGACTTCCGTTTGTAGAAAGTAATAGACAGATAGAACGGGAATTTATTCAGACATTTTGAAATAAAGGCTTTAGTCCCCTTTTATAAAGGTTATAATCCGATAGGTTATCCTTTAATAACTTTCAATGCCAGTTAAACCTAAACCTTGACAGCTAAACCTTTACTCGTATTGCAATAATCTACTGACATTGTGTTAAGTAAAAGCCCCACAGCTGAGAACCAGGACTGCAAGTCACAGAAGTCGCCTTTTTAAATCAAATTCAAATGGGCGGCCTTATAACAACCTTTTTATCATTTTATGAGCAGTACTCTCGCGAGAGTTTGCATGAGTTAAGCGATGTGATTTATTTTTGCATTCGTTTTGTGTGCTGGAAATTTAAATGACTTTATCTGCAATGGACAGAAAATACTTTTGCTATGGCATCTAATTTTATTTTTATTGAACAGATTTTTAAATTAAAAATAATTAAAATGCTTTAACACATTTAAATAAGACAAATTTCATTTATGAATGAGGTTTAACATAAGACCCTTTACAAACAACGACTTTTAGCAGCGTTGCTAACGCGCGTTAGCATCGAAGCAGTTGCAAAATGACAACCTTAACACACTGCGCTACTTTTAACATCGATGCAGTCGCGATGCTAACGCGCGTTAGCATCGATACAACGCAGAAGCTGGAAATTGTCAAATTACGAGTATGTACTGAATTTTGGCGACAGCATTGATGCTAACGCGCGACTGTGTCGATGCTAGATTAGATCTGTACATTGCGTGAATCGCCATGCTGAACCGCGTAAGGGGTTTTTATGTAGCTATTTTGTTTTATTGCGATAAAATAATAATAATAAGTATTTTTGCTAGTTTATAAAACTTGGTTATAAAATTAAATGCAAACAAAAACTCATGTGAAATTTTCGTCACGCTAAAACCCAGTTCCAATTATTATTCTCAGGTTTTTACTCAAACCCAGAGGCATCAAGGTTCGTGCACACTTATATACCTTTGTATTATATATATATAGGTATAGGCCTTTGTGTTTTGCACAAAGGTATAGACATCTATTATTGATTTATTTAATCTATTGCCTGCATTGTTATGTTATATTATGTAAGTATTCATCGTATTTTTTTTTATTGTATAAAATCTATACTATATTTAGTTTATGTAGTTAATTTATCTCTTTTATTAATTTATTAAACCATCCACAATATTTCTGCTTAACCCAAAGGTATTACTGGTAGATTACGCCATACATAAGTCCACCTTTTGTACTAATTTTAGTTGTTCAGTAAAGTATAAATGAATAAATAAATCAAAGTCAATACAACCACGGTCTGAATTCTAATTATAAGTTCTTCTGTTTCGACATTATCCTGAGCGAAATTATTATTAAACCTAAACAATTCATGTGTTTTACACATGAATTGTTGATTTTAAACACAAATGATGTAGCTTCATATTTTAGGAGCAGTACATTATAAACGAAATTGTACATTGTTTATTTCTAAAGCTATTGGTCTTTAATGACAGTTTCTGATCATCATCATCGTCATCAGCTAAAGGACGTCCACTGCTGAACAGGCCAGCCTGGCCTCCCCCACGGTTTTCCTTATCGACTAATAACAAGCAGTCTCCATCCAGTTTAGTCTTGCAATGTTGTTAATGTACAAGGTTGTCAATCCATCTTGTCGATGGATGTCTTACGCCGTGTCTTTGGTCAAAGCGTTTCCAATGTAGAACTTTTCTGCCCCTTCGGCCATCAGTTCTTCGCGCTATGTGCCCATTCCTATAGCCACTAGAGCTATCTGATTCTCAGAGCTATGTCCATTACCTTAGTTCTACGTATCTTCTCATTCCTGATTCAACCTTTTAGACCTCCCTCGCTTGCTGCGTAAATTTGAGCCTTTATATAAGGCCTTTTTTATTTTTATATAGTAAGAGTCTATGTTTCGGATCTGTATGTCATCACTGGTAAAACACACTGATTGAAGAATTTCGACTTCAGACATGAAGGTCATTGAGACAAGATGGGGCGCATGTTCTGCTCTGTTAAGTAATATTCAGGGCGAGGGTTTAACATACGTCGTTACTTGTCTAAGCAGCTCATCGATACAACTATCAATAAAATTTTACAGTAACGTAAAACAATCTTTACGATGAAAAGTCTTGTGACCTCTATTTTCAGAACAGGCAGCCTAACGGATTAAGGTAAGGTGGGTCGAGTATTCTTGCACAATACTAAAATGCACCGTTTTTGAAGAAGTAAACAGTAAAATCTTATAAACAATTTAGAAGGTTTTTTTTTAAATAAATTGGCTTGGCGTGATAAAATAAATTCCCAAAGTTCATCTCTACAAAAAAATCGGCCAAGTGCGAGTCGGATTCGTGCACGAAGAATGCCTTGTATACTATGTATAAAAAGCAAAGTTCTTGCCCTAGTAATGTTTTGATCACCCGCTTCATTTAAAAAAAAAAATAGACAAAACTGGCGCTGCTGATTGTGCTGACTCGCGATTTAATATTTAACAGCTAAAAGAGACAGTCAAAGTCAATATTTGACAACAGTTTTAGTTTGATATCTTAATGCATTTTTAAACGAAAATTTATTTTCAAATTATTTCGCTTTGAGTTTATGGACTACAGCTAAAATGGTCCCCAAATGAGCTGTAATAAAAAAATGCCCTTAAAAACTGAATGTTAGAAAACAGGCCAGTTCGTCAAAAATGATGTTAACAAACTCATTATTCTTTAAAAGACCTATTTTAAAAAACTGACTTTACTTGTAAAAGGGAGATATAAATAAATAACCATGCCAAATTACAGTTTTCAATCACCTCAAGTCTCTGCGCTGTACAGACGGACAGACGGATATGGCGAAACTATAAGGGTTTTTTGTTGGACTACGGAACCCTAAAAACAGATTTCATTTTAGGATTCATTCACCAATATTAAATTCAAAGACCTTATAACTGAAATTTCAACAGATTTTTTTATCGCATTCTACCTCCATACAAATAAAACACAACTGAGATTACCAGTGTCGGAAGTCTCGACATAGTTTCGTGTCAGTTGGCGCTCGAAAAATGCTGAGACTAAATTGGTGTTTCCGTGTATTTATTGATTGAGAAGAATTTTTCAATGATGTTTAAAAAACTACAAATATTTCTTTTAATTTATTAAAGATATAACTACGTAAGTTAAAATGATATTTGACGAGTTAGAAAATCATAAAATTGAAATTGTCGACGCGAAATGTCAAAAATGATGCTTCAGACTTCGCCCGCTGGTCATAGAGATTATAAAGCTCAAATTCCATAAGTATTCACACAGGTGATTGGAATAGCTCCCCGCTGAGCAATTCCGCTTTGTTCGCAATATAAAGTCACGCTTTAGAATCGACATCACGACATTACAGTGTAAAATGGGTCCGATACGGCGCTTTTTGCATTTAAATCGATAAAGACTACAGGAGATCCCGATATTGGGCTCGATTCCAAAGCGCCACCGACTAACACCGGAACTTAAGAAAATGTTCAGATTTTATGAAAAATTAGGAAGCCTTACTTGATTAAGGACAAGGGACATCAAACCAACACGACTAAACTAGGCATTTCCTACGAGCTGTTGAGTTTGACGTTTTTCATTCATTGTAGTCTCTTATTGTTTACTAAAATGGAAAAACGATTAACTCTCTTCTTACCCTCAGTCCGTGGCACTTTAGAATCGAACTCATTGTATCGAGCAGGCGGAAGCTGTCGGTTCCACCAAGAAACGGAAGTTGTCTTTGCTACTTTACAGCTGTGTAAGTGCATTATTGTGCAACTTCTCTAACGTTTTATTGGGAACAACGAGAAAACAGAAGTAAGTATCAATACGCTAATAAAATTACTGGACCAATGTGAAAAAATATTTTTACGTTAGATAGACCATTTATCGAGGAAAGTTTTAAGCTATATAACATCAAGATACTACTCATAAGTCCAGCGCCGCAATGAAAAGTGTTCCGGAAATGGGGGAAAAATATACCTTTTGAGAACTACCCCTGCGTACGCTGTGTTACTTAAACGGTATGTTTAAGTAACACAAAAACCATGTATGACGAGATTATTTTGCATTAACAGGTCTTATCTGGTTTACTCACTACAAACTTTTTAATGAAAATAAATTTGTTAAAAAATAATACACTATTTTCGAAGATGTTTTATAAACATGGGTATTGATTCTTATCAAAATAAATACATTCATCATCACGAGCATTTCATTTTTTAAGTTGTCCTTTACATTCTTTGATTTCAATAAATATCTTAGAAGCTGTCACAGTTTTGAAACAGCTCTGCATCAAAATAATACTCGCAGCCTAAGAACTTACAACGTGAGCTTTTGCTTATTATGGCTTCTCACTTAGATCTATAATAATATTATAAAGCTAAAGAGTTTTTTTGTTTTCAGAAACTACTGGAGCGATTTGAAAATCTATTTTTGTGTTGGATAGCTTATTTATCAAGGAAGGCTTTAAGCTAGGCTATAAAACATCACGCTGCTACGGGAGGGGAGGAAGCAAACTCAAGTCTCAAGTCAAACTTCTTATGATGGATATGTTTTTGATATAAAATGTTTTACTTATTTTAAACAATGTTCGGTACATTGTTTATAAAGTCAAATCTTAAACCCAACCCAGCGTAAAAATGGCACTTAAATTCAAAGGATCAAAGTTGATCATCCATCAAATTGTAACACCTTTACTTTCAAAACAAAACTTTGGGTGTGTTGTAAATGCCTCGTCTGTGTATTTCGAGCACAATGCGAGTAATTGTTTCAAAAACAGAACGTGAGATGGGGGTATGAGAAAGAGGAGTAGAGGGGGGGGGGGGCGTATTAGCCACTTTAATGTTTACGATGTGTTGCTGGGAAAGCTCAAAATCTTCGGAGCCTAATTTGTTATGCATTATCAGGAACTTCAGTGTCGAGTTGAGGCTGAAAATTCAAGCGTTTGCGACGAAATCTTTTATGGAGGGGCATTTCAGCGTCTCCTACATCTTTCATGAAACAGTTACTGCGTGAATAATCATCTGAGAACGGAATGTGTTACTAGTACTGGGGCCGTATTGCGATCCAATTTTAAGCGTTTAATTTCCAGGCAGCTCAATTCTGTGTAAACGAATATTATCAATATAATAATATAATAATACTACAAAGGTACGAATATTAATATTTATGTTGTTTTATTATAATAATAATTATTACTTGTAATTTGGCAATAAAGCTGAGCCGCTTACCTATCAAAACTGCATCGCAATACGCACCCTGTATATTGAAATACGTTTTATCATAACACCTAACCTATGTACTTTTAATGATTTGAAACATTAGAAATTAGGTATAATTACATTATTGTTTTAGGAATATCATTTTATAAATCTTGTGAAATTCACGTCACAATCACATTCTTTCACATGTTGTTATAACAACATAAACTTTTAGCGAAACTGTCTGGAATGAGCGAATCACCGCAAAGTCAACAAAACCGGAATATAAAGACAACACGTAATCCATTTGGTAGTGTTTGTTTTACTTGGTAAAAAAACGGTAACGTGTACTAATAGGGTTACCAAGTGTGATTGGAAAACTTTTAACTAGAGAAGGTACATATAAATAATAGTAGTTTATTCAACAAGGGAATAAAGTACTGTCTTTACGGTTCGAGGGCTATCTTGATTCACGAATGAAACGAAAGGATTATAATTTTGACCCCTGAGCGAAGCAAGGGTGGTATTCGTTTTACTCCCAGACATTCGTTTTACTTTTCGACAGAGGTAATAGTCCCCCTAGCCGATTTCGACTACGGTGGCCAGTCACAACGACTAACCGACTGCGCGGAACATATTATAGTGCACAAGTGTGTGCGCAAACACAGGTGCACTCTCTATTCCTTTCACTCTCATAGCCCGATGGGACAGCAATCTGACACGACCGGAGAGAGTTCAGGCGCAGGACCAACGGCTTTACGTGCTTTTCCTAGGCACGGGGGTGGAACACCGCCAACTCCCAAACTCCGGGCTACCCTAAGAATTTCTGAACAGAAAAACTCATAGAAATCAGGTATATATTTTTGGCCCGACCCGGGGATCGAACCCGGGACCTCTGGCGCAGCCGTCGCTTTAAAGTGCGACCCTCCTACCGCTACGCCACAGAGGCAGTTAGAGACAGAGGTAATAGAAATTACCTGAGTAAAACGAGGGATTCAAACTCGCCCAAAACTGTAGACATTTTGATTCCAGAGGTGAATAAATATGATTTTCAAACCTACGAGGCAATTAAAAATAATTTTCTTAGGATTCTCTTGAACGCTTGCAACGTTGTATTAACGTATTTGTTAATTTTATTAAATAATAAAGTTTTAGTTAAGTAAATAGGTGCATGTTGGTATGTTTGTATGTTTGTCCACGGATTTCTCGAAAATGAGAAGTCATAGCGAGATGATTATTTTTTAGTTCAATCAGGTATGTTTCAACTGAGGGTACAATAAAGGGGTCAGTTTTTTTCTAAATTAGTTTAGTAGTCTTTGAAACATGGGTAATGACATTATGCCGAATTAATGAGAGTGAAAGTACAGTAAGTGCGCGTGTGTTTTGCGCACACATCAGGCGCTAGGCCTTGCTCTGTTAAGAGGCCATAACCGAACATTTATTTTATTTATGAAAATTTGGCACACTGGTTGCATTCTACGGTCTGGTCCGTATATTATTGATCGTATGCGGGCAGTATGAACCGAACCGCAGACCGCAATCAATGTGCCAAATCCTTAAATTTTCAAACAAGCTACACTAAGAATCGTGCAGAAAACCATGGTTTATGGCTTGCTAACTTTCCTCTTTATCCACTATATAAAAGTACGCTTGGAATCCCTATTTAGCCCAAATGTTTGCACGGGAGTTGTTCGTTTGAGGCACTCCATTGCGCTTGATTATAAATGGCTACACTCTCATCACTCACATTTAAGGCGAGCTGTGCGTACCGTGTACTCTTTTAGACGTATTCACTCATTTTGTGTGAATAATACGCAATTTTGCTTTCACCTGCGAGATATTTTAGTGTTATTTTCAGCACGTAAATTGCGTGTACGGCTTTTTTTTAATTTAAGTAAAATGTACTTAACATTACTAACTAGGTGTCTTTGGTGAGGAAGGAGAAAGGAGTTTTTAGGGTTCCGTAGCCGAATGGCAAAAAACGGAACCCTTATAGTTTCGTCAAGTCTGTCTGTCTGTCTGTCTGTCTGTCCGTCCGTATGTCACAGCCATTTTATTCTGTAACTATAAGCACCACACTGTTGAAATTTGGTAGAAAGATGTATCCTGTTAACCGCTTAACGATTCTCATACAAAAAATAAAATAATATGACATTTAAGGAGGGGCTCCCATACATGAAACTAAAACCAAAAAAAACTTTTTTGTCAAACCTATTCGTGTGGGGTTTCTATAGATAGGTCTTTTAAAATGACACTGAGGTTTCTAAAACCATTTTCTTTTAAAGTCCAACGTTTCATAGCTAGACGCTTCCAAAGTGGTAAAATGGGCGTCCCCCCCTATCTAACTTCTGAACTAAGCGAGTGTAAATTTTGAAAAAAATATGAAATGTAGATCTTAACAAATACTTTCAACGAAAATTAGTACGGACGGAATCTAACGAGAAGTTTTTGAGATATAGCACATTTTCAACAACCGCAAACATAACTTTGTACTTCATACAAACACTATGAAAAACAAAGTTATATTTGCTGTCCACAAAATATCGTATTACGTAGTATTACATTGTGGAAATAAGTGGGTTCCCAAATTCAGTTAAAGTTGGCACAGAACCCTCATTGCGCGAGTCCGACTCGCACTTGGCCGGTTTTTATTAATCCACACGTTGCCTTAATTTAGATCATGTACTTAAGTCCTATTGAGTCTTTTTTTTTTTACTCCCTTTCTTGAATAAAGAGAGTAAGTGAAACTAATGTGTTAGGTTCTAAGCATGTATTTTTTTTCTAGTGAATGATTTTTTAATTAAACCTGTCAGACCCCTTACGCGCTGTGACTTTTAGTATCGATGAAGTTGCGCGATTTGAAAACGCGCGACAGTATAGCGACTCACGCAATGAACATATTTAATTTGGCATTGATGCAGTCGCGATGCAGAAGCGCGACTGCATCGATACCAACGCGCGTTAGCATCGTGACTGAATCGATGCTAAAAGTCTGGCAAGTGCTTAAAGTTCGACATTATCTGACTTTGTTTTAAATTATTTGTGATACTTGTTTCATGGAGAATAAACGATTGTTTTTTTGCATATTAATACCGTTTTATATAAAAAAAACGCTATAAGCCCTTTTAACTGATGTATGTACTATCGTGTGGATATAGACAAAAACTGTCATTTGTTTTAAAGATCTAGAAAAATCGGCGGAAATGTTTGTTTGAGGTCAAAGCAGGAATCTTTAAACGATGTTTACGTACAACAGACCCAAATATCAAAGGAAATGGGCTCCTTGTGTTGAAACAAGCTAAGTTGAGTGAACTTTGAGTTTTATCTAGTTTTATTTCTATCAAATCTAATATTTATAATGAAACTAACAACTAGCAACTTATAATAAATAAAAAAAAACGAATACTTTATTACTTGACAACACGATTTATAAAATCTCAAATTTTAAAGGTACTATATTTTTCGAAATAATACACATTTTCAAAAATTTCCTGAATGTAAATATTGCAAGCAAAATAAACTTTGTGTTTTGTGCAAGCAAAAGAAAAAAATTAAAATCAGAATACTCGTAAATTTTAAAAGCTGGGCATTTTTTACCAACTTAATTGGTAAGGTATATTGCATACCTATTTAATTCAAGTTCATTCATTATAATTTTCTTTGATTTTGCCAGATAGAAAGATGCATCAACTTCGTAACGTCAGTAGCACAAGCAATTTCCTTGTGAATGTTTTTTAGGTATTCGTTACGTAAGCGTAGCATGTTTACTACACGATTACGATAATCAGCAATCTCTAACGATTCCATACGTCAAAGAAAGGATAACTTTAAGCCGCTCGATCACATTACGATGCGGCCGGCATTGGTGCTGCCAAATTAGTTTGTTGTACATCCGATAGAGCATCTCTCACGATTCTCATACAAATTGTTTCAATAGAGATACAGGTTAAATAGAGAGTGGTTATAAGTAATTCGAGGGTAAAACTGACTAAACACTAACGTCTTTCAGCGACAACATAAACCTTGAAAGCTTAAAATTGACAAAGCTGGATTAATATTAGGGTCGAGAATTAGCATAATGTCAGTAATATAATGGTATCATTTACGGAGGGATCCGTCTAACAGAGCTGAGCCTTTTCCATTTGTACGAGTATTGTTATCATTGTGAGCTGTAGTCATTTGAAATGAGAATCAGTTCAAGTCAAGTTTTAAGACTTAAGGTTATTGCACATTTACCCCTTTGATGGGATCAGCACCAACCAGGCGTCAACCATACGGAGCACGTTACGGCAACGCCTCGGCACGGGTTTTGCACCGGATAACAAACCTCTTCGGATAGTGTTTGCTACTACTTATGACAGTTCTTCTTGACAGCTCGTTTGATAGGTTGGGCGGTTAGTCGACAAGCATCAAGCGCAACAATGCAAATTGATCTCGATCCTAGGTGGTGACATCACAAAGTTGATAAATATGTATGGAGTATTGTGCAAAGAATACTGAACGTCTCCGGTTAATACGGTTTTGTTCCAGGTGGATAAATGTGTTATAATGTAACATGACACTCGCGATGTATCGTGACGACTCTATAGTCGTCAAAAATTGTTTGTACCAAAGTAAAGTTAACACACATACTGTGATACACGATGCTAAATATTAACATCCTAATTTAAATAAAAGTTGAGACATTAATTGATTACGTAAGTTTTTAACTTTCCTCGTCTTGCAACGCTTGGTAAGATATTTTCAATTGAATTTCTTTTGCAAAATTTCAAGCATCTCACTTGTAAACTATCTGCGACTGTACCAATCTTACCCATTTAAATTTAATGAACGGGTAAAAGGGCCAGATCACCACTTGGGCGGCATATTACTAAAATTTTACAGTTTACTTGATATAAAAAAATGTTTTGGATTTCATTGGAATACTTTAGTATGTAAGTAGTAATGTAGTAGTCAAGATCTCCATTTTAATAGATGATAGCTCTTTTTTTAAACAAAAACAATTTTCGTGCTGAATATTTGTGCTACTGAGATAAATGAAGTCAAAAAACGGACAAAAGCTTACAAAGTAGGCCCTTGGTGCCTTGAAAGATCTGACTAACGTATATTTTGTACGTATATATAACACACTAAGCAGGCTTTCCTGATAAGTATCTTCAAAATCCATTGCTTTTGGACAAAAAGTTTTACAATTATGGCAAATTGCACTAATACAGTAGGGAAGTATTCGTAGTTAGGATTATTGTGCGAAATAATGATTGACAGCAGTGGCATTTTATTGGTGGCTAATACATGATTTTATGTGGTAAACAACGCACGATATTTTATTTGAACTTTATTAAATTAAGCACTATTAAACTTTTTTTTTTAAATTGCAATCATTATTTCCCGTATCAACACAGACAGGGTTAATAAGGTTATATTTATAATTTCAACACTAGCATTAAAAAAACTTAATTTAATTAATGCCAGTTGAAAAGGCTTTAGTACAAACTACAACAAAGGCTTTTTTCAACAACATATTACATACTAAATGAAAATGCGTAATAATTTTCCATTCTGAGAATCAGATGTTGCTCGTGCCTTTTATTATTAATTATAATAACATCAGTATAATACAACAATGTAATGCTAGAATAGGAATAGATAGAATAGGAATATATTACGGATATGTAAGAACGCTTGCGATGTTCTATTTGGAAAGGGGTTCTTATTCGTGACCATAGTTTGATAGAATAACAAATTGATACGTTCAAATTTATCAATATCGTTTCCGCAGTTTTAGCGAACCTACTAAAAAGTTGTTGGAATCGTGCTCAAAATCCACTGTCAATTCGTAACAATGATATTTAAGTCTCTTACACGTCATTACACCAAACTACCTTTGAATGTCTTAAAATACATAATGTAAGTGACATTATGTATTTTAAGACATTCATCTTATTGTCCGACTGCGTCAGATATAGTTTTTTTTATATGTTAGTTTATACGCAAGTCAGCAGAAATCGAAAAGTCACAGTTTCTGTCGACTCCCCAGAAGAACATACTCAGTAATATATCAATATATCGTGGCAATATTGTGCAACCACCAATACTCTGCTACAATCAAAGCCAAGTTCGATGTTATGCCTAATTATTACACTTACTCATTACCCATGTCTACACATGATTTGCGACCAACTGTAGTACTTACGTGTTAACGCAACGATGGATTTGATTTAATTACAACAGTGCGGATATAGTTATCGATCGCAATTATCTTCATTATTTCGTATTCATAATTTAATTGGTTGATGATTAACACCCCCGTTCCGTGGTGATAAACTAATTAATTTGATGAGTATTTATTCGGTGTACGGGGTTAATGCTCGAGCTGTGGAAGCATTCAAAGATAATTTGTTGTTTTGATCATCATTATGATAATTACGTAACTAACGGCTACACGACACAATTTCACGCGATAAGATACATACATACGAGTACATGCTACATGATCACTACCCACAGAAGTCAAACTCATGCATGTAAAAGTACTTCACTTTTTACACACACACTCGCCGGTCGCGCTAGGGATGTGAACTTGAGCTTATACAAAAAATAACTATCGTGGTCATTGCACTCGCAACTAGATGTTATTTTTTTTGTTTATGAAAATGAGGATCGAAAGTATAAACCAAGAAACTAAGTTAACACAACAAAAACAAAAAAAAAAACATCATATCTTCGAAACGGTTAATATTATTGACACTATTTCTTTTTCTCTATTCGTAAACCATAACCAATCAAATGATCTTTACACAATAAAAAAAAAACATTTTACGTAATATTTTCTTATGTAAATGAAATTTCCTTACAAAAATGTTGTTACTTCGTTTATATAGATTCGAAAATTTTACATAGAACTAGCTGAAATAGACACCTTACAACACGCTTCCAACTTACAAATGTTGAAGACGCGCAAGTGCCATTCGTTTCAGACGCGTGTTTGCTCGCACTGTCCCAAAATGTTCCGAGATCTCATGTACGTGAACGGTGTCTATGTGTTTGAATGCGCGTTGATATAATACGTAGCTTGACTTCTGTTACTATCTGTTTTTTTGTGCTATCACTTACTATTTAAATAAGTTCCAAACGCTACAAACAAAAGGTCAAATTTTTGCCATGCTAATAATTTGTCCCATTGTTTATACTGGTAGCCAAGATGAACAAACTATTTAGGTAACATTAAGAGCTACACAAAAAACCTAGCGGCCTGTTTCACAGTTTCCGCTATTTGTCTACTACGTCATACCAAAGGACATGACATATTTGAATTATTCGTGAGTAAATGCTTATTTGCTAATGGTGAACAGATCTTTATTGTATGTTTAGTAAAGGGTTTATTAGTTATATGCTATAAAAATGAATACAAAAAACTTATAAACTTTCTTCTCCTACCCTAAAGAATCACTTTGACTCGGAGTGCTCTCAAATTAGCTCTATGGAGAAAGTTTCTCTAAAAGATGGAATCTAAAATGAACTATCCAGCGAGATAAAGTTTGCACTGCTTTGAGTTAAAACAAGTAGAGATAAATTATTGAGGGACATAGAATTCTAAGATATATTTTATTCCTTAGGGCCGATTTTACCAACGTTAGTTAAGAGAAATCCAAGCAGTACAAAATGACTGAAGTAAAAATGACATTCACATAAATTATTGCTGAAGACTGATGCTTCAAATTAGGTGTATCATATTTTATTTGATGAATATTCCTTATCTGACGTTAGAAAAATCAGTAAGCCTAACATGCACGCCCCGATACCGTTTATCGCGTCGATAAAATAATTTTATTTCCTAAACAACATGTTTTGACACATATTTTCCACTTGTATATCAATCCTTTTTGCTGTTTAAAACTAATAAATATAACAAAATAACTAAAAACCTTTTTTAAAATGATAAAAAAGACGTTTGAAATTTATCGATAAATGACAAATAGGCGCGCATCTTAGGCCCGCTGGCTTCAGTTATATTATGACATCGGCAAACAGGTGAAATCTACTTCAATTTGATTTCTGAATTACTTTACACACAGCACATTAAGTCAGAAAACGAAGGTTATTCGAGGAAATTGCTAGGAACAAAAATTTTGACTTCATAACTTTGTTTGGACTAGTAAGGAGGTTAACATATCAAAAGTACCTCTTGAGCTGGAAGTAGTTGGGTTTGAATGTGATTTTTTTAGATTTTTGCATATATATCGGAAACTATACATTCGATGCGACATAAAAATAATAAATTAATGAATAATATTTGCTGCAAGTTTTACTCAGTTTAGTTTTGAACCGACTTTAAAGAAAGGAGGTTTTCACTGCTCTTTTCTGTACTTTTTGACATCGTTGGAATTGGCTCATATGTGAGTATGATGATCTATATATTTAGGTGTCCAAAAAGTGACTTATTTTTTTTACAATTGTAAAATTTTGTGTTTGTTACCTCATATATTGGAAGCAATAATTAAATTATTTAAACTTTATTGTACTGTAAGTTGTACAATTGGCGGACTTAATGCATTCTGGCATTCTCTACTTGGTAATGCAGAGAGTTTAATCAGTAGCGAAATATATTAATAATAAGTGAGAAAGTGGACATACATACTAATATGACACAAATAGAAAAAAATAATATTATCAAAAGACTCATAAACAATCATAGAATAAATGTATTTAATAAATAAAAAAATAAAACTGATTAAATGAACGACATTATAAATGACACAAGCAAAAGAAAAAGGTGTTTAATTTTGAAGTGAGCCAACTAAGGTTGAGAGAGTGGGTGCGTAGAGACTTTTTTAAAGTAAATTTATTGAGGGACATTCTGATTTCATTGGGGAGAGAATCCCAAAGTTGAATCGCAGTGACGGTAAAAGAGTCTGACATAAAGCCGGACTTGTAAAGAGGTGTGTGAAGAGTGAGATTATGGAAAGAGCGAAGGTTGCGTGAAGTTGTGGAAGCCAGATAGTTGAAGCGCTCTTGAAGTCGGACAGTGAGGGTTACGGAGTATGTTGAAGAGAGTGTTCAAGATTATTCTTTCCTTAATCAATTAAGTACATTTTGACTTAAGGACCAGTGTAATCAAAATCGGTTCAGTAGTTTTTGAGATATGGGCAAAAAGAAATACTTTTTGAATAAAAATATATGTTCAAACTTTAAATCTACTCTCAAAATTTCGATAAAATATTATAATTATACCTTTATCTTTTATGTGAAAAAACAATTCTCTTGAAGTCTTTTACGCCTTATTTATGTTTTTTAAATTGGTTTAAAAGTTTAAATGATTTTTTACTCCATAGTATTTGTTTTTGTCCATATCTATAAACTTGCGAATGTATATATTTTTCTAGCACCACTATTTCATGAACATGAGAATGTGATTACATTATAATTACAACTAGAAATGATAAATATATGTAAATCATATTATCGTGCCCATATTGACGTCTAACAAATGATAAGAGAAGGGGGCGATTCTAGCGGCAATCAATCTTTTTTGGGGTAATTCGATCGCGAGTTTAACCGTTTTACCTTAAAAATCAAGTAAAATGTCTTCACGTTATAAAACTAGAGTAAAAACAAAATCTAAATAGAAAGAGATAGAAATCGTGGCCCTGTAATCACAAAAAATTTTTTTTCGACCAGTGAAAATTCGATCGGTGAACTTTTTTCATATACGAATTGCACGAAAATTGGCCCAGAGGCTTTTTTTTTAATAACTCGCTTGAATATGGCGTGTGATTTTCGTTCGAAAACAAATTAAATTATGTAGATCGAGCGAAATATAGAAAGTAGTAGGTACTCACAAAATTAAATTATCCTTTTTTCATCACTCCCATGTAAATTCGTACTAATTTTCATTACAATTTCGGAAATTAATCAAATAATATCACACGCCATCTTGACGCGAGTAATTCAAAAATAGGGGCTCAAGAGTTCTATTTTTGCATCACTTGCGTTAATTTTGCGTGTAAATTTGCTTTAATTAATGTAAGGATTACGAAAGAAAATAAAACAAAATACACAACAGTAATGAAAAAAGCTGACTTCATTTTATAACTCGCTTCTCTAATAATTTATCTGTATTTACTATCAATTTATTTTTTAATGAACTTAAAATATTGGCGCTACTGATTCAAAAATAGAGCCCCTGAACCTGAGTAAACATTCCCGTTTGGCTTCGCGACCGTACTCACCACGCCATATTGAACCATGCTGTGTGCTTAGACACTGGAAAACCTCTTATCGGGGTCACACTAACAAACGCGAACCACTAATGCCATAGTTTTATGACTAACATATCATTGTGTTTTAGGAAATGTGAAATAACGATACGATGTGGGTAAAACAGACAATATGACGAAGGCTTCTAAGAAAATAAGACAACTACATATATTATTGCAAAGTTTTATCAAAACCCAACGAGTATATTCCTTACAAACTTTCGCATTTACAATATTAAGAAGAATTTATATTGACGCGGGTGAAACCGTGAGAAAGATGTGTTCTGCAAAATCCTCATTTACGCCAATAAAATTATTTTAAAATGTATTTAATATGAAGTATATTATAATTTTTTTGTTAAATTATGTCCAATATTTATTCTGCCGAAACAGCAATGTTGTTTTATCAAGACTCAAACCAAATACTTAAAGCGCAAAGAAGCTTTATCGTTTCCTTTGCGAAGTGAAAACAAACAAAGTTGCAAAAGCGCTTAGCTACTGCTTCGACACGCAGTATGCTTCCATTACGATTGCCGAGTGTATAAGGTTCCGTTACACCAACAAAACTTTAACAAAATGTCAATATAGCTGAAAGTGCAATAAGTTTAAATAAATAAATACTTTTTCATACACTAACCATAACCTGGAGCTCTCGAATACTAAAACTAAAACTCTTGAATATGGCGCGTGATTTTCGTTTAAAAGCGAACCAAAAATCCCCGTAAACAGAGCAAAATAAATATTTATTTACGTGAATACTTACAAAATTGTAGTTATATTTCTTTAATCAATCCTATATAATAAATAATAAATAAATATTGGACACCAATTACATACATTCCTCTAATCCCAAAGTAAGTAGCTAATTGCACTTGTGTTACGGAAATCAGACACAACAGTGGTACAACAACACCCAGACCCGGGACAATATAGAAAATTTTGATTTCTGTATTGACCCGACCGGGAATCTAACCCGGGACCACAGACCGGCGACGCCTTGAAACCAGTGTGCTTAGCCACTACACCACGGAGGTCGTCGTATATATGTTAAACTGTTTTAATCGAAAATCAGATATCAATCAATCAATATCACGCGCCATTTTGACGTGAGCAATTAAAAAATAAAGCCCCTGGAGCTCTATTTTCGAATCAGTCATGTCAATATTACAAGTGATTTCCATTCGATAATTTAGGGGATATCTTAAAATCACTCATGTTCGGATTCCAACAGATTTTTATAGAAAATAAAACATTAGTGAATGAAAATCAAAATTCACTCAAAGATAACTGGCCATGTACACGCGAATGATTCTAGAATATTGCCCTGCAGGCGTCAAAACGTGCCTTTTTGTATGTATGATATGGTGGTTATTACCAACTAGCTATATTTGTAATGATTAATACGAATTTGTATTAAGTAGCGCTCTTGATTTATCTAATATATATCGCTTTTTTTACAACTGTTATGGCTACAAGATTATTTAATTATGTAAAGCGTTAGAACTTAAGTTCTCAAATAATAGTTAATAAATGGATAATAGTTATTAAATAGATAATTTGATTTTTGCAGTCTCAAGCTTTACGATCGTCAATTGAGTAACGCACGAAGCAATAAAGTTTTTAGCAATAAATAAATAAAAAAAACATTTTTACAGGTCATATGCAATTACTCTGTCAATTTACAAATACTTTGTTAATTTAATGACATTTTGTAAATAATAGTTACTTTCTTTATTCAATTCATGACTTTGAAATTCCTGCCACTTTGAGTATTCTTCGAGGACTCCTAATTTATCTATATTTTATTACCCCTATCGAGTAAAGATATAAACACTATTATACATAAAAAAATCGTTTACGTAAGTCTATTTAAAACATTGAAACAAGACGACCCTCATAATTTTATCACCTAACATTGACATTGTTTTGAGAGGGTGAGAAAAATAAGTGGCGTTTCGAATGTCAACGACAACTTAACAAGCTCTTCTTACGTCACGCACAAAAATTACCTCCAGAAAAAATAATAAAAGGAATTTTTCCGCACTCACAAATATCTGTCTTAAAGAATCTCGCAAACTATGTCATTCAGTACAAAAGGCGAGAAAATTATCATTGTTGAAAAGTATTATTACAAACTCTTACCATATAATGTTGATAAATTGATAGAAATCAGTCCTTTTCAATCCTTGTTATAGTTAAAACATCACGTTCACCAATCACTATGAATAGTTTGTCACAGCACGTTCCAATGAAATTATTCGTAGTCGGTCGAGCCTGCCGCTACGTGCTACGGGCTACGACACGGGCGCCGTTCGTAGCGCCGTAGACATACTGAATTTACCCGCTACGGACTACGGTCACGAACGTGCCCGACCATACCCGAATGAGGCCCGAGACTTTGTAAGCAGTGATTGATATGAAATGAAATGTGAGGAATGAGTAGTTCCAGAGAGCTCTTTGTTTTAAGGATTTCATTTTTTGCTGTTGCTTTCGCGACGGTCGTATATCTTGCGGGGAAGCTTCCATTGCAAGGCTAAAGTCGTAAAAACAATTGTTTATTTTTGCCATTAGGGGTAAAGAACATACGTATTACCTTTAGTACGAATGAAAAATGTTTACTAGCAATCTTCCAGTTTAAATCCGCAATTCAATTAAGGGTATGAAAGTATTTGTAGTTTTGTTTGAGGCGTTTATTAGGCAGCCGGAATTTTAGACGCTTAAAGGGTAAAGGTCACAAATATTTAATTAAGTCGAAGGAATTTTTCCTGAAAGGACTTGTGTATAATACACGCCACTCGAATTTCTGTGTGTTAGTATTATGAGTCTCTAAGTAAGTACTGTTAGTTTAGTTTATTAAATGATTTGTGTTATTCATAACCGTACTGCTTTTTGTTAAATTCTATTTTCTCTTGATGCACGAACATGCTTACGTATTAAGATTAAATAATAAATACTTGTTATTTTAAATGAGTGTTATGTTAACTACATGATTTGTGTATCTTCTATTCCCAACTTAAGAAAAAAGTGTTATGTTTGTTAATGAAATTAATTTGAGCTTAATGTATTAATTCTTATGTTTGATATTTTCTAAGCCAACCGCATTATTGAAATACTGTGCAGTATTAGTTATTTTGAATAAATTATCTGTACATTCATCTTATTTTCTTCAACTAATTCAGGTCAAATAAGCTAGACTATTATTTATTAAAACAAAACAAGGTACAAAGTTCAGCCAACTCCTTAAACCGTCAATGTCAATAGTTTCACACTTGCTACAAGCAATATAGCAATATTGCTACAACAGCCACCTACATATTCCTTTTCACATCTCACTAAGTTTTTTACCTTTTTACAACCTGTTCTTATCGTAAGCAGCAAAAAAGTAAAAGTGTATTTAACCTCATTTTTTAAAATTAAAGTATTCTGATTCACATTCTGAATTTTATTTCATTAATCACATTTTAGTTATAAGCATGAGGAAAATTTTAGCGTTAATACCACTCGCAATGGGTCCCTTCAATGTCTTCTCCTCTTTTTTATTTGAAATTCTTGCAATAATATTATTTAAGATTTGAAGCCGACTTTTCACTTGGACTGTCCGCGGTATATGACAGGATACTCCTGGTATTCCTCAAATTACCTCACTTGTAGGCAGTATGAGAGCTTAATCACCCGAACCCTTCGCGTTGAAGCCCGTAATGATAATAAATTCAATATCCGCAAATCATGGGTTTCTGGAAGATAATACATTTTGCCTGTAAGGTAGCGATTGTAAGCGTCCTCGTTTACGACGTATTTAAATTAAATCTGTATCATAATGTACTGAATTTGATACGAGATGGATTTAAGTTTTTTAAGGTATGAAGGAATTTAATTTAATAGGAATTTCTTAGTACTTTATAGAATTACTTCTTCAATTTCACCTTTCTTTAAGTGAATATCAATGTAACATCTCACTTTCAATTGTACTCAGTACAAAAGTAAAAGTACGGTTTATCTATAATCGTTACTTTTAAGATAATGTTTTTGTAATAGTTTCAAGTGAAAATCACTCAACATTATACATTACAGAGAACAATGGATTATCGAGCCATAATACACTATCTTATTATCAGGCTTGAAACCGTACAAAAGTATTAACCGACAAATTTGGAAAATGATATCATATGACAAAAATCAATAATGAAGGTTTATTTTTCTAATTAGTTTTAGTTTAAACCTACAATAAACTTTTTTGTAATAAGGAGTCAGAGTTCAAATATATTACTTAATTACGCCTTATAATATAAAACATTGTCTAACGAGATTCTTGTTAGACCCACTAATCGAGCAGGTGATTTAAGGTTATAGCACATCTATCCACCTGTTACGGGAACAATGCCGTATCAAATCGAGGCGTTCAGTATTATTTGTATGAAACTCCATACTTCAACGCACATCTTTCAACTTCCTGACGTCACCACCTTGGATAGAGATCAACTCGGGACCCACTCCCGACCAACTGCACATGGGTTGTAACGCTCTTTATACGGCTAGTTGCCCGCTATGTCAAATGGACTGTCATTTACAAGAAAAACTATCATAAGTTATTGCAAATGTGATCTTAGGCGAGCCGTTCAGTATTCAGTGCCGATCCCATGCCGAGGCGTTGCTGTTCCCTTTACGTAACGTACTTCCGTATGGTTGACGCCTGGTTTGTGCTGATTCCATTACGGGTTGATAAATATGCTTTAACTTTGAATGTACAGTGCGCTCAACCACAGAGATAGCCACCGTTTGCGTTCATTAAGAGCCATTTGTTTAACTGCTGGTCAAACGGCTGAGGCTGAAGCTATGAATATTGAAAGTTATCCGGCCCAGTTTAATTTTATTTTACGTTTTGTGGCCTCCTTATATTTGAGTAGATAATCTCCTAATTCTAATAGATGCCATGTCACAGATATTTCGTATCTATGATGTCCAAAATTAGAAATCAATCCATATAAATGAAACGAGTATGAACTCGTATTTAAAAAAGATCCTTTACGTGAAAAATTAAATATAAAATATTTTTAACCATATGATATGTATGATATATATGATATTTCATGAATTCTAATTCAAAACAGTCTTTTGATTGAGAGTTTAAGATACAGGTAACAACTTTTAAACAATGTTAAAATGCATTTAAAAATATCACAGAGTAAATGTAACGGAGCATTAAGACGCTTGCAATAGAACGGAAAATCTCTAAGTATCTTGGTTAAATATTTACCTTTGAGAAAATAAAATCATTAACAGCTTTCAAAGAACGGACTATAAAGTTTATAATAACGTATTTGCCCTTAAGAGAAAAAAACATTTGGGGTTGTCGCATGTTCAGTGTAGCCTGTTGGTGTAGGTAAGCTTGACATCATGCACCGACTCCAAATGAATTTGTTTCTCCTAAGAAGCGGGCAAAGGTGTTATTTTTAGCATTCTAGCCCTTTTTTAAATCTATTGTTTTTTTAATTACTTTTTACCAGTTTTTAGTTAATTACCCATATCTCGAAAATACTAGACCGATTTTGGTCTAACTTACACTGTACCCTATGTAAAAATCATCTTGGTATAAATTTTTGTTTTCAAAAAATCCGTGGACAAACACACAAACAAATACACATGCATACAATTAGAAAATTTGCACACGTTTTTGAAAGCAACATACCTAAATATTATGAAGTTCAAAGAATATCATATACATGAACATTGAATTGATTACCTCCTTTATTTTGAAGTTGGTTAAAATACTACTATTTCGAAGCCCAGTATCGTCGTCCGCATAATATGTATACTTTACAACAATACCCGGTTAGGGTAAAAAAGGACGCATTCACATAATAAAACGTTTTTACCCGGATTGGGCATAATGCTTACAGCGCACCTAGCGATATAAACCTGGACATGGACCGTGTATAGCAGACGTGGAGTCCTATTTTTGAATCACTCGCGTCAAGATCGCGTGTGATATTTATTGTTTAAATTCCAATTTTGGAATGGAAATCAGTAGTAATGCACAAAAGAGCATTTGAGAAAATAAAGCTGAATTAATTGAGTTTACACGTCTTTATTACGCGTGTTTTTTGTTGATTATTAATTCGTTTTCGAACGAATTTCACTCGCCATAACCAAGCGAGTGATGCAAAAATAGAGCTCATGGTTGCTGCACGTCTAACTATTACATAGGGCCATAAAAATGGTATTTTAAAGCTAATTTCCACAAGAAACTGACGCTGTAAGGTTAGATTTCTTTTGAATAAAAAACAAACAAGTAATTTTAAACAAAATTGAACATAAACAATCAAGGTGTTATCACTCATATGACTTCTGCATAGAATCGTACATTTTCGCGTCATTTATGCTGTTCCAACAAGCATGGTTCAATTTATCTATTTTCTATCTGTTTACAACTGATTCTCTTTTTTTCTATAGAACACTAGATTTTTTTTCTATACAACACTCAATATCTGTGCGTGTTTCGATTATTTTCACGCTGTTTTTGTGGCCACAGTCTTATGGCTCGAGAATACGATATGCCTCGGCCGCACCACCAGGTATTACCGTTTTATTGCATCCAATTTTATTTTATGTCCCCTTCATATTCCTATTGATCGTTCAGATAGATCTTTTTGATGCATTAAAATCTTTATTTGACGACTCGAAACGACCTTTTAATGGCCCAGGCGATGGTAGCGTCTGATATTTGAATGTAGTTAAATTGGTCTCGTTACATTTTGAAATGGAATCTTTTTGGGCACTATGAGTTCATATTCATTTCTATGCGGAACGATTTGGGAAAATGTAACACTAGTGATGTAATAGGTAATTGCAGCATCTATATTTTGTTGATACTGTAAAACAAACTTTACAATAAGACCATACATAATTAGACTTTGTTTTGAACGTTTAACATATCGATAAAATAAGAGTAACATCTCCTTCTCGTAGTTAGTAAGTAATTAATACAATTTATTATAGAGTTTTCATTAATTCTTTATGTCACATCATCATCATCATCATCATCATTATCAGCCAAAGGACGTCCACTGCTGAACATAGGCCTCCCCCACGGATCTCCACAGCGACCGATGACCAGCGGTCTGCATCCAGTTTGATCCTGCGATCTTTATAAGGTCGTCTGTCCATCTTGTTGGTGGACGTCCCACGCTGCGTCTCTGGTCGAAGGGTCTCCAATCTAGAACTTTCCTGCCCCAACGGCCATCAGTTCTTCGCGCTATGTGCCCTGCCCATTGCCACTTGAGCTTACTGATTCTCAAGGCTATGTCCGTTACCTTAGTTCGTCTACGTATCTCCTCATTTCTGATTCGATCCCGTAGAGAAACACCCAGCATAGCCCTTTCCATCGCTCGTTGTGTGATTTTGAGCTTCATTATAAAGCCCATAGTAAGAGACCATGTTTCGGATCCGTATGTCATCACTGGTAACACACACTGGTTAAAGACTTTCGTCTTCAGACACTGAGGTAGATGAGATGAGAAGACACTCTTGCGCAATTTCCCGAACGCTGCCCAGCCGAGTTAGATTCGTCGATTGACCTCTTTCTCGAAGTTGGACCTACCCAATTGGATCACTTGTCCCAGGTAGACGTACTCGTCGACAACTTCGAGAGTTGAGTACCCAACGGATACTGGAGTGGGTACGACAAGGGAGTTCGACATAATTTTCGTCTTTTCCATGTTCATTTTAAGACCCACTTGTTGGGATACTCGGTCAAGGTCTTCGAGCATAGTGCCAAGATCATCCAGCGTCTTTGCCACAACAACTATATCATCGGCAAATCGGAGGTGTGTGATGTATTCGCCATTAACATTGATGCCGATTCCTTCCCATTCCATAAGTTTGAAGGCGTCTTCCAATGCCGCTGTGAACAGTTTCGGAGATATGACATCTCCCTGTCTCACACCTCTCCGCAATGGAATCGCCCTCGTGTTCTGCTCCTGTACTCGGACCGACATGGTGGCGTTATTGTAAAGGCACCTTAACACCTCTATATACCTATAGTCTATGTGGCACCGCTGCAGAGACTGAAGCACCGCCCAAGTTTCGATCGAATCAAAGGCCTTCTCATAGTCCACAAACGCTAAGCATAGAGGCATATTATACTCCTCGGACTTCTGTATAATTTGCCTAAGCGTATGAATGTGGTCTATGGTACTATAGCCTTTTCGGAATCCGGCTTGTTCGGGAGGCTGGAAGTCATCAAACCTACGTGCGAGACGATTCGTGATGACCCTTGAAAACAGCTTGTAGACATGGCTCAGGAGTGAGATGGGTCTGTAGTTCTTCAATAAGGTTTTGTCTCCTTTTTTGAAGAACAACACCATCACACTCCTGTTCCATGCCTCAGGCGTGATGCCCTCTAGCAGCACGGAATTAAAGAGTCTCTGAAGGACTTTAAGTACCGGTGTTCCACCCAACTTCAGAAGCTCTGCTGTGATTCCGTCCTCGCCAGGTGCCTTGTTGTTTTTGAGCTGTTTAAGGGCCATCCTAATCTCGTAAAGGCTGATGTCCGGGATGTCTTCGGTGTAGTGACGGGTCAGGATAGCTCGTGGGTCTCTGGCCGAGCTATCAACGGGTTTGGCTACTGAGGTGTACAACTGCCCATAGAACCTTTTGATCTCCCTCAAAACCTCTGCTTTCGTCGACGCTACACTGCCGTCCTCCGTCTTAAGCTTCGTCAACAGGCTCTGCCCAATAGACATGTCCCTTGCAAACACTTTGGAGCCTTGGTTCCGCTCTATCGTTTCTTTAACACTATTAGTGTTAAAGCAACGAATGTCGTGTCGACTTTCTGGAGAAGGCTAGTCGCTCGCTGTCTAAAACTAATGTAGATGTTTTGCTATTATTTCTACAGTATACTAGTAATTTCAGACTTACTAGCTGTTAAACAGAGTTCCGTATTTTATTTTTAAGTTGCATGCATAATCTTAAAATGGATCTTATCTTGTCTTACAAACTTAAACTAAAGTCGTGTTAGTTACACCACTCATAAAATCAGGAATGGGTTGACCGATTTTCCTATTTTTTAATTTGGATTCGTCGCCGCCTTAAATAGGATAACAACCATTAATATTACGGGGTCGGGGTGAAACAAAGTTCGCTGAGATTACTTGTAAATAACTAAATAGGCTAGACCCAGTTGTACAATCATACCCATTGATGGCAATAAATTATTCGTGTACTCACCGTTCTAACATAATGCTGACCAAACTGCTGTGTAAGCTTAGACTAACAAGACAGAGAATCGTTACCGCACGTAACCGTAAGACCGTTACGGAAACCTGGTTAGGTTGAACCTTGAAACTGTAAACCACACAACCCTGGCTAAAATATATGAAGTCGAGCCAGACATAACTTGGAACAAACTACGCAGAGCCACCTTAACTTGACTTCTTGGTGACCTAATTTTCAGATGTGCTCAACTTTAGCTAGAAATCGAAAGCTAGGTTGGTACGTTTGTTTTTATTTTATATTTCTACTAAGAATATTTATTATCAGTTTAACGTAAAAGGATCTTGACCAAAACTCTAAAGGAACTCGGCCCACTTTGCGTTTGCATGCGTCTCTACAAAATGTTCGGTTAGAATATATAGGTATAAATATTTGAAAGAATAGAGACAGAAAATATTTTTGAAAAATAATTAGGGGTTTACGAGAAATTCAACGGCAGTAAATCAGTACTTTATAAAACCTAAAAAAAACAGTACTTTGTAAAACCTAAACTGTAAATGCTCCTGTACGCAAATTACTTTGTTTTCATTTTATTTTATTTAGTCACAGAAGTGTTTTTTTGTAATTCTTGTGAAATAAATATCTTAAACCAGATTAGGCATTTTCAGGTTATGTTTTGTGATTGCAGAGTAATTGCACCTCACCTACATTCATTTTGATACGTTCGGAAGGTAATTGTTATATTTTACTAAAGTAATTCAATACTTACTTACTTACTTACCCTTAAAATACCAGTGCAATTATAATTCAAAAAACACTTTTGAAATATAAACTACAAAGACACAATCTGGGCCCGGCTTTGGTAAATATCCTTTGAAACCTACAATTCTATCAAAATCAAAAGGCAACACGAACAGTTGCCATCGTTGTAAACATTAACAAGCGCCATAATTTCGCCGAGCAAAAAAACTTTGCCACGGAAAAGTTTGCGTAAACAACGAAAAAGTGCTTTTGTTTAAAAAATTCAAAAGGCAAACATGTGGCCGCACCCCAAGGAATTATAAAGAGTCACAAAACAAGGTAGATAAAAGCGGCTTTTGAAGAAATCCTGGATCCGCTACTAACTAACGAGTACGGCCCTATCTGCCAAACAAACTGTAATAACAAGCGCACCTTAGCACGTCTGCGATAAATCTGTTCTGTTTGGTACAAGCAACTAGATTTTCGAGAGATTAAAAAAATGATTCCCAGAACGTGACAAACCCTATGAAGCTATTGAAATATAATGAGGGCATGATACACCTTTGACAAATAAGCACTTCTCAACGAATAATTAAAATATTAAGGTTTTAACAAACGTTGACCAGAAGTTATTTGGACATTGTAAAACAGACCATATGTGTAATAAATTACGTATTAATTTGACCAACAAGCTCGAAAGTGGTACACCAAAAATTTTTACTCATTGTATTGCATGTTTATTTATATAAATTTATTTTCAAATTTTTTTGTTGTGACTATTCACATAAGATTAATTAGCACAGAAAAATCTTACACAAAGCATCCAGAAGGCCATTTCACATATTGTGGTCATTTTTGTCGTAATTATTATTTATTAAATGTCAAAAGTACATTAATTAGTCCACGCATTTCCCCTTTGTCTTATTTATTAAAATAATCTTATTTTCGACTTCATTATTTTAGTTCACCGTTTCCCAAGTTACGGATTGAGACAACGGCTATCTTAACAGAAGTATCTTAGGGGCAATGAAGGCCGACAAAAGGTGGTAAAAGATAGGACTCTTTACAACGATGAACCTTATTTTTGAATCAGTCGCGTCAATATTACGTGTGATTTTCGTTCGAAATTCAATTTAAACCACGCTTTATTAGGACCTCAGTAGTAACTAAAATAAGTATTTTGTTTAAATCACTTTTATCTGCATTAATACTGATTCCGTTAGAAAAATTAACATCAATTAAAGCAAATGCCACGTAATATTGACACAAGTGATTTTTCTTCAAAAAACAGTTATAAACCTATGATAATCGCGGAAATATTGCCATGTGTACTGACAAAATCAAGTTACCTTTTTTAAAATCACTCCTGTGTGGCTTT
The DNA here is from genome assembly GCA_963924145.1 of Pyrausta purpuralis. Classification (NCBI taxonomy): domain Eukaryota; kingdom Metazoa; phylum Arthropoda; class Insecta; order Lepidoptera; family Crambidae; genus Pyrausta; species Pyrausta purpuralis. The sequence goes on from OZ001644.1 coordinate 15,453,908, forward strand.
TATCCGGTTTTTATTCGATATTCAAACATTAATTAACGAAAATAACAGGCCATAACCACTCAACTGTCCGCGCTGTCAGACTATGATGTGGGAAAACTGTCCGGCGATATCGCGCGACGGTTGCATGATAAAAATCGCGCGACATTTTAAATAAAATAATGAGGGGAGTAATTCAAAAACAGTTTACTTACACTAAGCATAGACGCTATAAGTGACAAAAAAGAGTTTTTTTTAATCACTCCTGTCAACGGGTTTTCATTCGAAAATCTAAAAATTATTAATAAAAAATATAGGTCAAATTTATGCGAGTGATTAAAAAAAAAGGGCCCCAATACCTTTCGTTCATTTGCTTTAATTCAACCTGTCATATTTTGACAGATGAATAACAGGCTTTTGAAAATAACTCGTGTTCGAATAAAAGTTGTGTAGGTACGAGTTTGTTTTGATTTCCCATTGAAGGCATGACTTCTTTCTTTCAAATACCAAATTGGGTCAAAATAAGTTTTTTTATAAGGAGCAAAAGACTAATCTCTTTCTCACGATAATAAGTACCATTTTCGTTTGTACTTTTTAAGCAAACCAAGAAACTAACTCACGCAAAAACCCTGTTATTTACTTCCAGTTCATATCCTAGTAAGCTATACTTCTTATATAATAAAGGCTTTTATTATTATTACTTATATCAAGCAATTCTTTTTTATACATACTTACGCTATAATAACGTATGAGCATAATCGCATCAAAATATAAAGCCAATACACGAGTACTAGCTCTGAAATAGCAGATATCGCATGGAATAAGAGTGAACATCGCGATATTATTATAGTTTACAGCTACGAGACGCCCGCTGAGGGCTTCCTTTGATGCACGAGCGAAGTTCGATTGATATCGTGTTAAGTAGGTGAGTGTACACTCAAGAGAGGAGCGGAGAATATCTAGCATTTATTTCAATGTTAAGAAATTTAATAGAACAGTCTCAGAGCGTGTGAGGGCGCTATTTAAGAAAGAGTAAAAGATAAGTATGAGACCAATTTCTCCTAATAATTCTTCAATTGAAAAACATTGAATAAAGAGGATTCCGTGGCTACAAAACAATGGTGCTAATGCGCCAATTCGCCATTCTGCAGCACCCTAAAACGGGCCTAAAAGACGATTGCAAAAAACGGGCCAGGAAAAAACAAAAGGGCGAATGAAATGGGACCGGCATTCCTTCTAGTGTCCGTATCGAGATAGCCTTTTGTCACTTCTGTTTTGATCGTCACTTGTTTTATTTTCCTCTGCTCCGCCATTTTTTTTCTTGGACTTTTACACGATCGCCCACGCAAAGCGCGAGAAAACTGTTTGCATCGATCGCCATTTGTTTTTTTATGCTCGAAGTTTGTCTGCGGCGGATACACGCGTGCGTAGCGAGAAAAAAAACACACTAACTCGCATTGGCAAAGTTCCACGACCTTATATCTCGATGCGAGATGCGACTGCAGAACATCATGCATCTTCACATAAATTATTCGTCGCTCGTATTTCGTATTCTGTCGCATATCGAGTCTATGTCGATGTGACGGTAGGACTAACTCACCAGTCAACCAGACATTAATTATGATCAAACACAACTACGTAGTGGTACACTCCGTCAATTTCGTTGTATTTCCAAACTAATTTAATATTTTATACGGCAACTGTGAGTATGTACCTATTCACATCATGACTGAAAAGTGTTTGTGGCGTGTTTTCTCTATTGTAAAGAAAAAATCTAGGTAGTTGAGTAAATACGTTTCAAACATGTTTAATAAAAATGCTGGAGGAAAATCATAATTGCTCTAAAAAGTCTACAAAGAGAAACTCTTACAGTTTACAAAAATAAACTTAAAATGCTTGCCTTTTTATTTGAAATGGACAATAGAAAACTTAATAACGCTGTAAATACTCGTATATGGAAAAGATATCTTGGAGAACGGAATATCCAAGATTCCAAAATACATAAAGACGGCATGGAATCTTACTTTCAAAATGCAAACAGCTTACCCTTCTTAAGTAAATATATATTTAAGGCTGTTTATAAATATGTTGTATGCAACAGCAGATATTTTTATTCCAAGTGTGAATAATAATAGGTAAACCAACGTTCGTTGAAGAATAATAAAATACGAGTCGGACTATTAAGGTAGGCAAAAAATTTCATTTTTTTGTATGGGAGCTCCCCATAAATATTTATTACAGTAAAAATGTAATTGAATATTTTGTTAATATTTAAAGTACCTACCTGTTGCCGTTATTGATATCGAGCAAAATGGAGCAAAAATTCGGGTTTGTTATCTTAGAGCCCTCCTTAAATATTAAGGAGGGCCTTATATAATCCCTCCAAAATAAGATAAATATCTTATTTTGTTGTTAGAATACGTACAGACGGACAGACGGACAGATGGAGAGACGGGCAGACGGATAGACGGGCAGGCGTACAGGCGGACAGACGGACAGACGGACTGATGGACAGACGGAGAGATGCTCAGACGCAAGAATGGACGGATGGACAGACAGCGAAATCTTAGTAATAGGGTCCCATTTTTATTGATTCGATTTTTGACCTTTGGGTATGTACCCAAACCCTAAAAAGATTTTGAATAGGTATGTTATAAGGACTGCGTGGATATATGCATATATAACAAAATATGAATCCATAGTTGTAATTAACCTACGCAGAAGTATGTACACAGGTAACCTAAACCCACCTATAAAATATTTTAGGAAACGACGTTATATATGATGTAAGATTTATATAAGTAAACCGAATGTTTAACGACTTGGAATAATTAATGATTTGATAAACACACTTTTCTTGGCCAAACATTTAATTAAATGCTAAGACGATTTAAATTCAGCTTGAAATTCATGAACTTTAAGGATTCTATATACCCGTCCAAACCTTTACCCAAAGTTACATGAACAAACTGCCGTTTATCATTTAACCCTGTAATTTACGATATTTAGACACAATTACGAGTATGTACTTTTGTGAAAATCGTTTCAAAACTTTTGTTTTAAAGTAATGGTTGGTTGATAGATAGAGCTTGTTGCATTATGAATTTTTGATACAACGTGTTTGGCTTCGATCTCATATGTATGCAAAAATGCAATTTGACCAATGGATTATGCAAAGTTCTTAAAACTCTTTTTACAGATAGCAAAACGTAACATTAACTTAATTCTCACTGGCATCTTTGCGGTGCGACGGCAAAAAAACAAATGCTCAAGATAGGTACATTTCGGGAGTAATGCCAAAAGTTTAGCACCAACGCGGCTTAAGGCTTTAACACTAGCAGTGGAGGAAAAGTCTTAGTTAATTTTATGCCGTTCACGGCTACTTTAATTTCCCGCTTCGTTGATAATTTTCTGGCGCCGGCACCCACGAAGAAAATCTTTGCGAAAGTTTCGACTGCAAGTATTATTTAAATGCAGCGGCGGTACACAGACGCCATTGATACTTTATTGCAGTTATGCTGCTTGGGTACTGCTGAGGAAAGGCTGAATATATTTTGTTTACTTTTGTTATGATTTTTACCTACCTATTTGTATTGTTTGAACCAAACCAATGAAATAGGCCGACGTGTGCGACTTGGATGGGAAGTCGACAGCAGAAACGTCAGATTCTTAACCAATGCTTTCTTAATGATGGTTTACTCACTTATAGAGCGGAAACTTGGATTAAAAATCTCTAGAAAGATAGATTATAAGAGTAACTCTAAGAAATATAAAAACAAATAAATGGCTGAGACAACAAAGACAAAATGACTGACGTGGTTGAGAGAAAAACAAAACTGAAAGTGAGAGTGGGCTATACATTTTACGAGGAAGGGAAATTCCTGCCACAGGGAAGACCCAACATGAAGACCATACGGACACAATAGACCAACGGAAAGACCGCAAATGAAATGGAAGGCCAACTTAAAAGAGACCGCTAACTGCCCTTAAACAGGGTTGATGGAGGCCAGCCAAGCGATACATACACCAAGCGATTGGTATAAAGTGTCTGAAGAAGAAGATGTAGGAGACCTATTTGTATTGTATGAGTTCTTTGGTGAAAATCTTCAGAACTAATTAACGATTAATAATTTTGATAGATGTAGAAATAGTAAGAAATTCGACCATTTTGCGTGTTCAAAAAAGTTTTAGAAGTATTTTTTTCGAAAATCTGAACTACCGTACATTTTTGATTATGTAGCATAATTTGTAATTAAGCCAAATGAACGCGCGTCACTCATTTTCCTTTCCCATCAATTCACGTTAATCACCGATACACGGCGGACGCGTTCTTATTATCAAATCATTAGCAATATCAATAGTAATTTAAGTTATCAATAGCAATAAACCTTTTCCATCAAATATCATCTATCATTTAAAAAAAAACGACAAAGTCTGAAGAAAGAAACATTAGTTCCAGTACCAATTTATTTATATTGGTCTGGATCAGGCCGATAACATAACTCAATGTCAAATAAAAAACCGGAGTTCAGAAGTTAAACCGTACACTAAATCAGAAAGGTTCAGTTGTTATGAAGATTGGAATCGGTGTAATAACCGTAAAAACACGCATAAACCTCATCGAAATCGTAAAGTTAACAGTCAGCCGTGTATGAAAAACACCGTTTTAGGTATATCGCTCATACATTTTTTCGGCATTGCTTTAACAGCCATCGTTTTTGCATTAAACATGACATTTAATCGGAATACATAATTATAATTACCCACGTGATCAAAATGTAAAACACTCGAGAAAAAATGCACACAGGTTGAATCGTGTATTCTCTGTCGATTGAAGCAACATTTACGCACTCATTTATGACCTGATTCTTAATGAAATTGAATATTTTTAATGCGGATAAATGAAATTATGTTTTTTTTTTCAATTCTTTATACCAGTTTCTACTCACTATCAGTACGGTTACCATGAATTTACTACGGTTTTATTCGCTAGCGATGACGTAAAATAAGTCTATGGAAAATTGCACAGCGCTTCTAGCGGTCACTGACAGAACTAAAATTTTCCATACAAAAAGTGACGTCGTCGCTAGCAAGTGAAACCGCCGTCGCAAGCGAATAAACTCATAGTAACGGTACAGCTTGAAAAGAAGAAATGGATTTGATAAAGTTTAGAACGAATATTAAAAATTAATACGTTTATGTTACAGATTTTACTATGTGTCTATAAAGAAAAGACAAGCGGTTATTCTCACAAAGGTTGTAATAGTGCAGTTTTAACGAAATGTCCGTAAGAAGGACCTTAAAAATCACAAGTACGAGTATGTATTGCATTTCCGCGCATGTTAATGCACTGATGTATATATAATTAGCCACCTTAATCTCTCAACTTACTTGCTTTTTTGCTGGTATCTTATAATCAGAGGCCCTATTTTTGTATCGCTCGCTTCAATATGGCGTGTGATTTTCTTTAAAACGTGATCAAGTTTCCGATTAAAAGAGAATGCTTAGTAATAAAAGTATACGTTCTAATATTTTGCCTTATTTTTGTTGCCATTAATATTGATTTTCGAACAAAAATCACCCGGAATATTAACGCGAGTTATTCAAAATTAGAGTTTAGATGGTTGTTTTACCCAAACAGCCTATTTAATTTATTTAAAGCGATGGCTTTTAAAGTCAAACGTTTCCCTGTTCATCTGTTTACAAACCGCGTAAGCTTTTAACTGGTCGATTTAAATATTTATTCATAGGTACTTCATTTTCCGCCTATTACCCTCAAAAGTAGATAATTGAATTGTGGGTAATGGTCCCATTCAGTGGTTCGGAAAATACAACTGAGGTTAAACCGGTTCAAGTGATAGTTAATGTGGTCATGTCATATGCGATTGGAAAAGCTCTCAAAAGAGCACAAAAATAATTTAATCGCGAAAAGAAGGGCAAAAATGTTAGTACACTAATAAAAAATTAAAATACATTGTAACTAATTTAATGAAACATTGTTTGTCTTTAGCTGATTCTCTACGAATCGTAATCTGTGTTCCTAATTATGTACGAGTATTTTCTCCTCAAATAAAAAAATGCGACACGCCTCTTTTGTGTCGTAACGTTTAATTGACTTCCACAACTAACTCACCATCTTTTTTCTTTGAAGTATCAGTTTTAGTGCTGTAATTACTAGAACCAACTTTGCACGAGCTACTTGTATGATTGAACATGTTTTCCCAAGAGTGCACTTTTTCCCCGCACCTCACAAATATCGAACACTACACTAGCAAAGTTGAAAAGTGTGGTAACTTCGTTAATAACGTTATCGCAGCACACTTCTGTATTTTCGCCTGAAAATGTTTCAAATATGATCGCAGTGGACTCACGTAAAAGCGAAACTAAAATTCGCGGCCAGCCCGGCCTAGATGTGTTATTTTTGTTCGCCGCTCGGCGTGTTTATTCAATTTTAATAAAATAAATTTTCGTACATGGCTGCTTTACCTCTCCACCCGCGAAAATATTTTGCTACCGCAGACCACTCCGTTGAGATTTTTGTAAATAAAAACATCGTATATTAAGGCAGCGATACACATGTATGTAAAACGGATCAGTAGTTTACTTGGCATGTGAAAGTTAAGCAATTATTTTTCATTTTTGAAGAACGCTTGTCAATATAGTAGTCATGTCTGAATGAAGATTAAGGCACATTATGATTTTTCGCCCACCCAGAATCGGAACCTCTTATTTTCATTTCATATAATGATATTCATTTGCTTTCTTGTTATATGAGTGTAAGTGAATACATCATGTTATTTGAACATTTTGCCTATTTACCGAGTTCAATGGCATTTGTTAGTAGGCATCTCATATTCATTATGACCAGTTGTTGCTTTGATATTTTGATGTCAATTTTGTTACGACAATAATTAAGTGCCTCCGAGAAAACAAATGAAAGTTCATAAAACAAAATTAAACTAGACTAAAACGTTGAGGTTGAAGTCTTATTTCGGCTTATTTTATCAATTTGACGATATTAAAAGCGGAAAGAACATAATATTTTTTTATGATTAAAACAGAAACGTTAGGTATTAATGTTTGATTATAGTTATTATTCAAATCAGCGGGCGTATTTCGGTCCAACTTTAGCCGTTTAATTTCCAGGCAGCTCAATTCCGACTCAGTGTAAACGAATATTATCAATAAAATAATATTATAATAATATTACTATGGTACAAATATAAATATTTATATTGTTTTATTATAATAATATTATAAAATTATGCGAAATCGCAATACGGCTCAGCTTTACTGTCAAATTAGCAATTAATTCGAAAGTAAAGCTGAGCCGCCTACTTATGACAACTGCATCGCAATACACGCCAAGTCTTTACAAAGCACGTTCATTTTAACAAACGTTTCAGGTATATACTAATACATCTAGTACCTGATAGCAGCGTGTTATCAACTTGAATCTATCTCGCTTGCACTTTTAATTGACATTAGGGCCCAAAGACTCGGTTGCCTATGGACCTAAGCTGACTATAGATAGTATGACTGATATCGATATCGTAGCAGAACTTTTCTCCTTGCAGTTTCCACCTCTAGGTCATTCAAGTCCTCAGTCCATAATGGTGAAAGAATTTTCCTTCCTATTTAGAATATAAGTATAAATAACTTTGCCCTTCATAAAACATTACAGCTTTAGATACCTAAATTAACAATATTGCAACTCAAAAATATCTATACGAGTATTTTCAAAGTATTTGGCTTGCAATTGAAATATTACTAACCGAAATAATTGAATATAACTAACCGTTTAAAAATGGATACACAAAATATTTTCGATGTTTTCTAATCGTGCTTTCCATAGTTCGCTATTTTAGTAGTGATAAAGCGAGCTTGATTTTTCAGAGTATTTGGGGTACTTACATAAAACTAAAAGGAGTAGACTCCGAAGCCTTGATAACAAAAATCGTAGATTTAAAATTAAACTTCACAAGAGAGCGTCATAGAATAATATTATCATGCAACAAAACATTTTCTCTTATGGCAAGCCAAATTTCGAAAATTCAAAAGCACGAAAAAATCTTGATAAAATTTTATGCTACTTTCAATGTAGACAATCTTATAGTTAAAGCTGCACTGCTGAAAGCAAACACCAAATTGCTCCCTAACTTGAGATTACACTGGGTGTCGTTGCAACCCCCTACTCTAACCTCCTAGTAAAGAGGAGGGGGCGTCAAGGACACAGCACAAAGATATCACAGTATAACAAGTTCTTTAATTTTCCAAAGAGTATGAGACACTATCAAGACATCACTGAAACTGCCTCCCAGGACTTATTTGCGGTTGGGGCAGAAATATATTTTGAAAATGTTCATATTATGATATCCTTATAATTTGTGTTAAATGCACCCTGGCAACCATTAAATACACTGAATTCACGAAAGGCAATCTTTGTCATGGCTACAAAACAAAAAGAATCAATATAAGAACTTGACATGGGCAATAATGATTGTTTTTTTTAAAAAAAAAGGTCTTCCAGTTTGACATACCTTTAGAGACAAGATTTCAACAGTTTTTTAACTATTTGAGATTGATGCCTTTTAAACTAGAATTTAATGACACTATTGCGCAGATACAACATACTACATTGCTACGATCACAGGTCATGTATCGCGCCAATGCCTTCTCGTGTTTTTCAAGCTGAAAAAATAAGCTTAACATGACCGATTTTTGGCAGTTTTAAGAGTTTGTGATCTTGATCGTAATGAAAGCGGGAATGTGTCCAATGGATCGATGTCTCATATCCTGTGAACTCCGAACGTTAGCCCGCGTTCGTTACGTTTCGTTTCGGTTAATGGCACGAGAATGATTTATGACTTTAACTTGACCTTTTAGAGACAAGATATTAACTTCTGATTCTGATTTTGGTTAAATATGCCTTTGATTCTTTATGTATAAGCCTGTTTTTGGCAGTGGCTTATATAATTCAGCACAAAAGCGATATAATAGCCCACTTGTGCACTTGTGAGTTAACATTCCGTAAACTTGGGGTTGAAATTGGAAACTTTCTATTAGTCGATTAATTTTAAACTTTAATTATGTTGTGTGGTAAAAAAAAAATGGATTGATAATTGTATATGTAATCAAAATTTAATTTCAAAATATCAAATGTTTTTTTTTCTAATGGGCGTTATATCTAAAAAAATATATATAAAATTGAACGTAAGCTAATCGAAACCCCCTTTTTACTTTGAGCACGAAAATTTTATTAAAGATGAAGTTCATAACTTTAGAAATGTTTACTTCCTTAAAAATACCTAAGAATAGATGTGTTTTTGAAATAGTGTTAAGAGATTTTATATTTTTGTAACTGCTAGTGGCTTAAAAATACAGCTCTTGAGCTTTACAATTGTTTATACTTTAAACAGGTTATCCAAATAGTTGTGACACTCCGATCCGGATTTCAGAGTTACTCCAATAAGTATTTTTAAGTAAGCTGTGGGTTGAATTTGCCGCCATTCTATTATTTGAGAAAACCTAACACAAGCAATAAGAGTTTAATATGTACTATCAAGGACACCACCGCCTAACACGTTTAAAGCCAAAATCGCTTGCACCTAGCCTTTTTTTGTTTGAATATTTGATTGAAAATGCAAAGGCGATGCTAAAGTAGGTAACTAAACATTTACTACTTTATTACAAAAAAAAAAAAAGTAAAAACCGACTTCAAAACCAAAATGCACTAAAAAGTCTTAAATAAACTCTTCACCATTGAAAGGAAAGGAATCCGTTTTAGGCAAACAATTTCTTTTTGGAGTCGGTGCTGTGATAGTTGATGCTTGATGGTCAAAGTGATGGCACCGACTCCAAAAAGAAATTGTTTGCCTAAAACGGATTCCTTTCCTTTCAATGGTGAAGAGTTTATTTAAGACTTTTTAGTGCATTTTGGTTTTGAAGTCGGTTTTTACTTTTTTTTTAAGTTTATTTTAAGAGGGGGGGGGGGAGATGCACCTTATGATTCTATTTTTTAAGAAGCTACAAATTACCTATTATAAGTTATTTCATTATAATTACTGAACTCCTAAGCGTTAAGGAGTTCCACCATCAGCTAAACCCCACAAGATGTTGACTATCAGACGTAACAACACCTCAATATAAAGATTCTAGTAAAGAAACACTATACGTGCCTTTAAAATTTGAGGGTTTCCCTCGATTACACCAAGATCCCATCATCAGATCCCAAAATGAAAAAAATGGGACCAACTAGAAGGTACACCCTCTAAGTAGGCGAATAAATTTTTCGATTCGGTCGACAAACGACTGAGATATGAGGTAACAAACATACAAAAAAAAAAAAAACATACAGTCGAATTGATAACCTCCTCCTTTTTTGAAGTCGGTTAAAAATAGCACCCAACGATATCACATACATGCATGTTGAATTGATAACCAAATTTTTTGAAGTCGGTAAAAACGAGGTAGGTAGGTAAGAAGGTTTTTAGTACGATGTATTTGAGACTTTCATGTAGGTACAACCTGTAAATTTATCTTCAAACAGTTGCTTCGTAAACCCACCTTCCAAAGTCCGGTTCATTTGGCGTCTCGCCTTTCGTCGGCTGCTCGGCTTGTGAATGGAATCCAAATTACTTGAAAAATTTGCCGAGTGCACTTCGCTGCGAACCAACACTTACATTTCTTAATACAATCTACTCGAATTGATACAAGCTATAAAATTGGAGGTGTATTGCATTGGTAAAACAATTTTTCTACTTCTTAACTCAAAATTTTGTTGCAGTCTGCAATCGTATCAAATCAAGCATATCACAAATATAATCTACTAGCGGTCCCCCGCGACTTCGTCCGCGCGTTTTGAGTTTGCTCCCTCCCCTCCCGTCGCAGCGTCATGTTTTATATCCTAAAGCCGTTCTCGATAAATAAGCTATCCAACACAGAAATATTTTTTTCAAATCGGTCCAGCAGTTCCTGAGATAAGCGCATTCAAACAAACAAACTCTTCAGCTTTATAATCTATTAGCGCACGTTGTACTTAAGCTGCGAACATTATTTTGGTGCGGAGTTATGTTAAAACTGTGATAGCTCCTAAGATATTTATTGAAATCAAATGATATACAAGTCAACTTGGTTCTAAATCAAATGCTCGTGATGATGAATGTATTTATTTTGATAAGAATAAATACCTGTGTGTATAATACACCTCTAAAAAAATGCATTATTTTTTTACAAATTTATTAACATAAAAAAGGTTGTAGTAAGTCAACCATAAAAGATAGACATATGCTGTCGCGGAGTTTATTATAGAACTCTTAATGCTGAACAATCCTGTCATACATGATTTTTGTGTTACTTAAGCGGTTTCCGCAGCGTATGCAGCGGAAGCTCTCAAAAGGAATATCTTTCTCCCGTTTTCGCAACATTTTTCATTTCTGCTGTGGTCTTATAAGTCGTATCTTTATGTTATATAGCCTAAAGCCTTCCTCGATAAATGGACTATCCAACGTAAAAATATTTTTTCAAATCGGGCCAGTAGTTTTTGAGATTAGCGCGTTCAAACAAACAAACAAACAAACTCTTCAGCTTTATAATGTTAGTATAGATACCAATATTGTAACGCTAAGCCTTTTTTAAATGTGCTAATCACAGGAACTACTGAACCGACAAAAAATAAGATTTTGTGTTGGATAGCTTATTTATCGAGGAAACCTTTAGGGTATACAGGGTGTAAAAAGTACGAGCCAAATTCGAGTGGCTATTTGTCAATCGAGTTTTGAATACAGGAGAAATAATTTCCGACTATGGACCACCCACACCTTTGAATTTGGTTCGTACTTTTTTACCCATGCATAGAATTTAGGGATCCGTAGAAGAACATAATTATTTTTTTATGCAGGAGGTAAGAAAGGACGAGTCAAAGTTAACAGGGTGATAAGGAGGCAAGTCTTGAATACAGGAAAAAATATATTGCATTTTTTATAATTTGCTAATATATATTTTTTCTGAATTCCAAACTCTATTGACAACCACCCCCTTGAATATAGCTCTTTATCATTTTACAACCTGTATAATATTTCTCTGCTTGCGACGGGAGGGGAGGCAAACTACAAACGCGCGGACGCAGTCGCGGGGGACAAATTGTATTTTTATACATAGCAACGCAAAAAATAAATAAATAAGATATGATTTAAAATCTATGTCAAATTTAAGGGAACCCTTACAAAAATAATATTCATTCACTGCACTTAACTCTTTCAGGGACAGTGACCGCCTATAGGCGGGATAACAATAAAATTTCTATTGTGTCTGGAGTACTGTCCGTAAAAGTGTTAAATAATACATATACCTCTATAGTAAGCATGCCGATTTAACAAATTAAAAATATTTGTTAATGCGAACTTAACCCAACCAACATCCGAAAAAAGCTTTACAAGTACAATTTTAATGCTGTTTTTTTTTTTATAATTATTAATTATTTTTATTTTTATTTTATTCTGAGATAGGCGACATATTCAGCATCAATGCGTAAGTGCGCTTGCACACTTAAGTCATTTTATCGCACGATAATCGCGATGTGACCACAAAGTTAAAGGCATTGTTATAAAATATAAGTTGATTTATTAGATCCCTATCCTTGACATACTATAGCCCACTGAAACCAAATAATTAAAGTGCAATCATTATTGCTCATTGCAGATAAAATTTTGTCACGTTCCACGAACAAATAGAAAGCTGTATATATTGTGACCTCAGAACGTGATTCGAAGATTTATAACCTAGTAAGTGCCTATCACAAATTATTACCGGCATTGTGCGATATTTCTCGGTTTTCGGCTAGTGTCAGAGCACTTTGTTGAAGTTAGCTTTACAAATTTGCAAATATCAGTAGTAATTGTTATTTTTGTTATATTATCTTTCTAATATCAATGAAATATGCCATATGGCGTTAAGTCCACCTTTTGTACAAAATTTTATTATTGTGCAATACTCGTAAAGTATAAATAAATTTATTTAAACTTTATTGCATTGTTAATGGTACAATTGGCGGACTTAATTCCTAATGGCATTCTCTACCAGTCAACTGCTTGGGAAATGCAGAGAGTTAAATAAGTGGCGGAATATTTAAAAGAATAAATAAAATAAATGAATAAATGGAATTCTACTATTTTAGTCTCGGACTAAGTTTAAGTTATCATCTAGCTTATCAGGTCCAGATTAAGTTCTTTTTTCTTATGAGTTTAGGTAGGTATCATCTTTTACTTTTCTTTTAATAGATTTTCATAGTTTTTGCTTTTTTTGAACGGGTGGACCAATTGTCTCGACTTTGTACGATTTTCTTTTTCTCCGAATAGAACTTAAGTGGAAAAAGTTTGCCGGTCCGATAGTGTTCGATAAAAAACATTAATTCATCTGTAACTTGGATTAGGTCAACAAAACTATTGATGTTCTTTATACAGCAGTATACAAAAAACAATGGAGCTGAGGATATCAACTCAATAACTTTTTTTGGTTATATTCTCAAAGCCGTACATTTATGGCCTATTTACTTCCGCATTTTTTCATTTGGGTTGCTTTTGTTTTTAACGTAAAATCATACCACAAAAATACAGCTTAATAGCCCGAACCTTGAAATTAGGGACCCTGTTTAGCATATCACAACAAACAATGTGCTACATTGTCGCGTATTTATCTTTAAAAGTAGGAAAATTAGGGAAATAATTGTTACAAGGAGTCAAAAGAACGGTGGGAAGCGGGAATGTGGGTGAAATGTAAACAATCTGAATGCAAATCAGGTGGGACGTTGATAACGTCAGAGTGACGAGCATTATTTCCATTGGAAATTTTGGAAGCGTCGTGTGGTTTGCACCTGTTTGCATTACGTAAGAGTTGCGTTTGATCTAATTATAACTACTACTTTCATCTGTTATCTAGAAATTAACATCTTTTTGATAACATCACACCATCAAAGCAAGGCGAAAAAGCAAAAGGTGAGATGGGAAATATAAAGAATTTTATACATGGATTGTTGCAAACGTGGTCAAAACTCCTAAACTTGGAAGAGAAAGTAAAGCTTGCTTTATGTAAAGGGAAATTAATTAACTGATACGTATGGAATTTAAAACATGATAATCGAAATATTTTTGCCACAAGGGCTCTATATCAGCTGTTTGATTCATGTACCGTGGTTCACGAAGTTTGAAGAGCAAATATTAAGCTTTTGGTAGCAACGGTTGTAAATCCAAACATTCGTCAGATTGTAAAATTTTACTCCCGAAGTTTTATTACTATTGTTTGATCTGGAAGCCGAAGATAAACGAGAACGTAACGCAAAACAAAGCGAATGTTTTGAGCTTTTGTTTTCATTCTTCTTAATTGTTTAAACAAGAACTTCATAATGTACAAATCTGTTAATTGAATTTGGTAAAATTAGTCAAATATTTTATTAATTGACCATAATATTTCAACGTAAGCAACCAAAATTTCGCCCCCTGTTTTTTGTTATAATTAAAACGTACCGATATATAATATTTTTTTGCCAAATTGAATTTAAATACTTAAATTTATTGTAGGTAGATTTGAGACACGTGGTTGGGTGTCATGCCAAGTTTATTTATCGATTGACGCCTGTGAATAAAACAGTTACTTTCACAAGTAGCATTATTTGCAAACTGAAAAAGCCATACTCAATGATCCATGGAGGCGGCAGGAGTTAAATCATTTGCCACTTCAGTTCAGAGTGCTTACACGCCAGGTCTGCCGGAACGCTCACAATATGGCGTCAATTGAGATCGGTTCGCCTTTGTCAGCTTAGTCTGAGCGCATTGTTTTTAGCCATTCAGACGATGATAAAGCGGTATGGATTTACAGGCACTTTTTAAGGATTCACATTCACCGTTGTAGGTAATTGAGAAAGTTGGAATCTATTGATTATGAATTTATAACGAAGACTATTGTATATCAATTTTGTTTTGTTGTTAGAAAGGGAGGAGTTGGTAGAAGTGTCCCATGATTGGAATTACTCAAGCTACAGTCAAAAGTAGGAAGTGATGCATGTTTGTTCACTTCAATGATATTTTTCAAATTGAATTTATTTTTTCTTTCGAAACTATACAAAGACGTGTGTTCCTAATATTTTTTGTACGCCATCTTCTCGATTCGACTGTAGCGTGATAGATTGTGAAGAAATTCTGTAATTAACAAAACATACATTTTAATGATTTACTTATTTATTATATTACTGATAAAATATTCATTTACGAGTTCCTTCAAATGTTACAAAGTAAACATGGTAAAAAAACATTCGTGTACAAATATATGCGGGTGAATGATGAAGTACACTGTGTTCGTAAACGGTTATAAAAAGGTACTGTAGAAAGAAGAGGAAAAAAAAACAAATGAAGGTGTCACAATTGCAATAAAACGTGACATTACAATGGTAAAACTAAGCCGTGCGACACACTATGTGATCAATAGCTAGGAATTGTTATGGGCTTACGGCGTATCGTTACGAGGTGCTTCGAATAAGCACGGGTAAAAGTCTATGAGGCACTATAACAATAAAATCAACATTATAAGGTGTAATAACTGCTCGCATCAAGCCAGTTTATGGTGGAACAGTTTTGCGTTATACGCCCAAATTGATATTGCTTTATATGTTTTGAAATACATTAGTTAAAGCAGGTATTAATAACTTGATAATTGTTACGGACACCCAATCATGTTTAGTAATAAGTTTAGTTATATTTATTTGTAAGGATTTTTGATGATAATAAATATAATTTTCTGTTAGGGCCATAGCGAGTAAGCATTGTAATTAGCTTAGGGCTCGTTTTATTTCAATAATAAGAAACCTGTTAGTTAGGAATTCCCATTTGCAAATTAGGTAGGCAGGTAGGGTAACAATTAACTAGCTAGGAAATATTAAGAAATATGTAGGTAGTTTGGTACAGGGGCGAGGGAGACCCTAGTAGGCTGTCTCGCTCAGGTGGAGCGAGGTCGGTAAAGCCTTCGAATTTCCTGTCCCCCATATCGCGCTTTCTGAGGGTAGGTAGGAAACCCACAGAGTGGATTGTTGCGAATGGGAATTTTATCACGATTAATGTAGGTAGGTTACAAAAACGTTAGAAGGAATACGCAGATGATGTTATGTGTCCGTCCTTGTTTGTAACTAATCTGTATTAGTCGATAAGTCAGACATGTATTTTTGGTTAAATAAAGGGCCGTGAGCGGGCCAGATCGTACGCGCTCTCACGGTCACCGATCTCAAAAAGAAGAGTTTTATTTGGAATCTACAGTCTACACATCGAAGGAAAGATCGTCGGAAAATTGACTCAGCCTGCCTGTAGTCAATATCGTCTGGTCCGTTGCGATCCGGATATAAGAAGAAATCAGCAACGCGGCATCGACTTGTGCTTTGGTTAGCACATACGCCGAGGGATCTACGCCGAAGCACAGTGTAACCAGGAGCCGCGAATCGGCCTATACTCCTGTGGAGAGACGATCACATTTACACGGGTGTTCCGTGGCTCGGGCATTCACCACCTAACGGTGCCAAACGGTGTCTGTCTCGGGTTTAACGCCGATTCCCAGGCGGTGCAGTTTTCGGGCGAGCTGCCACATATCGCGCCAGCGAGTGTGAACAAGTCCGACCGGCGCCGGTACGGTGTGCGTAAGCGTGGGGGCCGGACTGTAGGCACTGCGGAGGGTTCTGGACATTCCAGCCAGAACTGAGCACCCCACGGATGCGTACACTCTCTGCCGGGCGGTACCTCCCTTCCGATCCTGCACGACCATCCATCCCCAGACAGGCTCCTCTTGGTAGTGTACCTGTTTGGGATTGATAGGAGTAGGGGCAGCAAGTAAGAAGATGCCGACTACGCGCTGCCAAGCTGGGAAAATGGAAGCCGAAGACTCAAGACTACGCAACTTTGATGAGCCACCCGCATCACCGTCTGTGCAAGCCACCGCGAGTACGTTACGACAGACTGAACTACTCGCAGAAGGCGGACGAATGGAAACGGCAGCAGAGAGACGTCACGACGCTAACGCCGACGCGCCTAGGATAAGGCCGCCGCCGTCGTCAAATAGGTCAAGCGTCGCCGCTCGTTTAAAGCAAGCCGAGTTGAGAGCAGCCGAGCAGTTGGCGGCTATTGAAAAGAATCTAATTCAGAAGAGATTAGAATTTGAGATCGCTACGATAATGGATACAACAGATGAAGATGACCGTGAGAGCCTACCCGCCGGTGAGACCCTAGCGAGGGTGGATGACTGGTTGGATCAAGCCCAGTCCCGGCGTCAAGATGTAAACACGCAACTACCCACAACCGAGATGTCTTGTAGCGTTCCTACCCTCCGTGAAGAGAGGAATGAAAGAAATAGACATTTGTTTACGCGACGCAAGGAAAAAGATGCGCGTAATATAGAAGTGGATAGAAACCGACATTTGAATTCGCCGAGCATAGAATTAAATGAAGATGTAAACAACATTCAACAAGATGTGCAGCGACAGGTCGAGTCAAACAATGATTGTACAGCGAGACCCCAAGAGTATACGGACGGGGCGGAACGACTTGCTTACACATTGGAGAGGATTATGTCGAAGCGACCGGCCCCACGTCAAGCTATTGAGTTACCGATTTTTAATGGAAACACGAACGACTGGTTACCATTTAAAGCTGCAATGGAAGATTCAACGCGATCATGCAACTACAGTAAATCCGAGAACCTGGCTATATTGAGGAATTGTCTAAAAGGAGAAGCCAAGGAGGCAGTAGCGGCGTTGTTATACCGTGCCACCGATCCGGACAAGATCATGTGAACGCTAGAACAATGCTATGGAAGGCCAGAAGTGATCATTGATCGGGCACTGGACGACCTCAAGAACCTGCCGCGAGTTGGAACGACAGCCAGTGAACTGAATTCGTTCGCGATTAAGGTACAGAACATCGCGTATACATTGGACTCCATAGATAATAAAAGCTACCTCAGAAATCCGATGATGACCCGAGAGGTGGTCGATAAGCTGAGCCCACACTTGAAAACAAGATGGTGCGACTACGCAGCGCGGTACGCAAGCTACTCGGAGCCAGAGATCGTGACATTATCGCAGTTTTTGATGGAGGAAGCAAATAAGGCGATTCGATTCGCATACGTGTCGCAACCTAGCAACAGTGCAGCGAAGAAAGAAGTGCAAGCTAAGCAGAAGGCTAACTCAAAGAAGCGAAACACTGGTGTGTACGCCACAGCCGAGGAAAAGGCTACGACGGCACAAGATAAGACGTGTTTATGTTGCGGCGGGGACCACGAAGTGTCGAAGTGCACAAAGTTTAAAACCATGACAGTAAAGCAAAGATGGGATTGGTTGAAAGAAGAAAAGATATGCTTTCTATGCTTGAACAATAAGCACAGGCGAATCAAATGTAAAGCACCGATGTGTAATGAGAATGGCTGTAACCGACGTCATCACAGGCTGTTACACACAGAGCGTGAAAACAGCGAAAGTCAACACAACCAAGAAGTGGTAGCCTCAGTTAGCCATACTGTGGGGGCATCCAAGGTGTTGTTGAAGGTATGTCCGATCGTCATTGAGGGGCCACGGGGTAGAGTAAACACACACGCTCTACTTGACGTCGGTGCAGAAGGCCCGCTTCGAGACTTACACATATGCAGTGTGAATACACAGAGCGTACCACACACGAGCAGAGAGGTGGAGCTTCAAATGATCGCCAGTAACAACGAGAAACATTTGGTGAAAGCGAGAACAATGAAGAATCTCCGCTTGAATACTCAAACGGTGGGTCGGAGCTGTTTAGAGTATGGACACATGCGTAACCTGAACGAGAGTGACGTGTGTTATGTGAACGCCAAGCCACGTGTCCTCATAGGCGCGGACAATTGGCATCTGATAGTAAGCAGGAAGCTGTTGACAGGCAAACGCCACGAGCCAGCAGCATCGCTCACCAGACTGGGGTGGGTGATACATGGTCGAGCGCCGTCCCGAGTCATAACGGAGAGAGATACGGTGTTGTTCGTCGACGACCATGGGAGAGCTCGGTCTACGCAACCTGACGAAGAATTACACAACATGGTGAAGTCATACTTCGACATCGATTCGCTGGGCATTCAGAAAAAGGAACGCGAGAACCCTGATGATGTGCGCGCCTTAGAAGCCTTTGAGTCAACAGTGAGATGTGTCAAACAGCGATATGAAGTTGGATTGCCGTGGCGCAAGGTTAACACAGTTATGCCGCCGAGCTACGAGGCTGCGAGGCGGAGGCTCACGTCAATAGAAAGGAAGATGGACGCACCTGAAGACTTCAAAGCAAAGTACACAGCCCAGATCGAGATCGAGAGTATGTTTAGAAAAGGCTACGCAGAGGAATGCCGAGAAGCCGACACACAGAGCCCGCGTCTCTGGTATTTACCACACTTTGCCGTGGTAAATGTTAACAAGCCACAGAAGATTAGACTAGTTTTTGACGCCGCGGCCAAAAGCAACGGAGTGTGCTTAAACGACGCGCTACTAGAAGGCCCCGATCTGCTGAGGGACTTGGCTGGAATCCTGTTTAGATTTCGAGAGCGAGCTATCGCCGTAACAGCGGACATCAGGGAGATGTTTCTGCAAATTAAGATTGCTCAAAAGGACCAACCGGCGCAAATGTTTTTATGAAGAGGCGAGGACAGAGCAGCGCAGCCTAAAAAGTATAAGATGACATCAATGATTTTTGGCGCAAAGATCTCACCGTTTCTGGCACACAGTGTTAGAGACCACAACGCGAAGCAACATGCAGCAGAGTACCCGAAGGCATACGAAGCTATCACGAAGAACCACTACATGGACGATTGGGTAGATTGTTTCGATACACAAGAAGAAGCAAGCGACGCCGTCAGAGACGTCACGCACGTACACGCGCAGGCGGGATTTACGCTCGCAGCGTTCAACTCCAATGGAGCGCAAGTCATGCGTAAGCTGCCACTAGAATGCCGTGCTGCGGACGCGTCGAAACAGCTCTGCTCAAGTGGAGAACAGCAGGGGCGTACCCTAGGCCTCGTGTGGAATGCCAGTACAGATGAATTGGGTTTTAACACTGACTTAGTTAGAGTGCCGCGTAAAGTGAAAACGCTAGAGCAAGCGCCGACCAAGCGAGAGGCATTGAGCGCGGTTATGTCAATATTTGATCCGCTGGGACTGCTCAGTTACTACACGATAAGAGCGAAGATTCTTATGCAAGAAGTGTGGCGCCTACAAACCGGCTGGGACGAGATTCTACCTGAAGAAATAGCGAAGGAATTCAGCGTTTGGCTGCGGAACGTAGAGACACTTAGCAGTCTGCGTCTATCCCGCCTCTACACTTTGACGGGGGGAGTGACTGGAAAGCAGCTGCACGTGTTCTGCGACGCTAGCGAGTCTGCTTACGCGACAGCAGTCTATTGGCTTGTAGAGTACGAGGATGGATCACGTCGTGTGGTATTAGCGGCAGCAAAGGCAAGAGTAGCCCCGATGAAGACGCAGACGATACCACGTCTAGAGTTACAAGCGTGTCTTATCGGAACGAGACTTGCGTCGACAGTAATGGAGGAGCACAGATGGCAGCCCGATAGAGTTACGTATTGGACAGACTCTACGACCGTTCTACACTGGATTGGGAACGATAGAGTGCGTTACACGCCATACGTAGCGCACCGCTTGAGAGAGATATGTGAGTTTTCAAGACCCGATCAGTGGCGGTGGGTGCCGACGCAAGACAACGTAGCGGACGACGCGACTAGAGTCGTCACAGAGATGAAATCAAATGAAGACAGATGGTTTACTGGGCCATCGTTTTTATACGAACCGGAGAATACATGGCCGTCTCAAGCAGGCTGCACAGAGAGCAGCGAGGAGACTGTATATAGCGTCGCGACAGAGGACAAATGGAGCGTGCCAGACGCCGGGCGCTTCTCGAACTACGAGCGCTTAGTGAGGGCGATGGCGTATGTGCTTCTATTTATAGATAAATGTCGCAAGCGCGCAACTGTATTGACCAAAGAACACATAGATAGAGCGGAAAGATGGCTGATGAGGCGAGCGCAGGCAGACTCATTTCGATAAGACATAGAGCGCCTAGAAAGAGGTCAGAACTTGAAGGCGGGGAGTCGCATCCGAAGACTCGATCCATTCATCGACGAGGAGGGCGTGTTGCGGGCGAGAGGAAGGACGAGGGCAGCGGGTGTCTGCCCCCGATACTACGCCCGTAATATTGGACGGCAGCCACCCGTACGCGCGGTTGCTGTGCAATCGGGAACACCGTCGCGCCCATCACTCGCACAACGAACGCGTCGTCAACGATGTACGACAGAGATACTGGATACTGCGATTGCGACCTACTGTTCGTGCCGTGGCCTATAAGTGCGCCTTTTGTCGTATGAGAAAGGCGAGACCTGTGACACCTGTGCTGGGGGACTTGCCACGCGCTCGAGTAGAGGCTTTCACCAGACTATTCTCTAACTGTGGTCTAGATTTCTTTGGTCCCATGATCATAACTGTGGGCCGTCGTCACGAAAAACGGTGGGGAGCGTTATTCACATGCCTCACTACGAGAGCCGTGCATATAGAGTTGGTAGCGAGCCTGTCGACTGACTCAGCTATCATGGCGTTGCGGCGTATGGGAGCGCGACGAGGGTGGCCACAGAAAATGTACTCAGACAACGCGACGAACTTCAAGGGCGCAGACAAGGAGCTACGAGCAGCGAATGAAGAATGGGAGCCAGCTCTACGAGACTATGCGCTCACCCAGCGCATCGACTGGCGCTACATAGCACCAGGGGCACCGCATCAGGGGGGAGCGTGGGAGCGTCTCATTCGCTCTGTCAAGAACGCTCTACGAGTCACTCTACATGAAAAGGCACCGAGAGAAGAGGTACTGCAAACTCTACTGGCGGAGGTCGAGCACACCATGAACGCGCGACCGCTAACACACGTGCCGGTCAGCGCTGACGACCCGGAGGCGCTCACCCCGAATCACTTCCTACTAGGGGGACCGCGCGGCCTACCCATCATCGGGCCGTGCGAACCAGCGTCGAGGAAGACGTGGAGGGCGGCGCAAGCGCTAGCCGACGAGTATTGGCGCCGCTGGCTTAAAGAATACCTACCGGACCTGGTGCCGAGAAGAGGAGCCCGAGATGTCGCCGAGGTTGCTATCAAGCCCGGTGATCTAGTCGTCGTGGTGGACCACACACTGCCTAGAAACGTGTGGCCACGAGGCATCGTCACGGAAGTACATCCTGGACCTGACGGAGCAGTGAGGAACGTCGAGATTCGGACCAAGGGCGGCGTGTTTCGTCGACCGGCGTCGAGATTGGCTGTCCTGCCGGTGGAATAAGAAGAGGTTAGCACTTCGCAGCGCTTCACCGGGGGGAGACTGTTACGGACACCCAATCATGTTTAGTAATAAGTTTAGTTATATTTATTTGTAAGGATTTTTGATGATAATAAATATAATTTTCTGTTAGGGCCATAGCGAGTAAGCATTGTAATTAGCTTAGGGCTCATTTTATTTCAATAATAAGAAACCTGTTAGTTAGGAATTCCCATTTGCAAATTAGGTAGGCAGGTAGGGTAACAATTAACTAGCTAGGAAATATTAAGAAATATGTAGGTAGTTTGGTACAGGGGCGAGGGAGACCCTAGTAGGCTGTCTCGCTCAGGTGGAGCGAGGCCGGTAAAGCTTTCGAATTTCCTGTCCCCCATATCGCGCTTTCTGAGGGTAGGTAGGAAACCCATAGAGTGGATTGTTGCGAATGGGAATTTTATCACGATTAATGTAGGTAGGTTACAAAAACGTTAGAAGGAATACGCAGATGATGTTATGTGTCCGTCCTTGTTTATAACTAATCTGTATTAGTCGATAAGTCAGACATGTATTTTTGGTTAAATAAAGGGCCGTGAGCGGGCCAGATCGTACGCGCTCTCACGGTCACCGATCTCAAAAAGAAGAGTTTTATTTGGAATCTACAGTCTACACATCGAAGGAAAGATCGTCGGAAAATTGACTCAGCCTGCCTGTAGTCAATAATAATAGTTAATGATGACGTGATATTATTTTTTATTTATTTTAAATACCCTTCAGCATCCCACAGCTAGACAAAGGTCTGTCCAATACTTTCCAAAGCTATTACAGTAATCAAATAAGATAAGGGTTTTGCTTGGATAGTCTAATAATGTAAACAATCTTTTCATAACTTTTAAAAGAATATCTGTGAATAAAATTAATTCAATAATTGATCTATAAAGATCTGAGTATACATAGATGGATTCCCCGTGTAAGTTATTAGTTTTTTGTTTATCTCCATTTTAAAATTATAATTTCTTTAAAAGGAATGTCAAGATTGTATACAATATTCGACTAGCGAAGACAAACGGACTGTTGCGGGTATATTTTGACGTGTGTGAAAAGTTCAAATTGAGGTCATCAAAGAGTTTACATTATCTAAGTTCTTTGAAATAATGAACCTTTTGGTCAAGATCAAGTGACCAAGATTTTAAACTTAGAAACGTAAAGTATCAACACGGTGAACATGTTGCAGTGAGCACTTGGCTCTCAGCCAGGACGTCGTTACTAGGCAGCAGGCCTAGTAACTCAGATTCTGCATAACGTAGCGCAAGCTCTTTAGCTTACCATCATAAATCATCGCACAACAGGTCTACCCGTTTCTCGGTAATAATGATGTCATCGTTTTGAAGAGGCTTCAATTTACCATCAATAACCATCGACTTAAGGTTGAAGCAAATCTAACCACACGGCACAGGAACAGCAACAACCAGGCGTCAACCATAGGGAAGCACGGTACGTAAAGGAAAGAGCAACGCCTCGCATTGGAGATAGGCATCGGATAGCGAACGCCTCGCCTCGGATCATGTTTGCTTCAAGTTATGACAGTTCTTCTTGCGAATGTCAGCCCGTTTGACAGAGTGGACGGATAGTCAACCAGCGGGCGTCGCGCCGTAAGCGCGTTACAACGCATGCGCCGCTGGTCGGTCCCGAGTTGGTCTCGATCCGAAGTAGTGACGTTACGAAGTTGATGGATGTGCGTTGAAGTTTAAAGTTTCATACAAAGAATACTAAACGCCTCGAGTTCATACGGTGCTGTCACAGTGACGGGTTGATCACTGGGATACGACCTTTACTCAACCGATGATAACGTTATGACGGTATTTTTGAAGACGCAGTTCAAGCTCACCGTCGTAAACCTACTGCTATATCGGTAAGAACGACATGTTAATTGTAATAAAAACGTACTGTAATCATTAAATTCAATTACTTAAATAATGAAAAATGTCAAGCCTTCATACACCAACAGTCTACTCACATCAAGCACCGACTCCAAAAGAATTGGTTTATCTTAAATAGAAGACAAATGCGTTATTTTCAGCTTTTTAGACCGTATTTTAAGAGTGGTTTAACTTTCAAAATTATTTTTAGATTTCCTGATTTTCAGTTATAAACTTATTGTAATCTAGTAGGGAAAATTAAAGTTAGCCTGTAACGTCCCACTGCTGGGCAAAGGCCTTACTTCAACTATGAGGTAGTTCGAGTCATTCCCTACCACGCGAGCTCAGTGCGGATTAGTGGAGGGGTGTTTGCAAGGCAAGCGACTAACCCTGCTGTCAGATGTTGTCTAGCCGCCGATAAGGCCTCTGACTAGGCTTAACAACTACTATAACCGATATTATCCGACACGGCTTAACGTGCCTTTCGAAGCACGTAGATGCTCGTGATATATGTCACATATATGGTCGGAATTGTCACCCTTCCAAACACGACCGCGCTGTAGGTTGCTTCACTTCGATATCACTACCAAAGCGCTACGAGCACCACCTTATTGTTACCTATATGAAAAAAAATACTTAACCATTTTTATACTGATACAATTTCCACTGTACTATTATAAATATACCTCATCATCATCATCATCATCATTATCAGCCAAAGGACGTCCACTGCTGAACATAGACCTCCCCCACGGCTTTCTACAGCGACCGATCACTAGCGGTCTGCATCCAGTTTGATCCTGCGATCTTTATAAGGTCGTCTATCCATCTTATTGGTGGACGTCCCACCCTGCGTCTCTGGTCGAAGGGTCTCCAATCTAGAACTTTCCTGCCCCAACGACCATCAGTTCTTCGCGCTATGTGCCCTGCCCATTGCCACTAAATAAATAAATAAATATACCTGATTAAACTAAAAAAATAATATCTCGCTATGTCTTCTCGTTTTCGAGAAATCTGTGGACAAACATTTATTTATTTCATACAAATCTAAAATATATACATAGGGATACACACACGAAATTTAGTACACGTGTTTGAAAGCGGTATCAGATAAACATACTCAAATATTACATAATTGAAACGATATCGTGGTTCGGGATCGTGGTTTTTTGAAGTCGGTAAAAAATATGAAACTTGAACACTGCACAGCATAATGAAAATAACTATCGAGACACACTTTTCATTCGCGATTAAAATTTAATTCTTTGCTTAGTGTTTTAAGGAACAAACAAGACTTATCTACAAAATAACTTATTTATATCTATTTTGTAACTTGAAATAATACCTTAAACCCTTACGATTATACAGATAAATACAAACTACTCTCCTTAGGTATCTACATATAAAATGTTCACAGCCTTTCCAAAAAGCCAATGTGAAATGTTTCAGCGAGCAAGTTTCAAGGAAAATCTTTTACAGCGCGTCATACTTGCAAATCGTAAACAAAAATTGTCGGTATATAAAAGGCAGTGAGTGAAAAGAGTAATTTTCTCCCCCATAAAAACAGTTACGGAGTTATTTATGGTGATACCGCAATCTATACAAGGGATTTCGCCTGGGGCAGAGCATTAACGATTATCCCTGTATTCCATACAAAGAAATATTACTTTGACAAATAAATTCTGTATATTTTCTTGTGACGCTCATCAGACCTTGCGTACGTCATTAGTATCCTAAAGTACTTTTTGTAATTCGCAAAGTATGTACAGAATTATGTTTAATTTGTCGTTAAAGTACGTTGTATTATCGTAAACAAAACTTGGTGTATTGCGGTACGTTCTTTCTGCTAATCCTTCCTTACTTAAACTTGTGTTTTTTTATATTATATTATTTTACTCTATTCGAAGCTTATATCGTATAATGTAATTGCTAGGATGCATTTATGTCAGATTACATTTTGGCTCATAAATTCTAGTATAGCATAGTTCTAGTAAATTAATTTGAATAATTTTTATTTTAACCTGCTAGGCGGCTTATTCAAACACTTACGGATCGATGGCTACTGGTGGTCGCGTAAACAAAAAAAAATACAAGGTAATGTTGACACATCCGTGATGAATATAAAATAAAAAATCATATTTTAAGATCAATCGTTTTGGCTAGATCTTCACGTAAACCGATTGATGAGGATAATGATTATCAGCCGAGATGATAAAATATTAATCGGAATATGAACTGCACATTTGCATTTATCGCGAAATAGCCTTTAATGAAACAGATGCAGTGGTTACAATATTCCGACATGCACTTTGATTGAGTGAAACAAGACTATGAAGATTACCCCGTTTGTGTAAGCGAGCGCTGGGAATTGAACCCACATCATGCGGGCATGGCATTACCCTACCCTATAGGTACAAACAGTCCGTATTCATTAGGATTCGTAGATTATGACCCCAGTGGTGTTTGTCCCCGTTGTATTTGATCCCGATTTCAATAAATGTTTTTTTTTATGAATTACCTTTATAAAAAGCAACATTGGCTGTGACAGACGAGGAACCGAACCACGTGCCTTACGCTATCCGGGCGCATGACTATACCACTCGGCCACGGTCACATTAGCAATCCTGTTGAAAAAAAATTGTTGCGTTTTTCAGAAAGCACAGTCAACGAAAAAAGTTTCCGAACTAAAGAATTATACGCATGCATGCACTACGCAGTTATTTTGCCGAAGTGCAATTTTATAAAACTGTACTGTTTTATAAAATAATCATATTAGTCGCAATTTCAAAAGAAATTCAAACTAAGACTTTTCCCTCATAATTTACCTATTACGATAATAAATAATAGTTCTCAACCTTTTAGGACTGTTTTTTTTAAATAACTATTAACAAAAACCTTTGTTATTAATAATTCAAGTAGGTACATAAGGCAATTATTATCACATGAAAGTACTTATCTACCTGACCTAACCTATCCTTAATTCAAACTGTTATTTTGCAGTATTTTATTCCATGAAACGACAAAAATCTGTAACATTGTAAAATTTTCTTGCATTAGCAAAATGTTGAGCTAAACCTCTTTTTATCCTTAAATGAGGAATAAGCGGATGAAGCTTCCGAATAAAGGCTATTTCAGACGATTGAACGTATCGGAATAATACGAGTAGCTTTCATTTTATTTTGCAACTAGCAGATCGCTGCAACTTCACCCGCGTAAATGTTAGATCTCAATATCACACTGAATGATGCCTATGTGCTACCTATTCCAATGTATGAGCTATATTAGTGTAAAGTTTCATCAAACTCCATCCAGATGAATTGCGTTAAGGAGTAACGACATACACACATAAAAAATGCATCACTTTGAAAATTCCAAATCTTTTTCGTTATGATAAATGATATCCATAAATGGTATCCGATTGAGCTATCCTAAACTCTACGTAACGCTTTTGCTCTTACATTTTCTACTACTCGTATTACTAAGCATCAAGTTTAATGTAAAATCGAACAACTCTCAGAGGACCCGTCGATCGTCTGCTCTAACCCTTACCTGACTCAATGTGAGGAAAATGTTCAGTAAAATATATACCGTACCTTTTACTTTATTTATGAGTTATTATTTCTCGCTAGTTCGACCATGATTACCTCTTTGAAACATTTTCGTAGATGGCCAGTTGATTTTTGTATAGGCTTTCGTGGAAGGCACGTAAAGAATCCATCTCGATAACTAAGAAGGGTAGTTTTAGTACATTATTATTCTAGTCGCTATTTCGGGAAGCGGCTTAAGAGATAAAATAATAATGCGCTACAACAAATAACATTACTTTATTACAACTTCAAGCTTACATAACTTTGGTTAAATGGGTAACCGAGTAGTTATTTCCTTATATGGATAAACTGTATGTCTCTAACGTCTCCTTCAGATAAAGCAAATTACAAACGTTCACTCATAAATACAAACTTATTGTAGCCTTTTAAGCGTTTCACAGTGTTACCATGGTAACTGTTGTGTTTGTGCATACCGTCATTTAAGAAATGGAACTGGCCCAGGTCTAACTTAGAGTGCAGTTTCATTAAAATCGGTCCAGAAGTTTAGAAAAAAAAAAACAGTTTTCTGAACACCACCGCTGCACATAAAAGGAAATGACGCCAAAATAGCTGTACCAACCAATAAACGGTAGGTAATTGTATCCATAACAGCAGAAATACTAGCGTCGTTGCGGTCCACAGCGATTCGTATTCTGCACTGCTCCATCTGAATAGCACCAAAACTTCAAACGTTAACAGTTTCAATTTGTGGTCGGCTTCATCTGCCGGCGACCACAAATACGTGGCTCACGGAGCCAAAGTGCATCATAATGGGCCGATTACGAATTGTTCCTAGCCAGAATGCACCCTTGCGCGGAATAATAATGGGTTCGGAATAGGCGATTTCTTCGCCTATTGTTTTTGATGCTGCATTTTATTGCAGGCGTGAGTCGCGGGCGGAACTATCTCCAGTCCGTGTCTGCATCACGCATCGGCGGAAAAGTGCAACGACGTAAAGTGGACATAAGACATATAGGAAGCCGCAATAAAACCTCGTAGAACTGATATCTGCTGAAACAGAAACTCGTCATCAGTGCAATGCGCTAACGCATCGGAATTTTGTGACATGACATTTGTCGTCAGGCTCCAAAACAGCTGTAATATTTCAATGCAAAACAACAAGTCACCATTCTGATACACTACACCGGTCAACAAATAACCATTTGTGACTGCACATACAATAAAACAATATTAGGAAAGGTGGAATTTGTTAATGAAAAGATTCTTGCCTGGTCGAGAGGCGTTTGAAACAAGCTGCAATGTCGGAACACTGGTTACTCATTAGTTGTCAATCGCAAGCGCCGGAGGCGGCATGTTTGGCATTTCCCAGGGGATAACTGTTCCTTCTGCACAGTTTACTCCTGGGAAATGCCAGACAACTTTTAGAGTGATGAAAAAGCCTTTTTACTTAAAACCTTTACTTATTGATGAATCTAATACTAATAATTTATCCGTATACACAAAATTTTGCAGTAATACTAGGTAGGTTAAATAATACTTAGGTTGTTTGAAATACTTTAGTACTTCCGTTGGTTCTTATTGAAGTAACACATACAAGTAATACCTACAATTTTTTCATTTTATCAAACAAATCTTTTAACCTGAAATAATCCTCAGTCGTCAAATAGTGAATTTTATTTATAGCCAGTTACCACGATACATATACCCAATTTCTGACATCGATTAGTTTCCAAAAAAAAGATCATCTTCTGCAAACTTGATAAGGCATTAACATTGCATTATCCTGCATTGTTACAGTTATCCTCAGTTAATGAAAAGTCGGACGGTGTCCGAAACAGCGACGTAAACAATAGCCTATTATCCACCAATCCGAGAGCACAGGCACCCGGCACGTTTGCTATCCCACGGGATACTGTGTATGTCAGTGAACAGATGAATCTATGGAGTTTGTCTCTTCATACTAGTTATAATGCCTAATTTCTATTTCACACGATCTTGAAGCCAACACATACTGAGTTTAACAAAATCAACTGCATTCTTTTACGGTGGTGGTTCTGTTGCTATAATACAACAACTTTTTGTATGGGACCTCGAAATCCCAAAAAAAGTTTTGATTTCTCCATTTAGCATCAGCTGATCGTCACTCTAGTATGGGAAAGTAAAATATTTTTTTGGATTACGATGTTGGTCCCATACAAAAAGTTGTTGTATTTGAGAGTTAGAATTAGCTCCAAGAAGGAATGCAGTTAATATTGATAGACCCTACTAGTACTAGTACTAGATATAATTTAGGTTACATAACACAAATAAATGCAAACGTTGCAGTAGTGTTTTTTCCTCGGTACAATGCTACACACATTTATAGCTTATTAATAATATAGCTCAAATCACTATCTAGCATTAGATTAATCCGTATAAACCTAAATTCAAGACTTTAAAGGTAGTTTTGATTAGAGACAATAGATACATTTTGTGTTAAATGATCGTATTAGTTAAGACTGTAGAAAATGACTTTGTTCCAGATTAGTGATGGGATATACGTGATTTGGGGAATAAACATTAAGTTTAAGATAGGTTTTGTGTAAAAATGTTCTTTAATTAGGACTGTAGGAAATGACTTTGTTCCAATTAAGTGATGGGAAATTCGTAATTTAGGTAATAAACATGTTTTTTTTTATCTTCTCCGTGTTACTAACGAAAATCATCGACCATTCTTTTGAGTCTAAGAAATTCTTCCATAGAATATACGTTTACTCTTGTGTGCATAGCAAAAGATGCAGGATCTCGTTGCCATCAACTTTCTGTGTACACGACATTATTCAGTTTACCTGAACTTGATAACGTAGTTTGAATTTACTGCCAGCGCTGCGGGATTTAATGGTTCTGTGGCTAAAACGAACAGTGGAAATTATGTTTAGAGTAACCTCATATTATAACCTTGTTATTATTTTCAAATATATTTTTTAAAGATTTAGAATAAACAGATGTACATAAGTTGTTATACCCGACAGGGGCATTAAGTATTAAACTCCCAATACCTATAACTTTAAGACTTATGTAATACTTAATGGCAATAATATTTTTTTACTTTGATTTGTTTTATTCATTACGTGAACAACGTAAGCTGTTATTCAATACAAAAAGTTTCGTATTAAAGATATCAATAGTTTGAGCCACCAAATCAAACTACATATCACTTAAAACACGCTTATGACAATAATGTTTCGGCGTCGACAAACTTGTCAATAGGTATAGAATCTTGAGACCTTAAAAAAAAGATTAAGATATGATCTATCCATCGCGCTACGCAGCCATCATTATGGTCTCTTTGCCTCAAGGAAACGGTTTCAATTTTAAACAGGTGGGTTGTATTTTTTTTATGCGTATCTTATTTTTCTAGTCTTTTTCATACAAAACTGGAATTTTCACCGACACCTCACACATATTTTTTACCAAGCACAAAGTCGGTGCATGCAAAGGCAAAAGCTGTAAAAAGAGCTTACAGAAGCATGCATAGGCCCTATTTTTGAATTACTCGCATCAAAATGCCATGTAAATTCATTTGATTAATGTTCGGTTTTCGGAAATCGATCGAAATACAAACAGCAGTGAGAGAAAGTTGACTTACGGCCTGTTCCACAATGTCCTAATACTTTTAAGTAACCAGGAACGGTATCTGGGGTATCTGTCCATTACTTCATTCAAAATTATGATATTTGAATTATTCGTTGGTTACTGCTTATCGTTGGTAAATTAATCGCGTTTCTATTTGTCTTGTTTTCATAGATTGTTAATTGATTTTGCATAAAAATCACTCGGAATATCAGCAAGTAATACAAAAATGGAGCTCTTGGGACCCTATTTTTGAATCACTTGCTTGATATGGCGTGTACATTTCGTTTGAAAACAAATTAAAAATCAATTTAAAAAAAACGCGAATAATAGAGGTTACTACTCACAAAATTCAGTTATCTTTTTTCGAATCACTCGATAGAATTATACTAACTTTCACTGGAAAATCGGACATTAATCAACTAATATCACACGCCGTCGTGATGCGAGTGTTTTAAAAATAGGGCCCCAGGTATTCTAAACATGGCGATCCAATGGCTATCCAGGACACTACAGCCCCACTCGGGCCTAATGAGTTGAAAAATTATGGTCGTCCGACTGTGGTGACCCCTTTCGCACCCCTAGTTTTTACTTTGCTCATCCAGTATAAATAGTCCATTGTGCGGTTATCTTTGGAGAGTTGCGTGCGGTTTTTAGAGTTACGTAAGTACTAGGGAGAAAACGGAATGCTGTTTTTCCTCTGTCCTTTTTCAATGAAGAGAACTTATGAAAGCATAATTTGTACTATCAAATGTATATTAAATAGTATCAAATTCTAACGATATCACATACAAACACATTGAATTGGTTACCTCCTTTTTTAAAGTCGGTAAAAATAAGTTATATTTTTTTGGTATTTATAAATGAGTAGTTTTTTTATTTTTAAGGTAATTGGTTATATTTTCTCCTTACAGTTGTTCTGACTGTGGGGTTTCAGTTTTAGGTTATTCGTCAAACACAATCAAATTTAAAGTAACTCATTATAAAGCCAAATAAGATCTAGTCTAGAATCAAGAGCAAACTTATTTCGAATTAAAAAATATAGCTTAAAATATATATACCTTAGCGCAAAATTGGTTTTATAGTTTTCTCTGAGCTATCTGTCAACCGTCTTACTATGAGACTATGAGGTTTTTTTTAAACCTACAGAACCAACTTTATCAGTACCCATAACTTACAAAAGGAGTGTATTTTTAGTCTTATTTTATGGGGTTAGTTTTTATTATCTACGGGACACGGTTTGGGTACTCAAACACACACCATTATTTGGGTCAGTAAATTGATGCGCCATTTTATAAATAAAAAATATAATAAAGCTAAAATTTCTTAACTCTTAACTACGACATGTATGATAGTAACTAAAAAGAGAGCTGGTTTTGTACATCTACTTTTGAAACTGCTAAAGTTACAAAATGATTTTTTTAGTTAAGTTTTTTATGTTTTGTTAATAAAAGCTTCTTAACGATTGTTATCACTTAAATTGAAAATACATACTAATACAAAAAACTTTTGGTATGGCTAACTCGATTTCTATTGAACAAGAAATACTGTTCCGAATTCATTTATACCGCAAATAGACGTTTAATCCAAAATTGAAAAATGTTCTTTAAAAAAACATTCAATTAAGGAAAGTTTTATGAACATCGTAAACTAAAAAATACTGTTAATTAAATATTCACGCCTACATACTCGACTAAACCAATTTTGATGATTAACATATTAAAACAATATAGAGCAGTTTTTATTCACAGGTGTCTATGAGACTAAATATGCTGACGAAAAAATTCATGTTAAAATGATATTCATTTAATTATTTTAATTTGATATGATTTAATTTATTATATATGCTTTATGTTTCTTTCAATGTTTTTTATACCACATTTGTACATAATTAATGACATGTTTTTTCATTATAATGCCAATCAATGATATTGTATTTAGAAGTAGATGACGCCTCGCGAGCTAAAAGAGTACACAAATATGGCACCGTCTGAACAATGGATGTCATTGGATTGACATCTATCACATCAGATCATTCGTCATCATCAGATTCGGAACAGAGTCTTAATAGAGTAGCTTTCTTAATATACTTTTTAAGTATGTAGGTACATAACAATAGACTCGTTGGCCCAATTTTAAAATTGAGTTTACACGTTAGCTCGGTAGTATATTAATCAACAAAAACATTTAATTTTCAAACTATTCAACATTTAAAACATTGAATAATTATCTTATACATGCAATTTAAATGTATCACGTGAAACGCCATGGCGCCAATATCAGAATCACGTTCACTGCTAGGCATTCACGATCACGTGACCACATGTATATTTTTTACAAATTAAATTAATTAAAATATTTACAGTCCTTATTTTAATAAATAAAGAAATATTTATTAATACACCATAGTCATCTGGCATCATATAAGCAGGATGATTCCTTCAAATAACACGCTATTAGTGAGCGTACATATTTTTTTCTACAATCGTGAGGATCATCCCTCACAGATGTGTTTATCAACAGTCTTTTGTTATACTTTGTTAACGCGAGTGCCGGTGACCTTTTGATCCGTGAGCGTCTACGCTGTTACTTTTTAAAAAAAAGGTGTAATTTATAGTTACATAACAGCCATATTAACATAACATTCTCATCGACATATTTTTTAGGGTCGTGCGGGCGGGATTCGAACCCGCGACTGCTTATCTTTGTAGTCCGGAACGTAAACCACCATACTGTGACGGTCGTTAAATTATCTTCTATATATATAAAAATGAATTGCTGTTCGTTAGTCTCACTAAAACTCGAGAACGGCTGAACGGATTTATCTTATCTTAGTCTTGAAATGTTCGTGGAGGTCTAGGGAAGGTTTAAAAGACAAGAAAAAATCGAAAAACGCGCGGACGAAGTCGCGAGGGACCACTTGTTATTAAAAAATATAGTACCAAACTACTACATGTATAGCACTGTCTTAAATATCGACCATGTTAGTCCGTGGGTTGGCTAAGAAACAAAACTCACTAATTTTATTGAAAATACTTCAATCATGAATGATAGGCATCATTAAATACAATTTACTTAACGAAAATATGATATTCGGACTGTTTTTATTTATTTAGTTAGGTGTTTCTGCAGTTTTAAATTCGCACTGAGGCATTAAGACATTTACGCCATCAAAAACAGACTAAGTCAAAATTATGACCCCAATTTGAAGTGAGGTGTTGTTTAGCTGAGCCATCTTTTAGCCTCTCACCGGTGATCTAATTCCTAATACAATATCATTGATGCCAATGCATAAATTTTGCATGCTGTTTGTAATAGCAAAACATGTTCACTAATTTACCTATATGTACGTACCATCTTTTAAAACCGTGTTTTTATGCAAATAAATATTCTTATTTGGAAAGTTTATTTCAATCAAAACCTCATTTATCGAGCGATAGGCCCTGCGGCTATTATCGGAAAACTGAAACAAAAAGCTGATAGTTCACCACAACGTTATGTCACAGTTGGTTTTACTGCTGCGAGATACTGAATTAATCAACCCTGAATGTGAATTAATCATATTCAGAGTAAATGATAACAGAAAAAAAACAATTATTAAATCTTTTTAATTACACTTTTAAGCAACAAAACATTGTTTACTTTAAGTGATCGTCGAAGTGTGATATAACGACTTTTGAAATCAATGTTGAAAGTTTGCGTTTGCTGAAAAAATACGTAAATTTTGCTTTGCATAACTATTTGTTATGTGCTCAATTACGCATTCCGTGCGCTTCTAAAATAAAAATTGAAAATTTGACTCTGAATTTTACAGAACAACGTAACCAAATACTAAAAGAGCCACGGCAAAACAAAAGTAACGAGCTGAATGAATGCTAGTTGGAATGCGGTGCGGCGCGAATTCAGAGCTAACTTAATATGAAGTTTGTATGCACCTTCATTTCACGCGGAAACAATTCTATGCAGTCGCGAGCTTCTGACGAATTGTTGAGCCATTGAGCATGTGTACTATGGAGATGAAATAAGGTCTAACTAACTTCAGAATTATTAAATAAATAACTAAACTGCTGGTTATACTTAATTTTAATTTAATCTAGTGAGTTTAGTCCCTTTCTACCGTCGGATTGTGATATTTTTTTCGATCTCAAAGATATTTAACATAAAAGTTATGTCTAAATCGGTTAGACAGTTCGCCAGATAAACGTTCCTTTACAATATTATATTATTAGTAACCAAGCGTAAATTGGTGCATTCTAAGACCCAGATGCATAAACTAATACTCATAAACATCCATCTTTGCAGAATTAGAATGCTTTCGCTAGACGTTAGCTTCGTATCTAGAGTAGGGTCAGCGATACTAAGACGTCAACAATAGTCTTGTAGACCCATACTGTGTCTTCATATAGTCTGTCTTAGACACCAATGCTATTTCAATGATTAGCAATCAACAATAACGAACTGTAAGTTGACGAAATATTTCTCAAAAAAAAATTGCGACATCCTCTCCAAAAATTAATGTACGCTCAATGTTGCCAGCAGACAATGCTCTGATCTTAGCCTGAGGCAGCGTTAGATGAAAGCTGTATAGCACTTCATTTGCTACCTGCGACAATGATATAAGCTAAGATGTTTTAAAAATCATAGATCTGTCGTACACGCTCTAAAATAACCAGACGAAAGGCAGGTTGCCCGGAGTGCATTCAGTCGGATACTCTCCATATCTTTACGGCTATACGTCCCGACAGCGCCTTAAATTATTTCTCGTTTTCTTGCAAAAATTCCTTCCTGTGTGCTTAGGAGCTGTACAAATTACACTGCAACTGTTGGAGACAACAAACACGTGTCATTTCATTCATAAGTATAGTTTTTTCATTTAAAGGTATTAAAATATAAAACACGTAGTAAGTCTTTACCAAAATTCGGCAATGGCTGACATTTGGCTAAAGAGCGAAACGTCACACGCTCGCGCCAATAAGCGCTTAGTAGCAATCAGTACGTAACGAATGTTATATATTTATCTCTTTCTATCAACAGGGATGCCCCATCATTTGTGTCTATTAGCGCTCCACGTTCGTATAGAGTAATCCTTACGCCACTTTAAAATGCTTTAATGTTCGTGTATAACCAGTCTATACTTTTGAACATCATTGGATATAAGCACTTGAATCGCCGCGAGCAATGCTGAGTTGACACAAATTTTGTGCCGTACTTTTACAGTGTGCTAATAGAAGTGACACACACTCTGTGCCTCGTTACTTATATGTACTTTAAATGCCTGTAATGGCCTTTTCTACTTTAATTTCCCATCACTGCAATATTAATTAGTTCAATTTTGCTTAAAACAAAAAGCGTAAAGATATGACTAAAAAAGGATAATTAAGGCACTATAAATTTGACATGAAAGAGTTCCACAATTGTTCCACTAAATGGTGACTATAAGACGTAAAGACATGTCAATAATAAGACCCTAGTAGACACGGGCCCTTAACTTTTGAGGGTTTACCTCGGTAACACCAGGGTCCCATCATCAGATTCCGACTTGGCAACAATGGGACATACTAAAAGGTACACGTTAAACTTTCTAAGTAGTTTTTTTTTTAAATAGGTTTACAAATGACTAAGATATGGGGTAACATACATAAATAAATAGAAAATCATACTGCTGAATTGATTACCTCCTCGTTTTTGAAGTCGGTTAAAAACCACTTAGTTTCTATTTAACCAGATAACCAGTTAAATGTATAAAAACACTAGAAAAAAACACACTGAAAAATCTCCAAGTCTGTGATTCGAGAATCAATATTCCCAAACTCAGCAAAATGTTTCCGTAACTCAGGGCGAGTCCACACTCGAGGTTCATTAGAGACGTATCTGAGGGTCTACTTTGCAACACTAAGCTTTTATGTTCCTTTATATTCATCTTTTTCACACTTAAGCTCGTCCCGGCATATGTGACAAGGACGAATATATTAAAAATATACGCGAAGTCTTCAAGGTATAGCCCAAGCTTGTGTAAACTCAACTGAAAGACTGAACTATCTGCTGATTTGTTTCAAAGTTTCCTATCAATATCGCGAGAAGAGATATTGATCGTGATGAATATAGAATCTTTATCTTGAATAAGATAGAATCTTTTTGAATACTGTTATAAAATAATGTGTGTGAATACATTGAAGTTACGGCCACTCTCCGTGTTTTGTTGCAGGCAACACTCAACATTATTGCTGCGTTCCTTTGTCAATGCCAATGAGGGGGAATTTCGGGGACTTCTTTTGAAGCATGACATTAGAAAGTGTCGGATATTGTGGTTGGAATGGAGCTAAATCAACAATAATACCAAGCTAGGTACAAATGTTTTACAGGGAACCCTTATAGTTTCGTCAAGTCTGTCTGTCTGTCTGTCCGTCCGTATGTCACAGACACTTTATTCTGTAACTAAAGGCATCTGGCAATGTTGAAATTTCGTAGGAAAATGTATCCTTTTAACTGCTTTACGATTCTTAAGGATATACTCTTTGCTCCCATAAGACTAAAACCGTAATCATTTTTTTTGTCAAACCTATGCGTGTGGGGTGATTATGGTTAGATATTTTAAAAATACATAGATGTATTTTTAAACAGGTTTATTATAATGTTTGCGTTATTATGAATAACGGGTATGTGCTTTTGAATTGCTTGAAATGTTTGTAAATCTTATTTCAGCTAGCTGTCACAGAACGTCTTGTTAGCATAGATAAGTAAAGTAGTTACTAATTTACTGACGGTACTTTGATAATACTCAAATCTTGTAAACCAATTCACTATGCAAATGCATCATGTCACCTAAGTGCTGCTTAAAAGTTCTCATATTATAAGTAAGAAAGGTAAATTTTATTCAGGGTGTCCCAAAAAATAGTGTTAAGCTGATCGAAGTCTAAAGGCATTACTAAGGCTAAGCGAACCACCCCATGTAAGTTCTTCGATTTTTGATTAGTTTTCGAGTTTTGTTTTTTTCCTGTGTTAAGGCACTTTTTTGGTCACTGTGGCGAAAATAGTTCAGGTGAATGACAATTCACAAATATTAAACTCAGATTCAGTTTCATACCTTAACGCGTTTCGGAGAAAAAAAATTACAAAAATTTACATAAATAATACATATAAATTTGCTTTAGGACCACAACTTTGTCATTGGATTTCTTATCATAACAGTGATATTTTTCTTCACAATTTATCGTATTATGCTAGTGCTGTGAATTTTGGAAGAGGGTGGGGATATTGGAATGTAACAAAAGTTGACTTTTAAAACTGAATGTTACGGAAACCAGCCTCATTATTGATAGAGTATGTACGA
Organism: Pyrausta purpuralis; assembly: GCA_963924145.1. Lineage (NCBI taxonomy): Eukaryota > Metazoa > Arthropoda > Insecta > Lepidoptera > Crambidae > Pyrausta > Pyrausta purpuralis. The sequence goes on from OZ001644.1 coordinate 15,492,627, forward strand.
GAACTGACAATCATTTTAAAAAACCTATTTAACCCCACACAATGGGTTTGGCAAAAGAAAAAAATATTCCCACGTTACTTGTATGAGGTACCCCAAAAAAATATGTTCATAATTTCATTTTCCCACTTTGGCGGGGAGATTAGAATATTATTATATCCATACGAAATCACAAATTTCTAGCACCTTAGGTCTGGACTATCAAGAATTGCGGAACATACGCAGGGGTGATTCTGTCACCCTTAGTAATGCTCTACCTCTGGGCTTTGACATGACACTATGTTTTGAGACACCTTGTATATATTTTTAAAATATACTACCTTCTAGTATATTTTAAAAATATAACATTGTATATTATTTGAAGCAATTGTCCGGCCTATCATTAATTAATAACATTTCATTTGGGATTGTGCGTGCAATGTGCTAATGGAGAGGCTGTTATGTAGATTTGGTAATCATTTGGGTTTTGGAGTCCCCGGCGATTCGATTGATCATATTCATAACGTCTGTTTGTCCGATGTATTTTGAAACCTATGTCCTGTGTGTGACGTTCTATAATAAAGTACGAGTGGCTGATTTGAAGCTTTGTTAGGGCTTGCATTTGATATCATTCTGTGGCAATTGAAATGTTGACCACATCATCAATCAAAGTGGTACTTTAAATCATTGTTTATTTGACCAGGAAATATGGCATTTCTGTTAAAAAGTATTTAGGGAAAAACATTTTTTCTGTAATCTCGTATTATTGGTACTGTATCATAGTTGAATTTTATTAGCGATGTAAAATTAAATTTATATTTTGATATTGTTCTAATATGACGTTTGTAATTCAGCATTAAAAAAATCACTTTCAAGGGAAATTGTCTTATTTCATAAACATAAAGGTTAGTATTATTCTGTATTATTGACATTTATTGATACCAATTAACATAAATCAAACATTCAATGCTCAACCCGACTTCTAACTTAAATACATACAATAAATCAGAATCGGAACGGTAAGTCCTTAAATCTAGCAAATGAAACTGTCATAAAATTTAACGCCCCGATACAGTTCCATTCGAGCCAGCCTAATATCACTGTTCCATATCGCGTTTCAGATGGCAAAGCTCAAATATACCAACAAAAATATTGGAAATGCCTGAAAACTTAACTGACTTCTAAGATAACTGTAAAATTATGCAAAGGGGATTGAACAATTGCTTAGCATTCTGCTAAATATTGTTAAAAGATATGTTGACAAGATTTTCACAGTTTTTGGATCTAACTCAACTATTTGTAGTGTTATTTTCGGAAGCATTATCAGCTTTTATATAAATTACCGCGTAGTAGTATTTCGTTATATCGTAAACAGAAGGATAGACGAGGCAGCAGGCTTTAATAAACCTGAGTTCTGGTTCATAAAGCTGGGTTAGCTGGTCTGTCCTGCCTGTGTGACCCGGGACCACTGTTTCGCCCGTCCCAATTACCGTAATCCTAAACTAAACTGGCCAGGAGCTATTATCCGTGAACGATTATCCTAACGCCAATTACTACTAACAAGGAAAAAGGGCCCGATCGAATGTCTTTTATTTTGATCAATACAAGCCTTTGTTTATCAGGTTACAGAGGATGACATTATTGGGTCAAAACGCTTTCTTTGATACTAGAGAAATGTAAGAAATGCTTCCTGTTATCTTTGGGAGACGTTTTAATCTTTTGATACATGATTTTTGAATTCGGAAATACGGTTAATTAAGTAGGTATGTGTATGCTACACGTTAGTTTACGGATTTTCTTTGCATTTTTAGCTGCGTTTCCAAACTTTACTGTAACGCTCACTAGCAAATTCATAGCGACCAGCGAAGCATGCTTATCACGTGTTTACGGCTAGTTGTCCGATGATTGTCAGATATCTGTCCTCCCTGTCCATCGTGCTGTCATTTACAAGAAGAACTATCATACGTAGTAGCAAAGACGATTCGTAGCGAGGCGTCTACTATCCGTAGCCGAATCGATGACGCGGCCTTGTTGATCCCTTTACGTAACGTCAAGTATACGTTGATACCTGTTTGATGACAATTTAGTGCTGTTCTTTTTATAGGTGCTAAGATCTACTTAAATCTTTAGTCACATTGGTATTGCTACCTTAATGGTTGAACTATGCAGTGTAATTTTTTTTTTCTGGTTCCTTCGCATTTTGAAGGCTTGTGCCTCCAGTGGCCTGTGACTTACCCGCCTTCGTTTCCGTCTACATAATGTCGACGTGAACATGGCGCAACTTTGACGCAGCGTCGACATATTTCAAAGCACATGCATCTTTTGTTTATATTTAAAATAAACCGTGTTTTTTTTTCACTATAAATTTACAACTTCTATTAATATCTGGCAAACTATCGGCCACTTATTTCAATAAAAATGCTTTAAACATTTTTATGCTACAGATTATTTTTATTATATCTCATCGATTGAATCAAGATGCTAATTTAATATATATATATATATATATATATATATATATATATATATATATATATATATATTTTATTGTTTTGAATGTTAATAGTATTTTTAATTGCCCGAGGGTAACCATGGATGCGTTCGGTTTATCGATACTTCGGGAATATTGTCATTTTTTACTTATATAAATGGTAATGACAAACACTAAAACCATCCTGAATTTACACGAGCGATATCTAAGAACCAGCTGTGCTAGCCGAGTACAAACAACACGTACTGGGCACGCATGGCGAAGTACTCGTACTTACTTCACTACCTTGGCATATAAATACTTTTTACACGGCTATCTAGCTGGGTGGAAAATAGCTTTTCCATTCCTAAGATGGGAAGAAGTTCCGTTTTAATTGGCATGGCATGGAGTCAAGGCATGATGGCAAAGCTTGGGTTAAAGATAATTGAGTCACATCATATTAGTATTAAAATTAAAGCTTTTCATACAATTTTTGCTTAGCCTAATATTGAAGAATACATTGTGTATCATAATAGCTAATTTTAAATTTGTAAGATTGTCAATTTTTTAACAGTTACACAAAATCAACCATTAAAATATTTGGCTGCCGTCGTAATACCATGATGACACCTTTTATTTTTACATTGTCAGTGTCACCTCTTGTTTTTAGTTTTGAGTATCTAACTACTTTTTGTCTGACTAATTTTGACAAATATTGTTATCTGTGAGGAACAGCACTAAATTCGATCGATGCTTTAATAATATGGATTTTATCAAGTCTGTTTTCATTTATTCGTACTGCTATTTTTTTATTGGATGTATTAATACTGTAAATCAACTACCTTTTTGTGCACAATCTTGAGTTCAACTCTCGCTGAACTACATGATACCAACATGACATCAACAACCATATAAGTAAATTTATTGTTTTTCCTCACAGTCAAAATGAAAAATAGTATGTTCAACTCGGGTGAAAACACCAATTTCACTCTCGAACTATAGGCGATCTCACTTCATTCAAGCGCCAGAAGCATTTCTAAGTGAAATGGGTAACTTTCTCCCCTTGTATAACAATCTACTATTACCACCTTAGTGTAAGTGAATAGAGTCACTGCAAAAAACATAAAATATAACTTTAATAGTAATTTAATTTAATAACATGCAAATTAAATTAGTCACTTAATATCTATATTGTCAATAATCAAAAACTCAATTTTTATCGTGCAAACTTTAACGCTTTATTAAAAACCTTAGCAGTTGTTAAAAGCTATTTTTGTCAAGTTTTGTAAATTCATCTTTCTTGTTGCTAAAAATTCTATACTATTTTAAACAAATAAGAAAGTGCATCTACTACGACTTGTTTCACAAAATTCTTATAAGTTCTGGTTAGCGTTGTCTGTCAAATGTTTCATACAAAATTATCTATAATATCATGCAAGAGCGGTAAGAGGCATATAGGAGCTTGTGTGTTTATATGTTTGCTCTTCTGTGATTGTCCGTCCTTGTGGGTGTCTATTAACCATTTTCTCAAAAAGCACCGAACCAATCGCGATGCAGTTTTCGCATTGTAAAGGTAGCTTACCAAAGAAATCATTATGATTCATCAGCCAAATTACATATACTGCTGAATATAGGCCTACCCCACAGCTTTCCACGGCGACCGATCACAAGCGGTCTAAATCTAGTTTTGTCCTACGATCTTTAAAAGGACGTCTGTCTATCTTATCGGTAGACGTGCTATGCTGCGTCATTGGTCAAGACTTGCGTGACAAAGAAATATACTGCATAAACTAAGAATGCGTCTTTAGTATGCCTCAGTCAAATAAAATATCGATAGTCAACACTAAAACTACCGATATGGTGTTATAACACTAGTCCCAGCTAGCAGAACCTGAGCGTCCGTATATTAATTAAACTAATTTCCACTAGCTCGTTATACTCGTAAGTAGTAATATCAGAATTACTTACTTTTGTAACTTGAGTTCGTCCGCAAATTGTTTTTTTGCTTGTGCCGATGCACCGTAAAGATATTCTTGGAATTGTCAGTAAGATAATTGCAAACAGAAAGTTATTTTAATTGATACTTATTCATAAAGTATTTGAATACTTATTTACAGTTTTTTTTTCAAGAATTCAACAAAATATGTGTGATAATAAATTTAATGTTATTAATAATAATAATAATAATTTTATTTCAGAAATTACATCCATATGGGTTAGTATCACAAAAAACTTATTAACTAATGTTAGTAATTATAAATACGTACTAGGTTTAGGGTTTACATGTAATTTAGTCCAGTGTTCAAAAAATGAACCCTGGACCCGACCAGCAATAACGGTGAGGAGGCCGTTACCGCTGCCACGAAGTTTGCCCATCAGAGACGCAGTTCTTTTGCGTAAGATGGCTGAAAACCCATCTACGCCTGCATCCGCAAACATTCCTGAGGCGCTGCAGAATCGCGGCAGCCGCAACAGCATCCTAAATATATTATTGTATAAAACTCGCAGAGCACTGAGAGTTCTTTGGCTGTAGTCGACCCACAAGCTACAAGTGTAGAAATTCTGACAGTATGATTGGAACAGTGTTACCTTTACATTGTTTGTACACCTTGAAAACCTGCGGGCCAGCATATTGCCTCGAATTGCCAGTGCCCTGCGTTCCCGCTCAATATCAGTATTGTCCTCTAAGGACTCAGTGACCCAGTGCCCGAGGTACTTAAATTTAGCAACCCTATTTAGAGGAGTGCCATTTACCATTACATTAAGAACATGATAACATTTTCTACCCGCTTTGAAAACTAGCAACTCACTCTTGGTCGCATTATACCGAAGGCCCTGGGCCTCCGCATATCGCTCACAGACATGGACTAACTTTCGGAGAGCGCTGATTGATGGACACAGCAACACCATATCATCAGCGTAACTGATGTTGTTAAAACTCTTTCCCTCCACGGAGCAACCGATATTGGTATTGCTGAGCTCAACGATCAACCGGTTCATATACAGGTTGAAAAGACTCGGCGAGGTCAATCCCCCTGCCTTACCCCGCATTCCAACCTGTACACACCCGATACAGAGCCCGCCCAACGTACACAATTATCCTGATTATTGTACCAGTATTGAAACAAACTAATGATATCACCTGGAAGATCAGTTTCTTCCTGCAGTTTGCTCCACAATCTGTCATACGATACCAGATCGAAAGCCTTGGACAGATCGAGGAAGCAAGCATAGACTGGAGTTTTTCGCGAAGTATAGTATTTGACAGTATGCTTGAGACAAAGTGTGGCAACTTCAGTCGATAATCCTTTTCGAAATCCAAATTGAGCATCGTGTAATTTGAGGTGCTTACTAAGTTGCTTCTCAAGCAGACTGTCCAACACCTTCGCTACTATTGTGGCCAGGGATATAGGGCGATAATTCTTGATGCTCGAGACATCCCCCACCCTATCTTTCACTATTATATATATATATATTAATGGTATATTTATTTCATTATTATTAAAAAAATTAGTAGAGACTGTAAAATCGTTAATTTATCAATTAAAAACATGTTAAGTGCTATTGCTGTCAACTCTTAAACCGCTTTAAAAGTAAGTACACTCAGAGTCGATTTTTTTAACGTCAGATAGGCAGACTTATCCGACCGAATAAGTATAATCATTAAGATGAAATAAGAAACCAAAAAATTACGCATGGGCTGGATTTGAACCAGCAACTTCTTGGCTAACTGTGCCAAAGGCTCCACCAATTGAGCTACCATGCTGTCTGTCCGACCTTGTGAAATATGTGGTCTCTTAGGCCGCAAACTGGACGGCCGCGGCGCGGGCGGCGGGCAATTGCCTTGCCGCTCGTGCCGCAGTCGCCCTCGCGCCCGCACCCGCGGCCGTCCAATTTGCGGCCTGAGGGATACGTCATTACGCGTGACGTTAAGCGCCATCTACTCATCTGTTTATGCAACAGTGGGCCAAGTTGTTATTCTTTACAGATTTTGCGCGGGAAACGAAAAGGGAAGGACGGACCTTATTTCTTCGTTTTAGTAATTGTTTTTTTCGGGTAAATTATAGCGATTGTGTGGTGGAATTATCATGATAAATTGTGCTTTGGAAGAAAAGATGATAATTTGTGCAATTAAAGTGGGGAATTAAGTGAAACGATCTGATCGCGCCGTCTTACCCGGATCGCTGTTCCTGCGCTAAGCTTCCTTGTTGAGCATTGAAATGCGAACCACCTCTCATTTCAATTAGTGTTAGTTTTAGTCAATAAGTGTAAAAAACGAACATTATTTACTGAAGAATAGTCTGTATGGCATAGAGCTGAAGACGTAAAACTTGTATGAAAAAAAAAAGTTATTCTGAACAGAATAAATTCAACTTGGAAATTAATGACGCTTCGCTATCTAATGGTTTAGACAGCCAAGCTTTGGCCCGGTTAGCCAACAAGTTGCTGGTTCAAATCCCGCCCGTGCGTAAATTTTTGGTTTCTTATTTTATCTTTATGAATATAAAAATATGGCACTGTGAATGTTAAAAACATTCTAAAACATCGGAAAATATAAAACGACCGGTTTTAAAATATATACACATAAATTATTGCTACCAAATAGGTGATGTTTTTAATTAAGCGTTTTGTATTGTGTTCGACTAATATTCCTTATCTGACGTTGGTAAAATCGACTCTTAGTAAAATAATAGTCAAATATCGAACTTAGCTTAATGTCATTATGTTCCCTTAAGACAAATATGGTAGAAACACTTATGATAATTGAACACCATATGGGAGTTTTCAAAGGGCGAAAAGTTTGGTAGCACATTAACAAACTGTACGCATAGCAGGTGGCCCTGGCAACGAGACGCATTTTCGGAATATTTATAAAACTAAAAGGTTTAAATATGATTACATTGTGCTTTTATATGAATCAGTTAGGTCCTTGAATGATCTAAATATTTTTTTAAGGACCGATTTTCAGAAAAAACTTATCAGACTGATAAATTATAAAGCGACAGATTTAAAAAAAATGACAGTAACGTTTGATTGCTGACAATTGGGTGACGTTTTCAACTTAGCCTTATTGTATTTTGCTTGACGAATATTTCTTCAATCAGCCCTAAATGCTTTAAGTGTACTGTTTTTTTACAGCAGTTTGTAGATGTGCATATGTTCATTTTATAATTATGTCGCCAGATGTGGTATATTTTACACTCGGGTTTTTTATTATTATTTTAAACATGTAATATAGCATTTAATACAATAAGTGGGTACTATTCCCCTTTAGTGAAGGGAAGAAAAATATAGGTAGCGATCATGAACTGTACGATTCAAAAACATGACGAAAACAAACTTTTCCCTTCAAATGCAAATTTTCTAAATTCTCCAAATTCAAAATGTGAAGTCGGAACAAGTGTTGGAACGCTTAACAGACAATTAGTAACTACTTAACAAATTCCACAGCTAAAAAGGGCGAGTATCGTGTCGCAAAGTACATGCATTCAAGTTGTACAGTTCGCTGCAAAAAGCTATTCACGTGTGAGCTGTCGTGTTAGCGAGCTGACTTCAGTATGTGTCTGTGTTCATTGAAGCACCTTAATTCTTAACAGAGAGTGCAAGCGTCAAATATTGTCAGTAACTATATTGCGTGTGGTTGTTACTTTGGACATTTGACGTGGCTTAATTCATAATTTGCATTTATTTACATTTTGCCAGAACAAGTCTGAATATTTCCGACGGTATTTGTGATTTACGATAAAGTCAAGAACAATCAAAACGCTTCAGATCTCTGTCTTTTCTTATTTGTTCATTTCAACATTGGATTATTATAACACAAAACAAGCAACAAATATATCAGAATAGAAGATTATACAATTCGCTGCCGCAAATGCTACCTAGCAATCAAAACTCATGTCTATATCGCTGAGTCGAGTGTACACTCAAACAAATTAAACTCCGGACGTCCACATTTTACTCAACTTTGACTACATATTTCAAGTGAATATGTCCCATTACGCCGGTCGTAATTCTGGGCTTTGTCCAAAACTCGCTAAGCCTGTTTCGAAGAGTGCTCCCAATGCATTTAATGAATTTTTTGGCAGGATGATTCATTGCACAAGCGTCTGTTTTGCGGAATAGTGCAATAAAACTGTTGTATGATTTAAATGGGCATGGTTATATCCTATCTTTGACATATAAAATATTTACATTAACTCTTCTACGTATAAATGCCAAGCGACGCTACGTTAAATTAAGTACCTTCTCCTTAACACAAAATGACTAAATTTTTCTACTGATAAGTGTTATGTCCGATATTAGTCGTTAATCCTAGTCAGAGGCTCTATGGTTGGCTCGATAAAATCTGAAAGGTTCGACGCGTGCCGTGCAAACATCCCTCCGCCAATCCGAACTCAGCCCGCGTGGTGGAGTATTGGCTTGTACTACGAGTACCTCATACATGAAGTTATGCCTTTGAACAGCGGTGTGATGTTTACAGGCTAATTTTATTTAACTTACTGTGGTACAAGTAGGTACGCAAAACAAAAACAAGAAAATATCCCTTTATGCACTTATCAACAAAATGAGCAGTTAATTTACTACCAGTACTCAACTCTAACATGAAATTGAACTTCGCCTTAGTGAAAAACCAATAGCTAGCATGCGGGCAGGGGTACTCAAGCGAACAACATCAGGCATTGAGCCGTGGCCGCTTGCAGACAGCCCGGCTTTGTTTTACAAAGGTTGTTCACACCTGACGTTGGCTGAACAATTTTCTGCCACATAATAATACAAACTATTATATTATGCCGTGGAAAATGCACACAATCATTTGTGACGGGTCAGTTGAAAGCTAAGGACACCCATGATGTCAAAAGGTTATAAATAAATAAGAAGACAAAAGGTTTATACGAAAATTGATTGATAATGTTGCTTTCAGGTTTTATTAAGGTTTAGATATATGAGTATTAACACCTTAGAATAAGTGCACTGCACTTTTATAAATATGAAAAAAACCCGACATTTCTGAATCGATAAATCTTGTATTTTTATTTAAAAATAATCGAATGTAGTATGTATGTAGTGTATCGAACTACTGTGGGTGCATGTACTGTGTTCTGCTCTTCTTGCATTCAACATACTTATTAATTGATGGGGAGCTTAAAACTAACTTTAAGTATATATACACAACTATCCCGGAGTCATGTTTATGTTTTTTTTAAATACCAAATACCATTAATAAACGTTCTTTCCTCATTATGTTAGAGACTAGTTTTGCAAACCCGATTTTGTAAAAAAATACATAAGTATCCACCTCCATAATCTTTATTATCCGCTAATGTATACCGCTTATTTATTGCATCCATACCGTTTAAAGTTAAACAATAATAAAGCCATCGTAAACGACAACGCCCGGTTATTATTTGTACGGACAACAGCACGTCAAGGTACACACTGCGGTATCTTATTAAGTTGTAATAAGGGTTACTTTGCAACAAAAGCGGGTAACCTGATGTGCTACCGACTGTACAAATTCACGTTATCCATTCCGATGTCGATAGCTCAAAAACTTTATTTACGCTTAACGCTCCAACGCTTCTCAATGCGGATTACTGAACGGAAAGGGCGAAAACAGCGCGCATTAACAAAAACGACACATGATCATATTTTAAATAAAAAGATTCATTTCACTCGCTGCCGTGCCTGCAATTAACGGTCCGATTAAATTCTGAATTATTTATGAACATTTTATGATCAAACAGTAATTTATTACTCCAATTATACATCGCGCGCACTTGAAATATCGACATGGTCGCCCGATTTGAAAATGACTAGCGGGGATCGTTGTATTTGGAAATTCGACTTCTAAAAAAACACGATCAACTCTTTGGTATATGAGAGAGAGTTTAAAATCGCGTACAGTTTTAACCGTTCACGTCATAAGAAAAATCTATTGCAAACTCTATATTACGAATGTTGCAAGGAAATTATTACGTATATAACTTAACAACTCTACGTGTAGGATGAAATGTGCTCACATGTTTAGTATAATTATCTTAATCAATAATTTGTATGGAACGCTGAAGCTCAAAAAATTTACAAAAACGTTTTTAAAGTATCGATTTGAAACTTTATAGTGCATATTTTAAGGCGAACAATTTAATTGGTGGATAGATCGATGGAGAGATTTTTGACTTCATTCTTCAATAATCTATACAGTACCTAGGAAATGTTCTGGTATTTTTATTATTAAAACACCAAGCGTTAAGTAGTTTCACCATTAGCACAGCTCCACAAAATGATGACTATCAGACTTGGACGAATAAACCACTAGACGCGCAATGACGGGCAATCTCGCTTGTGCCCTCTTAGCCACGAAGCGGGCTTTTTGGCCTCACTTACAGGTGACGTCTTGTCAGCACGGTGATAGAGCACAGTGAGAAACATTAACAGAAAAAATGGGTAAAAATGGCTTATTCTAGTGTAAAAATGATAGCGACAAGTTAAAAAATACTTATTTTCATTTGTAAGTAACGTTTTATCCCAAAAAAGCTGTTATTTTTCATCAAAATAGTGAAATGTGTTTTCCAAGAGAAAAGTACCATTGCCATTTAAAAAAGTGGTGGTCTGTTACTACAAAACCAACAAGATAACGTATACTTTATAGGGTAGGATTGTCGTATGTTTATCATTCGTTCTCTTGTCAGTTTTATTTCAATTGTGCTTGACAAATGTCGATAAATCATGTCGATAAACGTACTTATAATAAATGATTGAATATAATAAATACTTTTAAAATAAAATAATTATAAATCTGTAAAATGTTTCACTCGAGAGTAGATTAAGGTAATCTTAAATATACAACAGTTTGCTTTACAATTTTAAACTTCATATTATATGACAATACATCCTTCTAATATAATTTTAGATTTTCTGTAGATCCATTATGGAAAATAAAATGGTTAGAAGCCGTCCGAAGAGAGGCAAAATGGAACCCCCTCAAAACATCATATCCATTTTACACAAACGTGACATAATGCCAACGCAAAAAATCTTCTGGTTAATTATCCGTTATGAGGATTTTAATGGTGCAAGGCTATGTGTATTTACGGGCTGTTTCAATATGTCTTAGGAAGTTCTAGTTAGTGTTACTTGCCAGACCGTTTATATAAAACTACGTTCAATGTTTCAATTGTTCATTTGATGGTTTGTGCATTACATGCCCATAATGTAATTTATTGTTTTGGTGATAAAATTACATAATTTTACAAAAGATTCGTTCACTCATTCGTTCCACACATATCGATAAAAAAATATCGACACTTTTATGCGCTAAATGTCAAAAATTGACACGACAAGCTCCCCCCGCCCCGCAGAAATTAGCTTGTCATGTTTTCATACATTAGCTTTTGCGTTTCATATCCAGTGGTTAATTCATCCAAGCTATCAGACCCACTTTGGTAACAATGAAACCAGTTACTAAATATGTTCTTTATGAAGTAAACAAATGACAGAGATATAAGGTAACAAATTTACAAAAAAAAAAACATACAGTCTAGTTGAGAACCTCCTCCTTTTTAATGTCAGGTAAAATACAGGTAAATTAATACAAACCAATCATCATGCAATTCTCGGAAACATAAAAGAGTAACCCAAAACCTGTATTATCCTGTTCAATTTTCTTCAAAGCCCCATTTAACCATTTTATTGGAATGTAATGAAGCAAAAAGTACACAAGTGAGTTGGATTATTTCCAGCTAGCGTAGTAAAAACAGATAAGTTGAATAACCTCAACAATAAAAACTATTTTTTTATTTACAGTCCTATGTAATTTTTGCTTTCTAACTTTAAAGCGGTTCCCCGCGAACGCGTCTGCGCGTTTTAAGTTCGCTCCCTTGCGTGCGTTTGAGTCGCAGCGTAATGCTTTTGCAGCCTAAGGCCTTCCTGGTAAAATACGCTATTCAACACAAAAATATTTAAATATATATTTTTTTATACAATGTGTTAATTTTACTACAAAAGTGTTAAAAAAATCAGCTGTTCCATACATTTTTTCCGAAATGAAATGAGTTTTTGTATAGAATATAGTATAATATAGTATAGAACAGCTGATTTTGAAATTGGTGCCATAGTAAAAGATGTTCAAAGCCATGAGTAAAGCACTCCCTGAAAATTTGATCAAGTGTTGAATCAAAACATTGTATAAATTTCATATCTCCTGTTCAGAAAATTTAACTATCATGTGTAGATAGCAGGGTGGAAAATAGCTTGTCCATCTTTAGAGTGGAAATAATGTACTTTTTATTGCTACGATGAGACATGGAGTCAAAGATTGAGTGACATCATATTATTAAAAAAAGCTTTCCATATTTTTTTGCTCAGCTCACTTTAGAAAACGAGTTTATGATTATCGTTGACATACAAAATATACAATTGTTCTAAATTTTAGCCTGCCATACATTGTCACTTTTTATTTTCTTTCTGTCGTTGACAATTTTTTATTTAGTTTTGTCTATTATTGCACAGATTACTAAATTCATTATAAAATAATGTTCATTATAAAATATTTTTACTCACTCACACCTTTAGCCGTCCTTCAAAGCGCAATCTTATGATACTTTATTGAATCTGAAATTTGACATAACCTGTGATAGTAAGTTATCATGACACGTTTAAGGTTGCGTTCTTTTTATTATTATTGTCAGTTTTGTTCTCAAAACAATAGATATTTTGAACAAGGATTTGATTTATTTCTTGTATTCCGAGTTTTATGTTTCTTTGTTTTCATCTGTGTCCTTCTAATCGTGAACTTTATGTATAACGATACTAAATAAACGGACATGTACAAAACTAGTAATCTATTTTCATTAGCGCGTTCAAACAACGAAAGCTTCAGCTATATAATATTAGTATAGGTTGTAAAACAGACGGTAAGTGTGTTGTTATTTACATAATAACGATACGTTTATATTTTTACTATAAGCTAGGCAGCGGCCTCATTTAAAGTTGTGCCTTATTTATTGCCGCCCATTGCTTGCTGTGAATTGAATCCAAATTACTTAAAAATACCTTACGAAGTATGCGACTGCATTCTGTAATATCGCAGGACGATAGAACACCTGCTATTGCTTTTCAACCAAGAAGATATTAGGTTCACGATATTGTATTTTTAGATTTACGAATCGTTTCAAAATGACTATAAGTTTGTCGTTGTCTTAGCGCTTTTAATACTTAGACGACTTTAGCAGCGCGACGGTAGCATGACAGCCGCGCTGCTGATAATTTTACATAAATGACAGCAGTATATCGTTTAAAAAGAGATAATTGAATTTTGTTTATACTAAAACGTCTATATTTTGTGTGATATTGATTGATTTTTAATTCATTTTCGAACGAAAATCACTTGTTATATTCAAGCGAGGGATTCAAAATGGATGGTAGATGGTTGAAATTATAACATGTCCCAGATTCTTGAAATCCATCCATCAAAATATATTTTATTTATTATTATTATTTATTTCCTATTGTGTTTGATTGGAGATTGAAATGTTTTTGGTAAATTTTAATTAAAATGTTATTTTAATGTTTTCCTCATGCCATTTTTTATTATTCAATGTTATTTATATAATTTAATTATTTATTAGTATTTATGACCACTTCATGGATCTCGGTAATCTAAAATAAATTAATTTTAATGAAATTGAATTAAATATGTCAGGAAAAAGTATTCGAACCCTATCAAGCACTATTTGTTATTGCCCTTTAATTTATGTCATTTAGGGCTTATTTTTCGAAAGTCAGATAAGAAATATTCGTCGAACATAATACAATATGGCTAATTTGAAAACGTCACCTAATTGTCGGCAATAGTTACCTGTCATTTTTCAAAATCTGTCGCTTTATAATTTGTCAGTCTGATAAGTTTTATCTGACCATTGAAAAATCGGCCCTAAGTATAGTTTTGAAAACTTGCTTGAGTGCAATTAATATTTTATGCCTAGTGGAAAAAGACACTCTTATGTTGTATGCATGTGTTATTGCTATTTTTAGTGTCGATTTTACCAACATCAGATAGGACTTGTTCGACTGAATAAGTATTAGAATTTTAACATGACATTTACACAAATTATTGCTGACAAATAGATGACATTTTTAAATTAGGCGTATTGTGTTGTATTCGACGAATATTCATTAACTGACGTTGTTGTGCTGGTAAAATTTATCAAAAAGTATTGTGGAATTATCTTTAATTATTTTCACTGTCTTACTTTTTTTATTCAGCTTTTATTAAATATTTAACAATGAAGTATACGTCCACAAATCAGATACTGTGATTGACAAATATCAATGATCACTCAGACCCAAACGTACTGGGATCACGAGGTCATTAATTTCGGAACATCAAAAATGTCGTAAAGCATATCTATCAAAATGATATTTCAGGAACTCTGACGGCGAGCGGCCTACACCAAATCCGGCAATAAAAATTTCAATTACACATTCCATGGCTTTACAGGTTCTTAAATTAAAACGGAAACTCGAAAAGTTCTCATAAAACCGAAACAATTTTTCTTGTTCCGAATATTTTCGGAAAATGTGACGGTATTACGACTTCGTTATGAAAATTCGAAGGCTGCGATAGTTTTGTGATGGTACCGTTTTGATTGTGGACCGGATGTGGGATTTTTCTTTTGCTGAACAAGAATTTCAGGGGCCTGAGGTAACTGTTGATTTATTTAATGTTGTTACATATATGAATATCTTAAGCTTAAGAAAAATGAAATTATAATTTTTATTTTTTCTAGTGACTTAAGTTTTCACGATCCAACGATCCTTATTTAAATTTCGGAAGGCACGTTTCAATTAAATTGTCTTTTGGGTGGGTCTCGCCTTGAGTGTTTTAAAGTATCTAATTATACGCTTTGATAGCTTAAAGTACATATGTTTAAGTAGGGAGGAATGATCGTATATTCTAGACTAGTTACTGATCGAACATTACTGGTATTTCAAAGTACTTTTTAAAACGGGATCTAAAATGGTATTCAATAAATCAACAGCAGCAAATATCGCCGTCAACAAAACAAACACACCTCACGTTTCCATCGAAAAATAAACACGTGCCATTTAAAATTCGAACGCTGTTTACTGGCAAATCCATCAGCTACCTAAAAGAGTACCTGCCGAAAGTTTAATCGGGTTCCATCTAGTGGGCTATCAATAAACCGGCTCAGATTCCTGGGCCGTTACTCCCAAAGTCCGGAATCTATCAGCGAAATAGACTACAGGGTGTTCGGTGCCATCGGATTCTATAGGTTCACGTTAGTTCACTCTGATAGTCCGGGTTTTGGGGTTTCGCCTAATCCGTCGATGCCGCTGGAGGGAACGGATATTCGATGTGAAATACTCGTACGAACTGCGTATTATTTTGAAGTTTCAAAAGGCTTCAATGAAATGTAACATTTGAATATCTTATAGCATGTTATCAATTTATGGAAAGAAATAAACTGAAAATGAATGAAATGTTTAATTTTAAAATATTTAATAAAGATTTAATTAACTTACTCTAACTGTCCTAAAAATGTTATTAACGCGAAAGTTTTTTTATAATAGATCATATTGGACACCGATCACATACATTGCTCTGATCCCAAAGTAAGTAGCTAATGAACAAAGTTGGTGCCACAACACCCAGACCCGAGACAATATAAAAAAAAGATTTCTATATTGACCCGACCGGGAATCGAACCCGGGACCTCGGAGCGGCGACGCCTTGAAACCAGCGTGCTTAGCCACTACACCACGGAGGTCGTCATATTTGAACTTATACGTTGGAATATCACATAGAGTATTTTTTTTACTATATTGGTAACCCCCGACATAAAAAGGGCAGTGTGTTATAATTTTAACGTGTCTGTCTATGTATCTGTCTGTGATATCGTGGTTCCCAAAAGGATGAACAGACTTTTGTTTATATTTATCTGTCATAGATAATTTTATCCCGAGTTTTTTTTATCTATGTGTCATTATCAGTTCAGCTGTTTTCTGTTGTTTTTTTTTTAAAATTAATTGTAATCTAATAATTACCTTAAATACGTTATGAAAGCGGTCGCGACGCGAGCATCTGCTAGTATTAATATAATAACATAAAACTTATTATTTTGACTTATCGTTCTTAAAGTTGCTCTTTTCTCAGTACCTTAGAGATACGTCCACATAAGGACAACAATCCCTGCTCAGTTAACACAGAAATACATTCTCCGCACGTGCGATCTCACACGCTTGTTAATGCTGTTACTAATATCATGTATGGATGGCGCAAATTCACTAAATACAAGCCAGATGTCGCGTTAATCTCATTCGCACAAGTGAATTACTAGATCGGGCCTGGACAGCCGCCAAATGGTCCGGCGCATCAGTGCGGTCTCAGCCGATAATTTCTTTTTCTTACAACACTTTTTGGGGCGATTTACGAGATTTATCTTTGTGTTGATCGAAATATTGGTTCGGTTATCGACTGGTCTTGGTGTTAGAATCGAACAAATGAAGATCGCCTGATACTAACTCATGTGTAGACCAAAAAATTATAATCCATTTGGAATAGAACGACAAAAGCGAGATGTCACTAGCAGCAAACTGTGTGATAAAAAGAAATGGGAGATACGAAGTAGCAGAACCATTTTTGACAGATGTCAAACAGTTGGCCGCCCTGCAGAAGCTCGCTGAAAATTACGTGCATCTGATTATTTATATTGAAAAGTGAAATTGTGTATATTTTGGAGAAATAATGCGTCTGAAACATGGTGACTTGATCGGCGATTGATTGTTAGTCATAACAGCGGCATAACCCCAACAAATAATCATTCAACAGGTAAATTAGTCCAAATCGAAGCCTCTTAATATACGACTTATATTTACCAATGCGCTTCAAATTTAAAGTACGCAGTTTGATTATTCTATTCTACAAACGTTAATTTACGTAAAAAATAAAGACAGAATAACACAGGGAATGTATATCGACGAATATTTTGTATACTGAAATAATATTTAGTTTTACACTAGAGCTGCATGTTCAATATGTTGTGTCGACTGTTTATCATACAGCAAACTACTATATTTAACTTAGGAACATTGTTATAAATCACCTGATCTAAAGGTTATCTCATTTAAAGCTACAAATGTTACTTACTTAAGTTAGTTACTGACATCTTAAATCGGTTTCGTTTGACAGCTTTTACTCGTCCTTCTATTCCGATAGAGATATTAATTTTATGGTGTAGACACGTCGCGCAATCGCTTTAACATTGATATTTTGGAAGATAGATAACTACCGAACCTTAGAAAGAGTTTAAATTAATCGGTTCGCAAATTCAAGACAGTTACTTGAAAGGTCAGTCCAGCCATGTCATACATAAATTGCAATTGCATCACTTTCTGATCATAACTTTTAAAAGAATGAAATGAAAGAATGATATATTTAATTTATTTTTGCTCGTATTACTTATGTGAGAATAAAGAGCATCTATTCCCCGTAACGGGAACAACACCGCATCAATTCGAGGCGTTCAGTATTACTTGTATGTAATTCTATACTTCAACGCACGATCCGACGCGAGGCGTCCGCTATCCGGTAGCGTTTTGTCGAGCGTTGCGGATCGCTTTACGTAACGTACTTTCGTATGGTTGACGCTGCGGTCTAGAGCAAAATTTTTAACATGTCGCGTTGACAATTTCAATTTTCTGATTTTTTGTTACATCAAATATCCTTTTTACTTACGTAGCTATATAATTAATAAATCTTTAAAAATAATGTTATTTTTAAGCTTCATTGAAAAATTTCTCTCAAGCAATTAATACAGGAAAACACCAATTTTACACAGCGTTGTCAAAGCAAAATGAAAAAAAATATCTTCAAAATACACCCGCTGGTTTGTGCTGTTTCCATTACGGTTGGATGACTGTGCTTTAACCTTCAATCCCAAATAAGTTGATAACACCAGAAAATAATACCGATTGAAATTTTCCTACGGTCGTTTTGTAAAAAAACTTGTCTTCATTATCACAGCTGTTTCAACATTACCTTGTTTCACCTATTAAAGGATCAATTAGTTGTTCGATTTATATATTGATTGCTATTGTTTAATTACGAGTATGCTCATAATTACAGCGATGCAATGTGTTTATACAATGTAATTATTGGCTTTACTGTTGAAATAGTAAAGTTAAAAGGCGGATAACAATTTAATTTTGTGCCACAAGTGAAATACTGGTGTGTAGAGTTGTCATTGGGCAACCGTCAAGTGCTCTAGATCTTATTAAATGTTATCAAACAACAATATTGAACAAATAAGCTTTATTAATCATAATATTTTGTTCTTTTAAAAAAGTAATATTTTCAATAATATAATTTGAGCTCAAAATCCAGTATAAAAGTTGTATGTATAAACTTGTTAGCTTCCTTAATTTGCCAAAAAGCACCCTGTATAAGGCAAAGGTTTACGTTAGGATATTAAAACGTCAACATTGGGCAAAGTTTTTTTTGTAAAAAAACATATTATATCAAGTAAAATGTAAAGTGCCGACTAGAACAAATACTCAGATGAATGTAAATAAAGGGATTTTCACAAATATAAATCAAATATGGCGTACATCTTATTCAGTCAGAGTAAATCATGATCGGCGCTGGACGCTTGCCAAATGGTCGGTCGCATCGGACCGCGTTCTATCCGATTATTTCTTTTGCTTCTTTCGGAAACTTTTCAAAGCTACAGACTTCTTCAAGGCATTCAGTCTAACTACACTTGAGTGGTTGAAAGAAGTTGGGAGTTACAACAGTTTTGGATGAATGGCTGAATAGCTGAGTGATACGCTTAGAGCGCAGCCACTTTGTTGTCTCTGCTGCGTCAGCCCTGGGTCGACAGAGCGGTGCAGCTCCGACGTTCTACATACAGAGTGTTATTTTGGTTCGTTTTGTTTTTGATTATTAAGTTTTAAGTTTAAAAAAAAAAAAAAACTCATATTATAATTGGATAAGTTGGATGTCACTGACTAAAACACCCTGTATAAATTATGAACGCATGCCACACAAGCATTGCTAATGTAGGGATTCAATGTAGCTGTGCTCTATCTTCTGTAAGTAATACTCTAAATAGTCATGAATGCTTTGAAATCAGGCATCAAAATTTAAAATACCTACCCAAAAATAGCATTACAGTCAGTTAATCTGCCGTGTGCTGTAGAATACAGTAAGAAGAATTACAATTGATAATTAAACTAATAACAGTTACAACAGTTTTGGAGGAATGGTTGAAGAACTGAATGATACGCTAAGAACAAGGTTAGTCATTGGTTGCAAAACTTCTCAATCGAACCGCACTGAGCTATACTTCACCTAGCGGGCGTGCGGGCGTATTCTATAGTGAATAATTGAATATGTTAGCAAATAAGTTACATTATGACCTCATACAACATCAAGTTTAAATATATTAAAATTTATCATTAAAATGTCCATCTATACTAATATTTGTACGCCATTAAATAATGATTTCTTTATTTACTTACCAAACTTAATACCTTAAGGCTTAAATAAGGCTAGACAAATAGTTTTGTACCATTGTAATCATGTAGTATGAACCGACCATGAATAGTTCCAATCCCAGGTCCAGGCAGAATGAAATCATTTACACGGCGCAAACCATAACGTGTTATTAAAATTCTGAAAATAGCTACAGTGTTCTCTAATAAAACGGCATAATTTGAAGATATAAACGCAAGTCATTGTGAGTATTTCGTATTTGTCAAATAAAGTTCTGCAGGTTTGCCTTGGCGCTATAAACGTTATTATTCTAAGACATCTCTTATGTAGCACATACCACATTGATGGAGTTGTTTCATATAACCTCATAGTTGAGGTGAGGCGCTGGTCCAGCTCTGGATGTTTGCAGGCTAACTTTACGTTAAAAGCGCAGCCACACAGGCGTTTTATTGCGTCCATGCAATGCGACGGAGATGCCAATGTGGCTGCGCTACAGAATGTGAAAAAAGTACGAGCAAAATTCAAGGGAGTGATTGTCAATTCTTTTAAGTCTTTATTTTTCAAATAATTTTCTTATTTTTTTATTTATATTTTTTTGGCTGAATTCTAAACTCAATTGACACCCCCTTGAATTTGACTTGTACTTTTTACATGTATACGGAGTACGCTAAGTAGTCATTATGAATTTACTAACTTAATATAGCATTGAAGTCAGTAAATCTCCAGTCAGCTGTAAACGTAGAAAAAAGCAATATCTAGAAAATTAAAATTGATGTTCTACTTTAAGATTGTTTGATGAAACGATCTTGTTTAATACTATTTACCAATTAGTAGCTTCTTACAAAACACATCAAAGTTTTAACAAGACTATACTTCGCAAAAGAAACTCTCGGGAGCTACTCAATACGGTATATTGATAATGATGTGGTTAGTTTGAGAACAAACAATTGCTCAGCACAAGTTGAGTGCTTTCAAATAATTGAGTAAACAAGACAAAGGTATCCGATATCATGTACGTCCGTGTAAATTATGTGTTCGGTATGATGTTATTGAGACTATATTCTAGCTATGTATTGATATAAGACCCTACACACACTGCGACTTTTTCCAACGCGCATTAGCATCGATACAGTCGCAATGCAGAAGCTGCAAATTATCAAATTATGTACTGAATTTTGGCAACTAATCGATACAGTCGCGCATTAGTATCGATGCAGTCGCGCTCCTGCATCGATGCTAACGCGCGACTGTATCGATGCTAAAAGTCGCAGTGTGTAAGGGGTCTAAGAAGTTGAAAATTCCAGCCTTCTTCTAAAGCCCAATTTTCTTGCTTTTCTTCCTTTCTTCCCCATTTTGCTGGTCCAATAATGTGAACAATATTTTTATAACTTTTAAATAATATCAGTAAATAAAATAAACATAAAAAGATCTCAGTATTTAACGATGAATTACCAATTAAGGTTGTGAGTTTTGTGTAATTCTTATTTTCAAATTAATCATTTCGTTAAAAAAGAATGTCATGAGTGTCTAAAATATTCGACAAGCAAACAAAAAAGAACTTCACGTACGCTCTTATTTAGATTAACAGACATACTTAGTACTATCACTACATATTACTTAAAACAGTTATATAAGATCAAACGAACTTCCCAAGTGAAGTTCGATCATTATTATATGAATCGCTTCATTTGAAGATATAAGATTTACAACGTAGTTTCCTTATTCTACAGGTGACTTTGCACGCTTTTAAAGATACTCAATTGACTAATACAATATTTAAAAATTAAATTAAATAAATCGAGTGTCTTCCGGTTCCGGTTACCACTACCGAGCCGATGTCTGTTAGTGCATTTGTACGGAGCTCATTATTTTTAGAGTATAATAAACTAATTTACATTTGCAAAAACTTTGATGGGTATGTTAGGGCGGGTGGGTGATTAATTATATCTTCAAATGAAGCGATTCATATAATAATGATCGAACTTCACTTGGGAAGTTCGTTTGATCTTATATTATATTTCATCGCTTCATTTTTCAGATATAAGATTTACAACGTAGAATTTTAAAGTAGATTCCAGAGTTTTTGCTTTTTAATAAAACACAATGCAATTAAGTTGTGTATTTATTCACGTAAACAATTGTTATTTGATACATGCAAAATCATACATAAGACATAACTATGGTTTCCTAGTTACATAGTATTCTTAAAATTAACGGCTAAGGCAGACGGATCTCGCAAAGTTTCCTTCATCCATAATTGGTCTGTTATAATATTTAGCGAAAGTATTCGACGAGGAGGTCCAGCCAGCAGCCCTGCGAATGGCGTCGATATTGAGCCCCGCGCGACTCGCGGCGGAGGTGGAGGCGTGCCGCGTGCTGTGTGCGCTAAACATCGACACGTCCACGCCGCTTTCCAATAGTACTTGTTTTATCCATCGGCTGATGGTTTGTGTTGTGGCAGTTTTGTGTGGTTTCTTATATGTCAAAAACAGATTTTCTTGGTCACGTTGTCTTAATTTACTTGTTATGGACATGTAATCTCGTAAGGTGGTAACTGGGCAAATATTCAAGTTATCTTTAAAGTAGGGGAGTAATAGAACAGGCATATCGCGGCCAGGGCTAGATGTCTTTATTGTCTGAAATTACTATTTTAGCATGGGTTTTTGTAAACAAGATATTTTCAAGTTTTATCAGGGATAAAGTCTGCACCCTATGACCGGTGCACAGAGCCAATAACATTACTAGTTTTTTAGTAATTTTTTCTAAGCTCAATTCGGTATTTGGAGTCCATTGAGCAATAAAGTCTAACACCGACTGGGGATTCCAAGTCTGCGTGTATTTAGGACGGGAGGGCTTAAGTTTAAAGGCGCCTTTGAGTAGTCTTTTCACACAATCGTGTGAACCAACATTATTTCCTAAAAGTAAGGACAGCGCTGAGCGATGCGAGTTTAGACTGCCGTAAGAGCAACCGGAATTAAATTGTCGTGTAAGAAACGTTAATACTAAAGTTACTGATGATTTTAGAGGTTCAATACACTGACTGGTACAAAACTGCCACCACAACTTATATGAAACGTTATATTGTTTCATAGTACTATTGGAAATAGACGCTAACATGAGGTCGAGGGATTCTGGTGGAGCTCCTCGTCGTACGAAGGCTTGTTGGAGAGCCTCGCGACACCCAGGGTAAGGCTCGCGTGTAGGGGATGATAATCCCTGGAATGAGAACGTAAAAGAGTTTTATGAGGGTGTAAAAATAAAATATCCGAAACTAATAGTTTTTTAAGTAGGGGAAACCATGGCTGCGAGGGCCAGTATGGAAAAACAAGCAATCCGTCAGCCTCATCGTCAATTATCTTTCTTAAACATTTTAATAAAACAGCAAATGGTGGAAAGGCGTAAAAGTAAGTATTACTCCAACTAATCGTGAAAGCGTCTACAGCTAGGGAGTCTGGATCTGGTTTCCATGAGACAAAATCTAAGCATTTAGCATTGGTGCGAGAAGCAAATAAGTCAATTTGTGGCTGACCAAACTTTGATACAATCTTACGGAAGGCAAACTCAGAAAGTGCCCATTCAGTATCAATATTTTTTATTCGTGAATCGGGGTCGGCCCGATTTTCTTTGGTGTTCACATATGATGCAAAAATTAATATGTTACGCTTTTCGCACCATTGCCAAATTTGACGGGATACACTATTTAGGTGGGGAAATTGTATTCCGCCCATGCGGTTTACGTAGCTAATTGCTGTAGTATTATCGGAGCGCAAAAGTATTGAGCAGTTAGTTTCATTGACAGCAAAACTTTTCAGACCTAGAAAAACTGCTAAAAGCTCCAAATAATTTATATAAAACTCGCATTCTTTAACTGACCACGCACCATGAGCGCGTTTTGTATCGCAAACTGCGCCCCAGCCTGTCTTGGATGCATCCGTATAGATTTCTAGTTTGTAACCTGGATTTCTCATAATATTTGATGTAGTCATGATACTTTTTGTCCACCAATTTAGATCATTGAGAATTATATCAGGAAGCTTTAATTTATAATCATAGCTTTTGTTTCCTAATAACGCTAAGTATTTTTGACGTTCTAACAGTTTTGTGTACATCCAACCGTATTTAACTGCTGGACAAGCGGCAATCAAAACTCCTATCAATTTAGCGAAATCTCTTATTGTGCAAGTGGGGAGACGGGAATATTTCTGTACAATCTGCTCAATACTTTTGCGTTTGTCATCTGGAAGAGATATAGTAAGAAGCTTGGTATCGAATATGAATCCAAGGAACTTACACATTTGTTTAGGTTGCAATAAACTTTTTTCATAATTTATGACAAATCCTAAAGTTTGTAATAGTCTCAAAGTCTCATTTACATTACAAATGCAATCACTATAGGTCAATCCTATACAGAGAATATCGTCTAAGTATATCACAGACTGAAAACCTAAATTTCTCAAATAACTTATAACTTCTCTCATAATTTTCGTAAATACTCTAGGTGCTACAGAAAGTCCATAGGGCATAGCAGTAAATTCATAAGTGGTAGTCTTGTTATCCAAAGTTTGGAACTGAAATCTTAAGTATTTCCTGTGATCGTTATGAATTGGGACAATAAGGTAGGCTTCTTTTAAGTCAATAGTTGCTAAATAACCGTTTTGAGGTATCAGTTTGGAAGCAGTTCTGTAGTCTTCCATTTTAAAATGGGACTTTGAGATAAACTTATTTAGAAACTTAAAGCCTTAAGTTGAGAATAAAACGTTTACCACCGCTAGATTTAGGCGCAAGGAATATTTTGGATACAAACTGGTCTCTGCTAGAGGCGCATTCTTGAATGGCTCCAAGATCTAGTAATTTTTTAATAGCACAATTCATTTCAAGTTGCTTTAAAGAAGAAAAATGACAATGAGGTAGTTTTACTTGCCAAACTTTCTTGCAGTAAGGAATAAAAAGGCCATTTTGTATCCAATCAAGCACTTTAGTATTAGAAGTTATTTTAGACCAATAATGAACAAAGTGGCGGACTCTGCCAGCATGTACCTGCGTTATTGGGTCGTTGGTGCTCGGGGTTTGTTCGCAGCAGGAGATTTGGCTCGCTGTTGCGTTGAATTCTGGTACGGGCGGCGATTCTGGGCATATGTCTTCCTCCCTCCGCGACCACCTCTGTCGAGTGGAAAGCGGGGAGGAGCTGACCAGTTTCCCGAACCTTGAGGTTTGTTACTTGATGGCTGTGGAGTAGAAGGTTTTTGATTAAGAGGCTTTTTAATTTGCAATCCTTGTTTCTCAATAGCTTTCGCCGCTTTGATTTTTTCGGCCAATTTTATACCGAAAAGGGTCTCGTCTCTTTCGGTGTCTTGAATGACATGCAGAAAACTTTTGTCAAGGCTTGGGCTTCTTAATTTTATACGGCTGTTAGTGTTGGTGGCATGCAAATCGCAAAGTATTCGACAGGCGTTGCTAAGATGTTGTATAGCGCTTGTCTTTTCGTCACCGCTTAAGAGCAAGTTAAGAGCTCTATTGACTGCCGTAATTCCAATCCCAAGCTGCTGTTGGTGGGACATTAAAGCCTTATCTCTGTTCCTAACCACGTCTGGAACTGCTGCTGATATCTCGGCGTTAAGTTTTGGTACTTGTAGTAACCGACAATTATCAGGGATCAAATAGTCTTTGAGTAATTTCTCCTTTTTCTCTTTAGGCAGTCCCTTCTTTAAAAGAGGGTGCCATAATTTAGAAAGGCTTTCGTGAATCTTTTCGCCGAATTCAGGATTTTCATTGGTAGCTTCACCCAATGCCTCCAGTACTTCAGGGTCTAGTTCTGGTTCAGTGGCAACTGGATTTGAGATTATCAACTCAGCGAAAGCCTCGTCTGAGGTATGAGTTGGTTCCGACGTCAGTGAAGTCGGAGCAGCTCCTGAAACCGGCATTGCTGAGACTTGCGTCTCGTTGTGCAACTCCGCGGTGGTTTCTATAGTTTCAACATTGGTCCCTGAAACAAGTTTCAGTATTCAACAACGTTGTTTAAACAGTTTGATCTGGCGAGGGTATGGGAGTAAAATGCACTTTTAACTATGTCATCACACATCGTTGGAGACTCGCAGTCAACCCCGATTGGATGTTACTAATATCGTTGAAGACTCGCAGTCAACCCCGATATAATTATATTGAATTGAAACACTCAATAAATAATGTAAAAGTGCCAAAATATCACAAAATTTGACTTACCTTCACTATCGGACGAATCACTTGGAATAAAGCGCACTCTGCGTCGCTTTACATTTTGATGATCACGTAATTTACGTAACTTTTTTTCATAACGTTCAATTTTTTCTTCCGCACTGCGTTTGGGCATAGTAGCGATGTATTTTATTTTTATAATATTAATACATAAAATATTATCACTTAGTAGAAGCGTGTGTTCATCACCGTGCACGAAAAAGGAATGAGCTCCGTACAAATGCACTGACAGACATCGGCTCGGTAGTGGTAACCGGAACCGGAAGACACTCGATTTATTTAATTTAATTTTTAAATATTGTATTAGTCAATTGAGTATCTTTAAAAGCGTGAAAAGTCACCTGTAGAATAAGGAAACTACGTTGTAAATCTTATATCTGAAAAATGAAGCGATGAAATATAATTTATATGGTACAGTCACAAAATAATTTTCTAAATATGAACATATAAAATATTCTATAAACATGCCTAATATTGTACAGTCGACAGCACATCAGGTTACCCTTTTTTTTTTAAAACTAGCCCTTATTACAACTGAATAAGATTTACCTTGACGTGCTGTTGTCCGTACATTTATCTGTGGGGGCTAGCGCAGTAGAAGAGATGGGTTTGAAAAATCCGGAATCAAAACGAGTCGTGACTCGAGAATCGCAACCGGGCTCAAGTAAATCAAGGTCGAAAAGTCACAAGTCAATTCCCGACCATAAAACTAAGTAGCTGGATTGCGCCCTTTGTCAAAGCAAAAGAAAAAGGGTCGACCGTTGGATTTTAAGGGCTGAAACTATGGTTCCATACCTGTAAGTTGTGTTGCGTAGGTGCCCGCGTGTTAATAATGTTACTGTCAAGACGGTACCGTCTGACGTGGGTCGGAAAGGGCTCAACGGCGAGTATCAAGTTTCTCTTAGCTGTATTTCACGTGAATGTGTTAGGTACACGTAGCCAATATGTTTTTATGGCGTAACAAGACGCGCAATTTTCCTTATGATCACATAGTTTCATAATCTGTGGAATCGGATCGATTGTTTGAAGGGTACAGCTGAACCAAGTAGCACAGTATTGTGTATGCTCTTACCGCATATGTATCTTTGTTATTGCGTTTGTGTTTTGTTTGATATTTTTTTCTTTATTAATAACAAAGAAAAAAAAACTAAGACATGCAACACAAAAAATAAACTTAATTAAAATACCTACTACTGGGTAAAACTAGCTGTCACCAAAGACATTGACATGTTTGTTTCATTTTAAACCATAGAACTAACTTGCTAGAATTATAATGATTTTAATTGCAAGTACTTTTTGACGCGTTTTAAACTAATTGCCTTAAGTTTTACTAAAAACTTGCCGTGTTTGAACACCTCAATTTTAAGTTGTTGTTTTTTTTTTAAATAAATCAAAATCAGATTTCATTAAATTTCACACAGCTATAGAGAATATGGTAGGAAAGAAATATGTGTCCATATTATCTTATTTCATACGATTGAATGTAATATTCTATTCAGTTATATAAAAATTTATGTCGCATTAGAATGAGACATAAATTTTTATACAACCGAAGAGACATTATTTTTTATATTAGCTAATACTCCTATCTGAGAAGTCTCTCAACAAAACCAAACATTTATTTAACTTTCAAGTACAAGAAGCTAATATTTTACCTGGGATGTTTGTATCAGTTTATCTTTAAAACTTTTCATGTTATTACAGCGCAATCGATTTTAATAAAGAACTTTCAAGGGGTTTCCAGCAAGGTAATAAATGCTGCGAAGACTTTGCCCGGCCCTCAGGACTTTGGTACACAACGCCTGTATTTACTAACTAGCATTCCCCCGCGACTGCGTCCGTGCGTTTTGATTTTACTCCTCCCTCAGTCTATAAAATATCACGCTACGACATAGCGTGATGTTTAAGAGATTTTAGCCTTCCTCGATAATATGCTATATGTTTAACCCAAAAAACTTTCAAATCGGTCTTGTAGTTATTGAGATGAATAAGCAAACAAACAAACTCTTCAATTTTATAATATGTTAAGTATGAGTATATAGATCTAGCCTTCTTAGTTACTTGCTAGTAAAGAGTATCGCTGTATTTTAATTATACCTATTTAGCAGATTTTGACGACGATTACTTGCATTATTAAGTAGCTCAGGTCTTAAGCCTAAGACCCCTTATACACTGCGACTTATAGCATCGATGCAGTCACGCGTTTTGAAAACGTGCTTCAAAATCGCGACTCACGCAAAGACCAGATTCATTTTTTATTATTATTATTATCGATGCAGTCGCCAAAATTCAGTACATAATTTGTCAATTTCCAGCTTCTGCATTGCGACTGTATCGATGCTAAAATTAGCGCAGTGTGTAAAGGTTGACATTTTGCGACTGCCTCGATACTAACGTGCGTTAGCATCGCGACTGCATCGCAGGTGAAGTCACAGTGTGTAAAGGGTCTTATGAAAGACATCAGCAGGCAGCGATGTCCATTCCCTTACGTTTATAAATACGAAAGTATTTTCGTAACAGGCACGATATCTTTTTACAAAGACATATCATAATTTCGTTAAAATGTGGATTTTAAATTAACAAAAATACAGTTAGGCTCATAATGGTGAATAATCAAAATGATTGTCAGAGTAGGACTCCTTTTTCGGGTGTGCAAACTCTACAACTTGTTGCGAAGTGTAAAAACGTAACGAAAAGGGTAAATGTGATAACTTTTGTTCAGAAATACGCAAGAAAAACTTGATATTCCGAGCTCTTGTAATACACAAGTAGAAAGCTTCAAAATCTTTATAAGAAGTGTTGCGATATTTTTTCCCCTCAAAAGTTGAAGTGGGGATAGTTGAATTCAAGTCAAATAAATAAGTTTATTTTAAAGGCATTTTTCAGAATAGTAGATATGTTATAGGAAATGTATAAAATCCGTCATTATATACAATCCTGGGAATCCAATATCCTAAGAATCACTAGGAAATGTATTATGTAAATCAAACTAGACATACTTCGTAGGACGATAATACATTTCTTAAACAGCAATTGGAGACGTAATAACATAATTGTAACTTGTAAGTATCAATGAGAGTTTAATTAAAAACTCTATTTCCTAAATTATTAAGAAGTATGAAGATATAAATTGCACTTGTAAAAAACAACTTTGTCTGTATGACACTCATTCTATATTTAAAAACGTGTTTTATTTGTTTTATTCATAATTGTGAAAATATATACAACTTTTTATTCATTGCGTAATACGATATTTGATTCTATATTATTCAAAAAATCTCTGAACCAATATTTTATACGTTTCCTTAATTCTCTGGAACTGTATAAATTTTCTAGGAGTTATATACAATTCCAAGAAATTATAATTTCTGCTAATCGACGCCGGCGCAGGCACCCAACCATACGAACCGTGACCGCGTTGAGTATTAGTTCAGGCAAATACAGGATACACCGCCCGCCCTCCCTCATTACACATGCGGAACACCTAATGCAATAGTTAGTGCCCAATATGCAAAATAAGTGCGAATAGCGCCATTGTGCAAAATAAAATATCAGAAATTTAAAGCAAAATATTTTTAAATAAAATGCTTAATAAATGGATTTCCGCAAAGTAATGTCTGGTTCCATTAAATGATACATTACTTATATCCAACACAGCCCCAAAATTCTATCAAAAGTTTAGCCTACTCAAAACTAGCCAAGGAAGCTGGTATTGAATTATTTCTGCGGTCTATCTTCAAAACTTGTGAGAGGAACTCGGATGTATGAAACTCCGAGAAGAAATAGACAAGTCGACAACGCATTGTGACTGGGCATAAAATGCATTTTGTTTTGTCTCTCGCTCGGCAAACTCGTAAGCAAGTTCGACACTCAATCCTTTGTGGCGTACTTTTGAAAAGTTCTAGTATAGCTAGTGTGACCATAGTTATAATAGGCATAGCATAATTTTACCGACTTCGATAAAAAAAAAGGTTGCGTAAGGAAGCATAAAATATTACAGTTATCGGCAGCCATTACTAGGTATTTATTCTCAAATTCTTCTCTATTTATAAAGGCACTTCCCTGCTATCATTTAGTCGTCTTCATGTAACTAATGTAATTTCTGCCAATGTTTTAACTTTTTTGTAGTTAAGTTATTATGTTTAAGCAACCAGTATTTTTAATGCGAAATTTATTTGTGGTGCATACAGGAACTAACCTGCGGAATATACCCAAACGTTTAATTTTACTGTTTCAATGTAACAGCAAAACGTTATTGCAAGTATTCTGCGACCAAAAAATATGCTTAAAAAATATTATAAACAGGAAAATAAAAAACAAGGACCAGTTTTTTTTTTTCAAAATAAAAAATAACGTTTCATTAAGAACACTCAACACCGGCCATAAAAAATAAGTAAAAATAATCCTGCAGTTAGAAATATACGAGCATAGTCACCCTGTTAAGTGTGTGAAGGCTAGCCCACAAGTGACAGAAGCGAATGCGACCGAGCTCTTCCGCCGCTGCAGAACGGAGATGAACAATTTATTTTTCTCTAGCAAAATATAGCGTCGTTATTTTCAGTCAAAACCTAGACTTAAATGAATGGAAATGTATGGCTAGCATATATGGTTTTAAACCGGGGTGTTTTGTAAAGCTTTTTTATGCAAAGGTAATACTAGGTACACTATGAGTATGTAAGGTGTTGCCAAAGGATATTGACCAAAATTCTATAGAAACTCGGCCCACTTTGCGTCTCCATGCGTCTTTACAAAATGTGCGGATAAATATTTGAAAGAATACAAACAAAGGAGATATGGAATATTGCTGTGGGGAAATTCGGTAGAAACGCAGAGAGCCTTCATTGCACAAAAACAACGCATCCGAGCTTTAGCACACGTTCCTCCTTTTACTACATGCAAACCATTATTTAAAGACATGAGTTTACTAACACTTCCTTCCATGTATATTTTCGAAGCTTGTAAGTTTGCCAAGCAGCACCCAGAAATATTTATAAAGAAAAAAAATGTGTGCAGGTTTAATACTAGATATCCTAATAAATTGATCCTGCCGGTTATAAGGACTAGTGTATGTAGTAGAAATTGAAACTTGTAGAAATTGGAAAGTAATAGTAGAAATTGAAATTGAAAAATAGTGTATGAAGTAGAAACAGCCACGCAATGATTGTAAGAATTTATAATAATCTTCCCACAGACATCGCTAATTTACCACCAAATTTATTTAAAGTCACTTGTACAATTGGCTCATAAACAGTGCTTTCTATTCTGTTGCTGAGTATCTATCCAAATAACCTATAAACTGACCTTAATTGACATAATCTAATATATAAAATTCTCGTGTCACAGTTTTAGTTGCCAAACTTCTCCGAAACGGCTTGACTGATTTTGATGAAATTCTATATGCGTATTCAGTAGGTCTGAGAATCAGCCAACATCTGTTTTTCATCCCCCTAAATGTTAGGGGTAGTCCACCCCAAATTTTTTTTTTAACAAAATTTTTAATTTCTATTTTTTTATGATACAACATACAAAAATACATACAACCCTCAATTTTCACCCTTCTACGATCAACCCTTATAAATATTTTTAGACAAAATTTTAAATTTCTATTTTTTAAGATATAACATACAAAAATACATACAACCCTTAATATTCACCCTTCTACGATCAACCCTTATTTTTTAATAGCCATTTTAGTAATTCAAGGGTGAAACAAAATTCGCTGGGAATGCTTAACTTACTAACTTTAAAATTACGGGACTCAGCGGGACAGGGCTGAGGCGGGACGGGGCTGGGGTAAGACGGGGCTGGGGCGGAACGGGGCTAGGGCGGGACGGGACTGGGGCGGGACGGGGCTGGGGCGGGACGGGACTGGGGGCGAAACAAAGTTCGCTGGGTCCGCTAGTTTATTATATAATTGATATTCACATTTTAATTTATTCGACATGCCGTTAATTTCATTGTTTGTTTTGCTATTTCAAATGTACACGTACTTAATATTAGAAATTTAGAAATGCATTTAATTTTGTAAGCCAGTAATGGTAAATGTGCTGATAAATTGTTTTGATTTGAAAAATATTTTTGAAAAAAAAAATAGGGGTTTACGAGGAATGAAATGGCAGATTAGACATTTTGGGGTTATGTTTTGTGATTGCAAAGTTATTGCACCTCACATACATTCATTGTGACACATTCAGAAGGTAACTGTTATATTTTACTGAAGTAATTCAATACTTAATTACTTAGTTACCCTTAAAATACCAGTGCAATTATAATTTAAACAAGATTTTTGAAATAGAAACTACAAAGACGCAATCAGTTGGTCAGTATCCTTTAAGGAGGTTAATGAAACCATCAATACATACAGCTTTTACTATTGGGCCATCGTTTGAATGTAATTTTTTTTCTGTCCCTCCATTCATTATTGACAATGTAGCTGACTTATTTGTTTAAAACATCTGAAATGTTATTTACGTTTTCGGCAATGACCTCATAGTAAAAAATTTAAAGGTTGTGGCCTGTAACAGGAGCAAACATATCAACTATACGTCATTTAAGTGATCAGTAATCAATTCTCAATGGTTTTAATTTATTGCTATTTTCTAACAAAATAAATCGACCCATCAATGTATTGCAAAGAAATGTGTCTAGTGATAGAACATTTTCATTTACTATAACGAGTTAGTGATTTCGGTATACATTGATTAGGGATTATAACTTTGGATTACTATATCACGTGTCTGTAGAATCATTGATTAAATTTTTTGCTCCTATTACAGCCCACGCAGTGTGGAAATGGTATCATTTCCCTCCAAAAATTTTGTAACATCTGGGAAATTCGACATGTGTAAATATTCATCACTATCTTGTAATAAAATCATAGCAAACAATCCACATTACAAGATTACTTACTCATTCACCTCCTAAAATTCAGTTACATCTTGCAAAGTCAACCTGTGTAAGCATATATTGCAAGAAAATCATAGCAAAAAATCGATCTTACAAAAACACATACTTGCAAGATCTTATTGTATCATGTTTCTAGTTCTTAAGGAAAACCTCACGGTATTCACCAGCAGACTAAAACATCTAGAAGGCGAAAACTCTAAACATCAGCAATGGGCTAGGCTTCAGAACATAGAGATCACCGGCGTACCGGAGGAAAAGGATGAAGCCGCAGAGGATTGCGTACTCAAGGTTACACAATACATCGGAGTCACTCTGCAGCCCTCAGATATTGAGTTCGCACACCGAGTCCAGCCGCGGCGCGCCGTCAGCGCGTCTCGTGCCCGTCCCATCGTCGTCCGTCTAAAGCAACGCACCACAAAGGACAAAATTATCGCGGCAGCACGTAAAAATCGCAACATGAGTGCTAGGGATGTGGGGATCGGAGGCGAGTCTCAGAAGATATTTGTTAACGAGCATTTAACAAAAGAGAACAAAATGCTTTTAAACTCCTGCAAACAAAAAGCTAAAGAACTCAATTACAAGTATATTTGGACAAAAAACTGTCGCATTTTTGTCCGAAAAAACGACACCTCGCCTCCGATTCCTATCAACTCCGCCGAGGAATTAGTCAGAATTATGTAGTACACTGCCATGTCTTACTTCTGTTTTGCTTTTATCCCATATTTACAATTACATCACACACTCTCTCATACACCATCCACCACACTGAACATAAACAAATCCTATATATACCTATACCTACTCTGCACACAGTCAATTCCTTCGTCGTACAACATAATAATAAATTACCTCACCGCTTTTTTAATATCACAACAACTGATCTCAGAATTATTTTCTTAGTACAAATTTCATGTATCAATTATACACAATACTACGTTGTTAGTCAAAAGTTTAGTTACAACACAAATTTAAAATATGGCTAACGAGACACTACGTAAACTCCAAATACTTTACCAGAACGTTAGAGGGCTGAGAACAAAAACAAATGAATTTTATAATAACGTATTACTCTCGAACCAGGACATTATACTAATAACAGAGTCGTGGCTCTATGATGGCATTTTGGACAGCGAATTGTGTGACAGTAAATTTATCTTATTCCGCACGGACCGTGGTTCTCGTGGAGGTGGAATTATGATACTTTGTAACCCTGATCTCCAGGCTCAGTGTAGACCGGAATGGCACAGCAGCGACTTTGAAAATCTATGGATTACTATTCCTGCAAAATCATTAGGAGCCACCCATGATTTACATATATTCGTTGCATATATACCGCCCAATTCAGAAATACCACGGCGAATCAGTTCACTTATAGACAACATATCGCACATTCACAAGACCTATCCTTTTGATCATTTTATTATTGCAGGCGATTTTAACCTTCCATGTATCAAATGGGATCTTGCCACACCAATCGTATTAAAAAAGGGACCTGCCGAAATTCAAAACTCAGCCTCAGATCTAATATCTCAGTGCAATTACATGGGCTTGACACAATATAATAAGATACCTTATAACTGCGGCAATGTACTAGATCTACTTTTTTCCGATTTTGCGCTGGTAATCAGTAAATCAATTAACCCACTTGTAAAAGAGGATTTACCTCACCCCGCGTTGTCAGTCACAGTCAAAGATATCTTAGTGCCCTTCCTAAGACCAAAACCACGTCTTAAATATCAGTTTCGAAAAGCCGACTACAATGTCATTAACCGGTGCCTAGGAGAACAGGATTGGTCTTTCATAACCACGGTTGAAGATTTTGAGGACGTAATGAATAAATTTTACTCAAAATTAAATATGGTTATCCAAAATCATGTACCCCAAGTCTATTGCTCATTTAAATACTCGTACCCCGTATGGTACAGCAAATCCCTGATAAATGTTATAAAAGAAAAGTCAAAAAAACATAAGAATTGGAAAAGGTACGGGAACCCCAATGATTACGCCGATTTTGCTGAGTTGAGAGTCAGGCAAAAAGCTCTTCAAACGGACTGCTTTCACAAATATATTGAAAGTGCTCAACAAAATATAAAATCTAACCCCAAGTTTTTCTGGTCATACGTAAAATCAAAAAGGAAAGTGCAAAGTAGTTATCCCCAACAGATGATTTATAGAGACAACATTATAAACGACCCTGACAAAATTAGTACAGCATTTAACGACTTTTTTAATCAAAATTATAACGCTCCACTATGTGCGTATTCAGATTCTCAAATAAATTATTTCTCACAAAATGTTATCAATAATATACAAACGGACGAAAAGGAAATTCTTAAACTACTTAAAAACCTAGACGTCAATAAAGGTGCAGGTCACGATAATCTACCACCTATTTTCTTTGCTAGATGCGCAAAAACATTATCTGTCCCTATATCGCAATTATTTAACAGATGTCTAATAAAAGGATATTTCCCTATCGAATGGAAAACAGCGCACATAGTGCCTATTCATAAAAAAGGTCTTAAAACCGTAATCGAAAACTATCGCCCAATCTCAATACTAAATGTCCTAAGTAAGGTAATGGAAAGAGTGGTATTTAATAATTTGTACCCTTCCATCATAACCTCAATACCATCGGAACAGCACGGTTTCGTTAAGGGACGTTCTACAGCAACTAACTTGGGAGTTTTCATTGATTATGTTGCTACTAACATGGATGGCGGGTCACAGGTTGATGTGATCTACACGGACTTCGAAAAGGCCTTTGATCGTGTAGATCACGTCATACTTCTGCGCAAGCTGCTCGCGCTTGGCATACATGGCAACCTACTGCGATGGATGGAGTCATATTTGAAAAATCGGTCACAGGCGGTTACTGTTGGCGGTTTCTGTTCAAATTTTACTGCTGTACCTTCGGGGGTGCCCCAAGGCTCTATTTTAGGTCCGCTCCTATACGCCGTGTACCTCTTTGATATTAGAGAATGCTTCCAACACGCTAAATTTCTTATGTA
Organism: Pyrausta purpuralis; assembly: GCA_963924145.1. Classification (NCBI taxonomy): domain Eukaryota; kingdom Metazoa; phylum Arthropoda; class Insecta; order Lepidoptera; family Crambidae; genus Pyrausta; species Pyrausta purpuralis. The sequence continues at coordinate 15,528,739 of OZ001644.1, forward strand.
TGCAGACGACACTAAAATATTTATGAAAATAACTACCCTAACAGACTGTATAAATCTTCAATCTGACCTCAATAGATTAAATGCTTATTATGCAATCAATCGTATAGGAATCAATATAACAAAATGTCAATTAATAATATTTACTAGAAAAAGAAACCCCATAAATTACAATTACAAAATAAATAACATAGTCGTTAAAAAACTATACTTAGCAAGAGATCTCGGCATCCTTATGGACTCTAAACTTACATTCTCAGAACACATCGCTTATATTCTTAACAAAGCATATAAGAATTTAGGTTTCGTTCTCAGGATTGGTCACCCCTTTTCTGACACTGGTTGCTTAAAAGTACTATTTAACTCATATGTTAGAAGCCTTCTTGAGTATTGTAGTGTTATTTGGAACCCGCAATACGTAACCTATTCTCAGCAGCTTGAACGTATCCAAATGAAGTTCATAAGACACTTAGACTTCCGTGACTTCCGGGTAAACCATGACTACAAAGAATCGTGTCTACATCATCATCTTACGACGCTTGAGAATAGGCGAGCGCTCTTAGACATGGCCTTCTTGCATGGTGTCTGTAACGGCAACATCGAGTGCCCTGAACTTGCATCCAAAATTCTGAGTTTCTGTTGTCCAAAAAAGCGCACAAGGCATACAAAGTTATTTGCAGTTCCAAAAAAACTGACTAATTACGCACAAAACTCAATCGTTCCGAGACTTCACAGAAGCTACAACCAAAAATTTCATTCGACAGATTTATTCCACACTGCAAAAAGTAGCTTCCGAAAAGAGGTACTAAGGATTATTGGTGAAAGTAATTCCTAAAACAGACGCACGCACACACGCACACACACACACACACACGCACGCACGAACACACACACACACACACACACACATTTCAGAGAGACATTCAGGTTTAATAATACACGTCAAGTTAACTGATGACCGTTACAAAAATTTAGTATAAAAAATGTAAATCCGTCATTGGCTGTAAGTCTTAAATATTATTTATTTTATGTTATTATCATTAAGAGCTGTGGATTTTGTAATACAAATAAAAAAAAAAAAAAAAATGTTTGAACATGATAGTTATGAACTAACTTTTTACAAAAAACACTATTTCATCTTTACTTTTATAAGACTTTTACAGAATGCAGGGATAGGATATAGTGTAAAAAAAATGAAAAAAATAAACCTTAACTACAGCAGTTAAAAGTCGTCAGATAGCCACTAGTATGCAGAAACCGACGAAAGCATTAAGCTCATGCAAAATTCATACCAAAAAATGTTGCGAATTTCATTTAAAGACCTAGCTTATTGCAACACCAAACAGTTTAACTTAACAACGAGTTAAAAGATATCTCGCAAACACAGAGAGACGAGAAAATCATAAGTATTCAGCGTTCTATTACATGGGCGCTCGGCGAAAGCTCTTGAATAAATACTAAAGACCATCACGATTCTTTTTTCGTAAGACGTTTCTCACTTATTCTTTTGGGGTTTCGGCGTCACTGGCGCAGGCCTCTGCGCGCTCATCATTTGCATCCAAATAGCTCCTATAAATTCGCTACCCGAATTTTCACCATTCTCTCTGGCTCCTTGGGAGCAATTAAATACTTTTTTCTTCACTACCCCGTCTGCGGGGCTCCGGTGAATAAATTCGACCAGCCAGATTGCAGTCGGCTTCATTAGTTAAATTATTTCGACACGTTTATCGACGCTTAAAATATAGTTCGCTGAGAAAACATGAGCGAATACAATTTACGACTCTGCTAGTAGTAGTTACGTTTCAGTTTCGTTTAGTTCACTTAATTAGTCAGAGTTGAAAGTCGTGTAATATTTCAATTTGTAATCTTGGAATTGAATTCGGCATGATGAATGATGATCATTTGTGTACTTTTTGTAAGAGATGTAGGGAAAGATTTAACTCGAAATTCAGTTTTAACACATTTAATGCCGCACTCGAACCATTCCACAGCAGTGCCGACCACGCGAGCCTGAGTTTACGGTGATGTCATTTTATCTGTGCTGTCTGTGTGCAAAGTTAGCGCAAATATTACTGACGATTTAAAAAATATTACATACGTATAAAAATTGCGGTTATCTGAGACTTTCTTCGTAAATTATTAAGGCACTTAAAGTGTTAACATGAATTGCAAGGAAAATAAAACTCTTACCTAACTTTTTGAGGCGTATGGTGGTGTATCGGTTGGATCTCCTGACGCCGGCCGACGCGGGTTCAAATCCCGCAAGGGACAAATGTTTGTGTGATGAGCATGAACATTTATTTAACAGGCATACCTGAGTCATGGATGTTTACCTAATTGTATTTAAGTATTAATGGGAGATGTCCTCGTCGCCATTGTCTGGTATTCGTAACACAAGGAAGTAAATTCCTTACTTCGAAACCACGACAGTTGGTGTATTGTCTGGCGCAAATATATTTATTTATGACTAGTGGTCCCCCGCGACTTCGTCCGCGCGTTTTTCGATTTTTTCTCGCATTTTAAACCTTCCCTAAACCTCCACGAATATTTCAAGACTAAGATAAGATAAATCCGTTCAACCGTTCTCGAGTTTTAGTGAGACTAACGAACAGCAATTCATTCATTTATATATATATACTAGCGGACCCGACAGACGTTGTCCTGTCTACACGTCTTTAATTTGAAAATTAAAAAAAAAATGTGAATCTAAACCATTTCCAGATCCCCTTGAACACACACAAAAAAATTCATCAAAATCGGTTCAGTCGTTTGAGAGAAGTTCATTGACATACACACTCATAGAAGAATTATAATTATAGTGACTTCATATCATATATGGGTTTGGTTTGTTTCCTAAATTTTTTGATCCTTTTTTTGCAAACAAATGTCTAAGTGTTCTCTAATGAGACGAATTGCAATTCTCTTTAAGTAAATATATAACCAACTTTATGGTAATTATTTGCTGTGAAAGCAATTACGTAATAAAATAACCTTCAAAGATTCTCGTTACATCCCAATCTTGGAAGTGGCAACAGTGATTCGTGGACCATCATTATCGACGGCCGATTTCAAACGCGTACAAGCCAGACCACCCGGGCGAGTTCAATGTACTGGAAATGATAAGCGTCTCAACACCGAGCTATGCAACTTAATCCCGGGTCACTGTGAACTTTTTCCAGTAGTTTCCATGGAATTTTTTGGAATGTACGCTACGTAAAACGCAGAACGTAATGAAAATATTGTCTCTGAGCGTCGTTATAGTCTGTAATGTAGTAACTAGTTTAACTTTGTACTAACTAGCCTTCATGGGTGCATCGTTAGTACGATCCTTACATCCGTATACATAATATTGTAGAGACATATACTTTTCTTTGGCTTTCAACTAAAGCTGTTTGGAAGTTTTTAAATGTAGGCTAAATAAACTTTAAAAAAAAGGAAAAACCGACTTCAAAACCAAAATGCACTAAAAAGTATTAAATAAACTGTTCACCATTAAAAGGAAAGGAATCCGTTTTAGGTAAACAATTTCTTTTTGGAGTCGGTGCTGTGATAGTTGATGCTTGATGGTCAAAGTGATGGCACCGACTCCAAAAAGAAATTGTTTGCCTAAAACGGATTCCTTTCCTTTTAATGGTGAAGAGTTTATTTAATACTTTTTAGTGCATTTTGGTTTTGAAGTCGGTTTTTACTCTTTTTTAAAGTTTATTTTATTTCTTCATTTTTAGTGATTACATAAGAGGAGGGGGGGGGGGGGGAGTTGCACCTAATGGTTCTATTTTTTAAAAAGCTACAAATTACCTATCATAAGTTCCGTCATTATAATTACTGAACTCCTAAGCGTTAAGGAGTTCCGCCATCAGCTCAGCCCCACAAGATATTGACTATCAGACGTAACAACACGTCAACATTAAGATTCTAGTAAAGAAACACTATACGTGCCTTTAAAATTTGAGGGTTTCCCTCGATAACACCAAGATCCCATAATCAGATCCCAAAAAGGAAAAAATGGGACCAACTAGAAGGTACACCCTCTAAGTAGGCGAAAAAATTTTTCGATTCGGTCGACAAAAGACTGAGATATGAGGTAACATGCATACAAAAAAAATAAAAAAAAAAAAACAAACAGTCGAATTGATAACCTTCTCCTTTTTTGAAGTCGGTTAAAAAATATTCAATTCTCACTTATCAAGTGAATATTTGCAAACGTCAATTCGCAAGCGTGATCGTGTTATCTTTGTATTGAGTAATCAAAAACATTTTTTTTAGCCAAGAAAATTTGACTTATTTGAACTTTTTTTGCACGAAAATCTATCCCCTGGGTCTGAATTCTAGTGGAATCCGTATTCGAAAATAGTTTATCGATTGAATTTTCTTTTTCGAAAAATTAATATAGTTATTCATTCATCACGGTCACTAATTCTTTGCATTTCGATTTCTTCCGTACAGTAGGTTTTATAAGTATTAATATATTATTTGATTTTTTGATGTAACTCTTGATCGGAATACCGAAAAAAAATAAGTTCGATTGACGTGAGAATCGAGGCCCTATAAATAAGCTATATGTACAGACACAAAATCAAACTATGGTGTTTCATTTACTTACTTTTAATCATAAAACATAAGTCCACAATTATACATAGTAAGAGTAACATAAATGTGTTTAGTTAACTAGATAAAACAATGTGAAAACACATATCTTCTGTGGATGGTCTTTCAGAGACGGGCCGCAACCGCAAAGAGGGACTTGTTTAGACCAGTTTGTTACTTCAACCTGAAAGAGGTTCAGTGAATGTGAACAGAATTATAAATGCGTGTTTAATCCTCATAATGTTTCGAATATGTGAATAGTATCATTCGCATTCATGAGCCACATTTAAGTGCTAGCAGGTGTTATAGACATTCATGTTAACTTTTTTTAATACGTGTAATATCTAATGAATATGGTTCTTACGAATGGCAGCCATAATCTCAGTTGCATTGCTGAACAAAGGCCTCCCCTACGACTTTCCACAGCAACTGATCGCAAGTGGTCTGCATCCAGTGTGATCCCGCGATCGTTAGAAGGTCAACTGTTCTTTTCGTCTGTAGGCATCCTTTGCTGCGCCTTTGGTCGAAGGATTTTTTCTTTTGATGACCTCCGTGGTCGAGTGGCTAGCACGCTGGTTTCAAGCGTCGCCAACTTTTGAACTTTTAACTGAGTTCAGTTAAAAACTGTGTAGAACAATAAAAAAACTTTAGAACTCATAAAACAAATACATTTATAAAAATAGTCTAAATGGGCACTGATCACATTTAAAAGCATCTTTGAATAAAAGCACATTATGTTCAGTACCTCAGTGTCTGAAGACGAAAGTGAGTGTTGCCAGGGATAACAATACGTATCCGAAATATGGTCTCTAAGTATGGGTTTTTAGGGTTCCGTAGCCGAATGGCAAAAAACGGAACCCTTATAGTTTCGTCAAGTCTGTCTGTCTGTCTGTCTGTCTGTCTGTCTGTCCGTCCGTATGTCACAGCCATTTAATTCTGGAACTATAAGCATTACACTGTTGAAATTTGGTAGGAAGATGTATCCTGTTAACCGCTTACCGATTCTCATACAAAAAATAAAAAATAATGACATTTAAGGAGGGGCTCCCATACATAAAACTAAAACAAAAAAAAAAAATTTAGTCTAATCTATGCGTGTGGGGTATCAAATAAACAAAATATACAAATTATACAGAATTGAGAACCTCCTCCTTTTTTTGAAGTCGGTTAAAAAAGTTATCTCGGCGATTCACCGGAATAAGTTATAAAACAATATTATCAGCTCTTGCAGATTTAATAACATACTAGAGTCTTACATTTATTTCATCAATTTTGTATGACTTAAGATTATATTTTATAATTAAAAATAAATTAACAAGGAAAATAAAATTGTTATTGAGATACTAAGTCAATAAATGACAGATATTACGAATAAATTAAAAACATTATAAAAATGTCATAGACAAAAGTCATCCAAACAGTACGAGTTGTATATGCAAGAGGTATGCATAATTGCAATTAAGCTACCATTTACTTTGACAAAATCTAACAACAGAAGAATTATAAGCAATCAATATACAGATGAGACTTGTAGACCTAACGACACATACGATATTTTTTAAAGAATGGTGTGTTGATCTGTACTTTATCTGTCTTTTTGACAATCAGTCTTTTTGAGAATCTGTCCTTATGCGAATCCGTCTTTTTGAGAATCTGTCCTTATGCGAACAAAGGTTTTTTTTATAAATCGTTACCAAAAATAAAACGAACATGAACAGAAGCACGCAGTTTTATTCTTTTGAGTCATAGCTCCGACACACCTCTGCCATGATACTTTGCGATATACCATTCACGTTGTAAATAGTAACATCAGAAGACCGGACTGTCCGTCGCCTAACACCATGAACACTAGAAACGCATTTGCTCAGTATCAAATCCTGCATTTCTTTCAACTCCGCTTTAGACAGAAAATTCGCTGTCGAAAACTCATCGTCCAAAGGAGGACTCTCTCGCTTAGCCATCTCATATAACGACATCAAATCTAAACTTTCCTTATTCTTTTTATTATGTATAGCCTGCGTCTTTTTAAGTATTCGTTTCAGATCTTCCAAATAACTCTTGTTCTCAGATATCTTTCCGTCAATGATTTCGATCTCTTTCTCTTTCAGTTCTTCGTTTGAAATCTTGAAGTTGTTCTTGGTTTTGGGAGGCTCTTGGTCGACTGTAGTGGGTTCTGTAAAAAAGGTGAGGCAGGTGAAATAGATATCACTGTTGTTTTCTGTATATTATTGCACTAGTGCCTTTAGTTTATTAACCCGACCAATTTACATTTGTACCCTAGTACCAAATAGTAAGTAAACTCCGTTTTCCTTAGGTAGTCCAGTAATGTAAACAATCTTTTCATAACTTTTAAAATAATATCAGTGAATAAATTTAATCAACTATTGGATTTAATAAGATCTTAGTATAAAACGATGGATTACTCATGTAAGTTATGAGTTTCGTGTTTATCGTATTTTAAAATAAATTATTTCGTTAAAAAGGACTGTCACGATTGATTATAATATTCGACTTTCAAATAAAAACGGACTATAAGAAGAAGAAGCGATATAATTTAGTCGCGTTATTACTTTTATTACAAACAGTATTTACGCGAAAAATAACAGTATGTAATATTTATTTCAATAAATGGTTAATCCAGGGTATCTATGGTTAGGTCTTTTAAAATGACATTAAGGTTCTTATAACCATTTTCTTTTAAAGTATAACGTTTCATAGCTAGACGCTTCCAAAGTGGTAAAATGGGCGTCCCCCCCCCCCCATCTAACTTCTAAACCTAAACCCAGCAAGTGTAAATTTTGAAAAAAATATGTAATGTAGATCTTAACAAATTCTTTCAACGAAAATTGGTTTGAATGAGATCGAACGAGTAGGTTTAGAGATTTAGCACATTTTCAACAACCGCAAACATAACTTTGTACTTCATACAAAACACAATGAAAAAGAAAGTTATATTTGCAGTCGATAAAATATTGTGGTATTTTACTTAGAAGAAGTAAGTGGATTCCCTAATTCAGTTAAAGTTGGCACGGAACCCTCAGTGCGCGAGTCCGACTCGCACTTGGCCGGTTTTTATATTTAAAGAATACGCACAACAAACTTGTTTTTTTAACCGACTTCAAAAAAGGAGGAGGTTATCAATTCGACTGTATGTTTTTTTTTTTTATCATTATTTTTTTTTTGTATGTATGTTACCTCATATCTCAGTCGTTTGTCGACCGAATCGAAAAATTTTTTCGCCTACTTAGAGGGTGTACCTTCTAGTTGGTCCCATTTTTTCCTTTTTGGGATCTGATGATGGGATCTTGGTGTAATCGAGGGAAACCCTCAAATTTTAAAGGCACGTATAGTGTTTCTTTACTAGAATCATATTGTTGACGTGTTGTTACGTCTGATAGTCAATATCTTGTGGGGCTGAGCTGATGGTGGAACTCCTTAACGCTTAGGAGTTCAGTAATTATAATGACGGAACTCATGAAAGGTAATTTGTAGCTTTTTAAAAAATAGAATCATAAGGTGCAACTCCCCCCCCCCCTCTTATGTAATCACTAAAAATGAAGAAATAAAATAAACTTTAAAAAAAAGTAAAAACCGACTTCAAAACCAAAATGCACTAAAAAGTATTAAATAAACTCTTCACCATAAAAAGGAAAGGAATCCGTTTTAGGCAAACAATTTCTTTTTGGAGTCGGTGCCATCACTTTGACCATCAAGCATCAACTATCACAGCACCGACTCCAAAAAGAAATTGTTTGCCTAAAACGGATTCCTTTCCTTTTTATGGTGAAGAGTTTATTTAATACTTTTTAGTGCATTTTGGTTTTGAAGTCGGTTTTTACTTTTTTTTTATATACTTATATATTAAAAACAGAGCTTCTAGTGATTTTGATGTGTGTACATATACAATTATAATAGAGATTTCTTGACTTCCAACTTCAATACAAACTCTCAGCGTTCCTAAAAGGGAGTAAATGTCAGGGTCTCGATTTGACCTCTCGGCCGAGACGTAAGGGCGTTGTTATTTTATGGTCCTCCTTTTATCACAAGATAAATCATGTTTTCTTACGTCGGCAAGAAAGCCTTTGGGCTTAAAGGATAGTGCTACATTAATGCCGATGTTGTAAGAATTCCTTTTGTAACATAATGAGTGTTCTTGGAACATTCTAAACTTGAGCTTGGCATGTAATAGAACGTTAAACTTTATGGTAGTTACCTATTTCCATGTTATATTAATTTAGAAATTTAGGTGTTTTTATTGATATTGAAGTTCTTATAGAACATGATTTTTGTTTCAGGACTGAACTTTTTTACTTTAACTCTAGTTAAAGTAGGTAAGCAAGACGTAGCAAAGACAGATTCGACAATGTGACATGCCCAGAAGAAGCCTTAAAGATTGTATTTATGCGACGACGTATTTGGTGTAGTGGTTACCGCTCCTAGCTACTATGCCGGCGGTCGTGGTTTCAAATTCCGCAAGAGGCAAATGTTTGTGTGATAAGTCATGGATTTTAATATGTTTTTATGTATTTATGGTAGACGCCCCCGTCATAATCGTTGTATTCGTAGCAGAAGGAAGAAAGTTCCTTAGTTCCGTAGACCAAGACAATTGGTGTGTTGTCTGGCGCAAAATTATTATTATTTATTTTTAACTTCATTGCATTGAAATCTGTACTTACTCATAGTATTAGTGTTTGTTAATAAGAAAGTATTTCCGGTTCCAGCGGCCTACGATAATACAATTAAATATTATAATTAAAAGCACATATTTTACACTTCAGCCCAGCAATAGAAACAACCAGAACGATCCATTTATTATTGTTTTTTTCATGCATTTATAAAAGCGTGTTTTTTACACATTGTTTTTTATTACCTCGAGGGAGAATAGAAAGTTTTGCTGAAGAGTAAAATTCTGTTTTTTAATAACATTAAGAACTGCGTTCCAAAAATGATCTTTTCGGGAACCTTTTTTTTATGGCGACAATTGAAGCGTCAATCCATCCATTCTTCAGGATAAATACTTGCCATAAATACCTATTTACGTATCATACTATTAAATTACATTTTTTTAGAAAGCAAACATTAAGACCTTTTCACTATTAATTTTACTTGAAAATTACTGTTTTTGTAGCGTAATTTCGAAGTCTTCTTGCAAGTTTGTTCGGCAACTTTGGATCTACAATGATTAGTGCCCCAAAAACAGGGCGCCATGAATTTAACGTTAAAGTTTCAGTTCAATTTCTGGCAATGTACAGTCGCCGTCAGATATATTGGAGCAGACAAAGTGACCAAATACTTCTGCACAATTTAAAATGTCAGTAAGTTTCATACACTACAAGTTACCATTAATATAAGAACATTTATAACGTCAATAATATCTGAGCAGATGTAAGTCAATAACATAAAATACGCTCGTATACACACGACTAACCAATAATATTTGAAGACTAATAACGTCAAATGTATCTACGCAGTCGGCCTTAAATAGCTGAGCAATCGAGGAAAATTGCAGAAGGAAGTGCTTCAAACTTAAATTTTAATACTATTTAAAAATAGGAACTCTTTTCATAGTTTATATTAAAGTAAGATGATGCTGGCAGTTTGTAATGCTTTGTAGTTTTTAGTATTGTCATCACTGTCATAAAAGTCTCATGCAATAAATAAATTCAGGCAAGTAAATGTTCATATATTATTGGTTAGTTGTGTATAGAAGTTATTGACTAACATCTGCTCAGATATTATTGACGTAATAAATGTTCTTTTATTAATGGTAACTTGTAGTGTATGGAACTTATTGACATTTTAAACTGTTCAGAAGTATTTGGTCTCTTTGTCAGCTCCAATACATCTGAAGGCGACTGTACAATATCTTCTTACTTCGTTAAAAAAATAAGTATATATTTTTTATTATTTTTAGTATGGGTAGGAATTTTTTCATGCAGCAGACAGCCTGTTTTTTTTTTGCTTAAATGTTTGATAGTTTCAATCGTCTGTCTTTACAATAAATACAATCTTAAATCAGTAAAATAAGAATTATTTTCAAATTATCTTCTAGATCAATAGACCCTTCACGCACTGCTTTTAGCCGCGATGCAGTCGCTATGCAACATCGAGCAAGATATTCGTTAAATGGTTATAAACTAATGGCATTATATTATCTTTCACAAAACTATTACAAAAACTTCGTCCTTATGTCTAGACGAGGTAAACCTAACCTGGGTTAGGTACGAGTAAAGCTCACACGTTCCAGAGTATTTCGGGTGTAGCCTTCAGTAATAATCTGCCATTCCAACTCTAAGTTGGAGCTAAGCCTAACTATTTCTAAGTTCTCAACAAGTTTCACCTTCGGTTATTAACAAGACACTCGTATATTACTCAGTAATATTAGTGAAAACGGGATATATAGTGGAAGGCAGTAAGGAATTTTGCAAATGACGGCTCTTAAAGGGACTAGATTTTAAAAGTTACAAGCTTTTATTTAACTTGCAATGTATGTTTGCCTGGGTGGAATATACAAATTAATTTTGAACCAGTTATCTTCGACCGATTGAAATTTTGTATTAACAATACATGGTTAGTTATGTTATGTCATTCTTAATCTAACACCCTTTACACACTGCGATTTTTAGCAGCGATACAGTCGCAATGCTAACGCGCGATAGATTCGATGCGGTTGCAAAATGTCAACCTTTACGCGCTGCGCCACTTTAAGATGTAATACTGTATCGTATCAATACAGTATTACATGTAGACACAGTCACGATGTAGAAGCTGGAGATGTTCAAATTATGTACTGAATTTTGGCGACTGCATCGATAGTACCGCGCGATAGCATCGATGCAGTCGCGCTTCTGCATCGATGCTAACGCGCAACTGCATCGATGCTAAATGAAATCAGTTCATTGCGTGAGTCGCGATGTTAAAGCGCGTATTCAAAACGCGCGACTGAGTGGATGCTAAAAGTCGCAGTGTGTAAGGGGTCTAATATGGCAGATTTTTCAAGATGGCGGATTACATTTTTTATCTGCATCACCACAACATTTATTTCAATCAATTTAGGTTACTTAAATAAAAGCTTGTTTTAAAAGATTTTACAGTGAATATTTATGTATAAAATATAACCCTGATTATAAAATATTATGCACAACGTGACTTATTTTCTTATTACTTCTAGCTGACTGTACCAAAATGATAAAACGTCATTCATTCTTGAGACCCTGCTATGCCGAAACGACTGAAATCAAACTATGATACGACATTTATTTCTACAATTTAATAATTCTGAAGATTAACATTTGGTCTTTAAGTGTAGGTACATACATATACAACGTAACGTAACGTATACATATACAACTTACAGTACAACAAAGTTTTCAACAATACCAAAAATCTAATTAATATAGACATATTTCTCAAGATACGGGGTTCGGTTCCTCATCTGTCACAGCCAAAGTTGCTTTTTACAAGTGCAATTTATGTTATTGAGACTTGGTATTATTTTTAAAAAAAAGTACTGTAATAATGTAATCCTAAGATTGGATGCACTAATGCAACCATAACTACATAGTTTAGGCTGCACCTTATGTTTAATTGTTTGCAATTTGACGTTTTTAAGTTAAAATAAGATATTGAAACCAAGACTAAGTAAGCGCTTAAACCTCTAAGGATAAGCAGACACGACGCTAAAAGGCTGCACCGCCCGCGACCACTTCCGGCACTGCTCTCCCGGAGATGGGCTATTCATCGTCCACCGACAGCGTATAGTGATGTCGTGGATCGATATCGATAAAGAGATAAAAGCTCTCTTATTTTAGATTGAAGAGAAAATACAGGATGTGGTTTTGGTATGCAATTTTATACAGAAAAAAACTCATTACAACATTCTAAAAAAAAAACAAATGGGGAAACTCGCACCCTCACGCGTAGTTCGCGTGCATCTACGAAATACTACGCCGTAGCTAGTAAGCTACGAAAAAACGACCTGGTGTTGGTAGTTTTGACTCGTTCACTAATCTCCAATAATAAATTCATTTTTGGTAAAATGTTTTGTATTTTCCATTAAAAAAAATTTTGATATCAGCGTCGTTTATACTACCACCCCTGAGTCGCTCGTTGCTGACCAAAACAATACCCTGTATATTGTAACGCCCGCCATGCATCAGCAAGGCCTACCCGAAGCAAACGCAGTGCCAAGCCAACGCCAAGCTTGCCAAACCAGGCATACAGGTAGCCGCTAGTATTGAAAGTGATAGTATTTGAAACCAGGTACTTGGCAGTGCACCTGCAAATTATGTTATTTACCAAATAGAGAAGAAAATTCGTCCAAATTATAATAACGTTAACGATTAGGTCGTACTACTTATGAAATATTAATTCCTTTAGAGTGTAAACAAGTAGTTGTTTAAGATAAAAATATATAAACAATATCTCCGTTTTATATGAATCGAAATTATCTCATAACTATACAGATTAGTAGTAGGTATTCTTTTGGGTACCTACTGATCCCAAGATTCTAAAGTCGTAGGGCTAACTTAAAAAACCGAACTTACATAAATTATCTTAACTTGGAACATACTCAATTAGTCCAATATGTCGTTTTATAATATATTCATGCATACATAATCTCGCACACAAACACAAACACACACACACACACACACTAATGAATAAGTTTAAGCATAACTTCCCCCTTTTATTAATCTTAATTAGAACTCGCCGAACGCTATTGGCTACCCTTAACCGTCCAGGTTACATTCATTTATTTAGGTACATTAATTTGCTTGTAGAAAGTAGGTATGTAAAATGTGCTGCCTATTATGCTGCTGATGTTGTTTACGCATATGTAAGTTCTAAAACTGTTATTCTAAAATCTGACAAAAAAGGTTTTGAAATGTTTAATTATATTTTTTGAAGATTATAAAAAAGAAACAGATCTATTGATATGCTATCTTATTTAAGGTATTAGTTGTAACTTACTGCCTATTTAGTTTCTGTAACTGTATATGTAATTTTAATATTCTCAGTACCATTTTTACTGTATCTGCTATACCTACAGGACCTGCATACTTGCTGTGGAACTCTCTAATTGGCTAGATTCCATAATTAAGTTGTAATTGTCACAAATGTATAAAATGCTGTTTCCTTAATAAATAAAATAAATAATAATAATGCGATAATTAAGATTATAAAAAATGGTGTAAAGTCAAAAGTGACTTTCATTAATTTACCAATATGAAGGTGACTTATTAGACCATTTTTAGTAACTACGCATGTAGCATGTGCATGCATGAAATCAGAGAAATTTATTAATATTGAGTTAACCTTTATTTCTTGACAATATTTATGCTCAGGTAGAACTCTCAAAATATAACAATAAATATAAACAGCCGATAGTGACGGGTATGGGGAAATGCCGACAAGAATAACGCCAAAGTAAACTTTAAGATATATTGCTACAAAACACTCAACAAAGTTCTTCATACGTCCGCTGGGGGTCGTTCAAACTTGACGTCTTTAAGAAAAGAACGGAAATTAACAAGATGACTTTCGATACCTATCTTTATTTTCAGATTGACAATCCGAGGAGAATACTTTAGACTCTTTTTGTGGTATGAGTGATTGATAGGTTTTTAAATTACAAAAATTTGATTACTTAGCTATATACATGGCTTACGTTATTTAAAAAAAACTGAACAGCTATCCTTCTTTGTACTTGCAAGTAGCAGGGCAAATATTATGAACTTGAACGATGGTGTGGCTAGCCTATCAAGTTCTGGAGTAGAAGATAATGATGATGATGATGAAATACATGTGGTATTGGTAATAATAATCACTGAACCCAAAAGCAAAGCAGCTCATTTTTCACAATAAATTTTATACATGACACCTGTCAAAACATCCGTTTGTTCGAGATGAAACAAATGCAATTTAGACTTGCCGTGAAACTTTTGAATTTATTTTTCGGAAACATTCCTGCGTGACTCTAAAATCATTAATCAGCCTTCACTTTGGCTCTGGCCCAGGCCTGCTTCCCTCTCATTTGTATTTACTGAAAGAGTTTCAACTCATAAATCATGTCTTTTGATAAATGAACCTATTGAGTTTTTCAAGCCTTCCGAAGAGGTACGTTATGGCTAAAACGGTGTAATCTTGAACCATTCAAGCGTGTCTAATAAGTTAATTTTTCGTCGCAACAGATCGAATCTATGATCACTTTGACAAGATGTTTTCGTACGTTTTAACCAACTTCGTGTTTCTTAATTTTATTCGTCTTTTAAGTTAAAATGTGATATTTTAAATATTACTGCATGACGGAAATTATAAAAGCACTGTTTTGGTTTTGAATGTTGGAAATTAACCTTAATTACCTATTAAGTTGAAATTTATAAAATTATTTTGCTTTAAATTTCCGCGAAGCGACGCCGGCGCAGGCAACTAACTACACGAACCGTCACCGCGTTTAGTATTAGTTCAGGCAAATGCAGGATGTACCACCCGCCCTCTCTCAATACGCATGCGGCACAGCTGATGCAATTAATAGTACCCAACACCAACGTGCAAAAAAACCTCGACGCGTTTCGCCACTACACGTGGCATCCTCAGGAGATGTTGTCGCCTCGGCGGAGCACGGACGACTGGCGAACAGGCCTTTTATACTTTCCGTCCACTAATGAGGTGACGTAATCGTTGTCACGGAAATTTGAAAATGAAGTTAATCCGTTGGTAGTTGACGGTTATTATTAATAGATTGTTGATTTGAAAATATATTTAGAAGTGGAGAGGCGGTATAACTGACCTGTTCGTTCAACAATGTAAGCGTATTATCTTTATTATGTTTTATTATTTCTAATTGTTCCAAAACGGATAGTTTTAAGCCTTTTTCACAAGTATGAAGGACAGAAAATGTAGGATTATCAGTTGCCAAACATCTTTTAGATTCAGGACATAGTATTCCTGATAATCATGTGCTGTGCCGCATGCGTATTGAGGGAGGGCGGGTGGTGCATCCTGCATTTGCCTGAACTAGTACTAAACGCGGTGACGGTTCGTGTAGTTAGTTGCCTGCGCCGGCGTTGCTTCGCGGAAATTTAAAGCAAAATAATTTTATAAATTTCAACTTAATAATGGATTTCCGCAAAGTAACGCCTGATTCCAATAATTACTTACCTACAGCATAAACATTAATACATACTTTCAGTAGAACAACCATCCCTCATAAGACTCCATTTTACTCACTATGCCATCTCTCAAGACATTTAACTAAGCTCTACTTAAAAATTCGTATCAAAGACCAAACTTATAAATTAACAAAGCACTCGCTAAAACTTCTCCCAAGCCGCTCTGCTGGAAGGTATACCATCTCGTGCATCGTATGGGCTTTTACAGTTTGTACACTTTAATTCTATCAGACTTCCTCTGGATTGTTTGCGCGTCTTCGCTGCAAGATGCAATTCTCTATGTCTTTGTGTTAAGGTGCAAAATGCAGTAAGCATTTTGTTAGACGCGGCAATAGCTACTTGAAAGCGGATCTGATTCCCAGACGCGATTGCCGAGGAGGTTGGATTAACTTCGTCTTAGGATATTGCATAAAATTAAAAGATATTGCATATCAAATCTCGTTCACGCGTCATGTATTGCTCATTGAAAGTCATGGCACACCCAATACGTCAATAACTTCACCCTTACTTCGACGGAATAAATTAAGAAGAATGGAGAGTTCTGTCGGCGCGGCTTATTAATTTATTCATTTAAAATCAGTCTTCAGATGGTAACGATACAGGCCCATATGACAAATACCTTAAAGTATAACAAGATAAATAGTACAAAAAATCCCTGTTGTCGGCGTATTGCACGATTTAGTTTTAGGTAGGCGTCCACTAATTAATGTTGATTAAATCCCTCAAGCGTATGTGAACGAGACACAATAGGTATTCTATTGTTATGCGGTCGCATGCGACCGCTCGGGTGTTGAGGTATTAAACCATAGTAGCTAGCATGCGCGAGTATCCATTGCAGGATATTTAGAGTGACTGTGATTTGATATATATTTGGATGATAGGTACATTATCACATAAAGCAATGTAGTGAAGCGGTAAATAATAACAAACGGAATCTTAAAGCTTATGTCATATCTAGATTCAAGGATTCAAGGCTGTGTTTTTGCATCACGTGCTATATCCTTAGGCTGAGTTTATCAAAGCGTGCAGGTAATATTGTTCTAATTTCAGTGAACTGTAGCACATTACACATACCGGGGTTTAAGTGCCTATTCCCTATTATGAGCTCAATGTCTACATAGTAATAGGAATGTAATAAACTATTGCTTATTACCTTACAAAGCCCATCTTGCATAATTTGCTTTGATTAACCTACTTTATTGTAATACGTCACTACGCTACGTATTCTGATTGGGCTTCGTAAGCTTATATAATTGATTAATAAGAACACTTTGATTTGAAATGTTCATGTTTCTGATCTGATTTATTTATATAGTAAAAATAAAATACTTTCTATAATATATTAAAGCATTATTCAAGATCATGACTAAATAATGAATAACTCTCTTTAAATCATACTCCTTTTTCAACCTTACAGAAACTAGACTTTATGCATTAAAAAACTAAGAATTAAATGTGCCGTAATCAAGAACTGAAAACAAACTACGGCCAGCTCGGTATTAAAATGTTAATTAGAACGGTCATTAGTAGCTTTACAAAAGTTAGCCCTATTCATTAAAGTAAGCCTCCGACCACATCCAAAAAAGGGCCGTCAAGATTCTCCGCGTCGGCAGTTTGGCTTGGCTCGGATTAGATTTATTATCCCATTTCAACCTTAAAGCTAAAAGCAATAAGAACACATCAATACCACATAACTTATGGGTATGCAAAGAGGGAAGTGCTGAACAATATTCACCTTTATCACGATGTGATAGAGTTCACGTACGCGGTAGAGGTGGCGGCGCTGGTAGGACATTAATTTGGCGAAACTCATTCGATATAGCAGAGCGTAGCTAATACAGCCAGCTTATTCGTACTTTGTGGCATCATACGGAATATTGGTAATATCGGCAACGATTGGATTTTTTCGCGTTGCTTTGTAATAAGCGTGGAACTGTAAATCTTTATGGTAACAATTTTGATTACATCAATAACACACATACGTTACTTAAAAAAGTTTTATTCTTTGTTCTCCTTTTTGGTAACCTTAAGTGCGCCTTCACATTAGAGCGACAGCAGTGGATGCCCATTCGTAAGAAATAGCAGCGCTGCTACCGCACACCGCTGCAGCCAAAATGAGCATTTTCAAATTAAGGCGACTTTAGCAGCGCAACGGTTGAGCGACATTCGCTCCGCTGACAATTTCATACATAAATGGCAGCAGTAGCAGCAGCCTTTACATTGGAGCGACATATTGTCGCGCTGCTTTCACGCTTTTGTCGCGCTGCTAACGCCCGCATGTAAAGCGCTCTAAAAGCGCTCTAAGAGCGCTTTTACAGTTAGTGCGCCTTCACATTAGAGCGTCATCAGCGTAACAGCAGCACGGCAGCAGCGCATGCCTTTAAATTAGCAGCGCAACGGTCGCGCGACTGGGTCGTTCCCACTACACCCATTACCCATTTTAGTGCTAATACGGAGATAGTACCACTGTAATGGTGTTAGGAATAACTTTCACCAATTATCCTTAGTATCTCTTTTCGGAACCCACTTTTTGCAGTGTGAAATAAATCTGTCGAGTGAAATTTACAAATTCAAATTACTATGCATATAATATAAATAAATTGGTAATGGGTATAGTGCGACGGACCCGCGCGACTTACGCGCCGCTGCGGCGCCGCTGCCACGCTGCCGTGTATAGTATGAAATCATTGGCAGCGCGACTGTCGCGCATAAGTCGCATTGCTGCCGCGCTGCTAAAGTCGCCTAAATGTAAAAGCACTCTTAGGACGCTTTCACATTAGAGCGACAGCAGCGCGATTCTATAATGTGAAAGGCTAATTGCTGTTATTTTATGTATGAAATTGACAGTAGCGCGACCGTCGCACTGCTAAAGTCGCCTAAGTGTGAAAGCGCTCTTAACCCTTCACATTAGGGAGACGCGCTGCTGTCGCTCTAATGTGAAGGCGCACTAAGTTGCTGACAAACTTCCATCTGTGCGGTTCCGAGTCTGTGCTACGAATTCTCGTAGCACTACCTTATACACTAAAGCAATACTACTCTCAACCACTCGTAGCACGTTTACACGTAGTATTTACCAATCGTTGTAAATTCAAAAGGTTTTATTTGAAGTACAAGATTTAACTAATGAGTACTTATTTTGTATTATTTTATCTCCTCCAATGGTGATTCGTGATATCGCGTAGGCTGCGTCGCGTTTATGGGAAGCTCATAGCTCCAGTACTATTCGCAACATGGATAAGGTGTCGCAGCCTACGCGATATGTAAGCATTATTGCATATTAATATCAACAAATATTATTTAATTCTAGGCTATGATATAGGTACAGTTTGTTACCAGCTTTTACAGGTTTAAATGTTGAAATTGCGTTAAATACAATTGGATGCTAATTACACAGCGCGTTTTATGGACCTTTCCGATAGCTCGTTATTCTTAATTGGGGTCGTATAAGTAAAGCACTCATAATAAATTAGTAAGAATCTCGTTTGGAAACATTGTAAATGTAGCACTCATTAATTAACAAAATTCACTCATTAGGACATCGGTCAAGTAAAGGACATTAATTCATCTACGTTTAATAAGTACGCCTAATTTGTTTTAATTGACGAAGTACTCTGCAAATAAAACTAAATAAGAAAAAAGTATTGACTGCGTTTGACATCCTATGTATTCACAATACATAGAATGTCAATTGAGAGTCCTAAGAAAAAGGTATAAAATGGAGGACTAAATATTCACATTTCTGATTTAGCGGCTGAAACATGGTCTCTTACTATGGGCTTTATAAGAAAGCTTAGAATCATACAGCGAGCGATGGAGAGGCCTATGCTCGGTGTTTCTCTACGAGATCGAATCAGAAATAAGGAGATACTTAGAGTAACTAAGGTACCGGACATAGCTCTGAGAATCTGTAAGCTCAAGTGGCAATGGGCAGAGCACATAGCGCGAAGAACTGATGGACATTTGGGCAGAAAAGTTCGACCAAGGTCGCGGCGAAGGACTTCACCGACAAGATGGACAGACGACCTTCTAAAGAACGCAGCATCAAACTGCATGTAGACCGCTGGTGATCAGGCATTGTAAAAAAACGTAATGGAGACCTATATCCAGCAGTGGACGTCCTTTGGCTGAGAAAGATGGTGATGATGATAGTGATGATCGGCTGAGGACTTTAGGTATGTTTCTCTTCAATTAAGTACTTGTAAAGCAAATCTCTTTTCTATACTGTCTCGGGTCTGGGTGTTGTGGAACATGAAATACATGAAATTGTGCATATGGTGGATTTAATGCCAAACGCATTCTCAATCAGTGTACTATATGTCTGGATAAAGATAGTATTGTATATGTGTGATCATTTTGTTTGATGCTGTAAAGTTAACTGCATCCCAAATTGCGTAAAAGCAGTTTATACCGTCGGGCAGTGCACATGATAAATATGCATCGATCGCTCAAAACTAAGCCAATCCGTCTGCATCACAAACAGAATTTTATGCGAAAACTTTAATCACGTTCAAGTCTTTTGTTTTTGCCGTCAATTTATCAAATGCAAGCAATAAAATAGGTGTTCGGTTGGAAGATTCCGGCCCACCGACTGCGCGCAGAAGAGTGATTATTTTTCAACGATTTAAATCGGGTATTTCAATCAAATAAAACTGAGAAAAGTTAATTTGGCATGAGGACTCCTTTCATCTGGATGTTTCGGTCAGTTACCCGGGGAGATTAAAAACAAGGAATCCGTTGAGGTTAAAAGGGACAAGTAATTTGTTATTCGCGTGTTGCATTATTGTGAGCGTAGGGGAATTAATGTTATGTACGTCGTTTCAGTTTGGGTCACATATTATCGTGTCGTTTGTGTTTGGGCGGGGAAGTGGCTCGGTTTAACACATCAACGTTGTTTGTTTTGTTTCTTTATTAAATTAAAAACACACGGTCCGTTAGAATAGAATCCTTTTGTCAGTCTTTTGTAGTGCTTTGTAGATAAGTGTCACATTTGTGTTTGAGCATGTTTTAATGACAAGAAGAAAAAAGAGTTTGTTGCGCGCAGAATGTAAAAATCATGTGAGTTAGAATGTGAATTATAATAAAAGCTAGATGAGTAAAATAATAATAATGATTTAGAATGTTTTTAACACTCAGTGTCATATTTTATATTCTTAAAGATACGTCACGTGTAATGACGTATTCATAATGAAATTTCGCACGGTCAGACCGACAGCACGGTTGGCTCAATTGGAAGAGAGTTCTGCCGGAAGTTGTAAGTTCGATTCCCACTCGTGCACAATTTATGGTTTCTTATTTCATCTTTAATAATAGTTATGAACTAAATCTTTAAATTTATTGTATCCTTCGAACAATATTTTCAACCAGCAATAACTGTGTTTTATAATAACTTTTCCAAATATTGCAAGGAGACCGAAGGCGAGAGGGAGGCCGAGTCATTTACGTAGCACATACAAAATGAGAAGATACTAAAATAAAAAAGACTACGAGTAACTCACCATTATTCCCACGCTAGAACACAAAGAAATATAACTCTTCTTCTGACTTCTATTAACGTGAAACAGCAGTACAACAAAGAATAATTTATGCATCCAGACTATGCCAGCAACGCCCCTAAAGTTAACATATACATTACAAACTATAGTTATTAACTGAGCACATTTAGTTGGCAACTATGTGAGAAAACATTAGAACAACAACGTTTAAACTAACTTACAGAAGCTTGATAGGTGTTTTCTATTTTCACGTTCAAGACATTACTTCGTGAAACCTTTTTCTCAGCGTTGCATAAAGTATCTTAGAAATATAACCAATATCTCACTTTAAGATCCTTCGCGTCCGAATGACCTGAAAGATAGGTAATTATTGAAAGCTAACGAATGCCAAGAGTTACTTGTATGTTAGTTACCACTCCGTGACCCAGCTACAGCTGCTGCTTTGATCCTTGTGTCTTTATAAGGTATTTAAATAACTAAAGTTCGAACATCCAAAAACATAGCTACTGCATATGCCATCATCATCAATCATAGTAACTCGCATCAAGATTACGCGAAAATTCGTCTAATCTGATGACCGACTTCTCTTTTCGCGTAAATGCTGATTTGTTACCAATTTGTATTCGCGTTGCGTCTCTTTATCTGGGCTCCACCTATTGTGATTTAGGCAGAGCAATGTCACGTAGAGTATTAATGCTCTTCATCAGTCTGTGGTCTGTCCTGCAATGTTTAAGCGACATAGTGTAACAAGATAAATGAGGCATGGATTATCGCGCGCATATAAGGAACACACTCGGCTTCGTAGGGGAGAAAAACTTTGTTACTCTCGTAAATTGCGTCGGTAAACCAAGAAAGATACACGATGACACGTAGTAAATGCACACTTATTGACGTTATATATAGGTATTTGACAACAAATATCAATAGCAACTTATTCAACTCTTGCGAGATGGATTTGTCAAAATGTGATGTTTTGATACGAACTCAACTTACTTAAAAACTAATTTAAAACAAAACAATTAGCTACATTTTGACACACACACACACACACATTAAAATTTTTGATATCAGAAAGGATTTATAATATCGGAAGCAATAGATATTACGAAGAAATAAACACTGCTTTTGCCTTGCATAACATACTATAAAACCAACAAGCATAAAATCTTCCGAAGACCGAACAACGCAGCAATTTTTATTAGCCATACTTTACACTCTCACATATCAACCCTTTCGCCCCCGCCCGAAAAATGGAAACATAATACAAATTCGTGCGAGCAAAGTTATGAGGCTCGAATAAAAATAACTCTTTCTAAAACTCGTGGGGCATGGAACGGACAGCGTGACGTGATCCAGATTATTTGCCTTTATGATTTAATTTAGATGGAATTGCTTTTTCCCCTCCAAGGAAACATCAACAACAGAACCAAATTGGACAAGCGAGCGCCTTTATTTGATCTGGTGTAAACTGTTTGAGGTATCTCTATAGGTACTTATGCTTAATTTTTAGAGAAAAAGGCGCTTTCCTGTTTGTCGCAAATATTTTTACGTTTGGTAAAACTGGTGATGAAAATCTTTAAAATATTTTTGTACCTATTTTATGTTCAGATTTAAATATTTTGATTCATTTGCATTAACGATGTTTTGGTACTATAGATATTTGGCTTTTGATTAAGGTTGTTTGGGGCCAACCATGACTAAATACTAAAAGAGTCTGTCTTATTATTCACTCGTTTTCTGTAATTTAACACTAAATAAAATAACAAGACGGTACAACGTCTCAGCTATCTGCCAAGAATTTGTAACTAAACTACTGGAAGCTAATGGAAGTTTTCATTAATTTGGAGACTTAATAAGAGCTTAAGTAATTGGAATTGAAGTGCAAATGAAGATAATGAGCCGCGAAGGCTAAGAGGTTCGGATTCCGTTTCAAAGAAATTCAGGAAATTGGATATCTAGCTATGTGCGTGGGAATCGAAAAAACCTTTATTTAATTCACTTAGGGATCCCGAACACAGCTCTCCAAATTGAGTTTTTAAACCTTCCTAACCTTTCTTATTCTTGTAAGAACTAATTTTTAACCATGGAAATAACACTTTCCTTTGCACACCGATTCTATTAATGTTAGAAGTAATTAATTGGAGGTGACGAATATCTCAAAATATGTAAGCCTAGACTCCATATTCAAAGTTTATGTATTCCATTTATACAGGGTGACTTTGTTATCAGTACCGAAATTTTGTGTAAAGACTCCACTTATAAATATGAACAACTCTTACTATGGGGGCAATAGTGAAATCGAATCGAAAATCAGCTGTTCCATACAAAAGTTCAATTGGCGCGCGGTTAAAATGTATGGAACAGCGGATTCTTTTTCTCGATTTCACTGTTGCCCCCATAGTAAAAGTTGTTCATATGCATCAGTGTAGTCTTTACACAAAATTTCGGTACTGATTACAAAGTCACCCTGTAGATACATATATCCTTCGTTGCTACCAAAGAATAGTTATGAATGGAGCTGACTTATACTGCCTTATCAAACAGCCTTTTAGTATCGATTGTATTCTGAGCAAACATTTAAATACATAGAATTTTATTACTGTCATAAAATTCAGAACAAGGGAATCATCTTCGACATTTCCGAATGTCGCTGAAATTTTCCAGTATAAAGTAACACAGTCAAAGAGGATTAAATTTCATATGCAATTTTTCCTTTTATAGTAAGCTTTTCAGTAAAACCTGTGTCGGGTGTGTCGGGTGCACGCGTACTGAATTTTATAACTTTGAACAGGATTTCGTTATAGAAACACGACGTCTCATAAAATTTTTAAACTCAAAAGTCTAGTAGTAAAGTTCGAAATCATGGAATTTTCTCAGCGTCAGCGATTCTCTATATTAAACTTAACTTTTAGACTTGTGTGTGTGTCTACATAAACGTATTTCATAAAACAATATTATTAAATCTTTAATTAGTGCTGCAATAAGATACGGTGTCAGTAATGTAGAGTTTTGCAAATATTTGCGTGACTAAATATTTTAATTCAAAGTAGTATTTGCTTCAATTTTTTTTGTTATTCGACAGTTCTGAAAAACATAAATTAGGATAAAAGTTGTCATACTATTCAATGTCATTAAAAAACGTAACAGATATTCAGTAAGGAATAAATCGACTAGTATTTAAAACATTACTTGTCAATAAATCGAATACTCAATTTCCCGATTCTATCATTTCTTTGTGCCGTATCACCATTCCGAGAACGAAAGAACAATACATGTCATTCCGTCAAAACGAGTGAATGAACGCTTACCATTCCAATTTCGGTCGGGGTCTTCGCAGCCCATTGCTGCTGCTACAATAAAAGACACTCAGCAGTGTCATGTTTGATGTGGGTAAATATTAGCTTTAAGCCCGGACACACTATTCAGACAAGAAGTGGAGCATAATGCTTACAAAATCGTGGTTAAAAGCAGTGATGAAGGACGGCCTTGTTGCTGCGGGCAATGATAGCTGCATATAGCATCGAAATAGAGCTAGTTATTTCCTGTGCGAAGACAGTTAGATTCGAAACTGTTACAGATATTCATTGTCCATCTGTTTAGGGCAATATATACTACTACACAATACCTCTAAAATCCAAAGGCCAGGAAGTTAAATGTCAATGTTTTGAAAAAATTTTAAATCCGTAAACGAGACACAATGTTATGCGGTTATGCGGTCTATTGTTATGCGGTTGCCTGTAACCGCTCGGGTGTTGAAGTGAAGAACGTTTGCTGTGATTGTTATTATGTAATACCGAAAAATAAAATAAAAAATACATTATTAACCTTCTACTTTTTTGTTATATTAACACAAGAGTTGCGATGAAATTATATTAAAATTTTCGTTACCAATAAAATAAAGTTTTCCTCGAAGTCACGCATTTTATCTGAATATCAAAATTCTTAATAAAAAGGCAATGTCACCAACAAAGAAAGTTCTTAATACGAAGGAAATATTGATGTGTACTTACACTTTTTCAGAATAAATTCCAGCTTAACGTTTCCCGAAAGTATCCTTTGTTTATTTGAATCAATTTCAATATTCTGCTCAAACGTTGAATTTCAAAGGCTAACAATTTTGTATGCGAAATATATGAAGCATCAAACTGAATAACATCAATATTGCCATTTCAGCAAAAGCTGAAGCTAAGCTTATTTTTACCATGAGGTATTCATTTTAAAATTCAACAGTTTTATTGAGTGCATGTATCAAATAATACACATATGTGACACATCTGTATACAGTCATTAAGAGCGAAGCCAAATTGGAGTTTCGTTGCGTCTCTGTTGAGTTGCGTCGACGCAGTGAATTCAGAGCGGTGTAACTCCGTCATTATATAAATCACCGCACCGTCAAATTGTAAAAACCGGGTGATTACAATCTAATAATAACTATACTATACTTAAACTAAACTAATAATAAACTGTACCAAAATTCTTACATTATAACGTAAACTAAAAAGAATCACTGCGCAAAGTGTTGGGCAAAGCGATGAGCGAGGCGAAACCCCGTTTATCCTTTGTGTTAGGTTAGCTTGTATATAAAAACGTAAATTTTAAACCATATCGAGCTTGTTCGCAATGAATCGACCAATTACAATCTACCGGATTTAAAGAACAATATTACGTAGACATACATACAAATCAGCATCGGTGCGTTGCGTCGTCGGAACACGCGGACAATAAAATGAGTGATAGTTAGCAAAATACAATTACCTGTAGGAGCTTTAGCGAGACGGTTATTGTAATAAGAAAATGTATATAAGATGTTGCTTTAAAATTCACACTCTTTAACCACTCAAACCCCACATAAGTCTCATCATAGCTCAAGTATCAGTAATTCTGAAAAAGAAATCATAAATAATTTACCTAAATTATTTTTTCTTGGTAAATACTGCTCCAATTTTACTAAACAGTTACATCAAATTACTTTCTAACAAAAAATGCAGCCAAAAATTAAGCAAGTTTAAAATAAAATGCATATAACATTGTGAAAAAATTCTATCCTAAAGCACAGAGAAACGCAAGAAAAGCGGGTACGACAAATATAGCAGATTTAAGGTAGTGCGTTGAGAATGTATCACTTCTTGAAGTGAATGCGTACGTGCAGTCCCTTGGGATAAATTATTCTTTGCGTGTACTTAAGTGTCCTTTGAACAAGGGGTACCTGTCAAGCCTTAAAACTCAACGGAATTCCATGAGTTACTACAGGGTTTTCTAAATCAAACTTACTGTTACAACCGAACTTACGTATATTTAATTTTTGCTATGGTAAAATAATGGTTATCATCTCAAAAAAATGAAGGTGTTACTTAAATATTCATTAACATAAAATCTTTTTCAAAATAAAAGTCTGTTGCGCGAAGTACCGATTTATATCAAACTCCGAAAATGTGTAAAAACTCCTCAATATACAGACTGGATAGTATCTTTTAGCGAAAGAAAATGTAGTTACTTAAACGTAGCTCTGCATGTGCATCTGCAGATCTGCATCGATGCTTAAAGTCGCAGTGTGTAAGGAGTCCAATTTATAAGATACTCATCTTATCATCAGAAATTAAAAATTGCGCACGGACGGGGCTCAAACCCGCAACCTGTGGCTAACCGGGCCAACGCTCTTTCCGATCAAGGTACCGTGCAGTAGATCCAACCGCGCGAAATTATTGATCTCTAAGACCCCTTACACATTGCGACTTTTAGCATCGATGCAGTCGCGCGTATTGAATGCGCCCTTCAGCTCACACAATGAACAGATTTAATATAGCATTGATGCAGTCGCGCATTAGCATCGATGCAATAGCGCGACTGCATCGATACAGTCACCAAAATTCAGTACATAATTTGAAAATTTCCAGTTCTGCATCAAGATGGTATTGATGCTAATGCGCGTTAGCATCGCGACTGCATCGCTGCTAAAAATCGCAGGGTCTTATGGATCTTACTGACATAAAAAACATTATAAACCTGTAGCTCTTACTTCTAGGTTTAGACATAAAGAGATAAAAACTATGTATTGGTACTTGCAATATACCTATGTAAGCTTGTTAACGTATCGGCTTAAAATTTGACTTCAGATCAAAACTAGGGTAATAAGAATAGGCTATAAGAAAGGTTTAGCCACTGCTATTCATTTGTTTTGACGAATACCGCTCTCTAGAAACATGTTACACATATTTTAGAGAGACACAATAAAGCTCTGAGAACTCTATGGCTCTGAAATTTCCATTTAACATCGTTCAAACTCTGTCTAGACAATAACACTGGGGCATCAAAACAGTTCAAATTCTAACGATAAATTCCGTCATAAATACCGCATACATTGCTAAACACCTAGCCAAAATTACAAGCAACTACAAAGTTGGTGGAGCCAGAGAATGATATATATTGGTTGGGGTAGCCCAGGGCGTGGTCACAATGTAGTTAGACAACGAAGTAGCATCAGAATGAAGACAACATCAAATCTGCTGCAAAGAAATCAGATTTGTTTAACCGAGTACATTGGTTGGTGCAGATAGGAAGCTCCGTAATCATGTCGTCCAAAGTGTATGACAGGTTTTTTGGTCGCAACTTAGCACATTTTGCCACAATTTTATCTTACAGTATGTACTTATGCGTCCGAACCGAGATTGATCCTACTAATATTTATAAGCAAGAGTTTGGGAGGTTAGATGGGTTAAATAAATATTGGTCACCCATAACATACATTGCTCTGATCCCAAAGTAATGAGCCTAATTGCACTTATGTTATGTAAATCTGACACAACGGTGGTACCACAACACCCATATAGAAAATTTTGATTTCTATCTTGACCCTGGACCTCGGAGCGGCGACGCCTTGAAACCAGCGTGCTTAGCCACAACGGCACACCACGGAGGTCGTCAATTGATGTTTGTTTTCCTTCTAGCAAAAATGAATAGATTTTTATGAATCTTTACAATAATTTAGGCCGCTCATATATTGGATACAATTCATAATGATTTGAAAAAAAAAACAAAAATACGTGGAGACCCACTAGTAGATCATAAATAACTTGTACTTATATTGCCTATTCACTGTTTTAGAATGTTTTTAACACTCACAGTGTCATATTTTATATTCATAAAGATGAAATAAGAAACCAAAAATTTGCGCACGGGCGGGACTTGAACCAGCAACCTTTTGGCAAACCGGGCCAAACGCTCTTACCAATTGAGCTACCGTGCTGTTAGTCCGACCCTGCGAAATTTGTGGTTTCTTATGAAAACGTCAATTGCGTGACGCTTAGCGCCATCTAGCCGTCTGTCTATGAAACAGATGGCCCAAGCAGTTATTCTTTACAGAATAAATTCAACTTGGAAATTGATGTCGCTTCGCTATCTAATGCTTTAGAATGTTTTTAACACTCACAGTGTCATATTTTATATTCATAAAGATGAAATAAGAAACCAAAAATTTGCGCACGGGCGGGACTTGAACCAGCAACCTTTTGGCAAACCGGGCCAAACGCTCTTACCAATTGAGCTACCGTGCTGTTAGTCCGACCCTGCGAAATTTGTGGTTTCTTATGAAAACGTCAATTGCGTGACGCTTAGCGCCATCTAGCCGTCTGTCTATGAAACAGATGGCCCAAGCAGTTATTCTTTACAGAATAAATTCAACTTGGAAATTGATGTCGCTTCGCTATCTAATGCTTTAGAATGTTTTTAACACTCACAGTGTCATATTTTATATTCATAAAGATGAAATAAGAAACCAAAAATTTGCGCACGGGCGGGACTTGAACCAGCAACCTTTTGGCAAACCGGGCCAAACGCTCTTACCAATTGAGCTACCGTGCTGTTAGTCCGACCCTGCGAAATTTGTGGTTTCTTATGAAAACGTCAATTGCGTGACGCTTAGCGCCATCTAGCCGTCTGTCTATGAAACAGATGGCCCAAGCAGTTATTCTTTACAGAATAAATTCAACTTGGAAATTGATGTCGCTTCGCTATCTAATGCTTTAGAATGTTTTTAACACTCACAGTGTCATATTTTATATTCATAAAGATGAAATAAGAAACCAAAAATTTGCGCACGGGCGGGACTTGAACCAGCAACCTTTTGGCAAACCGGGCCAAACGCTCTTACCAATTGAGCTACCGTGCTGTTAGTCCGACCCTGCGAAATTTGTGGTTTCTTATGAAAAACGTCAATTGCGTGACGCTTAGCGCCATCTAGCCGTCTGTCTATGAAACAGATGGCCCAAGCAGTTATTCTTTACAGAATAAATTCAACTTGGAAATTGATGTCGCTTCGCTATCTAATGCTTTAGAATGTTTTTAACACTCACAGTGTCATATTTTATATTCATAAAGATGAAATAAGAAACCAAAAATTTGCGCACGGGCGGGACTTGAACCAGCAACCTTTTGGCAAACCGGGCCAAACGCTCTTACCAATTGACTAACAGCACGGTAGCTCAATTGGTAAGAGCGTTTGGCCCGGTTTGCCAAAAGGTTGCTGGTTCAAGTCCCGCCCGTGCGCAAATTTTTGGTTTCTTATTTCATCTTTATGAATATAAAATATGACACTGTGAGTGTTAAAAACATTCTAAAGCATTAGATAGCGAAGCGACATCAATTTCCAAGTTGAATTTATTCTGTAAAGAATAACTGCTTGGGCCATCTGTTTCATAGACAGACGGCTAGATGGCGCTAAGCGTCACGCAATTGACGTTTTCATAAGAAACCACAAATTTCGCAGGGTCGGACTAACAGCACGGTAGCTCAATTGGTAAGAGCGTTTGGCCCGGTTTGCCAAAAGGTTGCTGGTTCAAGTCCCGCCCGTGCGCAAATTTTTGGTTTCTTATTTCATCTTTATGAATATAAAATATGACACTGTGAGTGTTAAAAACATTCTAAAGCATTAGATAGCGAAGCGACATCAATTTCCAAGTTGAATTTATTCTGTAAAGAATAACTGCTTGGGCCATCTGTTTCATAGACAGACGGCTAGATGGCGCTAAGCGTCACGCAATTGACGTTTTCATAAGAAACCACAAATTTCGCAGGGTCGGACTAACAGCACGGTAGCTCAATTGGTAAGAGCGTTTGGCCCGGTTTGCCAAAAGGTTGCTGGTTCAAGTCCCGCCCGTGCGCAAATTTTTGGTTTCTTATTTCATCTTTATGAATATAAAATATGACACTGTGAGTGTTAAAAACATTCTAAAGCATTAGATAGCGAAGCGACATCAATTTCCAAGTTGAATTTATTCTGTAAAGAATAACTGCTTGGGCCATCTGTTTCATAGACAGACGGCTAGATGGCGCTAAGCGTCACGCAATTGACGTTTTCATAAGAAACCACAAATTTCGCAGGGTCGGACTAACAGCACGGTAGCTCAATTGGTAAGAGCGTTTGGCCCGGTTTGCCAAAAGGTTGCTGGTTCAAGTCCCGCCCGTGCGCAAATTTTTGGTTTCTTATTTCATCTTTATGAATATAAAATATGACACTGTGAGTGTTAAAAACATTCTAAAGCATTAGATAGCGAAGCGACATCAATTTCCAAGTTGAATTTATTCTGTAAAGAATAACTGCTTGGGCCATCTGTTTCATAGACAGACGGCTAGATGGCGCTAAGCGTCACGCAATTGACGTTTTCATAAGAAACCACAAATTTCGCAGGGTCGGACTAACAGCACGGTAGCTCAATTGGTAAGAGCGTTTGGCCCGGTTTGCCAAAAGGTTGCTGGTTCAAGTCCCGCCCGTGCGCAAATTTTTGGTTTCTTATTTCATCTTTATGAATATTCACTGTTTCTTGAAATTTCCCAACTCATAGTGTGAAAGGGACGGATGTACTGTAATTTTCTATATTGTGATGATGGTGTGCGGCATGTTAACTCGTCCCAATGGATCTCGGGACGTATTAAACTATGCGGCCTCGCTATTAATCCGTATATTTTGTATCGGATTTTGAACCCTCATTACGACGTTATTAACAGCTATTGTGTTAATAAGTTTCGCGGATTAGGCTTTTTGTAAGTAGAAGCAAATAGTTAAAGTTCGGATATATAGTTTTTCTATAAAGAATCTGCCTGCACTTAGGTAGTGACTTAATGAATGAAATTTGGCAGATTAAATGTCCATAAATAGTCCTATTTAGTCCTTAGTTAAAAAAAAGTCCCTATAGGTACAAGTTTCCGAAATATAGAACTAAATTAGTGGAAGCATACTTGCTGACCACACCACCTTATAAAGCGTTATGAAAAGGGATTACTGTTCAATGTTATTTGGCAAAACAATTATCCTGAAGGAGTCCTTGTTAGTCCAAGGCTAAAAAACAATTGTTCTTTGAAAAAAAGACTTTTGGAGGATCTAAAAATTACAGCGACTTTGTCATTGCGTCACCTTTCTCATTGTAAACTTACCGTTAGGTGAGATCGTGACCTTTCGTAAATAAGAAAAAAAAAATACGTAAATTGGAAGTGCTAGTATCAATAATGGTTTTGTAGTAATTGTTATAATTCCTCGACACTGTTACTCAAGAATTATTTTTTCTCGATATATCTTCACTTATTTTACCTTCGTGTCGTAAAGATCTCGATTATCCTCACATTTCCTTCACCAACAATGTTTTTGCGGGATGTTTACGTAGAGCACGCCGAAACGTTTCCTTCCTTAGCATAAGTCAGCAAACATGGGGGGTGGTTCTAAATATCTCAAAACAAACATTCCAGGCGAGTTCGGACCATTTCGAAAATACGGCCGAAGACAGTGAAAGATTCAAACTATGGAAGCAGTATTTTTATGTGTAAAATTTAAAGTTTTTTTTTTCTTTTAATAGTAACTCATTTTTATGTCTGTCGCACCGCCCACAATCATTTCTGCTTAGCCCAAAGGTATGACTGGTAGAAATGCCATATGGCGTTAAGTCCACCTTTTGTACAAATATTTGGTTGTGCAATAAAGTACAAATAAATAAAAATAAAAAAAATATTTTCATTCATGCATGCATATGATTTACATAGCTTTGCTAAGAGATTGATGAAGATCTTTATCATGTAATTTAATATAAAATTCCTCGCAGTAATGAGGTCCAGGTTAATAAAAGTAAACTTTTCTGTATAATTTATATAATTTTTGTGCAGCAATCACCATCATGAAAATGGTAATATCTATTAAAGTATTTACTGGAAAATTACCTTAAAACACTGTCTAATACTTACAATAATGATAGAATACTTAAATGCCTAAATTATTTGATAGGCGCTAAACAGTAAAGAATCAAACAGTTGTATAAGAAACACTTCTACAATTACCACCTTTCACTTACCGAAGAGAATTTTCAGCACCGTTTTATTGTCAGCGAAGTTGGCGATTCGTTGCGTTTAATAGCCGCGTAAAAACATTTCGCCGACGCCCGTCACGTCGGCAATCCTTCACGCACGATCTGAGCATCACACTTACACGATGATATAATTTTCCGCCGGCCTTATTTATAGTTGGCGACGCTCCTGAATAAAGTCAGCTTTGCGCTGACGGATCGGCGCGTTTGTAGACTCTGCTTGGGCGGAGTGGGGCGAAACGTGACGAAACGTGACCAAACGTGTTTCATGCTTTCGGTGAATTACTTTGCCCTTACTTGTCAACTTGCAAGCGTTGACACGCGTTTTGCTTTCAATTACTTGTCGGTTTGCGTGGTACTGGTAATTAGGTGTTTCGAATAAGGTACAGTTTTACAACCGCTAAATATAGTCAAAGGATATTATAATAAATGAGTAATGTCCCGAGTACTTACACTAGCAAATACTTCATCATCATTTGAACGTCACTGTGGAAAAAAACCCCTCATTATTTTTCTCTGGAAAGTAAATAATGTAGGAATATTATTTGACATCAATGGTTTTCTGTTACCGCGAAGTTAGATGTGTCATTGGAATATTGGATTCGTCTCAATTACCCTTAACACTTTTCTTACAGCGCTACTTCGTTGTATTCACCCGAGAATACAGGGAAGGAGTTCTCGGAAACGCGTTGAGGTAACTCGACAAAAGATATCGGGCGGGGCAGCCAAGGTGTCAAGTGTCAATTGGCGCCTTGAGGTAACTACCTAATTACCTTAATAGAATGAAAGCACTCTATCCACGTGTCTTGAGGTGAATGATTCTTAGGAAAAGGCTATATTATAATATAAGATCAATAGGCAAGAGTAGATAGAAATCGTGTCGGATTTATAAAACACAGCAATATCTACTGAGGCATTAAATCTTCTTACTTACCACTAATTTGATTAATAATTTTTATTTAATGTTTAATTTATTTTTTATTCTTATATCTCACTTTTATCGACGTATTAGGACATTTCCGTCACGACACAAAATATTTTAGTAATTTTTATCCGAAGTCTAAACAGTATTTGACTTAGGTACAAGAAGTCATTTTACTACCTGATAAAGAAATAAGCCGGCGCAAAAAATTTCATCCAATTCAAAATAATTTTGTAAAGACAATTTTTTTCGACAACCTCAATAAATCGAACATTTTGCTCACAAAGGCACTAAAGTGATTTGTGTCTGGAATAACTAATCGGCAGATTACGAAGGGGCGTCCACGTGAAAATTATATTAACGAGTATCTTATTTATATTTTTGAGAGACTAAACATTAAAATTGACGGCGTCTGAATATAAATTTAGACGTTTCGATTGCTCGAAATGATTACTTTTCTCCTTAGGGGTCCGGTAGCAAACGCGTGACAGACGAAGATTGTAAAATTGTTATTCTGTCCATGTTGAGCAACTCGCTCGGAATTACGAAAATTGTTTTGGAGATAAAAATATTATATAAGATTGTCAAAACTCCAGCGGAAATATAGTGTTACATGTAGGCGTTCAATTTCATCGTTTAGTTTTCGGTCTGAGCACGTGGATATATTTAATAGCACTAAATGTTAAATTTGCTACATTTTCCCAAGGGTGCTTAAGATGTTTTGATATAAAATAGTCTCTCAATACAAAAACAATTTGAAGTTTATGTCAGCATAGATAGAGAAAATGATAAATGGGGTTAAGGGAATTGAAATATGTTTCTTTAATGTAGTACGTTTAAAACAAAATGGATGTAGAAAAAAGTATCAACACAATGGATTTCACTTAAACTGAAAAAATAAGTATAAGTAAAGGAAAAAAAACTTACAATATTTGTTAGCAACCCTATATTTCTGAATTCAGAAACCGTTCCTTGTTCTTCGCATTAATTGAAGTCACTGCTTCCCACAGCGTAAATATGCATGGGAAGATACGCTGCCTAAACTTCTATGCAGTGAAGCTCATTAAATATATTTGTTCATGAAAATTTGTGTTTAGATAAATGTGTGTGATATTCTACATGTTTTACATATTGCTAAGCGCGAGGAATGTTTCCGTATGATGTGTTAGCAAAGTGTTTTTCTACCTTTTTGGTGTCGCGACCCCTTTACAAGTTGAGAAATTTTGGCGACCCCCTTCATAGAGAGACAGAAAAAGAATTTCATTAAAAGACTAGCTTGTTTTTTTCCTGTCTTCTGTTGCGTCATAGGTCAGGCCTTAAGTATTATGCAATAATTCCCATCATGATGATTCTTACACGAAGCCCATAACTATGGCCTTGGCAATGTAACTACATCTTTAGGACCGATCCCTATTTTAAGAATTTGATGATCACTTTTAAATATTATCCGGATCCCGTAAAAAAAGTTTAATTAAACTTCTTTATTTAAGAGTTGGTAGAAGCCGTATAATAACCAGTCAAGTTTCAACTATAAGCCCTCGCTAAGATCCGATATCAGAGGAGTTCCGGGTGGACTCCTAACTTTTATCCGTTTATCGTATAGAAATACTCGAGATGGTAATCAAACGGACAGAGTAAGACTATCCTAATGGACAGAGACCGAGGGATAAATTAGTGTTTCCCATTAATTTTATCTGATGTTCAACTAAGTGATGTTACACATTGAGAATTTATTGCAGGGGTAGGCTCATGGGGGCAATGGGTGTGTCACCAAAGCACATTCTTCCGAGTAAACTATGTTAGTTACAGTGGTTATAATAATAACGATGTTCTATCCGTATCTACTTCAAAAATTCAATAGAATTTAAATAATGAAATCTAGTTTACAGGTGTGGCCTTGATCAGAGATTTTTTCACGATAATCTAAGTACTTGAAATTGATTTTAAATAAAAATAAATTTATTGTTATTTTCTAATAATATCAATCGAACCAGCAATGTATTGCAAAGAAATATGTTTAGTCCATAAAATTATTATCCCTTCCAAAAGGAATATTAATTTAATGGTCTAGTCATAGAATTTGACATTGTCAATTACTAACAACGAGTTAGCGATTTTAATATACCTATACATTGATTAGAGATTGTTACTTTGAATTACTATATTTCTGATTCTAAGCATTTTATAGCACTGTGACCAAGACATCATTGATTAAAGTTTTTTCTCTTATTACAGGCCACACGCAGTTTTCGAAACAAAATGTATTAAACTATTTGTGCTAAATGTTATTCTTCGCAAACATAGGCTTCTTCCTTTTGACCCAGCACTCATGAAAAATAAATGTAGAAAACACAGCGTCTGTCAGGTACCCAGATAGAGAATCGTACTAGTAAAATATTATTATTATTTTATGGCTCCCTTACTGTATAATAAAGGTAATAAAAATAAATATTTACCCACTTACTAAATCTAAATGTAACCCCGTTTTGTTAAAATGGCTTCTCGGATTGAATTACGACGAGGTTGAATCGTTTCTTGAGTAAAGGTTAACGAGTAACTTCGCACATATATACACTCCAGTATACATAGTCACACTAACAAACTTCAATTATATAATAATAATTGTATTGTAATTTAAATTCAAATAGAAAATTTATGTAATTGTTTGTAAAAATCTAGAGTTGGGCGCTAATAACTGCGACACAGTCTTTTGACTACTGCGGTTATTAATGCAAGATTGTTTCTGAAATAATGTGTAAATGTGTTTTTGAAATAAATTTGAAATTAGAAATGTCAGTTCGAAAGCGGTAACGTACGCACCCTAGTATACCTTAAAAAAAGGTAACTTCCAGCTCGTGCCAAATTGTCTGTGGCTGAATGAAACACAGTTTCCAAACCAACTTTGTATATTGTGTATAACAATTAATATTTTTTTCTCGTCATTAGCGTCCAATTACCTTTTTTCATTCGAAGAAAAGATCAGAGCCTCATTTAATTTTGTTTCTTTTATCAACCGAAAAGGGTCGGATTTTAAGAGCCGCCGCCCGTTTTTCTTCCTTAGCCCGTCAGCCACGTTTATCTCACAAACCAGTAGGACTGTTTTGAATAATTTATACCTCGGCAATAAAAAGGACAGGTTATGTGTTTGGGCACATTAACATTACAGGAATTGCCCTAATGAGAATGAATTTACATGAGGCTTATGAGGTTCAACAAAGTTGCTAACATTTCGTTGGGCTTATACATCCCTTTTTTGATAAGGTGATTGATGTACTTAATGTCTTAACTGTTTTGGAAGCAATTAGGAATATGAAATGAGTTATACTTTATGATTAGCAAGAAGATATGAATGAATGAATTAATGTTTACCTTATTTTAAAGCCAATAAACGATTTATTTATACTAAAATGCTATCAAATTTTGTCGACATTATATACATACAGGTCGAAATGTATACCTCCTTTTTTTGAAGTGGGAAAAATAGTAAGACTTTTATTTCGTACTTTGAACAGTATTTGAGGAAGGGTTTATCAAATGCTGCAGTATTTTCTATGACGTATCCTTTGAACCCTTTCCCGCTCACCTATACTCACTTTTATTTACAAAAGCCGCCCTATTTTATAAAGGCAAGGCAACTGATAAACAATCGAAGCCGTTGACAATATCTGAAACCGGTCCCTTCACCTAGCCTCATTGGAAAACTTTCCCGGATCTTATTCAAGTTGGCGGAATGTCACCAAAGGGTATGTTGACTATGTAGTCGTGGATTTCAGTTTCAAAGCCAATACGAAACAAAGCTGGACGGTCGCCTTATAAAGTTCACAGCCACATAATGAGTTTTAGCGTAAGCTTGTTTTGAGTTTGAACTCGAGCAACTGAGTTTGTCTAATCAATATTGCATCCAATTTCCGATAGTCAATCAGTTGGTGTTGGCATCAATTTGTGTTGTGGATATTAAAAGCAAAAACACATTCATCTTTAGCTTTAATATCCGACTTCATTATATTTTCTACTAAATATTTACGTAAAATTACTTGTCGCCATTTGGTATTTACACATCTTACTTTGCGTTAAGTAGAAATTAGATGTAGATGTTTCACCAATGAGCCATACCAACTTATTTCGATTAATGAATAGGTATTACAATAAACATTTTAAATAACTATTCATCACGTACGGTCGTATGAAGCTGAAAATGTATTTATAAAAAATACATTTTCAGCTTCATTTCCACGCTGATACCTGAAATAACGCATTGACTCCACATCAAAAGAATGTTATGAATACAAAGAAATATGGTTAAGATTGTTTTTTTTAACACTCACAGTGCCATATTTTATATTCATAAAGATGAAATAAGAAACCAAAATTTTTTTGCTGGTTCAAGTCCAGCCCGTGCGCAAAATTTTTGTTTCTTATTTTATCTTTATGAACAAAAAATGTTATCTATGAAAAAAAGGCCTCGTGTTACGCTGTGGTCTCTAATCTTTTATGATGGAACTGGCAAATGAAGTTACAAAATAATAAAATAGAGTTAGCGCCTAAAACAGAGCTCTCTGAAAATATCCATTAGCAAAAGTAACGCTATTACGTCAAAGGAAAAGTTGCGGTACTACATCAAACGCAGTCCAGTCCACCTTCAACAATAAACTACTCTGTACCAGGAGCAGATGGCGACAATGTCCCAACTTGAGTTGTAAATCAAACCCTTTTAATGTTCGGTCGCCATCGGGTCAAGCAGCATTGTGATTTACAAGCCCCATAAAGGGCTGGCCTTGCGATTGTCAGCACTCACTCGCAGAGCGGGTAGTTCTCGTACTAAAACACAACCACATTTTA
This sequence comes from Pyrausta purpuralis, assembly GCA_963924145.1. Classification (NCBI taxonomy): domain Eukaryota; kingdom Metazoa; phylum Arthropoda; class Insecta; order Lepidoptera; family Crambidae; genus Pyrausta; species Pyrausta purpuralis. The sequence goes on from OZ001644.1 coordinate 15,567,092, forward strand.
GTTTCAATCTTAAGTATCATTCAAAACTAACGGTCCCGGAAAAAATCGTTTCTCCCATGTTCTGTTCGGAGTAGTGGCGCGGCGAAGACTCCAATAAAATTTAAGTCATGAAAATCGGTCCGCCTGTTTTCACTTGTTTCCGGTTGTTTTTAATTTGGGCACTCTTTTCGATAGTGAGTCTTTCCGGGAGTGTGTGGGCCTCCGCCTTGGTCCGCCTCCCCTATATGTGAAATTTTTACGTGTCCATGTAGCAAGGAGGTTGATAAATTTGGTCTCCACTGCCTTTGTTGCCAGCAAAGCGCTGGGCGTCTCGCCCGTCACGCTACCCTTAATGACGCTATCAGAAGAGCTCTTGCGACCATTAATGTTCCTTCCACGTTGGAACCACGTGGTTTGGATCGTGATGATGGCAAGAGACCCGATGGCCTCACGCTTATTCCCTGGGAACGGGGTCGGGCTTTAGTTTGGGATGCAATTTGTGTCGATACTTTGGCCCTCTCCCACCTCCGAGAATCAGCCCTTAAAGCTGGAGCAGCAGCGGAGTTGGCTGAAAACGCCAAGCGTCGCACTTGCGACGTTTGGCGTAGAAACGTTTGGGCCGTGGCACTGTGGTACCGTAGTAGGTCATAGGACTTCAATTACGATGTTTTAATTATGCCATGATACTACGTCGCTTGGGTCACTATTAGTGACACTACAAAATGATATAAAAGGAACTGCAATTAGTCAGTTGTTACATTTGTTTTTTGGCATCGGAAGTGAACGCATCGCACACGCCTGCTCATTAGCGTTATCGCCAAGCGGTTATCAGTGAAAGCGTGACTCGTGTTTTTCCAAGAATCTATTGTTTTTGATTTATTTTTTGTAATGGATATTCAAGTTGAAGGTATGTATAATTTCTTTTATATATTTTTTTTAGTGTCGTTTGACACTATGTATATTTTTTGTAGCCCTGCTACGACAAAGCATAAAAGTTGACATTTTAATTGTAATTATATTTTTTATGGAAACTTTTAACTACTTTCGCATATACTTGCACACATAATTTTGATGTCAAAATGCGAGTCAATGTGTCTATTTTATAAATAATAAGAATTTAGCTGCGATCATTTGCGACTGGGGGTAGTAGCCCACTCGTAGCAAATGCTACGAGCATGCTACGAGAAATCTATTAATCTTGAAATTTAAACTACCCTGTATTTTTTTTGTTTCCGGTACAAATATCAAGTGTTCTATTACAAAAATACTTTTATTAGACACTTGGCTATCTATAAAGGATAGTAATAGTGATTCTGACAGATCTCGTCAAGTGTGCCAAACTCTGTTACAATCACTACCAGATGTTGAAAATATGAATACTAACGACTTGCAAAACAGGATTTCCAATCTTTGTGTAAGATTTGCGAAATACTGGAAGCAAGTCCAGCGATCGTATTCTAGAATTGTCACAAAATACAGCGAATGGCTGAACGAAAGTGAAGTTTTCACTCTGTCAACTGCGGCCGCCCACAACACTCAACAGCTTGCGGCTCCAGATCTTCCTTCCACGAGCGGCTTGCAGTACAGAAAGGACTTTAAGGACTGCAGCAAGAGGTCAAAACGACGCAGGTTAGCTGAGTTAACTAAGGTAGATGAGTCTGCTGTAAATTCTTTACTAAGTGATTCTAATCAGTCTAACACCTCCTTTAGCTTTGTGGAATTCAAGACTGATGAAGTTTTATCTTTGATTACTGAGTCTAAATTAACTAAACACCAATATTTATTATTATAAGAGTTCATAAATGCAAAGTTTCCAAATGCACTGCCATCATATCAAAAAGTGTTAGAGGCCAAGAAGCGGTGTTACCCATTCACAAGAATGTATCACGGAATCATCTGCCGAAATAGAGTTACAATCTTTGTTAGATCATACTACATCCCGAATACTAGAATCTCAAAAATAAGTTCTTAAAACTATTGATATAAGTAAAGAGTTTGTTTTAATTGGTAAATGGGGGTTTGATGGTAGTACGGGACACAGTGAATATAAACAAAAATAGGTAGTCATATTTTGTAGTTATAATCTTTAACGGTAAAAAAGACAATAATAAGGAGTAATTAAAGAAATCTTTGTTAAAAATATATCTAATCATTATTAATGTAATTTTTTTGTGTCTTAAGTTAATGTGTAATTTAAGTTTATTAAGATAATGTTTAGTAAATAAGGCTAATATGTAACTATAATTAACTTGTATTTGCTAAATTTCTATTCTAAACATTAGAATACTTTTGTTCCTTTTTTTGATGTATAAATTATTGCTATTTTAATGTAATTGAGTTGTTTAATTAATATTTACCTCAGTCTATCATAAAACATTATTATTTCATGCAGTAGCACACAGTACAGTAGCCATTAGCTACGCGAAACCCCTATGACCGCCCTCCTTTGAGCGCGGTACCACAGTGCGTGGGGACCCTCTGCTAAATTGCTGTTTAAAAAAATTGCGCCAAAATTAAATTCTTTAACAGCCAATAATAAAGCTGGCTGGTTCCTAACTCAAAGGATCAGCATAGCTATCCAACGCGGCAACGCAGCCAGCTTCATAGCCTCCTTGCCGCAAGGAAATGGTTTCGTTTTTGAATAGGTAAATATTAAGTTTTTTTTTTATGTTGCATGTCATAGTTTTTTTTTCTTGTTTGTTATTAATAAAGAAACCTGTTTTCGAGATATAAGTGGCGGAACTAACACTACTTTCTTTTATGTATATAGACTTAAAACTTATAGTATATTATGCGTGAATCTCTTCTATGTAAGACAGCTCCTGCTTTTATGCCTTGAGCAGAACAAACGCAGTTCAACCGTAAGTACAGCTGGATCGATGCAAGGGAAAATAATGAGTAGCAATCTCGTACATACAAATTCTTATAGTACATATTTATTCAAAAAACAACAATATTAAAATCAAAGTTAAATTCATTTTTCTAATAATACTTATATCAACTCTTACAATAATGAAAACTTACGTATACTGTTTATCTGCACGTAGGTAATACTTACAAAACGATTGCTTTTCTCATTTATTCGATTGATTTATTCTCAAATTCAAAAATGACTGGCGTAAAACACGAGAATCGCCCTTCTGAAAAGTAGATGGAAACTTCGAGAACCGATCAGGCTAACTTCAAGTTTCGCATAGTGGGGGAGAGCTCAAGAAGTTTTGAAGTAAGCCATATAAGGTGTAAGCAACTTCAACGCAACTCGTCACATTATTATGCAGGTAACTAATTAAAAGCTCGTAAATAGCTTGGTCTTTGGTATACTTGTATATAATATTTGCGTTATATTACCTGATTTTTGGTATGAGTTGATTGATGTGATTAATGACGTGCTTTTGCATTCAATAATGCATTCAATTCAGGTTATTTGTGAGGCATGTTTCAGCGAGTTTCGATATATAGGTACAGTTTACGACAAAATAATAATAATAGTCCCCCAGCCGATTTCGACTACGGTGGCCAATCACAACGACTAACCGACTGCGCGGGATATATTATAGTGCACAAGTGTGTTTGCAAACACAGGTGCACTCTCTATACCTTTCACTCCCATAGCTCGATGGGACAGCAATCTGACCCGACCGGAGAGAGATCAGGCGCAGAACCAACGGCTCTACATGCTTTTCCGAGGCACGGGGCTGGAACACCGCCAACTTACAAACTCCGGGCAACCCTAAGCATTTCTGAACAGAAAAACTCAGGTATATATTTTTGTCCCGGCCCGGGGATCGAACCCGGGACCTCTGGCGCAGCCTTTGCTTTAAAGTGCAACCCTCTTACCGCTGCGCCACCGAGGAAGTGAAAACAAAGATGAAAACGACAAAACAACGATGATTTAAAAATATATTTTTTGCCTCAATCTTTATCTAAAGTGCAGTTATTATTAGAAATGCGCAGTTGAAATTCAAATACCTACTAACCATAAAACGTACTGAATTTACTCGTATGTCCGAATTAGAGTAGGTACAGTCTTTCAAGTTTTGTTATCGCTTCAGTATTTCTTTTGTATGTTTAATAGATTGATTGATTTCATGAAAGGATTGACTAATTCAAAAACTTAGATAATATTTTCGGAAAGGCTGTGATATCAATGCCATACAAATTCAAATTATGATAAACTTATCTTTTTTGTTTTCCCCACGACTTTCTAACTAAAAGGCAATAAGCGTTAGACAAGTTTTCTTTAAGGGTAGAGGTAATTCTCTAAGGGTCTGCTCAGTAGTTTGCTTAGTATTAGGGGAGTTTGTTCAGGTCACGCCAACACTGGATAATAACAGAATATAAATATATAAACCAATTTTGGTCCCCGAGGCGGAGGGTAATCTATACGGTCAAATGTGAATATACACTTTTTTCGAACCAAATCACATTTCTAAACTGTTGTAGTTTATAGGTCAAAGTGAGTACAGGCAAGCCTAAGGCTGTTTTATTACCATTTATGTTTAATAATTTATAACTGCTCGTAATTTCCGCTAAAAATAATCCCGTTTTGGGGAGTAACCAAAATTATTTAAATTTTCCCCCATCAAAGGATTTTGAATTTTGCGTCTTAAAGATAAGACGTATATATAGTATACAACTCATCTTTAAGACGCAAAATTCAAAATGTTTTGATAGCAATAACCTTTGGTTAGCAATAGTGCTATCGTCAACTTGTGTACATCCGTGCGTCTGAGCCAGGCTTCTAAAGAGATCTCGCATATCTAGGCTGATAACCATTCGTAGGTGAAGCTGATATATCCAGGTTTCATAAAAACTAGGCTCAGACAGCCAGAATTTCTCATTTTCTGACTTTTTAGATCTCAACTGTCAGAGGGTTTTAGGGCGCTGTTTCTTATACAATGTGATGTGACACGTATACAATATGATGTGACGCGTAGGTGACGATCATCCGAAGTAGTTTCATCCATTTTAATCCAATACTTTTTGAGAAATCATGTTAAACGTGTGGCTCAGACAGCCTGACAGAAAACATACTCAGCGCTTTGCGCTTACTTTTTTACTCGGCGCTTATATACATGTTTACTGAACATTCTGATCACAACCAATGACTTAGAATTACAATGCGGAAGTCTCCTATTGTTGATATTTTAGTACGTAAAATACTTATTTTTACGAATTGATGCTGGTGTAGCATTTATACAAATAGTATTTCATCCATTCATCCCATATATGCGTACGGTTTTTTTTTTAACGTAAGTTAAAGTTAAGAAACAATAAGTTAAAACAATCAAAATGAGTATAATCAGAATAAAAAGAATAATATTGTTATAAAAATGTTAACACAATTGTACTAGTAGTTGTATAAAAGGGAACCCTTTTATTCATTTACACAAAGTAAAATATAATATACATCTAATGAAACCATTTTGATTAGATGTAAATTATACTACTCAACATAAAATAAATAAAGTTACGAACTATGTAATTATCTCTTCGAAATTCAAATCCACGAGCAAAAAAGTTATTTTATTGCTTTATTGAAGCAAAATTTTTCAAAAAATTTCCTTTCTTGTGAACATGTACTTTAAAAGAAGATAACAACTTGTGATGATATACATGACAGATCCAAAACAAAAGATTTTATTGTAAGTAGTTTAATTGTATTCGTAAGCTGGTCCCTGGTACCTTTTTGACCGCCATATTCAATGTAACTTACTTAATTTTTTCTTTATAATGTATACTTTTCGTAACATATATATTTGAACTTTCTTGTAAAACAACTTTTTTACGGATTAACTTTTCGCGAGTTTATTAATTTTATCCCGACGTTTCGAACACTTTACAGCATTCGTGGTCACGGGTAGACTGACCATCTAAACAACTTTTTTACGGATTAACTTTTTGCGAGTTTATTAATTTTATCCCGACGTTTCGAACACTTTACAGCGTTCGTGGTCACGGGTAGACTGACCATCTACTGTTTTATTTCAATGAGTAATATTCGAAGAAACAAGTATGTTTCTTGTAAAATTCAACAAAAATCTTTTGAGCTATAAAATACATGATATTCAGTGGATGATAACTTTTAATCCTACATAATTTTAGAGTACCTATATCTATATATATTTTTATATATGATCAGCAATTTGACCAGTGATGATGTCGTCGAGGGTGGATCATGTCTGATCAGTAATTTTATTTTATTTGAAAAAACGATACAAGTACCATGGAAAACATCCTGGGGCTGGCGGTGCTCCAGGCCAATCTACACCACGCTATTGCAGCCTCTGCGGTTGTAGAGAAGATCTTTAGCGAAGGTGGCCTGGACATCGCTCTCATTCAAGAACCATGGATAAACGCCGATTCCGTGGTAGCCGGTCTGAACAATGCGGGTAAGATACTTGTATACGAAAAAGGCCTCAGACCTAGGGCCTGCATCGTATTTAACAAAAATATTAACTTCTTACCTGTTCCAGAGCTTTGCAGCGAAGATACAGTCACCGCATACGTAGAAGTCAAAGGGCCGAATAGGCCCAAAGTACTTTTCTGCTCGGCATATCTTCCTGGTGATAAGCAGGATCTCACTGAAGAACTGACTAAAGTCCTGGATTATTCTAGAAGACAAAAGTCGGAGCTGATAGTGGGATGCGATGCTAACGCCCACCATACCATCTGGGGGAGCTCGGATAGGAACAAAAGAGGTGAGCTACTATCCGATTTTCTACTAACTAACTGTCTACATGTGCTGAACAATGGCCACACGCCAACATTCGTAACAAAAAAATAGACAAGAAGTATTAGACCTAACATTCGCAACAAAAAATGTGTCAAAGTGTGTAACAAAATGGCACGTCAGCAGCGAGAATTCAATGTCCGATCATAGACATATACTTTTTGATGTTTCCGGGTTAGCAGAAGCTCAACACGTAAAAGTGAGAAATCCAAAAGACACCTCCTGGGATATGTATAGAACCATACTCAGCGAGAATCTAAAGGACATACCCAAAACTATCAAAACACCTGACTCTCTTAATGCCGCGGTCAAGATGCTCAACAATGGCATAATAGATGCCTTCGAACAGAGCTGTCCCGAAAGAGAAATAAAACCGAACAAATCACCCGTGTGGTGGAACAAAAAACTGGAAAAGCTCAGAACCACCACACGCCGTATATTCAATCGGGCCAAACCGTGCAATTGGGACCAGTACGGCAAGGCCCTTACAGAATATAACAAACAAATCAGAAAAGCCAAAAGAGCTTCTTGGCGACGCTTTTGTGAACAAATTGCCCAAACCCACAAAGGAGCAAGAATTCACAAAATACTCGCTAAGACCCCAAATAAATATCTTGGACTACTTAAAAAGCCAGATAACACATTTACGAACACTGAAATGGAGACTCTAGATCTCCTTAGGTCTTCACACTTTCCGGGTTCGTACCAAATCGACACACAAAGCTACACCCAAAGGAATGATGAATTCCATAGGGCAAAATGCTCAGACTGGAATAAGGCCGCTAATATCTTTAGGCCTAACCAGATTAGATGGGCTTTGGAAAAATTCCAACCATTTAAATCAGCGGGAGAAGACGGCATTTTTCCTGCTCTGCTGCAAAAAGGAAATGACCTGCTTCTTCCACATCTGGTAAAAATTTTCAGAGCAAGTTACGCCTGGGGTACTATACCAGAACCATGGAATTGGGTCAAAGTACGTTTTATACCAAAAACAGGGAAGAGAGACTACTCACAACCCAAATCCTTCAGACCCATAAGTCTAACATCCTTCCTAATGAAGACCATGGAAAGGATTGTAGACCAGCACATTAGGGCCAAATACTTAGTGGACAGGCCATTAAGTATCAACCAACATGCATACCAAAAGGGAAAATCCACTGAAACAGCCCTCCTCGATCTGGTCGACAAGGTGCAAAAATCCCTAGAGGATAAGCAAACAGCCCTGTGTGCTTTTCTAGATGTTGAAGGTGCATTTGACAACACCCCTATAGAAACCATTCTTAATGGAATGGAGGCAAAAGGGATAGATGAAAGCACCATCAGATGGGTAAAAAACATGCTCTCAAATCGAGTAGCAAACATTACCCTCAATGCTTCAAAGCTTGAATTCCTTGCCACGAGAGGATGTCCACAAGGAGGAGTACTGTCTCCACTTCTATGGACCCTAGCAGTAGACCAACTACTTGTTAAGATGGCAGAAAAAGACTATGATACCCAAGGCTATGCTGATGATCTAGTAGTGATCATCAGAGGTCCCTGCCTCAGCACAATTTCTAGTCTAATGCAAGGCGCTCTCAACACCATAAGTAAGTGGTGTAGAGAAAATGAATTATCTATCAATGCAGATAAAACAGTGATAATCCCATTCACAAGAAAGAGAAAACTGGAAAAACTGGTGAATCCAAAGTTAAACGGTAAAATTCTTCCTTACTCTTGTGAAACAAAGTATCTAGGGGTAACGTTTGACCAAAAACTTACCTGGAACTCGCACCTAGATAATATCATTCAAAAAGCCAAAATGGCTCTGTGGAGCTGCTGTCGAATGGCGGGGTCAAGATGGGGACTAAAACCCAAAATTGCCCTATGGCTGGTCACAGCGGTCGTGAGACCAGTAATAACATATGCACCTGCCGTCTGGTACAGCAAGGTCAACCAAGCGACAACAATACAGAAACTAAGCAGCCTGCAAAGGCTTGCCTGCATCACAGCAACTGGAGCACTGTCTACGACACCAGGGGCAGCTTTGAACGCTCTGCTGGATCTAACACCTCTGCATTTACATGTGCAAAAAGTGGCCAAGCAGAGCACGTATAGAATCTGCTCCCGCACGAAAGTCAGATGGGCTTCTCAAAATCTGATAAAACTCAAGGAATCAGTACTTGAAAACCGACTACTAAGCATGCCTAGTGACGACATGCATACAGAATGTAACTTTACTAAGTTATATTCCGTAAACATACCTTCTAGAGATAAATGGCTTGAGGGCCAAATGTCATTTAAGAAAGGTAGTCACGTCTGGTACACAGACGGATCCAAAAAAGGGAATGATGTAGGTTGTGGGATCTACGGAGAGAGGCCTAAGCTCAAAGTTAGTATAAACATGGGGACTGAAACCTCCATCTTCCAAGCCGAGGTCTTTGCCATAAACAAATGTGCAGAGATAAACCTTGAGAAGAGACTCCGGAACCAACACATCTACATCAACTCAGATAGCCAAGCTGCATTGCTGGCTCTAAAATCCTTCGAACAAATGTCAAAACTGGTGCAAACATGCACTGAGACATTGAATGAACTGGGAAACACCAACAAAGTCACACTTACATGGGTACCAGGGCATTCAAAGATTGAAGGAAACGAAGTAGCAGATGAACTTGCTAGAGAAGGAGCCGATAACCCTCAAATCGGCGTAGAACCATTCTGTGGCATCACCAAACAACGCGCCACTACGCTTCTAACCACCCTCTGTAAGCAAGAGGCTATTGAGTCGTGGAAGTCTATTCAAGGACAAGAACACTCAAAAGCACTAATTCGAGGTTACAACAACAAAGTAGCTAAAGAACTGTTAAAGTTCGAAAGATACAAAGCTTGTGCAGTGACCAGAATACTAACTGGCCATTGCAAACTGAACAAACATTTGGCCAATATGAACATGACCGAAGACACTCTATGTAGATTCTGTAATACAGAAGAAGAAACGGCCATGCATATCCTCTGCTCATGCGGACCGCTTATGAGCAAAAGAAGTATCCATCTCGGGCGGCACATCATGCACCCGGATGAGATAGCAGATATCACGCTCCAAAGAATCTGGAAATTTATGGACTCAACGGGACTAAGCAGTGAAATTTAAATATAAGGGCGCCACAATAGATCATACCTGGTCGAGCTGGCAACTTTAGAGCCCAACAACTAATAATAATAAAATAATGGAAAACATGTACAAATAAGCGAATAACTGATTAAACTAGACTAATACCCTAAAATAGTTTTCACAACATGATTCGCATGCAGCAGTATCTTTAGTAATAAATGTAATAGCTTAATCACTCTTCTCTTGAAAATGACCAAATCATTTCATAAACACTTCATACGGTAGCGCATCCCATTTCTTAGCCGTCTGCATTAGAAATAATGATCGGAACTGTTTAGTGATAATAATAATAAGCGGTCCGAGCGAACTGCGTTTCACCTTCGACGCCGTTTTTTTTATTTTGCACCCAAAAAAGCAAGCTACGATTTGCAGAATGATTTATATTGTTTTTTGCATCTTGTGCCAAATGGGCCGTAATCATTTAGGACGAGTTGAGTAATGCGTAAGTAGTATGTATTTTATACTGAAATAGTCTAATATTGTAGTAACCAGGTAGAACTAGCGGTTATTTTCAAATGAAGAGAAATCAAACATTTTTTTCTCAGAATACCACATACATAATTAACATATTTTCCTTCATCGTCTTAGTTATTAACTACGTAATTTCATAATTAAATAGCAGGTGAAAGCAAATGTCTTCAAATAGGGAGCCTATGCTCACATTTTCTACAAAATTGTCTTTTCATTCCCAAAAGGTGCGAAGTGTGGCCACCCAAATGCATCAATATATGGGAAACATTGAAAATGCTCATAACCTTTGAGTGGCAGCATTTAGAGCCGTCACTTACGATTTTTTGTACTAAGAGGCCGCGTCCCATCAGATTAAATCAGCTTCATACCACATTTGGAAGTGGTAGAACTGGGTGCGGCTCAGACAGCCGGATGCTGGCTGTCTGAGCCGCTTTTACTTAATTTTTCCACAACACGAGCGCCATGAAGCGGTTGAAATCTGGTCGAGAGCTGTCACTAACGTCGTCACATCAGTAAATCCTAAATACATTTGTTCGAAACATACGAATCGAAACGAAAGTTCGAATATTTCGTTAAATATAAAGAAAAACAAGTTGGCTCAGACGACCGGATATCAGGATGTCTGAGCCACACGTTTATCGTGGTTTCTCAAAAAATTTTGGATTAAAATGGATGAAATTACTTCGGATGACCGTCACCTACGCGTCACATCACATTTTATAAAAAAAACAGCGCCCTGAAACCCTGTGATAGTTGAGATCTGAAAAGTCAGAAAATTCGAAATTCTGTCTGTCTGAGCCTAGTTTTTTTGATTTTCCAAACAACTGTTGCGTCACCAACGATGAAACCTGGATATATCAGCGTCACCTACGATTCGTTATTCATAGCCTAGATATGCGATTTTTTTCTAGAAGCCTGGCTCAGACGCCTGGATGTACACGTCAACTTCGGGAATGACTACAAAAAGATTTTGCTGAAGATGAAAAATGGTCACTTATAAATAATAACAAGGGAACATTTTCAAGCGGAGTTATGGCTTAATTATGTAACGCCTAAAAAATCTCCTGAAATATTATAACGTCAACCGTTTGACATATTGGTTAAGGGTGGCGTAAAATCGTGAAATATTCTATGGAGCTACTGAAGATGGAATTTGAGGCCATTTTTTACCATCTTCAAAAACGGAAATTCTCAGTTTAACCTGTATTTTTGTACGTGTTTGTCCGCAATTATGTTAAGTTTGACTGAATCTTGATGAATGAATTTTGATGCAATATTGAGTTTAGTATTTTGTCCGACTTAAAAGAGGGAAACATGGACTTAGTACAATAAATAAATAAGAACTTATTTTTAATTGCGCCGCATTCAACAATTCTCACTAAAGAAGTAAGATAACGCATTTGGCTTCTAATTAAGAGAAACACATTCAATAAACAAACGAATTTGGTGCATGATGTGCGTGCGTAGACTGGTGCTGTTGGACTCATGCATTTTTGTCAACGTTTTGAAAATATGAGTAAATGTCTTTAGCAATAACTTAAAGGTGTAGTCAACAAAATATCTTATTTTGCTTTTGTTGTTTCTTCTGCTTTTGTTGTTTCTTATTACCTGTCTGACCAATTATTATCAAACTTTCAACCTATAACTGATACATTTTTATTATTAAGTAAAAGTTAGTAGGACTGTTAGCCTACTACTACTTACTACTTATCGAGTCATAATTTACAGCAAAGATTTTGTGGAATAACTTATTTAATTTATTTAAATCAAAACATGGATTGTGACAGCAAAGTTCATAAAATCGGCCATCCGTAACCCGTTTTAGGTGATTGTCCATTAATTAACCGTAAACAAAATGAAAACTTTACAGGGTAGGTAGGTACCTAAGAAATTCATCAGTGTAAAATGAACTTCCGAATTTGCATTGTTAATTTTATTTTACGCACTTTGCCCGTCTAATTATAATATACCATGGAGTTAAAATAAAGCTCAAAGATTAAATAATCCAGTCAAGCTAACCTAGTTACATGAAATATTCAAATTCTGTAATTTATAGCCCGTCTTATCGCATGTCTATACATTTGAGTAGGTACCTCAACCGAGACGTGATATCACTGTGAACAATTAATTTATTGTCAGATGATTTATTACACCATATGCAAGACATTTATTATGGGGTTGCGTTTAAGGCTGACATGGTAGCTAAATTCGTAATTTTAGGGTTACGTGGCTTATAAAAACCAGTCAAGGGCGAATTGGACTTGCGCTTTGAGGGTTCCTTATCCGGGTAAAGTCGTGCCGAACCAAACCCCACTAGGTTCCATGGCATTTTTGAACTAATATGTAATTGAAATAAAGGCAACTTACTTCAGACAAACCAAATTACTGCACTAAAATTTTTGACGGCAAAGAGTGAAGTCTTTGTTTTGGCTAGAGGGCGTATTGCGATCTTTTATAATCTGTTCAAGTTCTATGCAGTTCAATTCCCACGCAGTGTAAACGAGTATTATCAATATAAAAATATGACTTACTACTATATGACGATACTACAATGATACTAGTATTAATATGTATGTTATTATATTAATAGAATATTAACAGCATAATGCGTGATCGCAATACGCATTGTTTATTCGTTCAAAAGCAGAGCTGCTTAAATTCCAAAGCAACATTGCAATATGCACCTAGGTCTAACTTTTATCTCGCGCGTGAGGGTGCCAACGTGCCGAATCTGTTTATTGAAATCTGTGACCGTGAGAGAGCGTACATACGCAAAAATTCAAGCTCCCGGTCCCGAACTTATTGATTTGAACTAGCCCAGTGATAATAAAGAGATATATGTAAAGAAACAAGTACAACCAGTCGTGATATTGATCTCATTCTTGCAATATTTACCACTATCCTACATATGAGTGATGGTTTTCTACTGCTCTCAGAAAGTGTGAGATGGGGGACTGGAAAAGCTGTAGGTGGACTTGGTGAGACAGCCTTACAGGATCTCCCTTCGCCTACGAACCGAACTACTTACATGATAAGAGTGATGTTGTATGATAGTTCACATTCGATAGTATTAACAATAGTCATAATACAATCGATAGTTTGATACTATGGATAGTCGTTTCGGTATCGAGCTTCATTACGATAGATCAAACTGCAATAATACGATGCCTGAGCTATTGATCTTCATCCGCGCCTTTTGAGTATACTTCCTCCCTTCATGTGGCAGCGTGATATTTTATAGACTAAAGCCTTTCTCTATAGATAAGATATCCGACACAAAAATATTCACATATTTCCTGACTGACAACAAATCGGTCCAGTAGATTAGCACGTTCAAGCAAACAAATAAATTAACTCTTCATCAGTTTTATAATAATAGTACCTATAGATACTTGAGGTCAACTATGAATACCTAATTGGGCAGCGATGTAGGAATTTAGTTTGCTATTTCAAATAAACAAGCCCTGAGCCACTTAGATTTTATTTATAAGGCCCGAAAGAAAATTATATTTCTTTAAACAAAAACACCTTACAAAATACATCAGATCGTTTGTTATCACGATAGATTGTTATGGGTGCAGGAGAATATTATAATTGGATATTAAAATTGCAACAAATACTATTGTGTACAATATTAATATTATATACATACCATAATATATACATAAACTAAATATACAGTATAAAAGAGTTTAGATACATAACTTTCAAAAGCATACATAACTAAAAATATTCATACATATTTTACTAATTTCGCAATCATTGAAACAGAAACTTTCGCAGTTAGTTTTTGATACATAGTTTTGTCTCTGACCTCCTGATCTCAAGAGGGAGCGTATCCCACAACCGCGTTGCCGTTACTATATGTGGCGTCATTTTGCTGCACGCATCATCTGGTTGCATCGGCTACGTACAGATTTGTACTTCGTTCAGTTCTCCTTGGATCTATTTTTCTTAAGAATACAAAAGACATTGTTTAGCCTAGATATAGCTGTCTGGATCTACTTGGTTAGTCACGGTGCTGGTGGTCGCCTTAAGCGGACTGTATGCAAAGGTGCGTGTTTATCAAAAGATCAAGTAAGAGAACAGAAAATAAATCCACTTTAAGATCAACCGAAGCTGCAGCCACCACAGGGTTCAAGTCAATAGTAGATGCATCTTCCAGCAAATTATCAATATTTATACGAACATTACTTCTGACTTGAACGGTCTGCGGCTTGTTATTAAAAGTATTCAGAAGAAATATTCAGAATTAAGATTTATTTATGCATTTATACCAATAAACAAAATTCTACAATAAAAGGGAGATTTTATAAAAAAATATACAGTTCATTCAAAGATATATTCCCAAGGTTTTCGGTCATCGTAATTGTATTTGTGGCTGAAAACTTTCTCCCCAATAGGTATCGTTCGCAAAGAAAAACAAAGTTAAGGATCTGAGACTAATTTGATTTAAAGTTTTGGTGCCAACAAAGGGTCACCGTATTATGTACTTTCTGAAACAAATAAATATGAGAGTTCATTTATTTGACAGTAGTTGTTTTTTTTGCCTTTGATTCTTGGTTTTATGAATCAAGTTTTGGGTCCATTAAAAAGTACGTCTATAAAGTGTCCAGTAAGCCTAACATGCACACCTTTATACTGTTTATCGCGTCGATAAAATAATTTTAGTACCTAAACAAAAATGTTGTCCTGTTTTGCCAAATATTTTCCACTTGTAAATCAATTCTAATTACTTTTAAAACAAATGAATGCAAAAAAGTGAGTAAAAACCTTTTGAAATATGATAAAAATTACGTGTGAAATTTATCGATTGCCGCGATAAAAGGGTTCCGTAGCCGAATGGCAAAAAAAAGGAAGTCTGCCTGTCTGTCCGTCCGTATGACTCAGCCACTTTATTCTGTAACTATAAGCATCACACTGTTGAAATTCCCTAGAAAGATGTATCCTGTTAACTGCTTTACGATTCTTATACACAAAATTTAAAATAATGATATTGAAGGGGGCTCCCATACATGAAACTAAAGCCGAATTTTTTTTTTGTCAAACCTATGCGTGTTTTGTCCTTTAAATGACATAAAAGTTCTTATAACCATTATTTTTAAGTCAAAAGTTTGATAGATAGACGCTTCCAAAGTGGTATAATGGGTCTCCCCCACATCTAACTTCTAAAATAAGTAAGTGTAAATTTTGAAATAAATACATAATGTAGATCTTGACAAATACTTTCAACGAAAATTGGTTTGGACGGGATCGAACTAGTAGTTTTTGAGATATAGCACACTTTCATTAACCGCAAACATAACTTTGTTTTTCATACAGACACTATGACAAACAAAGTATACAAGGTGTTGTTTTGGTCAGTGACATCCAACTCAGGGATGATAATATGAGTTCTGCTTAATCTATAAAAAAAAAACTATAAATTCAGAGCAAGTTTTATACAAGAAAACCTCTTTACAACATTCAAAAAAAATACAAAACTAATCGAAAAACTCGCACCCTAGCGCGTAGCTAGCGTTTATCTACGAAATACTACGCCGTAGCTAGTAAGCTACGAAGAGACTACCTGGTGTTAGTAGTTTTGACTCGATCGCTGTACCGCATAAAAAATGATTTTGTGGGTTGACCACCCCTGAGTCGTTCGTCACTGAACAAAACAACATCATGCAGCATCGATGCAAAAGCGCAACTGCATCGATGCTAACGCGTGGTACTACCGATGCAGTCGCCAATATACAATAGTAAATAATTTGTCAATTTCCAGCTTCTGTATCGCGACTGCATCGATGCTAAAAGTAGCGCAAGCGCGCAAAGGTTGACATTTTGCGACTGCATCGATGCTGCATCGTGACTGTATCGCTGCTAAAAGTCGCAGTGTGTAAGGGGTCTCTTCTGTAGCAATAATATTCTGCAACATAAATTTTCCGAATCCAACGAAACGTCAGTTCAGTGCAGTACCAAGACGTAATTAACGCTCTGAATATTATTCATAGAAAAGCAGTGTTCAGTTTTGGTCCATGGTATTCGCAAATTATGAACTACTCAAAACTGTGAACCAAAGTACTGTAGCGTTAAATATAACAATTATTTATCAGTTTCCGAAAAATCCTTAATGTAAACAAATTTAATACAAATGTTTGAATTTGGCGAGCGATTAAACCTTGAGCTGCGAGTAATTTTTTTCAAATAATGCCTTCCTAAGTAAATTTCTTTCCATCTGAGAATTTAATCGGAGATCTATCAAAGTCACACCGCTCGCTGAGTATTAAAGCAAAACCTTCAGCTTCATTCACAAAATCTTGACCTATCATCAAATTTTTCAGTTCTTTGATCGTCTTTGGATTAATTTCTTAGTCCTCAGATTGGGATAAATTGCTTTTCATGTCTCAAATATTTTCGGTAATCATTTATTTTTACTTCAGAGAATTTGGATCTCCGATTGATTACGGAGTCAGAGTTATTTTATCTTGCCATGACCTTTACTTATCAATATTTTATCATAGCTTGTACCTACTTGTAACCTTTAAAGTATTAAAGTTTTTGAACCCTTTATTATTTACCTACTTATGGATAGAAACAGGGGTGCGATTGTGTAAAGCAATCGTATTCATTTGACAGTTCAAATCGTACGGTATGGTCTGTCAAATTGCGAAAAACAAAGGGTTTGACAGATCATATCGTACGTTTTGCACTGTCAAATGAATACGATTACTTTACACAATTCCACCTTGTCGCCAAGCAATATGAGGATATTCCGCAACTGAATCAAACGAGTATCTCAATTGAATGTCTGTTTATTACTGTTTGAGACAACCTATTCATGCGATATAAGTTAAGGGCGTGCGTCATATACTACGCAACAAGAAATAGCATTTTTCTGGAAATAATTATAAGATTGGCTATTTACTTAACATATGTTAAAGGGCAATCAAACTGTATTCTCACCTTAAAATACAATTCATAACCTTCAAAACCGCAAGCCCTTTAACATTCTGCACAATAAAACAAAGTTAACGATCCGCACCGTTATTTAAGCACTCGCATGTTCTCAAAATTACTCGTTCCAAAAACTTTCTCTAAACGCAAATGACCAATTACGAAAATTCTCGAGTGAACACCTCATATATCTCGAGGGCTTTTTAAGATCTAAAGGAATCACACACTCATACGTTCAAGTAGCTCAGTAGAAACTTTGATGAACTCGCATTTAAATTTCAGATTGCTCCGAATAAATTTGCAAGGTGATATCCTTTCGTGTTTAATATTGCCTTTTTTGGGGTCCAATCTGAAGGGAAAGAAACTGATTTAGTGGGGGAACTATTTACATTAAAATGTTTAATTATTTTCCTTTTCAATTCTTTTATTTCAGAGAACTAAAACGGATTGTCAATTTTCAAGGGTTAGTAATACATTAACGTTTAAAAAAGTAGTTTTCGTAGCTGATAACAATTTTGAAGATATAGGACTGGGTTTTCATAAGGCTATGGAATTCAAACTCATTATTATTTTTAACCGATTTCAAAAAAGGAGAAGGTTATCAATTCAACTGTAATTTTTTTAGGGTTCCGTAGCCGAATGGCAAAAAACGGAACCCTTATAGTTTCGTCAAGTGTGTCTGTCTGTCTGTCTGTCCGTCCGTATGTCACAGCCATTGTATTCTGTAACTATATATGCATTACACTGTTGAAATTTGGTAGGAAGATGTATCCTGTTAACCGCTTACCGATTCTCATACAAAAAATAAAAAATAATGTCATTTAAGGGGGAGCTCCCATACATGAAACTAAAACAAAAAAAATTTTTTTAGTCAAGCCTATGCGTGTGGGGTGTCTATGGATAGGTCTTTTAAAATAATATTGAGGTTCCTAAAACCATTTTCTTTTAAAGCCTAACGTTTCATAGCTAGCCGCGTCTAAAGTGGTAAAATGGGCGTCCCCCCCCCCCCCCCCATCTAACTTTTAAACCAAGGGAGTGTAAATTTTGAAAAATATATATAATATAGAAATTAACAAATACTTTCAACTAAAATTGGTTTGGACGAGATCGAACCAGTAGTTTTTGAGATATAGCACGTTTTCAACAACCGCAAACATAACTTTGTACTTCATACAAACACTATGAAAAACAAAGTTATATTTGCAGTCAACAAAATATTGTGGTATTTTACTAAGTAGAAGTAATTGATTCCCTAATTCAGTTAAAGTTGGCACGGAACCCTCAGTGCGCGAGTCCGACTCGCACTTGCCCGTTTTTTTTTGTATCTACGTTACTTCATATCTCAGTCGTTTGTCGACCGATTCGAAAAATTGTTTCGCCTACCTAGAGGGTATACCTTCTATTGGGAAACCCTCAAATACCTACACTACACCACATATAGTGTTTTTTTTACAAGGATCTTAATGCTTTAGAATGTTTTCAACACTTCACAGTGTCTTATCTTATATTCATAAAGATGAAATAAGAAACCAAAAATTTGCGCACGGGCGGGACTTGAACCAGCAACCTTTTGGCTAACCGGGCTAAACGCTCTTACCAATTGAGCTACCGTGCTGTCAGTCCGATCCTGCGAAATTTGTGGTCTCTTATGAAAACGTCAATTGCGTGACGCTTAGCGCCATCTAGCCGTCTGTTTATGAAACAGATGGCCCAAGCAGTTATTCTTTACAGAATAAATTCAACTTGGAATTTGGTGACGCTTCGCTATCTAATGCTTTAGAATGTTTTTAACACTCACAGTGTCATATCTTATATTCATAAAGATGAAATAAGAAACCAAAAATTTGCGCACGGGCGGGACTTGAACCAGCAACCTTTTGGCTAACCGGGCCAAACGCTCTTACCAATTGAGCTACCGTGCTGTCAGTCCGATCCTGCGAAATTTGTGGTCTCTTATGAAAACGTCAATTGCGTGACGCTTAGCGCCATCTAGCCGTCTGTTTATGAAACAGATGGCCCAAGCAGTTATTCTTTACAGAATAAATTCAACTTGGAATTTGGTGACGCTTCGCTATCTAATGCTTTAGAATGTTTTTAACATTCACAGTGTCATATCTTATATTCATAACGATGAAATAAGAAACCAAAAATTTGCGCACGGGCGGGACTACGCGTCACGCAATTGACGTTTTCATAAGAGACCACAAATTTCGCAGGATCGGACTGACAGCACGGTAGCAGAGCGTTTGGCCCGGTTAGCCAAAAGGTTGCTGGTTCAAGTCCCGCCCGTGTGCAAATTTTTGGTTTCTTATTTCATCTTTATGAATATAAGGATCTTAATGTCGACGTGTTGCTGTTGTTACGTCTGATAGTCAATATCTTGTGGAGCTGAGCTGATGGTGGAACTCCTTATCGCTTAGGAGTTCAGGGTTCTAATGACAGAACTGATGATAGTTAGTTTGAAGCTTCTTAAAGAATAGATTCATAAGGTGCATGGGCCCCCCCCCACCCCAATTCTGTAATCTCTAAAAATGAAGAAATAAAATAAACTTTAAAAAAAAGTAAAAACCGACTTCCAAACCAAAATGCACTAATAGTCTTAAATAAACTCTTGATCATTGAAAGGAAAGGAATCTATTCTAGACAATAAAATTCTTGTTGGAGTCGGTGCCATCACTTTAACCATCAAGATTCAACTTTCACAGCACCGCCTCCAAAAAGAAATTGTTTGCCAGACCCCACCTTTCCTTTCAATAGTCAAGAGTTTATTTAAGAATTTTTAGTGCATTTTGGTTTTGAAGACGGTTTTTACTTTTTTCTAAAGTTTATTTTTTTATTTAATGAAGAATATATAACGTTTCATCATTTCATTGTTTTAAAATAAAATAATAAACCTTTGTTCGAAAAATCCAGATGATATTGTTGGTATATTAATGGTATATTTATAAAGTTCACGCATTTATTGAGTGCTCTCTTATGCGGAAC